>VDFB02058242.1:244691710-244839243 GCA_007258455.2 Sequoia sempervirens | reverse complement strand
TTAATGGCAAGTAATGGTGTGAATGTTATATTAGGTGTTTTATCCACATGACCTAAAGGAGGAATATGAGTGAACAAAACCATGTTTACATACTCAAATGGATTCAGATTAGCAGAAGAAGAAGCATACGTGATCAAATTAACAAAATGGGAAGGAAAAGGATCTGCATATATCTATAGTTGACTGTTAGGTTTGGCTATAGATTTATTAGAATTTTGTTTCTTACTATCAAGTCGAATGGTACCATTGTCGATGTGGTCTTGGATAACATTCCTATATGCATGCATCATTTGGTATCATGCCCAGACACTCGATAGTATTGAAAAAAAATTCGTGCATCATACTAGTTAGAATAAGGTTCAAACATCAGTCTTATCTTTGGAAGGGAAATTACACCATCTTTTTAAAAAAATTGAAGAACATTTGTGTAAGACTCAGATAACTTTGTAAAGATTCTGTTACGTCTTGCATAGTTCAAGTGTTAGTAGGAAAAAATACCATGTTTACTACCACTTTATTCTTTTTTTATTCTCGAGAGATGGACATAGCTAACCAATTTTCTAGATCCAAGGACGAGGAGGGACCCTCCTATTAAGCCACCATTTGTTGATATTTACATAGTGCAATACACATATGAGCAAAGGAAGGATACTTCATCAGGTGGAATTTATCTCACAACGATGACAATAGGATTTTAATGAACATATTTTGTACATCAAAATATTGTAGGGCATAGGATATTTGGGAAAATAGAGCTTGATAACAGGAAATAAAATCAATTACTTTTTTAGGAGCGCCTTGCTTGCATTAGATGAGATCAATGAAGGAAATCTTCAGATCAATATTTTCTTGGAATTGTTGAAGGAATTGATTTACCTATTGGTCAAAAGAAATGATAGAATTATTAGGAAGGGAGAAATACCATCCTAAAGTAGCATCCTTGAGGGAACATGAGAAAAAATTCGCTAATAAAACATCGTGATGAAAGAAGTCAATACACATGGCAGTGAAGGACAAGATATGTGTCTTTGAATCTCCCCTACCACTGTACTTATCAAATTTAGGAATTTACACCCCTTGAGGGATGGGGGAATTCAAAATAGAAAGAGATAAAGGGCTACGATGATAATAAGGTTGAAGCATGGATTGAGAAGTTGAACTAGTCAAGTTTACCAATTGAAATTGCATCCACCCCATGTTCTATAGTAGAGCATTATGGATGGGATTTATTGATGGAGCCTAATTAGTTAAGGGGAAAGAAGTGGTGGGGATTCAAGTTCCAAATGTAGAGGCTCCAAATCCTAAAGGAACAAAATTCACTCTGATCGCAAGAACCTCCTGGGGTATGGTGTTGGTGTTATCAACAACAACAACAACAGAGGTAACAAAAGGACTAGTCTCCGCCATATGCATAGACACTCCTGGTATTAGAATATGCAACTAGTGGCCAATTATTTCTAATTAAACATCTTGAGGGTTACCCAAGATAGAAGTGTGTGAAGGGACATGTTTCCACTATATTAGAAATCCATCGAAGTAACTCCAAACCCTTTTGATTTGAACTAAATAGATTTCTTAGACTGTTAATAAGAGGAGCAGATCGAGAGTATAAAATTTCTTTTGCTAAAAAGTTTTTGAACTCTCTAGGTATTACTTCCAAAGAGTGAATATATTCAACAAGAATCCTGAGAGAATATTCCTTAGATATGGGAGTGGAAGAGTCAGAAGCATAGGTTGGTGGAGTATGCACTAGAGGTCTAGAGTCTAAAGGAAGCTCAAAACCAGATGACAATCTTGTGCTAAACTCCTCAAAGTTGGGACCATGGCGGGGAGGACTGAATTGTCTTCTAGAACACATATCTATGTGTTGATAACTTCTTCCAACTATGTGTCTAGAGGTAGTGGACTGGGTTGTGAAACTCATAAAAGAGTGTCACAATGCTCTATCCAATACAAGTCTCAACAAGAGAGAAGAATTTTTTTTTGACAAAAAGATTATGCAAGAATAAGTTCACGTCAGGTTCACCAAAATGTAGAGGAGGAGATTTGCTACTCCTGAGTCTATAGGACAAAGAAGAATATATAGGGAGTAAATGGTACTCAACTACCTCAAAGGAAAAACTTAAGTGACAAAGGTATAAGGAAAAAAGAGTTTTGGTTATATTTTATTTCTTAGGACATATTTTGGAATAAAGACTTCATAAACTGGAAGAGAAGACTTCAGAGGTTCTGGGAGCAAGCTGGCTGGCTTTCGGCCAAAGATGACAATGTAGTTTGTGAATGTCCCCATGGCATGTTGTGGTCTTGTACATATTGAAAACAAAATGTGTTCACAGAAACACAAAGAGTCCATTGTCTATCCAGAAACTAAAATTTTAGTGTTTAGACTAACATAATAATGAAAGTAAAATAAAGAAAACTAATGTGTATTGATTTAAATGAAACAAGATAAAATAACAAAATTAAGGAGGAGAAAAAAATCACAAGAGGTACAATGCTATGAAGCCTCTCACAATGCTCCAAATCAACAATCTGCACACATAGAAACAAGGAAAAATGTTGGGGTTGTTTTGGGGCTTGCCTTAGTCAAACCACCATTTTGGTTTTTCCACCTTCACAAATAGCTAGACAGACAAATAGAAAGAAATTAGATGATAGACAAATAGATAGAAAACATAAAGAGATTGATAAGCTAGAATACCAATATGCTACTAAAATAAAGATGATAATGGAAAGAGAGTGTGATTACCCTCCCTTTAGCAAGATTTTAATGTTGAAGAAGATCACACAACACTCTAGACAAGACAAGAGAGAGCCAAGATGTTGATGTAGGAGCCAAGAGCTATCTAAGATACAAGAAAAATAGTGTAGGAGATAATAAGAATGAGCTAGAGTGAATATAAGATTGAATGAAGTGAATAGAATGAGAGAGAGGTTGAATAGCATGAAGATTGAGGAGTTTGAATGAAGAAAAGGTGTGTAAGAAGGCATTTTTGGTGTGCTTGCAGCCCACAGAGGTGTTACACTTTATGGGAATACAAAAGTGTAATGTCCCAATGACCACGCGATCAAGAATCTTATCAAGAAATTTGCACAACATGTAGATGCTTGTACATCATGAAAGTGTCCCCGTAAAAAAATCACTTAAAGACCAAAAATAGAGGGGTCAAGGATGAAATTGAAGTTAAGGAAAAAGGGAATTGCGTTATCATCTTTTATTTTGCTAAAGGGAGGGTTATGTAATGTGAAATTACATGAGGTGTAATTTTACTATGTTACACTTTCTAGTGTCTCCTCATACTCTCTATTTCAAGTTTCAAATCACTATCTTCCATTTTGCATTCCATATATTCCATTTTCCTTCCAACTCAAAACAAATATTTGCTAAAAAAATTTACCCTTTGATTTCACCATCAATAGGGCAAAGAAAATATTCATCCTTGGAAAGGGTGCTATTAAACATGGCTGGAGTAGATTCCAACCCGTAGTATCAAATAATTTCTTGAGTGGTTCTATGAAATGCATATTATAAAGGACATCAATTCCTACCTAAAATAATTTTCACAAGATATACAAATTAAAAAGAGTGCAAAATATAAATAAAATTTGATTTTTTTGCGTTCTTAATTATATTTCCTTGCATACTTCCATCAAGTCTCAGTTGTGGTGGTATCCTTTCCAAAAAATTTAAACTATTTTAGATAGTTCTCCACATCATATGCCAAAAATAAAACTTCCCAAAGTTGTGCAAAGTTCTTGTCAAAAATATTTCATGGATAGTGTAAATGCACTTCAACCTCTATGGAATGCACCCAGAGCTCTCTAGATTGAATATCTACAATGTAAATTATTATACAAACAAAAAATAAGATAATTCAATGATATTAGAAATGAGCAGAAAAAGGAGAGAGGATAAAGAATTTATTTTTGTAAAACATCATAATTTGCATAAGTACTATATGATTTTAAAAGTTGAGCTTTTTCATTGCATTGTAAACTTTGGTAAGGAAAATAGTAAAGAATTATTGCATAAAGATATAACTTACCATGATGAAATATAGTAGCTAATAACAAAGGTCCTAGTGCACTCCAAACTCTTTGGAATGAATCTGCACCTTAGAAGAAGTTTTCCTATGCTTACAAATGCAATATACACACCATCAATTACTTTTACAATCTTAAGTATAGAACTCAATACTTCTCATTTTAAATGAGGTAAAAAATGGAGACAATAGATGGAGAGAGAGGAAGCAAGAAAGATCTATAGAGAGAAGTGGAGAGAAAAATGGAGAGAGAGGTGATATAGAGAGAGAAAATAGAGAATGAACATTGTGTACAGAGGTAGAGAGGAACAAATACAACAAAAGAGGAGAAAGAAATGACAAAAATAAAGAAAATAGAGAATACGATACACATATATCTATTGAGAGAGAGGGGTCATAGAGGCGACAAAGGGAAAATAGAGATTGAAAGAAATATATATAGAGAAAGGGAGATTGATAGAGAGATGCAAAGAGATATAGAAAGAGAGAGAATATAAAGATGAGAGTAGTGAGGACAATATACATAATTGATGCATTCTCCTTGTTGACTAAGGTAGACCTGGTGGTGTTTACTTTCATAAGCACTTTCTTGATTGTAACATTCCACAACATGCTTCTCTTGAAAGGAGAGAAAGGTGGTCATGCTCATCATTATTATCATCATGATGGGTGTTTCAATGAATCAGATGTGAATGTGCATGCAAATCATCTTGAAAATCATGATCATGATCATGAACATTGTCATGATGATAACCATAATCACAGTAATGGCCATGAACATGAGCACAATTATAAACATCACAATAATATTTTTGATATTTGGACATTACCCTATCCCCATTTCTTACTTTTTGTCAGGGTACACATCAACTCAAATAGTCTCATTTTAGAAAGTCACTACATGAGAGATTTTTGGCATTTGTTGGTGTGTTGTGTGGTTTGAATAATTTTTGCCTCTTTATTTGAAATCCTATTGGATGGCATTGTTGAAAACATAACACTTGATAGTTAAATAAATCAAAGTTTCCAAATATTTAGACTGCGTACCAATAATGATAGATCTATCAAGGGAAGGATATAATGAAAAAATATAAATTCCAAACAAAATGGACACATGCATGTAGATATTTATGGTAAAGGAGCTTGATTATTTTCCCGATTCAAAGGTTTTGTTTTAATAGTGTTTAGATCCTTGTAAATGGATGCATATCACTTCTCCATTGAGACCTTTATTTCATAAATGTACAAAAAAAAAGACCTTTTTTTCAAATTGACCTTCCACACCTCTTCGGCATACCCATTGCACACCAAGGTATGATTTCTAGTAATAATATGATATTATGAGACACCTAAAAGAGTTCAAATAAGTGGGCATGAGAGGATGTTGATTTCACATTTCATGATGCACAAACATTCATTTTGGACATATTTTCTAAAACTTGATAATAGATTTTGAGTGTCCTATGTCATAGTCAAATTATCCCCCTTCCCTTTGAATTTAAAGTACATATTCATTTTAGTATTAACTTTTGAGTATATTTCTTATGTTCTCTCTTTATGTTTAGATTAAAATTTCATGGAGTTAGAGAATTTTATATTGAGATATCAATGTATTAATATAATGATGCAATAATGAATTAAAATTATAAGGGTATATTGTATTTTAGGTATCCATTGTATTATGAGGTTTATGATAGGTTTTTCTACTTCAAAAAGAAAAACATGGCTCTCTACAAGATCTTATTCATTACAATGATAAAAAATGTGTAGTTCTATTCATCAAAGTGATGATCCAACCCAAAGTATTTATAGTCATCCACACAACTATATCTCAATGTTCACCTCCAAATTTCTTTCTCAACTTCAATCTTAAAGGAACAAATGAACTTATTATGATTTATATTCACTTTTCTTACAAAATTTTAAATAAAATATTTTTTATATTCTCATTAATATAATTTGATTACTAATAAACAATACAATATAAATTTTAAGTTAAATTAACTAGATATTTTAGTGTAAGATTATTTTATTCATATACACATGTAAAGGACAATAGTGGATTCATAAGTCATAAAAAAATACTTAACAAGTGGAGTCAAGCATTAGATTTTTCTTCTAATTAAAATGAGCACTCACACCACTAAAGTCTTCATAATTAAATTTTATGGTTCCAATTTACATAATTTTAGTAACAAATATCCATTAATGTTTCCCTACAAATGTCAAAGAATGAAACATAAAAGGTTAATAAATATATAATCATAATCCTTGTAGTGGTGAAATTGCATATTTTGAATTTCTTTTTTATTTCTGATATACTTTTTTCTAAGTTATCCTTTATGCAATATGTGGACACATAAAATTGACTATATTCTAATAACACATCTAACATCTTCACTTTCAACACCATCTAAAACCTATCTTAACCACACATGGATCATATTAACACCAATTAATTAGATAAGTTGTATTTATTCAAATAATTAATATTATCCTTTTAACATTCCCTATGTCAGCAAATTAATTAAACTAATTCTTGATATCGCTCTCCATTATTTAATTAAATAATCTCACTATTTGATTGATTAGTCTAAGGTCCCAAGTCTTAATCTCATCCCCACAAATAAGAAAAATCATGTCATACTCACACTTAAAAATTAAATAGAACCCACCTCATCCACTAACCCAAAAATTTGTTTAGATTCATTGAACTTAGGCATTTCCACCAAAATTCAACACTTGCATCTCAACCATCCATCTATTTAGCTTTCCTTAGAAGTTTCTAACCTTTCCCTAATTCATCTAATTCAATCCTAGTCATCCATAATAATCAAATATCCTCCATCCTTTCATTCACATATCTCTAAATCAATCCACATCCTCAACCAAATCATATAGAAGATAAATTTTAGGTACATGATGTTGATATGACTCTTGCACACCTCTTGAGCAATCACATTTAGACACATCAAGGAGCATATATATTCAATAAAAAGGTATACCATTTGGTTTTATTTAATAATATGTTGTATTTGATGTCATCTTAGCTCTATCTAATGTATTCTTAGGCTTAACATAGGGATATTGGATTCACATTAGTTTTTTATTGTTTATTTCAAATCTAGGGTTGTATTTTGGCATGCCTATTGGGACCTTGTCTCTTTTTAATCTTGATTTTACAAGATTTTTCTAGTTTATTTTAAAATATTTTTGCTTCTTTTTTGGGAGAGATCTTATCAAGAAATTTTGCAAGGTTCATCCTAGAGTGAATTTGGCTTCATGGACGAGTCTAGAATGCCTAAAACATAAGGATCAATAGAAAAAACCCCGGTGTTTTGTTGTAGTCATTGACAAGGTTTTTCTAGGGCTTCTTCCATTTCCAACCATATGGATCCATATAAATCATATTGCATATGTACTACTCATATGTGTGCTAGTATAGCAAGAATATTTCTTCTATTTATGCATTAACACAATATCTTCCAAGAGTTATATTATTGTAAAATTTAAGATTTAATTTTTATTAATTTTTTTTGGGCAAGTGTATGGTTTGTAGACCCCCTATACTTGAATTTTATGTCATACTTGTTGGCCACTTATCCCCCACATATATTTATTTAAGTGCTTAGCACTTAGCTAAGCGCCAAACCCTTAGTTAAGAACTTAACACTTATCTAAGAACTAAGCCTTCTACCCCTCTACCCTTTGCTCCTACCCACATGTCACCTTACCTGGTGGAGCGCCAACTACACTACCCTAAGGGCATCTTTCTCCTAAAATAGGTCTTTTTAAAACTAACACAAAATTTTTCTAGTGTATAATTTTTTTATGTTTTTATAGGCATTAGAAAACTCTCTTTGCCTTCTTGACTATAGGTCAAGTAAATTTTACAAACTCTACCTCAAATACTAGATATATTAGTTTGAAACTCAATTTTACTTTTATTTTTCAATGAACATAACTTTCACATATCAAATCAACTTTTAACATATTTTTTGAAACTAATTAGAAAATCATAAATAATATTTTGGTAACCTCTATTTTTCTATTTTTTAAAGTTATTTTTTAATTTTGTAAGGGTTTATTTTCATGGATAATCATGTTTGAGTGCAACTACCTTCATATAATGACCTAGATAACTTAAAATACTGACACTTATGTGTAGGTTTGTGAGTGAAAGACTTGATTAAAATCACAATTAATCAATCTTTAATTTTCTTTGTTTGTGATGTTTGATTACTTTGGTGTAAGCTCACCTCTTGCAATTCATGCAATCTTGAGGATCAAAATTAATATTTTCCCTTGTGTATCTTGTTGGAGCCTTATGTATACTCTCTCATGTCTTGGGATGATCTTGGAGATAAAAATAAGCATCACCTTTTTTATTTTAACTTTTATCTAGGTTTGAATTGAATTTTATCACCAAGTGTTGACTCAAACCCTTATGTTTTGATGGGGTATATAAATTGATAGGAGAATTGAAAGAATCCTCCCTTTGAGGTACATGTATCATTCATATTAATCTTGCAAGAAAATTTATATCTTGCATAGTGAAGGAGAGAAGGGATACCCTCTTACACTAGGCCATTAGAAATATATCTCAATTTCATGGATTTGAGCCTGATGTACCTTTAGGTGTATTGAGTATTCCTCCTATTAATCCTTGTACAAATATAGAATAGTGAACCATTCAATTATTTGGTCTTTGTAGTACATTGTGTTGGTGTGAATAAATCGTGTACTTAGTTACTTCACTTACTAGGGAGTTAGGGGACATATTCACATGTAGTTTACTTAGGATTAGAAGATTCCTTCTAAAATTCTTAGTTGTCATTTCTAGATCTTATCTTATCCTAGGTTATTATGAGTTAGTTGTCTCATGTGATAAGATTAAGACACTTGTCATGATCTTGTCTAATCCTATTCCTCGCCTTGCCTATATAAGCAAGGCATCATATGTACATTTCCATATTTAGTTTGGCTTCTATTTTGGCATTCTTGCATCCTTAATCATAGCATGATATTTTTTCCATCTCTCTTGTGGAAGTTATTTTGTCTTGTAGGTTATCCCGGGGTGTTGAGGAGTTCACCATAAAATCCTACATGGTATCAGAGCTTCAGTGCTATAGACTTCTTCCTAGATCCAAGGGACCAATTTTGGTGTGAAATTTTTGTTGGGTATGAGTTGGGGTCTTGATAACCTCACCATTTAATCCAAGGTGTCAGATAAATTCAATTTTGGCTTTCGTTTAATCAAATTTCATATATTGACCAATCTACAAGGGTTTGAAGGAAGGGTTTTAGTTGCCAGATCTAGGAGGTAGCTGATTTTTCGAAGCAGTTTGGGAAAAAATTGACCTCGCCATTACATCTAGGAGGCTTGAGAACCTAAGGATTGACTACCAAATCATTGAAATTTGACACTTTTAGTTGGTGCATGAGGAAAAAAAATAAGGCCATTTTTTGTACAAATCTGTATAAATTTGAACTTGGCCATATAGTCCGTACCATCTACAAATCATTGCAGTCACATCATCCTTTTGTAGGATACAATTTGATTTTGGTTGGTGCATTTTTATTTGGTGGTTTGAATAATATTAAATCTACATTTTATTGTTGGTCACTGACCAAACCTTATGGATCTAACATTATTCAACTATTGACCATACTTTATTATCATTGATGTTTATTGGTTTATACCATTGGTTATAGCCGTGGTCACATTGTCAGGGAGGGGCTAGTGCCCGAGAGTGGCACAACCCTTGGACCGCCACCCCCTCCACTGCTTCACCTAGTGGTGCCACCACCACTAGTGGCATTGATTTTTTAAAACCTTTTCTACAGCAGGTGATCATATGGGGTGATTGGGGGCCTCATTTTTTCCCCTAGTTAGTTTGTAAATGTACTTTTATAGGCCTTTTTTTGTTTTGCTATAACTTGTAATCTAAGAGGTAATTTTTTTCAAATGAGATATTGTTAGAAAGTTGGCACTATGAATTTTGAAATGATGTAGGTTATTTTCAATATTTTTTTCTGTTTTTTGGCATTTATTTCTTGTTGAAGTTAGATCTTGTTTTGTAGCTCCCGAGCTCAACTTTTTTCCAAGATCTTTGATTTTCACAATTCTTATGGTGTTGGAAAGGTATTGAGGAGCTCTACATTTCCATTCATGCACTTTTTCTTATATATGTACCAGGTTGATTGTTATTTTAGTTTTTCCCCAAAGGGTTTTCTAGAGATTACTTGGATGTTTTGATAGTTGGGAGGGTGCAATTTTCATCTCTACACTTAATTTTAGTTCTAGATCATTTGTCAATCGACTATTGATTCATAGATTTTAAGGTTGTGCCAATTTGAGAGTTTTCCATTGTACCTTGGCATCATATCTACTATTACTTTATTATGATTCTAACCTAAGTCCTTGAGTGAATCTAATATGGTTTCTACCAAACAAAATTATCTTTCCTTTTCTTGTTGAATTAAGGATTCTAGTGTTACTCCACAAATGTGCTTCCAATGCTTCTTTGCAGTAGGTTATCTCACTATGGGGGGTTGTATGGTCTCTCTTGTCATCCTTTGTGTGGATGGAGATTGATTAGACTTGTGATGGATCTCTTCATTGAGGGGGGCTGAATGGTCTCTTCTTCGTCTCTATTTTGGGGAGGAGTTTTGTCCCACTAGTTTTTCTCCTTTTCTCCATTTGTGAGAGATTTCATTTACATTTATACATGGGTACCTAGCATGGCCTCATATTTGGGACCCATATTTGTGTCTTTTACAGTCTTTTGATGTGAATAAATATCTTATACCTAGTTAATTCACTTACTAGGGACTTAGGGGGCATATTCACATGTTAAGTTTACTTAGGATTAGAAGATTCCTTCTAGAGGTCTTAGTAGTCATTTCTAGATTTTATCTTATCCTAGGTTGTTATGAGTTAGTTTTCTCATGTGATAGGATTATGACACTTGTCATGATATTGTCTAATCCTATTCCTCACATTTCCTATATTATCAAGGCATCATATGTATATTGCCATATTTAGTTTGGCTACTACTTTGGAATTCTTGCATGCTTAACCATAACATTATATTTTTTCCATCTCTCTCATGGAAGTTATTTTGTCTTGCAAGTGATCTTTTGGTGTTGAGGAGTTCACCATAAACTCCTTCACATTGATAAGTTGTTATCCCTAGGAATTTACTCATATTGTATTTCTAAAATGGAATAGTAGGCCACGTATACTTTCCTCTTGTTCCCTAGTGCAGCCTTGAGGATTAGAAGTAGTACACACCTTAAGATCAATAGGCCATACTATTCATGATTGGGTCAAAGTATATTTGTAGGCCTATAAATTCAAAAAACCACCTGAATAAGATATGATTTTTGACATATCTTCATTATCTTATTGTTTGTGGTAAAATTATACAAAAAATTGAGTCAAACCTTTCCAAATTATAATATAATCAAAGTAAGAAAACAATAATCACTTAAGAAATGATGATGATGATGATAACCTTAAATAGATCAGGATGAGTATCATGATGATGAGAGCCTTGTAGATCAAGATGAGTATACTAACGATACCTTTTACATTAGTATCTCAATCAAGCTTTTGGGCATGTGCACCAAAAAGTAGCCAAAAACCTAAAAATGAGCAAAGCACACTCATATTTTGAATAAATTCAAATAATACACTCATGTTATTTGAATAAAAAATGTGCATGCATTTTTATAAATGCAAAACACGCACATGTTTTTATAAAAAAACAAAATACGTATGCATTTTTATGAAAAAAAAATGCGTGTGCATTTTTATGAAAACAAAACATGTACATATTTTATGAAAGAAAAACACATACGCGTTTCATGAAAGAAAAACGTGTACACATTTTGCTCAATAAATTTATAAAAGGAAAAAACTTGTCCATTTAGCTCATCCATAATACACATTTTCTGGAACACTTTTCTTTCCCTCAACCTAGAATAATGTGAATGTGCTTTTTCTCTTTGAAACCTAGCTTCAAAATGCCATGCAAAAGAAGAGGTAAGTGTTATTTTTTGTGCATTAGATTTAAATTTTGTTTGCATTTGAAAAATGGATTGTTTTTGATCAATTTCATGTTTTTTTTTGAAATTTTATAACAGATCATATAACCTTGAGCCACAACCAAATTTAAATGATGAAATGCCTGAGGCAAACCATAGGATGCCTAAACCTCCTCCAACCCTTCCAACAAACCTTGGAAAAATCCAAGAGGATTTGTTAGGGAATCTAGAACAAAATGAAGTTGTAATTTTTGAAGTAGTTTCAAATTTGATGGGTTCAACATCAAACCAACATCACCTATCCCTTGCATCAACATTGGAAGCAATGATGACGAATGTTGAAATAGTCACAAATCAAATAAATGAATGGAAAAAATATAGAGATTCATGTTTTCAATTTTATGAAACAAAATTATCCTATGATAAAATGAAAAAGAAAGACATAAGCAAAGCAAACATATATGCTCATTTCATGAATCCTCAGACCAATGAACCTATTCCTCTGAATTCAAAGAGGTTTGAAATACATTGGTGTAATCATGATGAGATAAGAAATAATTTTTGGGATAGGTGGTGGATGGTCTTTGACCAACCTCCATATAATAATTATGAGGTGCCACTCTATTTTCTTAGAAAACCATACCATGAGATTACCCTTCATGAAATTGCCAATTATTTTGATATGAGGGAGTTTCAAGGTAGAGGTGGAGGCTTTGCTCAAAATAGACCAAGATCTCATTAGGTAGATAATCATGAACATCAAAGAACACTAGGGAAAAGATCTATTTATCATGTGATAGTTCCAGTAGCCATCAGGGAGAGTATGGAGGTACAAACTCTCCATGCAGTTGCTGGGCTGAAAGACACCATTATAGAGCATGACACATAGATATTTTGAACTTTTCCCTCACAAGATGATACAACAACTCGACCATTTAACTTTGGTGCCCCTAGCTCTCATATATGCTCAAATTGTTGTAATCTATGCTTTGGGATAGATAGTGATGCAGAGGGTGCAGATGGTTCCACCTGCCATGTTTGTTCTCATTTTCAATATAAATGTTATGGGAGTAGCAAGGGTCAATAAGGTGGTGCATTAGATAATATAGTGATGACATATGAGTTGCCGAATGAGGTGTATGTTGGTAAAATTTAGGTATGTTGATTTGAATTTAAGACATTTTATCTATTAAATATTTAAAATTTGTAAATATAAATAGATTTTTAATTATAGAATTGAATTAAATTGATGCAAAAATTATGAATTTTAGGGCGTAACGCTAGAGGGTAGTACATCATCGAGCATTCCTGCAACAACTTGTACACCTACATCTATATCAGAGGTAAAATTTGTATACTATATCAAAATAAAATAATACTTTCTATTCAAAATAATTTTTAATATTTTAAAATAAGATTTTTTATTGAATAGATGGGCATCACATCACCATCTAGTACACATGCTACAATGCATGCTTATGACATTGGATTTACACAAGTACACTATAACACATTTAAGTTTTTTTTTGTAAATTTAAAATTTGTTGTTATATATATTTGTGTTTTTTTAGTTTAATCTATTATTTTTTGTTTAGTTGATGAATACAATAGTCACACCTTTCGGCATAAGAGAAAATTTGGAAGTTTAATGTGCAACAATTTCATCGTCAATGTTCTTCACTTAGGTATGAGTATGAATATTTATGTTTAATAATGTTTATTTTGTGTCAATTGATATTAGTAGACCTATTAAAAATAATTGATAAATATGTCTTTGTTATGTTGTAGATGGATGTAAACACCCATGTGTGAGGAAAAACATCTCTTGATGATGTCGAGCGTCGTAGGCAAGAAGAGTTAGACTACTAGTATGTTGCAAGTGTGTTTATTATATATATATATAGGCGAATATGGTCGGTGGGGTCTGCCTTCCCCCACCTTTCTTTTTGAATTCCTGATTGGGACTTTTCAATATATATATATGTATATATATATCATTTCAAATAATTTTTATGGTTTTTGACTTTGGCATAGCATCCAATTTTATATTTTGTATATATAGATTGGGGTAAAAAATAGTGAGGAGCGTAGGAGATCAGAATGACACAAGACACCGACTGTTACAAGTGACCAAGGTTTAATGTATAATCAGGTAAAAAGATTCCCAATATTTGAGGAATAGTGTTCAATATTCATAGATGAACACATTTTGTATGCTTGTACATAGAACATAAATAAATTTTTTGGTGTGGCTATATGTATCAATGATATTTTATAGACTGAGAGATAATGCATTAGTCTCATGGTATTGTATGATATTTTGATGATATTTTGTGCACCCTCATGATGGTATTATATGACATTTTGATTACATTTTGTGTGCCCTCATGATGGCATTGTATGAAATTTTGTACGACCTCATGGCCTTATGGAGATCAATTTATATAAATATTTTATTCGTAAATTGGTAGCTTAAATGGTTTAAAATGTTCTCATAATTTACTTAGCCTCAAGCGGTGTATGTATGAGGACCCAAAAGTTGCAGTAGTACTTATATATTTCTATTGGAACCACTTGGTACATTAGTACACTATTTAATTTTTTTTTATACTTGTATCAAAAGAATGAGATCATATTTGATTTCTTATTCTCATATATCTTTTATAACCCAAATGTGATCTATAATTTGTTGCCATATATCTTTTATAACCTTTTAGAAATGATTCCATATCACATGGATTGATTTGTATGGTGTGGAATTATCTAGGGTAATTTTACATGATGTGGCACTATATTATCTACCAAGATGCATGATATAGCCTTGTCCAAGTCTAGGCTACAAAACTTAACCCTATTTATGGTAAGGTAAGCTTCTATAGAGTTTGTTTGCAACCTTCTAGTCTCATATCGAAATTTTAATTTTTGAATCTAGTTGCTTATCATGCCACAACAAGTTAACTACAAAGTCAAATTCATCACCTTATAAATTTTTTTTTACCATATTCCTCTCTAGTTAATCAATTTCTCAACTCTTGCATGTAGATCTAGTTTGTTTATTCATATTATTTAATTATTTGATTGCATATTAATCAATTTAGTATAAGAAAAATAAATGGATCTTTAGGAAATTGTTTATATACTCACAAATTTGGTGAAGCTTGATATTGCATACATCACCTAGAGAATCACTATATGTCATCCATATATTTTATTAAGATTATAGATTGTCATAGCATGTGAATTTATTGATATATTTTGTTCTCTTTTAAGAGCTAACATTTTTAGTCTTATATGCCAAAGAAAATTGAACAATCCTTACTTCCCATTCAATGAATCACTAGATTAATCCTTCCATCTTAATAGTTTCTTCTAAAATTCCCACAATAAAAATCCTAACCACTTCCATCCACCTTAATAATAAGAAAACATATGCTCATGATTCTAACCTTGAGATGGTTAAAAATTAATTAAAAAGAGAAATACACTGTAAAATTTGAATCCTAAAGTAGATTTCAAAAAAATAGATGATGATACATAATCATCATTTCTAATCAATGAGTTTCAACACTTCCTTGTGACTAAATAATATGGATTTGGAATGTTAAAATAAATTAGCCATATTGTTTGGGCCACATACTTTCCTTATGATGTTGCCCCTCCTCTTCACTCATATACATCCTCTACCATTCTTCACTCTAGATACAACCCCCTACATTTTATTTTAATCAACCCACTATTGCCTTCCCCCCCAATATCATTTTAGATCCCCTACTCATCCTACTTCATCCTACACTCATGCCCATGTTTCCTTCATCATCATTCCTACTTTTTGTAACTATATCCCCAACACACATCCATATTATTCTATTATCCACTCCCAATCAATTACTCCTTACACTATAATTCAATTATAATATATTTATAACCCATTACTACACACATCACCCCTTCCAACTTTTAGTCCTTCATAAAAAAAACTCTTCAAATCATCGTGAAAGAGGTAAGTGAGGTTAATTTTTGCTTCAAAAACTACTCTTTAGTTTTAAAAAAGATGTGAAATTCAAGTTGTTAGATAATATGTTGGCTTATGAAATTCTTGCTAATCCATTTCTACTGGATTTCATGGATCCTAGGCTTGAAATGCATAATGGTAAAGGAGAACCAACGGTTCACATTCATACCATTAATTCTAAATGCCTAGAATTCTTGTATGATAATAGATTATTAGTGGTATTTTTCTACGTACATTAAAAAACTATGTATTAGAGTGGTTTTATCACTATTGCATGGATCCCTACACTCTTGTTGAGTTAGATCATCCTTTTTTCAAATATTTCCCAACAAAAATTGATCTAAAAGTTATATTTACAAAGTGAAAAGCAAACAAGATAATAATGAATAAGTTAACAGTAATGTATTGAAATTTTAAATATTATTTACCAAAATTCAAATTATTGACCACTTGATGATGAGCTACTAAGTTTGTTTATTGATAATTTTGACCATAAATCTAATATTACTCTTATGATTCTAAATAGTACAAATGTCAACCTTCTTATCAGGGTTTATTAACTTGTTTCTTCTCCTATACTTTAAAATTTATATTTGTGTGATGATTGATTTCTCTGTTATGCATTCTTGAAACACTAGTTTATCAAAATCTTAATATGTAGCCCTAAATAATACATAAAACAAGCAAGCCAACTAGTTAGACAACCATTTCATTACTTAATTAGAAAGACTTTGAGGTAGCATATCCTATGTTCTTTAGGACTGTTCTACATTATTTAGTAATATCCTTTAGGACTGACTTGGGTTCATTAGGACTGACCTAGGATCATTAGGATTGTCCTAGATTCATTTAGGATCTCCTAGGTTTAGTAGGAATCTCCTACATTCATTATCAACTCATTCATGGCACTTATAATTTTTTGTGTAAATCTACAGGGTCATGTAGGATAAATCCATAATAACCTCTCACTTTTTCAAGACTCCAATCCATTTGATCACAGTGATAAGTTTTCAAATGTTGCAAAAACTGTCAAATGCATTTAATGAAAATTTACAATGTTGCATAACTTTTGTTCTATTCATCATGGGCCTAAATCATCAATTCAAACACATCATATTAGGAAATTTTATGCTAGTAATTCTCCTTTTTCACTCCCCAACTTGCTTGAACATTCCAAGCCACACTATACCAACACATTATCTTAAGTGCCCTAAGTGCAAAAAAATACCAAACTTTGATGGATTATTTCTTAAAATTAGTGGCACATACGAACATTATGTCTACACCTATAAGGTCATGTGAGGTCTATCTAAAATAACCTCTCTCACTTTTTCAAGACTCCAATCCATTTGATCGCGGTGAAAAGTTTTCAAATGTTGTAAAAATTGTCAAATGCATTCAATGAAAAGTTATAATGTTGCATAACTTTCATTTCATTAATCATGAGCCCAAAGCATCAATTCCAATGCATCTGAGTGGGTGGGTTTATGCTAGGTATGATCCTATGTCATTCCCCAACTCGCTTGAACATTCCAAGCCACACTATATTGACACATTCTCCTGAGTGCCATAAGTGCAAAAACTACCAAAATTTGAAAAGTTTTTTATTGGAATTCCTGGCACATACAAATGATTTATCTAAACCTAAAAGGTCACATAAATTCCATCTGTAATAACCTCTCTCACTTTTTTAATACTCCAATCCATTTGATCACGACGACAAGTTTTCAAATGTTGCGAAAATCGTCAAATACATTTAATGGAAAGTTGGAATGTTGCATAACTTTCATTTCATTCATAATGGGCCCAAACCATCAATCCAAAAATGAATGATAGGGCTAGTTTATTCTAAGCATGCTTATTTTTTTCTCCCCAACTCACGTAAATGTTTCAAGCCACACTATATTGGAGCATTCTCTTAAGTCTCCTAATTGCAAAAAACTGCCAAACTTTGATGGGATGTTTCTTGGAATCCATGACACATATGCACATTCTGTCTAGACCTACAAGATCATGTGAGGTCTCTCTACAATAACCTCTCTCTCTCTCTCTCTCTCTCTTTCAAGGCTCCAATCCAATTTCTCATAGTGTCAAGTTTTTAAATGTTGCAAAAATCATCAAATACATTCAATGAAAAGTTGTAATGTTGCATAAATTTCATTTTGTTCATCATGGGCCTGAACAATTAGCTCCAGTGTTCCATGTGGACGCGTCCCCCCCAAAAAACCCCACATTTCCTAGATGGGGACATCTCAGAGACTTAGGGACTTGGGAGGGATGTCCCCCCACTAGCCCACCACCAGCACCACCATCCCACCACCACTGTCATTGTCTCTAAGACGCCACTAGGACTTCGAGGATGTTGGGGAATTCTCAATATGTCTAGGGGACTCCTAGTTGTCTCCAAGATGTATAATTATTATACTTATATATCTTTTTATAAATATTTTTTCAAGTACTATATGTATTTCAACACCCTACTGCCCCTCGTCGCCCCCAAACTTAGACCCCCATTCCCCTCGTCCCCATTCTCGAAACCTCATGGAACAATGATTAGATCTAACATATGTAGGTGGGAAGGTTTATTCTAGGAAAGATCCTTTTTTCATACCCCATCATGCAAGATCGTTCCAAGCTACATTGTGTTGATATTTTCTCTTAAGAGCCCTAAGTGCCAAAAAGTAGAAAAAATTGATGAGTTGTTTCTTGAAAACTGTGACAGTTAGAAATATTTTGTCTAAAGGTATAAGACCACATAGGGTCCCTCTACAATAACCTCTCTCATTTTTCATATATCCAATCCATTTGGCCATGGTGACAACTTTTCACATGTTGAAAAAACATTAAATGCATTGAAGAGAAAGTTGCAAGGTGGCATAATTTTTGTTCTATTCATTGTGTGACCAAGTTGAGAGTTCCAAAACATTTCAGTGAGTGTGTTAATGCTAGGAAAGGTCCTATTTCACACCGAGGCATGTTGGATAGTTCTAGACTGCATTATATTGGTGCTTTCTCTTAAGAGCCCCAATTGCAAAAAATGGTGAAATTTGATGAGTTTTTTCTAAAAAACCATGACACTTAATTTTTTTGTCTAAAGGTATAGAGTCACATAGGGTCCCTCTACAATAACCTCTCTTATATTTTCATATCTCTAATCCATTTGGTCATGGTGACAACTTTTTAATGTTAAAAAAATGTCAAGCACATTGAAAAGAAAGTTGCAAGGTGGCATAATTTTCATTTTTTTTTGTCATGCAACCAAATCAGTGGGTAGGTTTATGCTAGGAAAGGTCCTATTTCAAACCCCAACATGCCAGATTGTTCTAGGCTACATTGTATTGATGCTTTCTCTTATGAGCCCTAAATGCCAAAAAGTGTTGAAATTTGACGAGCTATTTCTTAGAAAAATGGCACTTAGAAATGCTATTTTTGAAGGTATAGGATCATGTAGGGTCCCTCTACAATAACATCTCATTTTTTCATATCTCCAATCCATTTGGTCATGGTGACAACTTTTGCACATTGAAAAAAGTGTAAAATACGTTGAAGAGAAAGTTGCAAGGTGGTATAATTTTTGTTTGTTCATCATGTATCCAAACTGACAATGCCAACACATCTGGGTGGAAATATTTATGCTTAGAAATGTCCTATTTTTCACCCTAGCATATTGGATCATTCTAGGCTATATTGTATCGACACTTTCTCTTAAGAGCCATAACTGCCAAAAAGGAAAACTTTGATGAGCTATTTCTTGGAAACCGTGACACTTACAAATTTTTTGTTTGAAGATATAGGGTCATGTAGGGTCCCTCTACAATAATATCTCTTATTTTTTCATATCTCCAATCCATTTGGTCATGGTGACAACTTTTTTCAAGTTGAAAAAAATGTCAAATACATTGAAGATAAAGTTGCAAGGTGACATAATTTTCATTTTGTTCATTATGTGACAAAACTGATAGTTCCAATATGTCTGGGTGGGTGGGTTTATGCTAGGAAAGGTCATGTTTCAAACCCCAACATGTTGGATTGTTCTAGGCTACATTATACCAATGCTTTCTCTTAAGAGCCCTACTTGCTAAAAAGTGTTGAACTTTGATGAGAAGTTTCTCAGAAACTGTGGCACTTAAAAATTTTATGTCTAAAGGTATAGGGTCACGTAGGGCCCCTCTACAACAATATCTCTCAGTTTTTCATATCTCCAATCCATTTGCCTGTGGTGACAACTTTTGACATGTTGAAAAAAGTGTCAAATACATTGAAGAGAAAGTTGCAAGGTGGCATAATTTTCATTTTATTCATCGTGTGGTAAAACTGATATTTCCAACATGTCTAGGTGGGTGGGTTTATGCTAGGATAGGTCTTTTCTTGCACTCTAACATGTTAGATCATTCCAGGCTACATTGTACCAACACTTTTTCTTAAGAGCCCTAACATCCAAAAAATGGTGAAATTTGACTAGCTATTTCTTTGAAATAGTGTCACTTAGAAACATTTCATCTAAAGGTATAGGGTCATGTATGGTCTCTCTACAATAACCTCTTTCATTTTTTCATATCTCCAAGTCATTTGGTTGTGGTGAAAGTTTTTCTACTGCCCTAAAAGCCGTTAGATGCATACAATGTGAAGTTGCAAGGTAGAGTAATTTGTGTTTTATTCTTTGTGGGGCCAAATCGTTAGCACCAACATGTCTAGCTAGGTACATCTATGCTAGGCATGGTCCTGTTTTGTACCCCAACTCTCCCAAACATTTTGATCTACACTATGCCAAAACTTTCTCTTAAGATCCCTAAGTGGAAAAAAAATTTTGAACTTCGATGCATTGTATCTAGGAGTCAGTGGCACATACATTTTTTTTTAAACTTATAGGTGCATGTGAAGCCCATCTATAACAACCTGTCTCATATTTTGAATACTCAAAACCATTTGGTCATGGTGAAAGCTTTTCTACTGCCCCAAAAACTATCAGATACATTCAATGTCAAATTTCAAGGTAGCCTAATTTTTGTTTTGTTCTTTCTGGGGCCAAATCTTCAGCACCAACACATTTAGGTGGGCACATATATGCTAGGCATGGTCCTATTTTTCACCCCAACTCTCTCAAATGTTCCAAAATACATTGTGTCGATGATTTCTCTTAAGATCCCTAAGTGCACAAATTATTGAACTTTGACGCATTGTATCTTAGAGTTAGTGGCACATACAAATGTTATGTTTAAACCTATAGGTGCATTTGAGGCTCCTATACAACAACCTCTCTCATATTTTGACTACTTGAAACCATTTGGTCACAGTGAAAGTTTTTCTACTACCCCAAAATTCATCAAATACATGTAATGTCAGGTTGCAAGGTAGCCTAATTTTTGTTTTATTCTTTGTGAGGCCAAATTGTCAGTGCCAACACATCTGAGTGGGCACGCCTACACTGGACATGGTATTTTTTTTCACCCCAACTCCCCTGAATGTTCTAGGCTACATTATGCCAACACTTTCTCTTAAGATCCCTATTGTCCATTTTTCAATAGTTTTTGGCATTATTAAATGTGTGTCAATATTCCATTGATTGTGTTAATTAATGATTAGGGTTGTGTCACTAAGCCTCTCTTAGTTGATACCTATAGTGGAAATTGTATAAAATGATATCAAATATTAGAGAACATGACATGAAGAAGGTTGATTAGAAATCAAGGTGAAGATCATGAATATGAAGGTTAGAATAATCAGGATATAACTATTTTAGTTAAATGAGGAGGAAACAAGAATGTAGCAAGAGGAGTATGTCATGTATAAGAACACATACTCTTGGGTGAAAAATATCTTGAGGATCTAGTATTGTGGGTGTTGGTGATCATGGAGTGTGAGTTTCCATAGAAGGAGCTTGAAGACATGTACAATGCATATTTCATAGAGAGGAGGCTATATGATAGTGTAATAGAATAATGATATTATCTCTAGGAGTGGAGATAGCACAAGGGTAAGGCATGGGTACATGAGAGGAAAAATAAGGTTGCTAAGCTCCTAGCTTAGATGGTGCACCCAAAAACACAATTAGAGTGGTTAAAATTGCTAGATACCAAGAAACATGTTTTAGGATTAGGTTCCATTCACCTTGTAAATCCTATGTCATATATCATGGTTTCAACATCCTTGGAAAGTGTCTCTAGGCACTTAGGGTGTATTAGGAAAATATTTTTTAATATTAATTCTCACCATTGTTTGCAATATACTCATAAGGGGTGATGGATCCACTAGCAGCAATAAAGGTGGGTTGTGTCCACATAAATATTTAATATTATTTTCCACACATGTGGATTCCTAGAATGGGATAATAAAATATTTAAAGGAAATGATAAATGAGTGATTTTTGGGATTCTCCTAGTGGGTGCTTGAAAAGAGGCAACATGTGCCACTTAGTTTTCCATCATTTATTACATTAAATGTAATGTTTATCTCTCAAGTTTGGGTGCCCAAGTTGGAGGGAAAGTATTGAAGCCAAAATCAGTGTCCCTTCATATATTGAGGAGGTAATACAAAGGTTAGGGAAGTTTGGAATGAAGGGTCTGTTAGGTCTCAAAAATGTTGGTTTGAAACCACAAGAGGCTGCCAATCTCTTGATACGTTTTTGGCTAATGTACAAGGCCAAATGATGAATTTGGACCTTCTTCTCTTCAGGCCCTGCCAGACTTAGGCGGGTGTACCTATGGGAATGAAGCAGATTTTAATTGTGTGTTTATCCCCTAAGAAATCTATCCACAATGGCAATTGGGAGTGGATAAATGAATTCTTATTTTAGTATAGATTGTATAAGAAAAATCAAGGTAAAACCTAATCTATTCAGTTAACGGATGTAAAAATAAAATGGATGAAACTAAATGATGAACTATATGAGACCAGTGCTTTGTTGGGTATACAGAGTCAAATGAAAACCTAAGATGAGTGGCCCACTCGTGGTAGAAATTCAAACTGTTTGGCATTATTAACAATAGTTTATAACTTGTATAAACATGCAAGAATGTCATTACCAGATTCTTCTTAATGATCCAAATGAAACTTCCAAGTTACTGTGAATGAATAAAAGGATTTAATCTTTTCTTGAAATAACCAATTAATCATACTACACAAATACAACAAATGTGCATTGATAAATTGAGTATATACTTGATATTCCAATTTAAATAATAGAGAAATATCAACCTTGGAGACAACTTGATAATATCTTCAATTAACTCAACAAACAATTGACACCATCATTACACCACTGAATCCAAGTTTTTCATTAACTTCTTCAAAATTTACACATGCATCTGAGTCTCTTTTGATAAAACATGTTTACTACTCCTACTTGCCTACTTTTTCTGTCTAATCTTATCTTCTAATAAATCCTTATGGCCTTGGTCTCTCTTATTTATACAAGAGGCAACAAGCTTCAAACCAAAGAATATGAATTTTGGTAACAAAACATAATTAGAAGATGAAATGTAACTAAAATAACTAACAACTAACATGCACAAATCCATTAATTCTCAAGTAAAAGTCTGTCGTCACTTGAGACCTGTGCAAGACTTTTAGTTTATGATGAACTCTTGATGATGGTTAATCTTCATCCGAGCTCAGATATTTTTCCTACCATTTGCTTATTGTCAAATCATTCGGTCACTTGAACCCTTGTGCAACAGTAAAATTCTTAAGGTGGCTTCTCCATCTATTGTCGAGAAATTTTTTGACATCCACAACAAATTTTGTGTATCCATTATCCAACATTATAATGCCATCGAGCAAGGTATGAAACCTATCAAGACTGATATCATCACCACTTTGAACATGTACCAAGCACCAAGGAACCATTTGATCAAACTCATTCTTCCATTCATCCACATCTTTTAGTTGACCATCACCCTTAATGATCAAAGGGCTGAAGCTGTGTTTTATTGAGTCAAATGCATTCCTTCTACTCTCAACTTTATTCTTCATGTCAATTACATACTTGTGTTCCTCAATCACCCCTTTCACCATTTCCTAAGTAGGCTTGAGTCTTGGAGGGGCATTTGGATCCCTTTGTGTTGCTTTGCATAGAGTAGTTAGAATATGATAAGTGGGATGCCACCTGTTTTGAAGTTCTTTTAAGACAGGAAAATTAGCATTTATTTTCTCTAAGGCTTTCATTAGATGATTGAAACCTTCATGTACTCCACTTATTTTTTCTTTCAATACTTCAATTTTTTGTTTCAAAATTTCTTTCAAGGCATCCAAAATGTAATGCTTGACATCATCCATATTATGTTTCTTTAATTTTTCAATCTCTTCTTTCATCTATTGAATCTATGGGTCTTCAACTTGAGCAGGTGGGTGATAAACTACTATTTCATCTCCCTTCACATCTATAACTTGCTGCAACTATTTCTTCAATTTGACATTTTCAATAAACTTATTTATTTCATCATTTGACAATTTGAGTCTTTTCTCATACCCGGTTATTTTATTTTACATGTTTTCTATGACATCCTTTGTAAACATAGCTAAATGCATAGTCATGGTTGCAACTTATGTTGGAGTTGTATCTTCTCACCATAGTAGACCCTCTCATCTCTTGTACCACATCTAGAAGCCTAGGCTTCCTTGTGCTTTTATGTTTTGTCCATAAGGCAAGGGTCCAGGAGGTAGGATTGTAGCTTGTTCCTGAAACTCCTTCTTCTGAGTCAAATTTTGCAACCAACATTGGATCATCCTGAGCTCTGATTTGATCCAAAATAAACACCTTAGAGAGTTCCATCCATGGTATGATTAGAATGTTACTCTTCAACACCAATTCCATTGCTTCTTGGGGGGTAACATTGATATTGTAAATATTTAACTCTACCAGTGTTTGGGCTTGAACTTTGTCCTGTTTTGAATCATTAGGTCCAATGAGATTAATCTTTAACCTATCATCAAACTGTCTCATTTTCATCTTGATCCAGAAATATTTTAATTCCCTTCTTCGAATGAAACCATCATCCTGCATGAACTGTAGAGAGGCAATTACTCTTTCATCATCCTATATTTCACCAACAATCTCCTCTGATGTTTTGATCTTTGGATAATGCCGCTCTTGGGTCCTCTACTGCTCCACCAATTATTTCATCTCATTCAAAATTACAACTACCTCTTGTTCATCATCACTTGAGCCATAATCAACTAATGAATCAACTTTCTATTTCTTGGCTGGGGGATCATGGGTTGGAGATGGAGGAGAAGGATGTATGGGTGATGAAGGTGGTGTTCGAGATATGAATGCCTCTTGTGATGGTTTTTGGGGGTGCAGGAAGTGGAACCAACCCTTCATCCTGGGCCATCTTATAAAATCCATCAAAAATTTCAAGGATCAATTGCATCCTTTTTAAAAGATTAGGTTCATCAACATGAAACCCCTTGAAATTCTTATTTTTTTCCTTCTTATGTTCCTCCCATCTCATCATCATCAACCATTTTTTCTAGTTTGAAAAAAATCATTAAATTATACCAAATATCTTATCACATCTTCTTCAGGATCAAAAACTTGGAATATGGCCTTGTTTGTAAGAAAAGTCCTTCTGATCATATTAATGTAACCCTCTAGGTCACATACTCTTACTTTCCCAGACTTGAGAGGACAATTGACCTCATAAATATTTGAAGCTCTTCTAGAATATCTGATCCCATAGAAAACTCCTCAAACACTGTCAAATCAGGAAAAAATGTGCCCTTTCTATGATTTGTCATTAAGTCATACTCCATCCAGAGTATTTGCCACATAAATTCCAAAAAGAAAATTATTGTAGGCACAACCTTTGGAAAATTGTGTGGTGCCTGCTCATAACCAAATACCCTAATGATAGTATACTCTGGCATCAAGAACCAATCAACATAATTGTGTGTGAAACCTTGGTCTGGTTTGTATTGCATTGGTCTCATGAAATTCATTAAAGACTATGGCATTCTTGGTGTTGCAAAACCTAGGGAAACAATTATTTTGACTACAAAATCATCTCTATAGACAACAAAATCACTTTCATTGCACCTACTATCCCAAATATAACACCAATTTTGTACTGGAAGTCTAACTCCATTTTCCTGTGTGCATAATTTAATCCTCTGAGTCCATTTTGTTTCATTCTGATACAAAATCAAATGAAACAATAAAGAATACTTCTTGAAAGACATTGGAGCCTTAGCCTCTTTGACTTGTAACAAGTCTTTATGAATTTGTTCTTCAACTATAGAGGCGAAATAAAATTCAACATTTTTTTCCAGATGCTGAATGATCATAACCATCCTCATCAACCCTATTGACATGTTGTCTTCTGCATCTATTCCAAGAATTTGACATAATGCATGATATGTATTCTTGAAATAAAATTGAAAATCAAACATTGGAAAAGGTTTTTCTTTGGAGGAAGGGATAGGAATTACTCTATTGTTGTCACCCCTTTCATGTGTAGGGGAAGCTAATCACTCCTATAGGTTCTTCTTAACCTCTTGTACTCTTGCTCCAATTTCCCCAAATCCACTTCTGTAATAGCTTGTTTGTTCAGGTTAAAACACTCAGCAATGGCTTCTCTTGAAATATCTACCAAACACCCACCATTTGGGTGCCTGACAATCTTTTTTGGGGCATGGTATCGATTGGCTAGGGCTTTAACTAATTCAATATCAATGAAAAAATTCAGAACAATCAATTTGGCCAAGTCAAGAGTCCACGGGTTTGATACCGGGACCATCTCATTTCTATTCCTATAGAAATACCAATAGAAGTTCCACCCAGACTACGGAATAACAGGGTCCCTACACCCCTGAGCTAAATCCCTAAAGACCTTTTTTGGACCCTTATGAATTGAACCAGGAAACAAAGCAAGCAATGGCAACTATAAAGAAGTTTTTCTTCTTTCTTAGCTCCTACTTTCATTTTCTTTGGCTCCATTATCAAAATTCAATGAGGAGTGAGTAAACTTACCCAGAAGGCAACTCACCTTGAAGGACTTCTTTCACTGTTGCACCTTGAGCTCGCCTGTACTTAATTTCTATTACCATGAATGAAAAATTTCTCAATCTACCCTATTTATATTCACATCACTCCGCATTAATTCCTAAATCATAAATTATTCATCATTCAAATCCTTCATGTTAAGCTCAATTTCATATTTTGAAGCTGATTGATGTGACTGACCTTCATTAAATGTTCCAACGGTTGATTACCGTGTTACCTCTCATTACCTTTTATCCTTCTATGATAAAACAATACAATAGTATTACCTTGTCTTATTTTACTACTCTACCACACACCCCTTTAGTCTTCCTTACAGTGCTATGGTGTTCCTTTAGTGCTTGGGCTTGTATACTACTCTGTCGTGGGCTCTATTCTGAACCTCTACAGTATAGCTGTTCCAATTATTATTACTGTTCTTTACTACACCGCTCTACCACAGGATGCATTCCAACCCTCCATGGTATAGTGGTCTCCCTTATTGACACTAATTATTACACCGCTGTATGGTGGGCTAAGTTTTAACCTTCCTCGAAATAGCGGTAAAAGAACATAGTGTTAGCCCTTTTATCACGCTACCACAGGTCACTTTGCAAATGGCCACGATAAGGAGGTATGATGTATGGACTACGTAGAACAACCAATATGGCAACGATATGGTGGTAAAAGGCCGTACTGACTTTATGGATGGAAAAAATAAGATTTTATGAAAATACTAAGGGAATTTTTTGACTTCACATGATAAGAACCTTAGAATTTTGAATGAAAATTCTAGTTCCAATAGCAGCTCCAGTTGGGGATGAGTGATTTATTAATCACTACAAGAATCCAGAATATCTAGTTTTAGACCAAGATTTGAGATGTTTATGGAAAGGAAGGTGGAATGGATGGAATGAATAAGGATGAGGATGGAAATGAACCTATACTATTGTACATGGAAAGACAAAATTGTTTTAATAAGGGAACTCTAGGATTGTCCATGTACTAACAAGTCCTAGTTCCTTTTTAGATTTCCTAAACTACTGTGCATGGAAGAAGATTGCTTTAAGAGGTTTTGTCAAGAATTTTCCATGCACTGTCAATCCTTAAACTCCTAGTATTCCTCCAGAAAATAAATGCTTCAAAAATTTCCCAGTACTAGAAACTCTTGATGTGCACTAGAAATATTATGCAAGTAATAAGAGTCTTCTCCTACTTTTCCAGTAACAACAAAGGGCCCTAACCATAAAGCTTCAAATTTTCCATGTTTCCCCTTTTCTTGACATCTAGAATTCCACATTAATACCAAATCATCCACCTCAAATTTTCTACTTTTGGACTTTTTATCAAAAATATACTTCATTTGAGATTGCATCTTCATGTTTTGTTGTTGAGCCGTTCTCTTTATTTCATCAAGTTCTGCAAGCTATTCCATTCTTTCCTCCATTGGTTCTCTGATGTCCAAATCTTCTTGAAGGACAAAATTATATACTGGTAAAAGATTTTGCAGAGGCATCCTGGCTTGTGTACCATATACCAGTTCAAAAGGAGATTTTCCAATTGACTTTTTTGTAGTAATCCTATCTGCCCAAACAACCATTCTTAATTTCGAGTCCCATGCTTTTTTGTTCCCATCTAACATTATTCTTATGATCTTCAGAAGACTTTTATTACTAGACTCTGCCTGACCATTTGCTTGTGGGTGGTAAGGGGATGTATAAGAGATAATAATGCCATATGTACTGCAAAAATATTTAAATTCATCAGACCTAAAAAACATCCCATTGTATGTGATCAACCTCACCAGTGTACCAAATCTAGTTAGGATGTTCTCCACTAGGAAATTTAGTACCACCTTACTTGTATGGTCCCTAGGAGCCCTGAATCACTATCCTCACAAAGATAGCCACATACTGATCATCAGGCTGATCCTATGGCTTGCCGAACTATCGCTAGACCCTCCTAGGCAAGTACATCTCAATCATAGTATGCTCTCGCCCCTGCATGAGGCGGTCTTGCTGAGAAAAGAATAGCTATTGTGCATCATCAGACCAACTTGGCTGCCCAAGGTATGGCCTCCATCGGAACACTCGCATGTCATCAAGGACCCTCCGCCAATGAGGAATCCCGTGCTCTCTTGTATGGGTAAAAGAAAGGCCCCCTCTATAACGCTAGACCACTGGATCATCTGGCTCCATCAAAATAGGGACGACTTGTGGATGAAGCACAAGGATCTGCTCCCATGCTCAGATATGTAGGAGTGTGACTCCCACCCCAACTACTCTATCATCCAAGTAGAAAAATCGTGAAGGTCTCTGTAAAGGGAGGCTAGCAAAATTGGGACCCATGCAAAAAGTGTCAGTTGCCGTTGGACCATCCGCTCCCAAGCAAGCCCACAACTTAGACTGAAATATCAAGCTCACTGATCTGGGGCAATAAGGCCTGATATGATAGCAACAATCACCAAGCGGTAGGGTGAGGCCAGGGGCCTGTGGTGCTCTAGCTCAATCTTCCCCTTGCAAAATACAATCTAATTAGTCTCTAGGATGGCATAGCATGTGTCCGTCCTGACAACCATGTAATAGATCACACACTCGCGATGGATGGGTAATCTCACAATTTTCCACACATCCTCTAACATGATTGTGGCCTCCCCAGTCAAAAAATGGAAAGAAGTCTCATTGTGACACCTCTCAGAAAGTGTTTTCATCATGCCCAGGTGTGTCTGCACGGGCGGTGCATAGGAAATGTACCAGAGCCCCATCTCTCCTAGGTGCTTCTGCTCCCTCTCGGTCAGATCGCACAAATACTTGGAAATCTCTCAAGACTTGTGCTTGCGCAAATAAATCTCTCTCGCCTCCTCCTGCATCAGGAAAAGTCATCATGTTAAAATTCATCAAAAAATATTTGTCCAAACTAGTCTTAGCATCCAAAAAATCACTCCAGTGTCGCTACTTGTGAAGGCGGTGCAATTTGAAATTTGCAAACTGCGACGCCAGGGTTTCCAAATTCTCAAACTGCACCACAACGGTGCACTTTTCCAAAGCAACACAATTTGTGCAGAAGCCGTAATTTCAAAGTCTGCCACGGTGGTACACTTCATGAAAGCGTTGGACTTTGGAGTTTGACCTAAACTCCAAATAACACCGTGGTGACGCACCTTGCAATGATGGTGTACTTTAATCACTGAGTGGTGAAGTTTGAAGTTTTTAGCGGTGCAATATGGCACTGCGCCTAGAGACCTAGTTTTGAAAGCATTAAATTAACTCAAAAAAACAAAAAATAAGCTTGGGTCAAGTTGAATCACCAGTGGTCCAGTTCCAGGAAGTCTCTGGTATGTCCGAACTCGGTCAGAAATGTGCATCGAGAGCTATCATTGCACCATCTCGTCAAATTTTTAGAGCTCAGAATCGTAGGATCTCCTAAGGCTGAATGTGAAAATGGATTGGAAGTGGCCCCTCAAGGCCTATTTAAGCTTGAAAATTAGGGTTTTTTGACCCTGTTTAGCCGTCTTGATAGAGTTTTGGACCCTCGATCCCATTTTTGTTTTTGCAAGGGATGTTTTGAATCATTTTTTGTGTTTTATCTCACCTTTTGACCTCCTAAATCCTTTCCAGACTTGCCGAGCACCTTGTCCTCTTTTTTCGTGAGATCACCCAAAAATCAAGCTTTTCGTTTGATCCCTCGAGGGGATAGTATATTGGCATGTTTTCTCTCACCACGACAGCAGTGGGGAAAATTTTAAAGTCATAAAATTTTGGCTTCTTGATCAAGACAGTTTATTCTTTGAATCAATGCGAGAACCTTGCTTCAAAGAGGGGAAAAATGTAGACATGGAAAATATACCCACATACTTGATCCCGATTACTAACACCATTTTACCCTGAATCATCCTTCAGTCTAATAATTTAATCGAATAGTTTTATTTGATGAAATTCATCAATTTTCCTCTCTTAATTAAATAAATCATTTTATCTAATTAAGTCTTTCTCCCTTGTTAATTAAATCAACCAATCTAATCTAATTAACCCTATTTCCTATTTAATTAAATAATTCATTTTATTTGATTAAATCTCTAAAGTCCACCTATTAAATTAAATAAATTAAAACCTTATTTAATTTAATCTAACTTCATCCCCTTTAATTAAATAAATCAAAAATCTTTATTTAATTAATCTTTTTTTATCACATTCTTCTTATATTTGATTTAAATTAACCCATAAATCTAAGTCAAATTTGTCACATCATCTAATCTCTTATTAAATTAATTAAACCTTGATTAATTTAATCCTAATGCAAGTTCCATCCTTTAGCTTTTGCCACTTGCATATGAAAATAGATTTAATTCATTTATTAAATCTCCATTTTCTCTCAACATGGCATAATGGAGGAATATTCTCTCAAATTTGAATTCAAAATCCAAGTGGACTTTGTCCTTCCAACAAGGTAGTTACTTCACCTAATAAGTCATTTTTCCTTGAGCCAAGTGGCATTTAAGGCATTTATTTTCCCTCTTACATGTCATTTAACCATTTTCAAATATCACCTAATTGCATTTATGGGCACATTCATCAAAATGTGCACATCCTCCATCCATTCACATTTGGACAAATGACACCTTTCCATTGGTTGAATGTTAGACTCACATTGCTCCATTTTGGTCATCTCTCCATCCTATCATTATATAAATAAGAGGTCTCCTCCCTTATTTTATCATCCACAATTTGAGCAAAGTTATTATACTCAAATCCATAGCAATTCTCATCCATCTTTATCCAATCTTAGCTAGGTTATGCAGATTTTCATCTTGGAGCAGACTTCAATTATCAAAAAAGTGGATCACATCTTCATTAAATCACCAAGGCTTGTATAGGATTTGGGAAAGGGCCAACTTCCACATCAAATTGGCACCAACTCCCCCAAGAGATTAAGAGTTTGCTTTGCATTTGAATAGGATTTAACATCTTTGGTTTATGCTTGTTTATGTTCTTCATTTCACTTCTTTTCCTTTGCAATTCAAATGGATTTCTTGGGGAATCATGATACTAACTTGAATTTGATCTAATATGGTGTTTTTTTCTTGTGTTTATGCAGGTTTGGGATCTTGGTTCACATTTTCGCGCTAGAAGGAGGGCTTACCGGAAGTTCTAATCATATTTTTTCACCAAATTCCATGCTTTTTTTGTTGTTTTTGTGTCTACAGTGAACTCTACCGTTGGTAGATCATCGTCACAATTTAGAACCTCTAGGACTCCAACATCTCTATATCGCACCGCTACAAATTCCAAACTTCGACGCTATTTGTTTCTCGCCTAGAATTCAAAATCTCAAACAACATCGTTGAGTCTTTTTCACACACTGGAATCTTTCTAAATTTCACACTCCATTGCTGGTTGAAATAGCAACGCCTTCATGCTCTCTGCCCCTACAATAGAGTGACACTGACTAGCAAGCAGTGCTATATAGCACCGATGGAAATTTTAAACTGCACCGCCTTTACAGGTTCCATTGTTGAAGGGAAGTAAAAAGTGAAAATTAGTTTTATGACACGCGCTTTTTTTTTCAAATTCTGATCATTTGGATTGTTCTCTGATCTCTTGAACTTTTTTTTTGCAGATCTAATTGGTTTTCTTGTAGGTTGGCTTGATCAAGAGTAAGAAAGAAATGAGGCATGATATCATTCTTTCATGATACCAAGTGTTTTTGAACACTTTATTGTTTGTTTAAACACTCTAAGAGAACTTACTTTTTTCTCTTACGAAATTTTGTTATCTTTCATGCTTAGGACCTACTAATTTTCCTTTTGGGCTCTAAAAAGAACACTTTAATTTCTTGTTACAAGAGAGCTTAAAATGAACCTTAGGACAAAAAATTACTAGAGTTGGTTTTCAGATTTAACAATTGAACAAAACAAACTCTTCACATTTCCTTTGGTACTATAAAAAGAATTCACTCTTTGCTTTGTGGTCTTAAAAAGAACAAGTGCTACTTTGTTTTGTGATTTCTTACTCAAATTAACACCATTGAAAAGATGTATGCGCTTCTCTCGCGCCTCATAGCGATCTTGAGAATCAAAAGAATTTTTGGTGGTCTTAAGTTGGGATAAAGTGATTACCTCCACACTTCATTTTGGGTGTAAAATTGAAAAAAACATCTTGCGAGTGTGAGTGGAGAATATTGCGTGTGTTCTCCCTTTGTTTCTAAACAAAGGTTGATCAAACTATGGATGTGTTTGCTCGCTATTGTTTATCTTAGAGGGCCTACATTGGGGAAAAAGTACTCAACCAAGGAAATGACCCAATCGGTAACACACTAAAGCCAAGTGTATTTCCAGCTGAGATATAAAAGTGGGTATTGGAAAAAAAGCCAATATCACGCGGTTGGTCCCAACGAGAAGGCAAGCAATGGTCTCTCGCCGCATGGGTCAATCTCCATGAATGGAAAGTATGGATTAAACCCTTGTGTAGAAAGGCCAAAATCCTAATCTATTTGTTGGTGCAAGAACGGTCGTTCTGAAGCCACCCCACACTTTTGTGACTTTTAGTAGAGATGGAAACTATGCCATGGGAGATTCATGGGTATTGATGCTTGGCTTCTGTAAAAGAAGTGTTGAACCATGGAGGGGAGCTAGTGGGGTCAAGCATCTAACCATTCATTGAAAGTAAGTGTAGTTGAACTTGTCCAAGTGGGGACTCAACAAATATTGTCTCAAAATATCCATAGGGTTGTAACTGTTCTTGAAATAAAAACACATTGCTTGATCAAAAACATTGGAAAATAAACATTTAACATGAGCATCAAATCTTAAACCCTTTAGGAGAAGCAAATATACTTTAAATAATTCACATGCCCTTGCTTACCCTTGGGATTCATATCCTTAGAGGTTTCTAGGCACTTGAATTTTATCTCAATTTTCTACTACTAAAGTAAACATTAGGTAACTCTTGCTTTGATTTCTCTGATTTTCAAATAATACACTTTATGGATGAGAAAAAATTAAAACATTACACATCTAGTTTCAAAACCTAATCAAGAAGTGTTTGTCGTAAAATGAAATCATTAAGCAAAGAAAAAAGACAATTGAATCCCACACATGTATCCCAAATGATTTCACGCAAGATCAAGATCAAGAAACCAAAGGTAAAAAATCTTAGTATAAAAGATCACCAAAAGCATCTCTCAACACTATACAAATTCAGATGAAGATTGCTTTTTAACTTCTACAGGAAAGCTTCAAGAAACAATCCTAGTTTTTATTCGTTTTATTATTATCAAAACCCAAACCTTTTTAGAGAATTTGAGCATCTTGTTTAGAGAAATGCATGTTCTTCAAAACCAAGGTCTAGTAAGCAAGTGTCTTTTTTAGGTAAACATAGGATCAAAGTCAAACCTTCATCCATATTTGAACATCAAAACCAAAACCATCTCATCAACTCTTTGAAAACATTGGAAAAATCCTCCATGTTAAAACTTTGGGCAAATCAATTTGAAACCAATCCAAAATCATCTGGTTTGATTAGATGTGTGTAGATGCATCCTTCGCCACATATTTAGTAAAATTATCAAACCTTGTGAACAAGTTTATCCATTGATAACATCCAACATCTTGGGATTTAGGAGTTCATTATCCAAAATCAAAATCATCTTGTTTGGATAGGTGTGTTTAGATGAATCCTTCTTCTCACACCTAGAAAAATTAGCATCTTTTGAACGAAATTTTCCCTAGGACAACATCCAACCTCTTAGAGTTTATGAGTTCACCATCAAAATCCAAATCCAAATCAAATCAATCCCAAAGCAAAATCAAAGTCCTAAATTTTAACATACCCTTCAATATTTTCTCAAAGAGTTCCAATCATCCATCAAATATCCATCTTAAATCCATATCATTATCATCCTTTTGATCTTTAAATCATCCTAAAAATTTCTCTTTTGTACCTAAAGATATATCATTCTAAAGAATTAGAGGTTCATCTCTTATATTCTTGAAAAATTGATCCCTATTTTATGGTGCAAACTAGATCTCAACACAAGAAGGACATGGAAGCCCACAAAGAAATATCAACCTCAAGTGATCTTAGTCAAACCAACACCGACATGAATCTTGTTGGATCAAGCAATCCTATGACCAATATTTCACTCCCTCAAGACCATCAAGAGGATGGACAAGTGCAAGACCTCACAAAATAACCTCATGGTATGACCCAAGATGAGATCAATGAGATGGTTCAAAATCCTAAAAATCACAAGATTGTTAACATCATGGTGAAACTCCATCTCCAACAATACATGCTCAAATTATTAAAACAAGGGACTAAACTCCCTTCTGATTATGACATGAGCACTATTGTGGAACCACCTTCAACATCATTCACACTTCCCATATCATCCACAATCCCCATCATATCAACATCCAAATTTCAAAATATCACTCAACCCATCCCCCAAATCACATCATCAATTGCTCCAACTCAACCAATCATTAACAAAGGGAGTGCATTTCTCAATGCATTGCAAACATACCCTCTTGTAAACAACCAGGATTTGGATGCAAACACTATCTTGGGTCAAACCATCCCGCAAAATCCATCACACCCATATGTCTGCCTCACCTTTCATAATGACCCATCATAATCATCATTTAATGCAACACAAAAAACCTCTCTCCCCACGACCTCACAAGGAGAAGGTGGCCTATTTGGGCCAGGGGGCATTTTTGATCTAGTGTGATCATCATTTCCCCAAGGAATCTTACCACTCACTTTTCCACCACTCCCACCCTTTCCATTAACATCCATCTCACCTCTTGGTTTGGGGCTACCACTGCTTCCATCGCTCTTTCAAAAAAATCCCCCAACCATGAATCAAGGCATCATACCAAATCCTCCCCTCTTGCCATCAATATAGCAACAACAGATGGCAATCATCCCCATATCACAAACAAACACCTCATCTATCACCCCTCAAAACATGGTCTCTCAAGGACCAAGCATATCAATCGCACCATCAACTACAACAACACCTCTCATCACCACAACAAGCACCATTCCAAACTTACCTCCGCCACCACCACCACCAAACACGAACACATCAAACCAGTACAATATTGCGTTGCAAGCATCTCAATAAGCTGCCTATCAGAAGGCACTCCAACAAGTGCAAAAACAACAAGCCGTGCAACTAGCTGCTCAAGCGTGCAAGCCGCTCAGGCTGCCCAAGCTGCATTACAACAAGTGCAACAAGCACAACAGGCTGCTCAAGCCCAAATCTTATTGAAACAACAAAAACAACAAGCTGCACAAGCTCAATCTCAAGCTCAAGCTCAAGATCAAGCTCAAGCTCAGGATCAAGCTCAAGCTCAATCTCAAATGCATGCTCAATCCCAAGCCCAATATCAAGTACAACAAGCACAAGAACAAGCACAATATCTCACACAACAACAAGCAGTGCAACAACAAGCATATCAACAAGTGCTGAAGCAATATCAAGAACAATAGGAAGTAGCCCAATTAATAGCTCAACAACAAGCATTGTTGGCTCAATAACAATAGCAAGCTTAGCAACATGCCTTAATAGCACAACAACAACAAGACCAACAACATTTGTAGGCATATTTGGTGCAACAACACATGCAAACACCATCCATCAACATACCAACTAATCCACCCATCACACCAACAAATGAACCACCTCAAAACACTTTCATTCCACCCCCTGATCCACAAAATGATGTGACAACACAAATCAAGTTTCTCTCACAACAAGTGCTCGATCTTCAATTAGGGCGAACCATGAAAACACCCAAAAACTTGTGTCCTTATCTATTTGATAGGAGCCTTGTAATGAAACCATTCCTAAAGGGATTTGAGATCCCAAAATTTGAAAAATACTGTGGGATGGGAAACCCTGAAGATCATATCAAGGAGTTTCAGGTTCATTGCATGGAAGTCACATATGACGATACCTATGTGATGCAACTATTTCCTAGAAGTTTGGCAGGCCAAGCCATGGACTGGTTCTCTTGCCTCCCTGCAGGCATAAAAAATGTCCAAGAAATAATAGATGCATTCATAAAAAATTATGCATTCAATATTGCGATGGATGTTAGTCTAGAGGAACTATCAACTCTAAAAAAAGGAAATAATGAATCATTTGCTTCATTCCTACAATGATGGTGATCCAAGGCCAATCGAAGAAAATGGGCCATGCCGAAAGAACAAGTGTGCACTATCATCTCCAACCTCAATGACGCCTTGAATTTCCATCTCAAAGTCCAATGGATCACTACATATGATCATTTGATCTCCAAGGTGCTCAACATTGAATGAGCCCTTGCTACATAACCAATGACACAAACATATCTTGATCAACAAAGCAACCACCCATCTTCAAGCTATAATGACAAAAAATTGCACATGGGAAAGAAACAAAAACATTACCAATGATGGTTTTGTCGACACCAAATTTTTCATCAGTGCACCTTGGCAAAACACACTTGCATCACAACAACAACCCCAAAACCACCATCAATACAATCACAAAGCCAACATAATAACTCAACAGCCAAACAAGCAGACCATCAACAATGTCAATGATCAAAGGGGGCCACCCTATCAAAACAAGAACTCCCCCAAGTAGAAGTACACTACCCTTGGGGAATCACTCGAGGTCATCATGAAGAAATTGATAAACAAAAACCTCATCAAGGCTCCCACCTATGAGAATTATCAGGAACCAGATGTGAAACCACCCTAGTACAATGAAAACTAGCTTTGTGACTTTCAAAAAATCAAAGGACACACCATTAACAACTGCATGAATTTGAAGAACCTAGTCCAAGACCTCATTGATCAAAAAATCATAAACATGGAGTAGCCAGCTAGAAACCAGAACCTCAAAATATACACAAATCCTATGCCAAACCATAATAACAAAGGAAAAAATAACAATGATAAGGGGAAGGGAACATTCAAAGTGTCAATCATGTATATGACCATGTCGTTGCATCGTTGGATGAGTATTGTGCCAGTATCACTATCAAAGGAGCTCACGCTAATTGTGGAGTCACCACAAGAGGCAAAAAAATTGCCAGGTCATCACAGTCTAACAGAGCACTGGGATAATGTCCTTGATCAGTTAAAAAGAACTCCAACACAAATATCCATCATGGAGTTGTTAAAAATTTCATCCTCCCACAAGAAAATCCTTGAAGAAGCATTAGCCTCATCCACCGTCTTCGTAGATCTTGATGCAAAACAATTCCAAGCTATTGTCAACAATATCATTACTCCAAACCTCCTTACGTTCTCCCATTAGGACTTCCCTACCCAACCATCTCATAATCACACACTCCATTTGGATGTCGTGGTATATAAGAAAAAGGTCAAGAGGGTTTTGGTGGATGGAGGTGTAGGGTTAAACATTTGTTCCATTAAACTAATAAAGAATCTAAGAATCTCTAAAGATACCATAGACAAAGGCAATGGAATCACAATCAAGGCATATGATGATCAAGAGAGAGTGTCACAAGGCACTATCCAACTCCCTATCCAAGCGGGACCAACAATAATGGAAACCACATGTCAGGTCTTGGACCTTGATTTGTCGTATAATATTCTCTTGGAACGTCTATGGATCCATGGGATGGAAACAATGGCATCAACCTTTCATCAATGTGTCAAATTCACATATCAAGGCCAAGAGGTCACAATCCATGGGGATCCTGAACCATTCTCTTATTGCAAGAGTCTAGAATCCAAATACTATAAAATTCCCCAAGTGCCAAAAAATGATGAAGGCCCATCTACGCTATACATTGATCCAGCCACTCTCGCTTCCACTTCTGCAACAAAGACACCTACCATCCCCACCATCTTCGACATCAATCTTATTATCCCAGAGAATTCCTTTGTAGTATGAGAGTTACCACAATCTCCCAAGACAAGAGGAAGACCACAATCAAATGAAGCCTCCACATCCCAAACATCCACGCATGAATATTCCAACTTTAGAAGTTGGGGAGATCTTGGTTGGGAAGTAATAGAGGAGGACCCATCTCATCTCCTATATCAAAACAATATCCCAACAACTGATCTACCAATGGATGGTAGCAACAAAGGTTTGCAAATGATGCTTGCAATGGGTTATGACAGAAACAAAAAGATTGGCCATAATGAAAATGGGCTTCTAATACCTATTATTCCAGAGACATGACTAAAAAATATTGGCCTTAGATGTACCCCTCTGAGTATAACCATACATGGCCAAAATCCTCTAGTTAGAAAGGTCAAAAATCCTCCTCAACAATCAGCAGCTGCCCTTCATCTACCCGTATCCACTTGCCATGTCATAGACAACTTCACCTTTGATATAACTGATGTATGTAGTAGTGACGAGGATCCCATAATCGATTTTCCAACACTTTTTGATGATACCTCCTTGCTCATGATTAGTACCCTATCCTATGAGTCTGAAAAAAAAAAACATGAAATCCATGTAGTCTACCACAACTCATCGATTATGACCAATGAGGATTGCCAATTGTTGACACGTTCGAAAATGATGAGGAACTCTTAGAATTCATGGGACTACGGGATACTATTCCATGTGGGGATCACAAAGCAGGATTCATCATTGAGTTGGACACACAGGCATATTATGGGGAAACAATTGAATCCCCCAGTCACAAAAGCAAAAAACTGAGAATAATCTCTAGGTCCTTGAGTGCAAATCACACCGTGGCACTCACTGACTCGAAAATAGTAAAAAGAAAGGTTGCATCCAATAGTGAAAACCTCTCTGAGGCACCCGAGGATGGGGGATTCAATCTTCCTCATAGAGCTATTCATCAGGAAAAATCAATAGTCCTAGCCGAAAAATGTAATCCAATCAACCTAGGAACATAGCAGATACCACACATCACATTCTATGCAGAATCATTACTATCAGAGGAACAAGAGATCCTAGAAGCCTTCTTGAGAGAGCGACAAGCCAAATTTTCATGGAGTTATGCTGACATGCTAGGACTCCATCCAGAGATTGTTGTCCATCACTTACCAGTCTACTCTTAAGCAAAACTTGTTAGACAAAAAGTAAGGGAAATGTACCCTCAGATTGCTCTGTTGGTCAAGATGGAATTAAAAAATCTACTGGATGCAGGATTTATACGACCAATTGACTATCCAGAATGGGTGTCAAATCTGGTTCTTGTCTCAAAACCTGATGGGGGCATCAGAATCTGCACAGATTTTAGAGACATAAACAAAGCATGTCCGAAAGATGATTTCCCATTGCCTAACATTGACATGATTGTAGACATGACAACAGGACATGAAATTCTTTCACTAATGGATGGTTTGTCTGGGTACAACCAAATCATGATTGCTAAAGAATACTAACACAAAACAACCTTCACTTGTCCATGGGGGACTTATTGCTGGAATATGATGCCATTCGGCCTAAAGAATGCTAGAGCCACCTACCAAAGAGCCATGATGTTAATCTTCCATGACATGATCCAAAAGAATGTCAAAGATTACGTTGATGACATACTAGAAAAATCCAAAAAAAGGAGAGATGACATAGCAACCTTGAGTTCTATTTTTTATAGGCTAGAGGAGTACAAGGTTCGCTTAAATCCAAAGAAGTGCATTTTCGGCGTATATTCAGGAAAGTTGTTGGGCTACATAGTGTCAATGAGGGGTATTGAAATAGATCCTACAAAGGTAAAAGAAATACTTGAAATGGAGGCACCCAAAACATTGAAACAATTGAGAGGCCTCCAAGGTAGGCTTCAGTCCATCTGCAAATTCATAACACAACTGGCAGAAAAACAAAACCCATATTCTCACCTACTTCGCAAGGGAGTAGTGTACAAATGGGATGAAAAATGTGAGGAAGCCTTGAATAAAATCAAAGAATATCTACTCACACCTCTGGTCCTCATGTCGCCAATCCCAAGAAAGCCATTAATCCTCTATGTGTCAGCAACCCTTCGAGCTCTCCTAGCTTAGCATGATGAAAATGGGACAGAAAGGGCCATCTATTACATAAGCTACACAATGGTTGGGCATGAGTTAAACTACTCATTCATCAAAAAAGCATGTCTAGTAGTAGTGTTTGCTTCACAAAAATTCAGACATTACATGTTGGCACACAAAGTCAAACTCATCGTCAAAATCATTCCCCTCAAGTACTTACTGTTAAAGGAAATTCTCACCGGAAGGATGGATAAATGGGTCATGATACTATCAGAGTATGACATTGATTATGTGGAACGAAAAGCAATCAAAGGAAAAGTCATCATAGATCAACTTGCAGAAGCACCCATGTATCCAAAGAATCCACTCATATAAGAGTTTCCAGATGAATCCATATTCAATTTCAGCATAGCTGACCACTGAAAACTCTACTTTGATGGCTCATACACACAACTTGGATCAGGAGCCGGTGTTTTCTTCATCACTCCATAAGGGGATTGTATACCTAGAGCCTACAAATTGGTGTTCCACTGCACTAACAATATTGCAGAATATGAGGCTTTAACCATAGGTCTTAGAATAATAGTGCAGTGGTACATCATGGCCCTCAAAGTATATGGAGACTCCCAACTGATAATAAATCAAGTGAATGGTGAATACGAGACAAAGGATGATAAATTGACTCCATACAAAAAGTTGGTAGAGAGCCTCAAAGAATCATTCATTGATATCACATTTGAGCAGATTCCTAGAGCTAACAATAGAGGAGAAAATGCCATGGCAATGATTGGATCCCTACTGGACATCCCTCACAATGTCCCAAAACATGAATTCTTGGTAGAGCAGCTTCACGTGCCCGCATTCGAGGTACTCGAGTAAGAAATTGTGTGTGAAATCATTGGTCCTGGTGATCCCTAGTACCATGACATTTATACCTACTTGTGAATAGGGGTCCTACCTACTAACTTACCCTCAAGCCTGAAGCAAACCTTTATCAAGAAAGCATCTCGGTTTGTCATCCTAGGAAACACCCTTTACCATAGGAGTATAGAGGGAACCTTATTACACTGCCTAAATGCTGAGGAGGCATTGAATGCCTTCACTGAGGTGCATAACGGTATTTGTGGTTCACACTCAAGCGGAATGACCTTGGCCAAGAAATTGTTGAGGACAGGGTATTATTGGCCCACAATGGAAAGAGAAGCACATGACTACATCAAAAGATGCCTACAATGTCAGCAACATGGGGACCTCATCCATGCTCCAACTCAAGAACTTCATCCCATCACCACACCATGGCCCTTTTCATAGTGGGGGCTCGATCGCATTGGGAAAATCACTCCAACCTCATCCAATGGCCAGAAGTTCATCATAACTACCACTGAGTACTTTACCAAGTGGGTGGAAGCCATCCCCATGACATATATCACTGGAAATCAGATATCTAAGTTCATCTTGAACTATCTCATATGCTGATATGGTGTTCCCCAAGCTATTATCTCAGATAATGGGACACCATTCAAAAGTTAGGATGTCTGTGACCTATGTGAAAAATTCAAAATCCAACATCACTTTTCCACTCCATATTATCTGCAAGGCAATGGCCAAGTAGAAGCTACCAATGAAACCATTTTGAAAATCCTCAAAAAGACAGTCAATGACATAGGTCGTGACTGGAATCTGCAACTAAATCCCGCCCTCTGGGCCTATCGAACTAGCATCTACACGCCAACAGGTCCCACTCCCTTTTCCCTGGTCTACGAATAAGAAGTTGTACTACCCATTGAGATCAAGCTCCCGTCACTAAGGATATCATTGCAAAATCTCATCACGGATGAAGAATACCAAGTATCAAGACTAAATGAGCTAGAACTACTAGATGAGTGGTGTATAGATGCTTTAAATCATTTGCAAGTCTATCAGAATAGACTCAAGATGAGCTATAATAAGAAGATTAGAAGCAGGACTTTCCAAGTTGGAGAAATGGTGCTAAAAGAGAATTAGAAAAATGTCCCAAATCCAAACAACAAAGGAAAATTTGAACCTAACTGGTTGGGACCATTCATCATCACAGTGAGCTATAAGTTAGGGGCATATCAATTATCAACACTTGAAGGTGAGCCTCTGCAGGATCCCATGAACAACTCCCATCTCTAAAGGTTTTATGCCTAATCTTTCAAGGTATAGAACCAAAAAATAAAAAAAAATAGAAAATGTCCCAAAAAAATGGTCATCTTGGTGAAAACCTGGCAAACAGGCATCTTGGTGACAACAAAAAAATAATCAGAAAATCAGAAAAAAAATCAAAAATAGTAAAGAGAAAAATCATCCTCTAGTGAAAACCACTTCATTGGCACTTTGGGCAAGTACCTTGGTGAAAACCTAGAAAACAGGCACCTTGTGTAAATAAGCACTTTCCATCCACTAGGTTCTTCATGGCTTGTTCTGCATCATCCCCCCATCAAGCTTCCATCATCCATCACATTCCATATCTCCATCCATCACCCATCTGTTTGGCATATGTATCATAGCTTGGTCCTGTGTTCATGTCATGATCCCTCCTAGTACTACTTGGCCCATCCTCAAGGTTAGTTTGTCCTGCCTTTATCAGAGTAGTCTATTGCACCACACTGGGGGCATGTTCTCATCATATTAGATTCGTGTATGTTCTTGAGATTATAAAACCAAGAAAATCCAAAAACATCTAAATCATATCAAAATCCCAAAAAAATAGGTCAAAAAGTCAGTCAGAAAGTAAAAAAAAAGAATCATCTTGTCGAACTATAGGTCTCTGAGCTTTGAACATAGGCAAGGATAATCTTTGATTATCCCTCGAGACACTTAGCTCAGTCCTTTAGGAGTCCATCTTAATAAAATGACTGTTCATTTATTCATATCTCATCAATAATCAAGTTTGTGTCAGTCAAACTACGTGATCTCTACGTGTATAACATAGGCAAGGCTAATCTGTTGATCAGCCCTTGAGGCCCCTAGAATAGGTCCTTAGGTTAGGTCTTTGTTAAAATATCATAAAACCCCAAAATATTTGAAAATTTGAAAATCAAAACATTCGAAAAATCTCAAAACTACTAAAAACAACCTCAAAACATTTCAAAAACATTTCAAAAACATCCAAATATTTTTAAAAAACCATCCGTCACATCTCTCTTTCACCCGAAATAAATATCACTCATAATAAATAATCGTCATCCTCAACCTTAGGTGAAACAATCAGAAACAAGCCTCGCGACTCAAAAAGTGAAAACTTGAAACGTCAAAATCTCAAATCTAGGTTAGTACATAAACAAGTTAGTCAACTCTTTGGGTCAATAGCTTATCATCCAATTAGTCCCATATTAAATCATCTGATATCGTCATATCCTAGGATGCATCCTTCCTACAATGGACATCAACATTAGGCCTCATCGTAGTTTAGTCTTGGCCAGTGCTCTTGAAGAACATTAGCTTGTTTGTTTGCTTGATCTTATTGCGCTTATTCCAAGGACCTCTCGATGATATCCTAAACAAAAGGATTTAGAGAGATAGGAATGGGGCAACGATCATTATCTTTTTATCTGTTGTGCTTGTTGGATGTTCTTGTAATATAACCTCGGTCATGTGTGCTTTATTTGGGAATAGCGAGGGTGTCTTAGGTGTCTTATTGACCACAAAGGAAGGATTTCTTTTCTATTTTTTGGTCTGAGATGTTTGAAATATCTGAATTGCATTCTAAATGAGGTTTCATATGTCAGGTGTGAATAGTACTCCTATTTGATTGTTGAGTCAAAGTCCATCACACTAGGCACCACGCCATCCTGGTTTTCTATACCTTGATGCATCGTGCCTACGCGTGTTATCAAACAAAAGGTAATGGCCCTTTGAAAATACCAACTCCTTGGAAAGAAAATCATCACTATCATCATCGTCTCATGTCTTGTTGGAATCTCTTGCTTTCTTCTATTTCTTGCTTTTCGCGCTAACAATGGTACCATGACAGTTAATCATCATTATTATGGCATCCATCCTGCATCCATAAACTGTCATCATATTGCACATTGCATATCATACCAATTGCATATCATTGCATCCATCCTGTATCCATAAACCATCAACATATAGCATATCATATACAAACATATATTACATTTCCATACATATAGATTGGTTATTCTAAACATTACATAAATCATTCATCCCATAAAAACATCTGCATCATCATATCACATATCCACATCCATCATAAGCATAATGTAATCATCTCATATCATAAGCATCATTTACATCCATCATAGTATCATTTACATCATCCATCAAAAGCACCCATTCACATATCATAACATAAAAATCATAGCATCTTGTCATCACCATAACATCATAAAATGCATATCATAAATGAGGAAATTACACGCATTGCATAAATAGATTTTTTAGTTTAAGCATTTACATAGAATAACATTTGCACCATCCATACATAATCATCATAAAAAGTGCATAAAAATATACTGAAAAAAAAATACATCCATTCATCAACCATTGCATCACATCATAACATCATACCAAAGATAAAGCACCCATAAATACATCACATATCATATCACATCAAAATCATCATCTCATATATCATCAAATATACTATCATGATACAAAAATCGGGTCAATGTACAAGTGTAGGCCAATAAGTACAATTGGCCCATGGGGCTATCAAAAATGAGCCCAAAGGGCGCAAAAAAAACACTGTCTCTAATTAAAGTAGGGGCCTAGCGCTATTGGTTGCTACCCTCGCCACCTGCTCTCTCTCCATGTTGCTCTGCTAGCCTATGGCTGATCCACTATGAAAAATTAGGAACTCATCCTGATCTCGACACAGCCTGATGGTAGTGCATCCTATAGTAATTAGCCTCTTGGATGACCTCTCTGTAAGATGAAGTGATACTGTGTTCTAGGAGGAGGAGGTGGCCATGCTATCTAGCTGCTATCAACCGCCCATCTTTTCTACCACATGTAACTTTGCATCCTGCCTCTGCAAAATGGCCTTGTCCCACTTAGCCCCTTGCTTGATCTCTCTTAGTTGTTAGTGCCTATACTTGGGCTTGCAACTACAAAATCTGCCCATCCCTAGGATCTGGCTATAGTGGTGGCTGCGTATGGGGCTGATCCTGCTCCCCATCCCTGGGCAGTGTTGGGACCCTGTCATGGTGCCTTGGATCTTGCTCTTGCCTCTGCTCTCCCACCTGTGGATCCTAAACCAACTGATCTTGAATTGCTCGATCCTATACCTGGTGAACCGGTGGTGGCCCACCACCTCCCTGATCCTAATCATGTGCTCCCCGACCTTGGCCTACCCCCTACCTCTGGTTCTCTGTCTAGCAGAAGGTACACCTAGAACTGTGAGCCTCAGTGGAAACCTGAACCAGTCTTTGTAGGTCTGTGTAACTCCTGGATCTACCTCTCCTTGGTCATATGGCCATGGCTGGGCCACTAGCTGCCTGAAGCTCTCCACGACCTCATGGGCAGGTATGTATCACCTCTAGGAGCCCTGCCTCGTTGTCCTCACAAAGATAGTCACATACTGATCATTAGGCCGATACTGTGGCTCATCGAACTATCGCTGGACCCTCCCAAGAAAGTACATCTCAATCATAGTATGCTCTTGCCCCTGCATGAGGTGGTCCTACCGAAAAAAGAATAGCTGTTGTGCGTTATCGAACCAACTTGGCTGTCCAAGGTATGGCCTCCATCAGAACACTTGCATGTCATAAAGGACCCTCCTCTAATGAGGAATCCCATGTTCTCTTGTATGGGTAAAAGAAAGGCCCCCTTTGTAACACCAGACCACTGGATCATCTAGCTCCATCAAAATAGGAACGACTCATGAACGAAGCACATGGATGTGCTCCCATGCCCAGATATGTAGGAGCATGAATCCCACCCCAAGTGCTCTACCATCCAAGTAGGAAAAATCGTAAAGGTCTCTGTAAAGGGAGGCTAGAAAAATTGGGCCCCATGTAAAAATTTTTAGTCACCATTGGACCATCCGCTCTCAAGAAAGCCCCGAACCAGGACTGAAATATCAACCTCACTGATCTTGGGCAACAAGGCTTGATATGATAGCAGTAATCACCAAGCAGTAGGGTGAGGCCAGGGGCCTGTGGTGCTCTAGCTTGATTTTCCCCTCAAAAAATACAATTTGATTAGTCTCTAGGATGACATAGCAGGTGTATGTCTCGATATCCATGCCATAGATCACCCGCTCACCATGGATGGGTAATCTCAAAATCCGCCACACGTCCTCTAACGTGACTGTGGCCTCACCGGTCAGAAAATGGAGGGAAGAATTCTCACTATGCCACCTCTTGGAAAGTGTCGTCATCATGCCCAGGTGTGTCTGCATGGGTGGTGCATAGGCGATGTACTAGAGCCCCATCTCTCCTAGTCGCTCCTGGTCCCTCTCGATCAAATCACCCAAATACTTGTAAATATCTCGAGACCTATGATCGCGTGAATAAATCTCTCTCGCCTCCTCCTACATCAAGAAAAGTCACCGTGTTAAAATTCATCAAAAAATCTTTGTCTGAACTAGTCTTAGCATCCGAAAAATCACCCTAGCGTTGCTACTTGTGAAGGCAGTGCAATTTGAAATTTGCAAACTGTGATGCTAGGGCTTTGAAATCCTCAAACTGCACTGTGGCAGTGCACTTTGCCAAAGCGGTGCACTTTGCGCAGAAGCCCTAATTTCAAAGTCCATCGCGGCGGTACAGTTCATGAAAGCATCGAAGTTTGGATTTTGATCTAAACTCCAAACAACACCGTGACAACGCACCTTGCAATGGCGGTGTACTTTAAACATCGAGCGTTGGAGTTTGAAATTTTCAGTAGTGCAATATGGCACCATGCCTAGAGACCTAGTTTCGAAAGCATTAAATGAACATGAAAAAATGGAAAATAAGCTCGGGTCAAGTTGAATCATTGGTGGTCCAGTGCCAAGAAGTCTCTGGTAGGTCCAGACTTGGTTGGAAATGTGCATCGGGAGCTATCATTGCACCATCTCGTCAAAGTGTAAGAGCTCAAAATCGCAGGATCTCCTAAGGCTGAATGTGAAAATGAATTGCAAGTGGCCCCCCAAGGCCTATTTAAGCCTAAAAATTAGGGTTTTTTTACCTCGTTTAGCCGTCTTGCTAGAGTTTTGGACCGTCGATCCCGTTTTTGTCTGTCTGAGGGCCGTTTTGTATCATTTTTTGCGTTTTATCTCATCTTTTGACCTCTTGAAGCTTTTCTGGACCGGCTGAGCACCTTGTCCTCTTTTTTTGCAAGATCACCCAAAAATCAAGCTTTTCATCCGATCTCTCGAGGGGGTAGTATATTGGCATATTTTCTCTCACCAGGGCAGCAGTGGGGCAAATTTTAAAATCAGAAAAAATTGGCTTCTTGATTGAGATAGTTTATTCTTTGAATCAACACAATGAGTACCTTGCTTCAAAGAGGGGCAAAATGTAGACATGGAAAATATACCGACATGCTTGATCCCGATTACTAACACCATTTCACCCTGAATCATCCTTTAGTCTAATCATTTAATCAAATTCTTTTATTTGATTAAATTCATCAATTTTCCTCTCTTAATTAAATAAATCATTTTATCTAATTAAGTCTTTCTCCCTTGTTAATTAAATCAACCAATCTGATCTCATTAACCCTATTTCCTATTTAATTAAATAATTCATTTTATTTGATTAAATCTCTAAAGTCCACCTATTAAATTAAATAAATTAAAACCTTATTTAATTTAATCTAACTTCATCCCCTTTAATTAAATAAATACAAAATCTTCATTTAATTAATCTTTTTATCATATTCTTCTTATATTTGATTTAAATTAACCCATAATTCTAAGTCAAATTTGTCACATCATCTAATCTCTTATTAAATTAATTGACCCTTGATTAATTTAATCCTAATGCAATTCCCATCCTCTAGCTTTTGCCACTTGCACATGAAAATAGATTTAATTCATTTATTAAATCTTTATTTTCTCTCAACATGGCATAATGGAGGAATAATCTCTCAAGTTTGAATTCAAAATCCAAGTGGACTTTGTCCTTCCAACAAGGAATTTAGTTCACCTAATAAGTCCTTTTCCCTTGAGCCAAGTGGCATTTATGGAATTTCTTTTCCCTCTTACATGTCATTTCAACATTTTCAAATATCACCTAATTGCATTTATGGGCACATTCATGAAAATGTGCACATCCTCCATCCATTTACATTTGGACAAGTGGCACCTTGCCATTGGTTGAATGTTAGTCCCACATTACTCCATTTTGGGCATTTATCCATTCTATCATTCTATAAATAAGAGGTTTCCTTCCTCATTTTATCATCCACAATTTGAGCAAAGTTATTATACTCAAATCCATAGAAATTCTCATCCATCTTTATCCAATCTTAGCTAGGTAATGCAAATTTTCATCTTGAGCACACTTCAGTCATCAACAAAGTGGACCACATCTTCACTAAATCACCAAGACTTGCATAGGAATTGGGAAAGGGCCAATTTCCACATCAAATTGGCACCAAATCCCCCAAGAGATTAAGAGTTTTCTTTGCATTTGAATAGGATTTAACATCTTTGGTTTATGCTTGTTTATGTTCTTCATTTCACTTCTTTTCCTTTGCAATTCAAATGGATTTCTTGGGGAATCATGATACTAACTTGAATTTGATCTAATATGTTGTTTGTTTCTTATGTTTATGTAGGTTTGGGATCTTGGTTCACAGGTCTGAAAACCTTTGTTGCTTTGACCAATGCAAAAGCTTTCTTTTCCATAATGTCATACTTCAATTATGACCCCTGTAGTGACTTGCTTAAAAAGGATATGGGCTACTCATGACCCTCATCATTCTTTTGTAACATGACATTTGATATAGTATGGAATGAGGAAAATGAAAATATTTGAAAAGGTTTGGAAAAATTAGGAGACTTTAGGATAGGGGCTTCTTTGAAAGATATAAAAGCTTCTAAGGCTTCTACAGTCCAGTCTATCTTTTCTCCCTTTTTTAATATTTTGGATATGGGTTTAACAATCTCAACAAAGTTGGACACAAATCTTCTATCAAAGTTAATCTTCCCAAAAATTATTGAATGGCCTTGACAATCTTAGGAATGGAAATTTTATCTATGGCTTCTACCCTTTCAAGGTCTATTCTAATTCCTTCTTTTGACACAATATGCCCTAAAAGTTTACCCTCTGTAACAACAAAGTGATATTTTTTAGGATTTAGACTAATCCCATATTCCAAAGCCTTGATGAATATCTTCTCCAAGTGTTCCACATGATCTTCATCCTTTTTTGAATAAGCTGTAAGATCATCTTGATATACTACCATTATAACATTGATCAAATCTATAAATTCCACATCCATGGCCCTTTGGAAGGTTGCCCCTGCATTTGTGAGACCGAATGGAATTCTCACATAAACATATGTTCCCCATGGAGTGGTAAAATCTATCTTGTATTGCTCAGATTCCTTAACTTTGACTTGATTGCAGCCAAAAAATCCATCCATCATTGACAATAACTCACATCCTGTCACTTTATGTAATATAGCTTCCATATTAGGGAGAGGGTAATTATGTTTGAGGAAAGAAACTTTTAAATTCCTAAAGTCCACACATAGTCTAATATCCCCATTTTTCTTTCTTACTGGAACCAAATTTGAGACCCATTTTGAATGTCTAATTGGCCTGATAATGCCCCCATCTTTGAGTTTTGCCAATTCCTCCTACATCTTTGGTTCCAGAGTTGGGTTGATGGGCATTTGCTTCCTTCTAAATGGTTTTGCATCTAGTTTCAGTGGGATCTCATATTGAAATAAGTCCTCCCTATACACCTTGAGATCTGCATAAGACCATGTAAACACATGCTTATATTTCCTCAACAACACAATGAACATCCTCCTAATTGTTGGATTTATTTTCTTTCCAATATATACCTTTTTTGTGCTAACTTTGTCACCAGATTGATTTCCTCAATATCCTCCCTTTTGACTAGTGTTTGCTTCATGAGGGATTGATCATTTCCATCATATACTCTTTCCAACACCACAAGCCCTTTGGGAAGCTTGTTAGTTTTAAGTTGCAAGACCTCTTTCCCAGATACAATTTGTTTTTCATTTTCTTCCTCCACAAAAGCATTGAAATCAATCTCCTGAGCCTCGTATTGATCTATGCAATGAAGAAACTTTAGGAGGTCGGTATCATCATTAAAAAAATTCCAACTGTATAGATTGTTAGGGACAATAGGTCTTGTTTTAAACTCAACTTGAGATAATCCAGCCAAGGTAATATCATCTCTTCTCAGGGCTACATTAGCTAAAAAATACGCCATTATATTTTTTGACCTGTCTATCCACTCAATGGAGAAAACATCAAATAATTCAATTGTATCCCATACAAAATTCCTATATTGCTTCAATCTCTTGTGTTTTGCAACATATTTTGATTTAACTTGTGAAACAACTAGCTCAAAGTCTCCTAGAAAAGTTAGCAATTTGATCTTATGTTTAACAACCATGTTTAAACCAATTAGCAAAGCTTCATACTCTGCTATATTATTTGTACATTCAAATGCCAACAAAAATGAATATTTGAATGTAGTCCCTTAAGGTGAAATGAAGACTATCCCTGATCCATTGCCTTCTTGGCTACATGCTCCATTAAAATACATCTTCCACACACCATCATAATTTTAAGAAACATGTTTGTCAATTGGATCAGCATTGACTAGTTCAGACTGGCCTGGTTCTATCCTGAAACTCCCAAAATCTACATCACAAAAAACAATTCAATTGATCGTGAGGCACATATTCTACAATTTGATTCATCCTTGGCTCCCTATACAGCTTGAACTCTTGACCATTCACTGGTATTGTTGCATAAGATAGGTCAAATTTTACATTCCCTCCAACTGTTGCCATCCACTGCCTTGACAAAAGCATCCCAAAATGAGGAGGGGTATCAATCACAGTTATGTCTATATTATAGGTTGCTTGTGAATAAGCATCCAATTTCACTTCAACATCCTTCATTACTCCCACCACTAGGACATGCCTATTGTCCATAGCATAACACTTGCCACCGTTAGTATCCACCCACATGCCAAGTTGTTTCATAACTCCTACCGGCATGATATTGATAGCGACACTAGAATTTATCATACAATTCCTCACTAGTTTGTTATTTATAAGAAATGTAGTAAATAATGGTTCAACTGAAGGAGGATTTATCAGTGTATCCCCTAGAAATACCTCAGGAATATTCACCTTTTCTTGCTTATTGTTGACCTTGTTAGTCCCTTTATTTTCAACATTCATGTTTTTATTATTCCCACTAGATATCAATTGAATGGCACTATCCCTATACTCCTTAATTTTCATCATTTCAAGTAATGGGACAAACATTTTCACCTAGGATAGAGGTTGTGTAAAGTCAAAGGAGGTACCTTCTGATTTGACCATCTTCTTTTGCTCCAATGATTCTCCTTTGCTTTTCTCTTTTTCTCTTTTATCTGTATCATCAAGATTTTGTTTATTTTTATGCAACTCTTTGCTTTCTTCCTTCTGAACATGCTTCTGCACACTTTTGTCAGGCTACTTATTTTCTATTTTCTTTGGTGCTCCCTATACTTTATCTTTCACAAATATTCCCCTTGGGACACCATCATCTTCATTTACTATTATATTCCTTAACCAATATTTACTCTTTGCCTGTTCAACTGCAGCGATAGTTAATTTATTGATTTCTTCCTCGGTTGGTCTCCTTATATTGCATTTGTTTGACTGATTTGGTGCACTAGGAGAACATTCATTATTGCTTTCTTCATGATCAAAAAAGACTTGTTGTTATGTCATATGGACATTATTCCTTAGGTTATTAGCATAATATTCATAACCTTCTTCTTCTGAAGATGAATATCTTTCTTCAACAGGATGGAGGGTGTGGGAAGTTAGATAAATTGTATGATCTCTCTCTTAATTTTCTGGTAGTACTTCCTCTTCTTGCATCTTCTGGGCTACAATGCAGTGATCAGGGGAATGTGGAAAATCACATACATGACACCAGGGACTATTGTTTACTACGTATTCCCCCCCTTTTCTTCAATGGTTTAGGAGTCTCTTTACTTTTAGGTCTATCCATCATAGGCTTTCCATCCTTCCAATTTGTATTGTAAGGCATATCATGTAACCCAGGACTCTCATTTCTGTATGTATTTTCTTGTCTATGTTGAGGATTGTTGAACTGTTGGAGAACCCTAGGATTATCTCTCTTAGCAACCATTCTTGCAACCTTCCTATTGTTTTCAATAGTCAATGCTATTTTCTGAGCTTCGGTTAAATTTATGGGGCACCTATTTCTAAGCTCATATCCTATTTTTGGATTGAATGCTTTTAAATAAATACTCAATGCTGTAGGGTCTACCAATTTTGACCCAAGTGGTATCTTGTTTTGCAATTTGTTGAACCTTCAGTTAAAGTCATAAATCGACTCATTGTGATGTTTTTGGATGGTTACTAATTCATGAAAGGAAAAGTCTGGTGCACATCTGTTCCCATATTGTTCAAGGAACTAATATTGAAACTCTTGAATGGAATCAATTGAAGCCGTGGGAAAACTATTAAACCAATCTCTAGCTTCTTCAGTCAGTGACATCATAAATAGCCTCATTTGCATGTCTTCATATTGCATACCCAGATCCTGAATAAAAGCATTAAAAATTCTTAAGTGTTCTTCAATAGTAATTGCACTACTTCCTATAAATTTTGGGACAAGGCCTCTCCAACAACTATCCATGGGATAATGGTATAGCTGGAATCCTGCCAAATCAAATTGTTTGATCATGGTTGTGTATTGCTGAGGAGGTAGGTTGTGGGGATGTTTCAATATTGATATAATGGATTGTTGTATTGTGTATGAGGGGGTGGCATATATTGTTGGCCATGAGGTGGTTGATTATTCAAATGATGTGATGCATTTTGTGGTGGAACATTTGGTTGTATGTATTGATTCCCTGACTAATTCTGAGGATATTTTGGTGGGTTTGAAGGTCTTGCATTATTATTTCCTTTCCTATGAGGTGGTACATACTTATAAAGGCTAGTCGTCTGAGCATTAATTTGAGCTTTTTGCAATTTTAAGTCTTAGGGTTATTTTATTGTTTGAATCCTCATCTGTTTAAGCTCTACTTTTGCTTTTTCTACTTCTTGTCTTTCATATTCCAAGTGTGCATCTAATTCTTACTTAGTCATGAATTAATAATCTTCTTTAGGGGCTACATTATTAATAGGCTCATTTTGATTTCCTTCGGTTCTATGATCATACTCCTATTGATTCCCAACTCTTTTAGCCTCCAGTTCTATGTTGAATTCCTCTTGTTTATGAGGATTTAAATTATAAAAAGGATTCCTTTTCTCTTCAGGAGTATGAGGTTCTCCAGCTGAACTATTTGTCCATGTATCATAGTGATCATATGTCTCACAGTGCGGTTTTGATGTTTTGTCCTTATTTGTCATGCACATGTCATCAAACACTCTCTTACCCTTATCATTCTTACCCTTATCATTCTTATTTGTCCATTTAAATTATTGTCACTTGGACCTCCTTTAAATACTGGGACCTTCTACCATGCATGTTGAATTGATGTGATGTTCTAATATGTACTTTGTTTTATCAAAGTCGCTACTCACTTTAAAAGTGAGAAAATGTTATAATTTCTTATTCCCAACGATGCCTGTGTAATATTTTTGACTCTGTGACAAAGGCCTTGACTCTAAGATGATTCCCTAGTAGAGTCGCCAAACTGTTAGGTGTCAAAAATGATGGTTTGAAACCACAAGAGGCTGCCAATCTCTTGATACATTTTTTGCTAACATACAAGGACAAATGATGAATTTGGACCTTCTTCTCTTCAGGCCCTGCCAGACCTAGGTGGGTGCACCTATGTGAATGAAGCAGATTTGAATTGTGTGTTTATCCCCTAAGAAATCTATCCACAATGGCAATTGGGAGTGGATAAATGAATTCTTATTTTAGTATAGATTGTATAAGCAATATCAAGGTAAAACCTAATATGTTTAGTTAATATATGTAAAAATAAAATGGATGAAACTAAATGATGAACTATATGAGACCAGTGCTTTGTTGGGTATACGAAGTCAAATGAAAATCTAAGATGAGTGGCTCACTCCTGGAAGAAATTCAAATTCTTTGGCATTATTAACATTAATTTATAACTTGTATAAACATGCACGAATGTAATTACCATATTCTTCTTAATGATCCAAATGGCACTTCCAAGTTACTGTGAATGAATAAAAGGATTTAATCTTTGCTAGAAAGAACCAATTAGTCATACCACACAAATACAACAAATGTGCATTGATAAATTGAGTATATACTTGATATATCAATTTAAATAATAGAGAAATATCAACCTTGGAGACAACTTGATAATATCATCAATTAACTCAACAAACAATTGACACCATCATAATGCCACCAAATCAGAGTTTTTCATTAGCTTCTTGAAAATTTACACATGCATCTGAGTCTCTTTTGATAAAACATGGTTACTACTCCTACTTGCCTACTTTTTCTGTCTAATCTTATCTTCTAATTATAAATCCTTATTGCCTTGGTCTCTCTTATTTATACGAGAGGAAACAAGCTTCAGACCAAAGGACATGACTTTTGGTAATAGACATAATTAGAAGATGAAATGTAACTAAAATAACTAACAACTAACATGCACAAATCCGTTAATTCTCGAGTAAAAGTCTGTGGTCACTAAAGACCTATGCAAGACTTTTAATTTATGATGAAATTCTCTTGATGATGGTTAATCTTCATCCAAGACCAGATATTTTTCCTTCCATTTGATTATTGTCAAATCATTTGGCCACTTGAAACCTTGTGCAACAGTAAAATTTGTAAGGTGGCTTCTACATCTATTGTCGAGCAAATTTCTGACATCCACAACAAATTTTGTGTATCTATTATCCAACATTATAATGCCATCAAGCAAGGTACGAAACCTATCAAGATTGATATCACCACCACTCTGAATGTGTGCCAAGCACCGAGAAACCATTTGATCAAACTCATTCTTCCATTCATCCACATCTTTTAGTTGACCATCACCCTTAATGATCAAAGGGTTGAAGTTGTGTTTTATTGAGTCAAATGCATTCTTTCTACTCTCAACTTTATTCTTCATGTCAATTACATACTTGTGCTCCTCAATCACCCCCTTCACCATTTCCTGAGTAGGCTTGAGTCTCAGAGGGCCATCTGGATCCCTTTGTGTTGCTTTGCATAGAGTAGTTATAATATGATAAGTGGGCTGCCACCTCTTGTAAAGTTCCTCTAACATAGGAAAATTAGCATTTATTTGCTCCAAGGCTTTCATCAGATGACTGAAACCTTCATGTAATCCACTTATTTTTTCTTTCAATACTTCAATTTTGTGTTTCAAAATTTCTTTCAAGGCATCCATAATGTAATTCTTGACATCATCCATATTATGTTTCTTCAATTTTTCAATCTCTTCTTTCATTTGTTGAATCTGTGGGTCTTCAGCTTGAGCAGGTGGGTGATAAACTACTATTTCACCCCCCTTCACATCTGTAGCTTGCTGCAATTGTTGCTTCAATTTGATATTTTCAATAAACAACTTATTTATTTCATCATTTGACAATTTGAGTCTTTTCTCATACCCAGTTATTTTCTTTTCCATGTTTTCTACCCCATCCTTTGTAAACATAGTTGAATGCATAGTCATGATTGCAACTTCTATTGGAGTTGTATGTTTCACTGTTCTGACCATACCAAACCCTCTTATCTCCTGTACAACATCTAGAATCCTAGGTTTCCTTGTGCTTTTCTATTTTGTCCATAAGGAAAGGGTCTGGGTGGTATGATTCTAGCTTGTTCCTGAAATGCTTTCTTTTGAGTCAAATTCTGCAACCAACATTGGATCATCCTGAGCTTTGATTTGATCCAAAAGAAACACCTTAGAGAGTTCCATCCTCAGTATGATCAACATGTTACTCTTCAACACCAATTCCCTTGATTCTTGGGGGGTAACATTGATATTGTCAATATTTAACTCTACCAGTGTCTGGGCTTGGACTTCAGCTTGTTTTGAATCATCAACTCCAATGAGATTAATCTTTAACCTGTCATCAAACTATCTCATTTTCATCTTGATCCATAAATATTTGAATTCCCTTGTATGAATGAAACTATCATCCTCCATGAACCGTAGAGAGGCAATTACTCTTTCATCATCCTGTATTTCATCAACAATCTCCTTTGATGTTCTGATATTTGGATCATGTGGCTCTTGGGTCCTCTATTGCTCTTTCACTTCTTTCATCTCAGTCAGAATTACAACTGCCTCCTGTTCATCATCAATTGAGCCATAATCAACTAATGACACAAATTTCTATTTCTTGGATGGGGGATCATGGGTTGGAGATGGAGGAGAAGGATGTATGGGTGATGAAGGTGGTGTTCAGGATATGGACGCCTCTTGTGATGGTTTTTGGGGTGTAGAAAGTGGAACCAACCCTTCATCTTGGGCCATCTTATAAAATCCATCAAAAATTTCAAGGATCAATTGCATCCTTTTTAAAAGATTAGGTTCATTAGCATGAAACCCCTTGAAATTATTATTTTTTTCCTTCTTTTGTTCCTCCCATCTCATCATCATCAACAATTTTTTCCTAGTTTGAAACACATCATTAAAGTATACAAAATTTCTTATGAAATCTTCTTTAGGATCAAAAACATGGAATATGGCCTTCTTTGTAAGCAAAGTCCTTTTGATCATATTAATGTAACCCTCTAGGTCACATACTCTTACTTTCCTGGACTTGAGAGGACAATTGACCCTGATAAATATTTGAAGCTCTTCTAGCAATTTGATCCCATAGACAGCTCCTCAAACACTGCCAAATTAGGTAAAAATGTTCCCTTTCTCTGATTTCTCATTAAGTCATGCTCCATCCAGAGAATTTTCCACATAAATTCCAAAAAGAAAATTCTTGTAGGCACAAAATTTGGAAAAATGTATGGTGCCTGCTCACAACCATATACCCTAATGATAGTATACTCTGGCATCAAGAACCAATCAGCATAATTGTGTGTGATACCTTGGTCTAGTTTGTATTGCATTAGTCTCATGGCATTCATTAAAGACTATGGCATTCTTGGTGTTGCAAAACCCAAGGAAACAATTATTCTGACTACAAAATCATCTCTAAACACAACAAAATCACTTTCATTGCACCTACTATCCCAAATATAGAACCAATTTTGTACAAGAAGTCTAACTCCATTTTCCTGTGTGCATAATTTCATCCTTTGGGTCCATTTTGTTTCATTTTAAAATAAAATCTAATGACACAATAAAGAATACTTCCTGAAAGACATTGGAGCCTTAGCTTCTTTGACTTGTAAAAATCCTTCATGAATTTGTTCTTCAACTTAGAGGCGAAATCAAATTCAATATTTGTTTCCGGATGCTGAATGATCATAGCCATCCTCATCAACCCTATTGACATGTTGTCTTCTACATCTATTCCAAGAATCTGACATAATGCGTGATATGTATTCTTGAAATAAAATTGAAAATCAGACACTGGAAAAGGTTCTTCTTTGGAGGAAGGGATAATAATTACTCTATTGTTATCACCCCTTTTCATGTGTAGGGGAAGCTCATCACTCCTGTAGGTTCTTCTTAACCTTTTTTACTCTTGCTCCAATTTCCCCAAATCCACTTCTGTAACAACTTGTTTGTTTAGGTTAAAACACTCAACAATGGCTCTTCTTGAAACATCTACTAAACACCCACCATTTGGGAGCCTGATAGTCTTTGTTGGGGCATGGTATTGATTGGCTAGGGATTTAACTAGTTCAATATCAATGAAAACATTCAGAACAATCAATTTGGCCAAGTCAAAAGTCCACGGGTTTGATACTAGGACCATCTCATTTCTATTCCTATAGAAATACTAATATAAGTTCCATCCAGACTGCAGAATAACAGGGTCCCTACACCCCTGATGTAAATCCTTGAAGACCTTTTTTGGACCCTTATCAATTGAACCATGCAACAAAGAAAGCAATGGCAACTATAAATAAGTTTTTCTAGGTTTTTCTTCTTTCTTAGCTCCTACTTCCATTTTCTTTGGTGCCATTATCAAAATTCAATGAGTTGTGAGTAAGCTTACCTAGAAGGTAGCTCACCTAGAAGGACTCCTTTCATTGTTGCACCTTGAGCTCACTTGCACTTCTGTTACCACGAATGCAAATTTTCTCAATTTACCCTATTTATTTTCACATCACTCCGCATTAATTCCTAAATCATAAATTCTTCATCATTCAAATCCTTCATGTTAAGCTCAATTTCATATTTTGAAGTTGATTGATGTGACTAGCCTTCATTAAATGTTCCAATGAATGATTATCGTGTTACCTCTCATCACCTTTTATCCTCCCACGGTGCAACGGTACAATAGTATTACCTTGTCTTATCATACTGCTCTACCACACACCCCTTTAGTCTTCCTTATTGTACCACGATGCTCCTTTAGTGCTTGGCCTTATATACCACTCTACCATGGGCTCTATTCTGACCCTCCACAGTATAGCGGTTCCAATTGTTATTATTGTTCCTTACTACACCACTCTACCGCAGGTTGCATTCCAACCCTCCACTGTATAGTGGTCTCCCTTATTGACACTGATTATTACACTGCTGTACCGTGGGCTAAGTTTTAACCTTCCTCGGTATAGTGGTAAAAGAACATAGTGTTATCCCTTTTATCGTGCTACCGCAGGTCACTTTGCAAAAGGCTGCAGTAAGGAGGTATGATGTATGGATTATGTAGAACAACCAATATGGCAGCGGTATGGTGGTAAAAGGATATACTGACTTTATGGATGGAAAAAATAAGATTTTATGAAAATACTAAGGGAATTTTTTGACTTCACATGATAAAAAACTTAGAATTTTGAATGAATTTTTTTGTTCGAATAGGGTCATCTTAGGGAAACATGTTTGGTGCATTAGATTCCTTCACAAGTCTATAAAATCAGCCTCTTAGATGTAGAATTGAAGAGGAACAGTTGAATGTAGTGTTACTTTATAGGAAAAAGGATAGGTGGAGGCATAAGGAGGTTTTTCAAAGGTACATAGGTGCTGCCATGGTGGAGGAAAAGATAAGATGGAATTAGTTGTATTGTAATCTCATTTATTTGATGATAATACATACTTGGCCTCTCTTCTTGGTGGAGTTTTTCCCCACAAGGGTTTCTCCACACAAATGCTATGTTATGTGATGATCTTGTTTTCTGATTTGTGCCTCATTGCTGCTATCTTATTGGGACATTATTCTTCATTTATTTTTGTTATAATTTCACATAAGGTAGTGTTTATAAGCATGTTATGTTGGTTGTTTCTTGGCATCATAGAGAAGATGGATCTAATCATGGTATTTCCATATTAAGGCAACTTAATTTTCATATTTTCATATAAGTTTTAGATTTTTATGTTGTTGTAGTCCAAGCCTTGAATCTCATCCATTGAAATAATGTTTGGATAGAGATCAATCGATATTGAACCTGTTTATTTCTCATCATTTGGTATTAGAGCTTAAGGTGAACTAGGTCCTAGGTATTCCTTTTTTTCTAAATTTATTAGCTTGGAAAGCTTGTGGGAATTTGTTTGAAGGTATTGGAGGTTGTTGGAAGGATTTTGGGGCAACAATGAATTTTATGTGAGTTAACTTTTTTTTGCAGATTTATGAGTTTGGAAGTCACATATATTATTAATGTGATCTATATTAGGCATTGGAAGCTTGTGATTATGGATATTTATGGAGTTGGTTATGTATTGGTAACTTGGATCTCTTGCTTGAAAATATGTGTTGATCCTCTTGTTTGGTGGTTTTGTTCCTTTACCTTATGTTCATGTGTAGTGAGAAGGTGTTCATGTTGGATGGGTAGAGACATCCTAGTCACATGGAAAAACACTCTCAATTTGGACTACAAAATGGAGTGCTTATATTGGCTTCATGGTTTTAGTGCTTGGTTACATGAAAGCACTAGAAGATAAGCCACTAACCTCTTTGTGATTTATTGATCTAATATGTTTCATATGTTACAAGCTCTTGGATAATTTTATTTTCCTGTTGGGTTGCAGTTTAATCTTGTATTCAGTTGTGGGTTTGTAGATTTGTTCTTATTCCATTATTCAAATGACAAGTTTGATGTTAATGTTTGGATGGTTAAATAGATTTTAGATTTATAGAGATTGTTTTGCATGTTTTACATGTTAACTAAACTATGTGGTGTGTAGATCTATGATGAGAGTATTTAGGGTGTTCTAGATGAAGACAGTGTTAGGGTTAGAGATGGCAGATATCTAACAATTAAATGTAGATTTAATTAATAAATAGAGAAAATAAAACACACACAAAATAAATCATAACACACAAAATTTAACGTGGTTCACCCAATCCGGGCTACATCCACCAAACTGTAGCCATCCAATACTTTTATTAACCAATGCAAAACTTATTACAATCTTGCGAATAATCGCATTTTTCATCATACTGTAATACCCATCCGAACCCCTTTTTAACAAGCTTAGAAGCTTCCAAATTTTTGGGTTCTACAAAATTGAATTTTTCTTTTTTCATTGATTTTTCCCTTTTTAGGTGATGACGCGAAAAAGTAGGAGGAAAAATTTTCTCAGGGGCTGCCACCCCCAAACCCCCGCCCAGGGCTCAGCCCGACCCTGGACCCCGGCAAGGATACATGCCGGGGTGTACAGTATACCATGGGCTATATAGTATAGCATAATTAGTCACCACATACCAACAGACAGTTACAGGTTTGCATAACTGCTTGGAGGGTTCTTATTGATCTATGCTTACTGCTCTGTTGATTTATTTAGAAAATAAAATATAGCATTGATTATGGTGTTTGAGTCTTAGAAATACACATTCTATACCTAATTATCTTTTTTTTTCATGATACTAATGTGGGGTTGAATCTATTTTCAATTATTTGAGATTGGAGCATTGATTATGTATTTCTCCCTTGAGATGTTGCATATGTGTACATCTTGTAAAATTTTCTTATGCGGATTATATTTGGTAGGCCATATTCTTGGTCACCATTATTACATTGGTATGCTTATTGCAATGAGAGATGGTTATTGGGAGTACCTAATATAGTTGTTCATTTTAATCTATAGTAGTAGTTTATGGTGCATGAGAAGCTCTGTACACTTTCAGTAGAGTGTTGGTAATGATTTTTTTCACGATTCAATGTGTAACTCAGTATTACTTTCAATAAGAGCTTTATGCAACTACATAATGTGTTCTATCTTCTTTGTTTCAAGATTTTGGTTCTAAGCTATTATTGTTGCAATGTGTAGTGAGCCATGGATAATATTTGATGAGAAGATGGATGATCTTTTGAAATGGTTGTTGGTGTCATAAGGAGATCTTGAATTTTTCTTTTAGATTGCAATGATAGTTATGAAATCTTTGGTTCTATTAACAAATGGTGTGTACCATTTGTATCTTCTTAGTTTGGATATTGTGGTCATACTTTACCTTTTGGGAGCTCATGGTGTTGAGTTATTTGATTATGTTAGGGCCACGAAGGATCTTCAATTAGGAGATGGTTATTACAATTCCTAGAGATCTTTATTACATAGTTCAGTGGGAGCTTTGGCAGTGATCTTGATTCATCATTTGATGATGGATGGTTATTTTAATTTGATCTCCTAATAGGGGATGCTAGATCATGATGTCATGATATGTTCCTGATTCTATAGTTGGAATTTTGACAATGATCTTGTTTGGTTCTCTTTGGTTTTGAGTATTAATCATTTTCTTGGAGCTTCATGATTTTGTAGGGTTGCATTTGAAGTTGTCATGAATTTATTGGTGGATGCTCATGGAGACTAGAGAGACTTGGGTGAGGCTAAGAGGTATCTTATTTATGGGATCATATATTGATATGGTTACTCTTTGATTAGGATTGCAATAGAAAGACTGAGGATCCTACACCTAGCTATGGATGTGAACCCATTATGGACCCGAAGAGAAGATTGTCATTTCTTGGTGTTGTATGCATATGAAAATATTGTATCCCACTCATGGTCTACTCGATAGGTGAATGATCTGAGAGATATTGTCCACTTGATTACCAGATGCATTCTTTGTTTTGTATCTTGTCTTCTTATATGATTTAGTCTTGAATATAAACATTCTAGGGACTTGTTAAGAAGAAGATGCATGGTTTAAATTTTTTTGTTGTTCTCCTTGTTTTGGTATTGAGCTATGGATCTAGTTTTGAGGACTTATTTGGAGAGGTATAGGAAATGGTTTTTGGATTTAGGCATATTCCCTTTGTTGTGGGAATGATTGGTTGGTTTGATATACCTTCGGTATGAGAGGTTTACATATATTTCTGCCATGTTTTCATTTTATTTGAAAGTTAGATGTTGATATCCTTTCATGTTGGGAATGGTGAAGGAGATCTTATATTACACAACTTGGTACATGGTAGTGTGGAACAAGGATATGGTTTGATTTGTAGGTTCTCTCTTTGGTCATGGTATTCTTCCTCAATGTTTGGTTTCACATGGTTTAGTGTGAAGAACTTGGGAGAGCTATGGAGACTAATGGTGAGAGAGAGATATTGCAACATATTTATTTGTAAGATTTGAATATCATTGTATGTTTTGTTTACACTATTCAATAGAGGAGTTATCCACATTCTCTATGTGAAGTACTATAAATAGAATTGATATGCATTGATCTATTTTTCAGATTTGACATTACTCATGTAATAGAAGTTTTTTGATATATGTCTGGTCATCCTCTATGGTATCTTGGTTTGCTAGTTACCGATGTGATGATGAGTTTGCATATTTCATTAGATTTGGATCTATGAGTTATATAGGTTGTGGATTATCTACCCATTTTATTATAGTGGGATGACTCAAATGTGGATTGTCTATATCCATGCGATTGTTTATGTGTTTATGCAGACTTGTTAGTTGGCCTTGTAGAAGGTCATTTGTACATTGGTATGTTGCATTGAGATAGGAGGATGGATATACAAACACTTGATTGTAGTTTTTTTGGTTGGTATGTTGATGGCATGAAGTTCTATCTATGTTTGGTATACCTTGGTTTAAGGTATGTGTAGACACTTAAAAATGACCTAGGCCTGCAAGCTCTATTTTTACCACTTTCGTCCTAGCATAATTATGACATTTAATTATGTCCTTGGTCCACATTCGACTATTGATTAAATAATTCATAATTATTTAATTAATTCATGTCCTTTTATTCTTCATGATTATTAAATAAATAAATTTAATTTATTTATTAAATAAGTCATTAATTATCTGTCTTCCTCTGATTAAATAAATTTCTAAATTTATTTAATTATATTTTCTTGATTATTAAATAAATGAATTTCATTTATTTATTTAATATGTCACTAATTCTCATAATTAAATGAATTGATTAATTTATTTAATTAATCGTATCTTCTAAATTAAATAATTATCTTTAATTATTTAATTGTCAAAAATAACATTTCTCTCATTTTAAATAAGTTAATTATTTAAAATGATTTCACATTCTTAACTGTCAGTTCATTTTAGTAAATAATCTAAAAATCGATTATTTATTATCTCACAAAATCCATATTTTGAATTAATTTAATTCAAAATGGTAACTTTCCTCCAAAAATCAAGTAATCGGGCAGATTCTTGATTTTCCAAATCTGATCTTCAGTTCAACTCTTATCTTCTAGATTTTTTGAATCTCACAAATCAAGTAGTCTTTATCTTCTTGATTTTTGAAAATCTTTATTTTTCTAATTAATTATCTCATCCATTTTCCACCGCCGATTTGATTTTCTTAGATGACATCTCGACCACTCATTTAAGGATTTTTTCCTAGCCCTGATTAGGGATTATTGGATTAAATCTCGTCCTCTGATTTTAGGTTTCTGTCAAAAGTCGATTGCATCCGTCCAATCAAAATTGCATTTTCTATAAAATGCTATTTTGCTCACATTTTTGGATTACACACATAAATTTTGTTATTCTGACGCATAAATACTTAGAGTTATTTGGCATTTTAGAGTCATATTGTCATAGGCATAGGCATAGTTTTTATTTAAATCCTTTAAAGCTTGTGTAGGACTTAGTCTTTGACATCAAATTGCTCACACATTCAATCTGAGGGCAATACATTTGCAGCAAGTTAGGAGGTGCTACGAAGATGAATCATGGAGGCTTCGGCGATTAACTGGTATAATCATTTCATTTATATTTTCTTTCATTGTGCTTCATAGTTCTTTGGGTTTTTATGCATTGTTGATTTGCTAACATCTAACATACCTAAAATTTACCCTTAGATACCGTATGGTTAGCATGGATGAGTTGCAATTTGTTGTGGTTGCTATTCCAGGTGGTATGAGGTAAGGTAGCTACTTAGAGCATTTGTTATCATTTTGAATTTGATGCTTATGTTCATGTAAATATTGGTGAAGGTTTTAGTGACAATTGATATGTTTCACCTTGGCATGTTCCTTTTTCTTTCATAGGTGGCATGTTGGAGGATGTGAAGGATTTTTAGCTTGATGGTGGTTATCATGGTTGCTTTTGCAGCTATCTTATTGGAGCATGAGAGCATGGTGAAGATTCATATGGTACATGATTGGCTAAGGGATGTTTTTTCCTTGTTTGTGATCCATATGGGTATATTTACAATGTTGATGTCAAGATCCTTGGGAAGTGTCCCTAGGTACTTAGGGTGTATTGGGAAAATCTTTTGTAATATTAATTCTCACCATTGTTTGTAATATACTCATATGGGGTGATGGGTCCACTAGCAACGGTAAAGGTGGGCTATGGACATAAATATTTAATATTATTTTCCCCACATGTGGACATTTAGAATGAGATAATAACAGATAAATTAAATGATAAATGAGTGACTATTGGGATTCTCCAAGTGGGTGCTTGGATAGAGGCAACAAGTGTCACTTGGTTTTCCATCACTTATTGCATTTAGTGTAATGTTTATCTCTCAAGTTTGGGTTCCCAAGTTGGAGGGAAAGTATTGGAGCCAAAACTAGTGTCCGTTTACATTATGAGGAGGTAATCCAAAGGTTAGGGACGTTTGGAATGAAGGGTCATCTTTGGGTACCATGTTTGGTGCATTAGATTCCTTCACAAGTCTATAAAATCAACCTCTTGGATGTAAAATTGAAGAGGAATTGTTGAATGTAGTGTTACTCTATAGGAACAAGGATAGGTGGAGGCATAAGGAGGTTGTTCAAAAGTACACATGTGCTTCCATGGTGGAGGAAAAGAGGAGAATGGAAGTGGTTGTATTGTAATCTCATTTATTTGATGATAATTCATACTTGGCCTCTCTTCTTGGTGGAGTTTTTTTCCCACAAGGTTTTCTCCACATAAATCCTATGTTATGTGATGATCTTGTGTTGCTGATTTGTGCCTCGTTGCTGCTATATTATTATGATGTTGTTCTTAATTTATTGATGTTACAAGTTCACATAAGGTAGTATCTATAAGCATGTTATGTTGGTTATTTTTTGGTATCATAAAGAAGATGGATCTAATCATGGTATTTCTATATTAAGGAAAATTAATTTTCAGATTTGTATATAAGTTTCAGATTTTCATGTTGTTGTAGTCCAAGCCATGAATCTCATTGATTGAAGTCATATTTGGATAGAGATTGAATTTCCCAACAATCATTATTTTTGTAGGACTTTTTATACTATTTTTGTCTTTTTTTAGGACTTTTTTATAATGTTTTTGTTTTTTTTCAGGACATTTTATAATGTTTTTGTGTTTTTTTTTTGAAGATTTTTTACAATTGCCATGCCATGCACAATACTCACTGTAGCCACATAATAAAAATTTTCACCCAGTCAGGTCTAAGACAGCCAATTTTAAAGGACATGAAGACGAGATATGCATGCGATACCAAATGGACAGTATGGAGGACTTGATGTCAATCGTTTATCACCCATGAGAGGAAGGGTATGACGTGATGGTGATTTTCGTGATATTAACAAAAAATGTGTTCCATCCTAGGCCTAGGTAGATAAAGTAACAGTAGATGGCCGAGCAATGATTGACTACGCATGGTGCCTGTTTGCCAGGTTTTCACCATAGTACTTATCCAAAGCGCCTGTTTGCCAAGTTTTCACTGTTGGACGAATTATTTTTCTTTACTATTTTTGTCATTTCTTATTTTTTTGCTTTTTTTTTGGTGCTACCAAGACGCCTGTTTGCCAGGTTTTCATCAAGGCAACAATTTTTTACCATTTTTCAATTTTTTTTGTATTTTACGGTTTTCAGCTCGATCTCCTGATGCTATGCGTAGAAATTTCGGAGATGTAAACTATTGATAGGCTCTGTCAGTTGTTCTCCATCTAGAGTCACCAACTAATAAGCTCTAGAACCAAAAGAAGATACGATGACGTAAGGACCCAACCAGTTGGGTTCAAACTTGCTTGGCTTTTCTCTGTCAGCCTGGTTCTTAGGGTTCTACATGAGGACTAAGTCGCCAATGTCAAATTTCTTGACCATAACCTTCTTGTTGTAACTGCAATAGAGGCGATTCTGATACGCTTGTAGATGATTGAAGGAATTTTTCTTTCTTTCCTCTAGTATCTCCAACTCATGTAGGCGCGACTGTCTATACTCCTCATCATCGATTAGACACTTTAGGGAGACTCATAAGGAAGAAATTTCAACCTCGATGGGCAAGATGGCCTTAGCTCCAAAGACCAGGGTGAAAGGAGTGGCTCCTATAGGCGTACAAATGCTAGTGTGGTAAGCCCACAGAGTAGGGTTGAGTTGTATATTCCAGTCATGGCTAGCGTCATTGACAGTCTTTTTAAGGATTTTAACAATGGTTTTATTTGACGCCTTAGCTTGACCGTTTCCTTGTGGGTAATATGGAGATGAAAAATGATGTTGGATGTGAAATCGCTCACATAACTCATGAACGTCTTGGTTTTTAAATGGATGTCCGTTGTCAATGATGATGGATTGCAAAAGGCCATACCAGAAAATGATGTAGTTAAGAATGAACTTGGATATTTATTTTCTGGTTATGTATGTCAGCGAGATGGCTTCGATCCACTTTGTAAAATACTCCATCACGGTGATAATGAATTTGTGGCCATTGGATGAGGTAGGATGGATCTTACCCATGAGGTCAAGCCCCCATTGAGTGAAGGGCCAAGGAGAGGTGATCGATCGAAGTTCCTGTGCTAGAGAATGGATCAAATCACTATGAATCTGGCATTGGCGGCAAGTCCTGACATATTGTATTGCATCTTTTTCAATGGTCGGCCAATAGTACCCAAGTCTCGTTACTTTCTTGGCTAGAGTAGGACCACTCGAATGAGACCCACATATACCGTCATGTACTTTGTGTAAGGAAAATTAGATGCGGAAAACAATTCTCCTAACGTCAATACCTCTGGAAAGAATGAAAAAGTACTTTTAAATTTTCAATTACAGTCAAAATTGAGATGCACTATGAGATAGATTACAGAAATAGAGTATTAGACAAACACACATGAACACTAGATATACGTGGGAAAACCCTTATGGGAGAAAAACCCACCACACCAAGAGAAATCACTTTGTATTACAGTAATCGAAATTACATAAAATTCTAGACTTATCTTTCTGGTGTCATTATACAGTAGCATTCATCATAAACCTTCTTCGAACAGAAAACATCCAAGATATAGCCTTTACAGATTTTAAATCCTTCACTGATACGGTTTGAACTCTTCACACTTCACTATTGATCGAACTACAACCCAACCCCCAAGCGTCTGCAACTTCCAACTATATCCATGGTGTTCCCTGACTATTGAGCTTTCTCACAGAATTGTCCCAACGAACCAACTGCTAACGGTTCACTTTCGGCTTCCTCTATTTGTCCATGAGATTCCATGTATGACAGTTAGATAGTCAACAAAATTCGTAATGCACTGGCATCTCGGTGAGACACTAATAGTGTCTCGTCGATGCCACATATACTTCATATTGATGTTTCCAAGAGCCTCTAAAGTTGCCAAGATGTTATATCGAGCTCCACGAGATACACCGAGTCATCACGTAGTCACCCTGACCTATCGCTTTCAGCAGAAGGTCATAGCGAGTCACTAAGGTTATACCGAAGTCCCCATACCTACCGAGCACCAAGTAGAAGTCGGCAAGACAAGAGCTTATCACTGAGACGTTTTCCTGTGATCATTAAGTTACACTGAATATTCTTTAACATCGGCGAGACATATCAAAGTCGCTGGACTTCTTACCGAAAACACAATGTTCCATCGATGACCACCACTCAACAAGAGCTACACCGAAGATTATAACTTAAGTTTTAGTTGCTAAGACATATCCGCTTCGGTAGGACATGTTACCGAAGACACTTCCTTCAGCGAAGTATCTCTGATGAAACACAATCGGCGTAACATTTGCTTTCGCGGTGACTTCTCACCGAGCCATAATGAGTTACCCCGAGGACCTCAAAGTAACCGCTATCGACAAGACATTAACACTTCACTGAGACATCTTAGCGAGAACCTTTAGCTTCACCGAAGACCATAGTCGCCAAGAGTCTCGCCAATATACGATTGAATGGCCTTTCGGCCAGAGGTCTCCTGAGCCCTATAAGGTCATAGCGAATACATCATGCTACAACGATAGAATCCACAGTGTAACCTTTCGGCAAGACAATGGCAAGGTCATAGTGACTTGTTCAAAACTGAATAAAACAAACCTGCTTAGTTGGCTATACAATTAGAATGTCACACCGACTTGGCTCTAATGGAGGTTTCAGCCTGTAATGTTTGAGGCACATATTTCCAACAATCTCCCACTTGACGAAGATCATACAGGCACCTCCAGAGCACATCATAACTTACTAAAAATCATGGGAACTAAGGCCCATTGAATTGGCACACCACCTAAACTTGTCTGTACTCACTGGCTTCATCAATGCATCTGCAAAATTATCCAGAGTATCAACTTTTTCCAAACTAACCTTTCCATCCGTAACCATATCTCATACAAAGTGGTATTGTACATCAATATGTTTGGTCCTGGCATGGAAAGTTGGATTCTTTGCCAGACAAATAGCACTCTGACTGTCACATAAGACTGTTATTTCCCTTGCATCAAAACCAATGTTAGAACACAAATGTTTCAACCATACAACTTCTTTACAAGCATGAGTAGCTGCCATGTATTCAGCCTCTGTAGTGGACAAAGTGACTACATCCTGCTGCTTGCTCATCCAACTCACTGCACCACCATTCAACATGAAAAATATCCACTGGTGGATCTCCTGCTGTCAATGTCCCCTGCCCAATCAGAATCTACATAACCCCGAATGCTGAGAGTTCTCTGTGATTCAACCGAATTCCCATGGTAACAAAAAGAAAAATATGAAGTTCCCTTCAAATACCTAAACACTCTCTTCACAACATCCCAATGTATTCTTCCTGGATTAGCCATAAATTGACTAAGTACTCCCACTGCTTGGGCAATGTCTAGTCTTGTACAGACCATTGCATACATGAGACTACCTACATCACTAGCATAGAGTACACTGGTCATGTCCTCCATCTCAGTAGGAGATTTTGGATAGTCCTCAACAAATAGCTTCGTTCCTTGCATGACTGGAACAACTAACTGCTTGCAATCATTCATACAAAATCTCTCAAGAACAGTCCTAATATACTTACTCGACTGAGCCAAAGCTTTCTATTCTTCCTGTCCCTGGTTATCTCCATCCCTAGAATATACCTTGCTGCACCAAGATCCTTCATTTCAAACTTAACAGACAATTGAGACTTAAGATCAGAAATCATTAGCTTGCTATTTCCTATGAACAACATATCATCAACATAAAGAGCAATAACAAGCACTTGATCACTTTCAGCTTTATAGTATACATAGTGATCAGATTTTGATCTCACAAAGCCTAAAGATAATACATAGGTATCAAATTTCTGGTACCACATTCTAGGTGACTGCTTTAACCCATAGAGAGACTTCTTTAATTTGCATACCGTTTTTCTTTACCTTTCTCAACAAAGTGCTCAGGCTGGGACATATAGATTTCTTCTTCAAGATCTCCATGAAGAAATGTTTCTTCACATCCATCTATTCAACCTCTAAGTCATACGCTGCTGCAAGTGACAATAGAAATCTAATGGACGTTAGCTTTGCTATAGGAGAAAATATTTCCCCATAGTCAATTCCCTCTACTTGGGAATAACCCTTTGCAACCAGTCTTGCCTTGTATTTTTCTACACTGCCATCTAGACCAATCTTTTTCTTAAATACCCATTGGCAGCCCACAGGTTTTCTGCCTTTAGGCAAGGGCACCAGACTCCAGGTTTAATTTTTATCTAATGATGCCATTTCTTCATCCATGGCTTCCAACCAAGAATCTGAATTAGACATTTTAATTGCCTCTTTTACAGTCCTAAGCTCATCAGTGCTAGAAATTAAAGCGTAGGCACAAGTAGAATCAATCAGTGAGAACCCATACCTATCTGGTTGTTTCCTTTCTCGGGTTGACCTCCTCACTGGTTGAGGCTAAGGTTCTTCTTCTTCAGAACTATCAGAACTGCTTGAGCTCTCCTCAGTTTCAGGTACATTTTGAATCTTCAATTCCTCTTTCTCTGGTGTAGGAGGAATTGTTGCTACATCCTTACTATTTTTTGACTTTGTCTCTGACTGCAAATCCAAGGTGGAAGGTTTCTGCCATCAGGGAATTGGATTCCGACTCTTCCATAGCCAACAATTTCCAAGGTTGAATCACTCGCCAAGTACACCTTTACACCATTGTATTCTTCATACTTTGTGAACCATTCTCTGTAAGATGTCATGTGGAATGATGCTCCAGAATCAATCAACCAGACATCATCTGATGCCTGAGTAGCCAAGGCTGCAATGAAGGCGTCACCATCACTATGAGAAGAACCATTATCGGAAGATCCCTTCTTCTTTTTCTCCTCTTTACAATCCTTTCGGACATGACTAGGTTTCCCATAGTTCCAACACTTCACCTTGGAATTCTTGCAAGGAGACTTTGATCTCCCCTCTGATTTCGATTTGGACTTCTTGTCCTTCTTCTTGCCTTTCTCCTTTGACCTTCCTTTGACAACAAGAGCCTCCTTCGCCATCTTAGAAGACTTTCTTCTCATCTCTTCTGACAACAAAGAACCAACAACATCTTCCATCTTGAAACTAGATGTTGTACTCCCAATAGCCATCACCAGATGATCCCAAGAGTTTGGAAAAGAACATAACAGAAGCATACAATGATCTTCTTCTTCAATCTTTACACCAACATATGTTAATTGTGCGAGCAACATGTTAAATGCATTCAAATGATCAGCTATAGATCCTCCTTCCTGCATTCTCAAAGAGTAGAGCTTCTTCCTCAGGAACAACTTATTCACCAAAGATTTCCCCTAATAAATAGACACCAATCTTTCCACAAGAGAGAGGCAGTCTTCTCTTCATGCACATTGAGAAGAACTGAGTCTGCCAAACAGAGCCTTATTAGCCCCTTAGCTTTTCTATCTGGAAGGTCCCAATCTTCTTGCTTCATGCCTGTAGGTTTAGTTCTAGACACAACAAGCCAAAGATCTCGATCTACTAAGAGATCCTCCATCTTGAGTTTCCACAATTCAAAGTTACTGCCATTGAATTTCTCTATTTCAATCTTCCTAGATGAACTAGACATCTTAATCTATAAATAGAAATAACAATCTCTACAAAACTCCCACTGAATAGTATTGACACAAAAAACCCAATGTACCCCCAAGGATAACACAACTAGACAGGCTTTGATACCACTTGTAAGGAAAATTAGATGCAGAAAACAATTCTCCTAACATCAATACCTCAGGAAAGAATGCAGAAGTACTTTTAAATTTTCAATTATATTCAAAATTGAGATGTACTATGAGACAGATTACAGAAACAGAGTATTAGACAAACACACATGAACACCAGATATACGTGGTAAAACCCTTACGGGAGAAAAACCCACCACACTAAGAGAAATCACTTTGTATTACAGTAATCGAAATTACATACAATTCCAAAATTATCTTTCTGGTGTCATTATACAACAACATTTATCATGAACCTTCTTAGAATAGAAAACATCCAAGATATAGCCTTTACAGATTTTAAATCTTTCATTGATACGGTTTGAACTCTTCACACTTCACTGTTGATTGAACTACAACCCAACCCCCAAGCGTCCACAACTTCCAACTATATCCATGGTGTTCCCTGACTGTTGAACTTTCTCACAGAACTGTCGCAACAAACCAACTGCTAACGGTTCACTTTTAGCTTCCTCTATTCGTCCACGAGATTCCACGTATGACAGTCAGACAGTCAATAGAATTCGTAATGCACTGGCATCTCAGTGAGACACTAACAGTGTCTCGCCGATGCCACATATACTTCATATTGATGTCACCAAGAGCCTTTGAAGTAGCTAAGATGTTATATCGAGCTCCAAGAGATACACCGAGTCATCATGTAGTCGCCCTGACCTATTGCTTTCGCTAGAAGGTCATAGCGAGTCACTAAGGTTATACCAAAGTCCCCATACCTACCGAGCACCAAGTAGAAGTCAACAAGACAAGAGCTTATCGCCGAGACGTTTCTGAGACGTTTCCCCATGATCATTAAGTTACACCGAAGATTCTTTAACATTGGTGAGACATATCAAAGTCACTAGGACTTCTTACCGAAAACACAATGTTCCATCGATGACCACCACTCGACAAGAGCTACACCGAAGATTATAACTTAAGTCTTAGTTGCTAAGACATATCCGCTTCGATAGGACATCTTACCGAAGACACTTCCTTTGGCTAAGTCTCTCCGATGAAACACAATCGGCGTAACATTTGCTTTCATGGTGACTTCTCACCGAGCCATAATGAGTTACCCCGAGGACCTCAAAGTAACCGCTGTCAGCAAGACATTAACACTTCGCTGAGACATCTTAGCGAGAACCTTTAGCTTCACCAAAGCCCATAGTCGCCAAGAGCCTTGCCGATATACGATTGAATGGCCTTTCGGCCAGAGGTCTCCCGAGCGCTATAAGGTCATAGCAAATACATCATGCTACAGCGATAGACTCCATAGTGTAACCTTTCGGCAAGACAATGGCAAGGTCACAACGACCTATTCAGAACTGAATAAAACAAACCTGCTTAGTCGGCTAGACAATTAGAATGTCACACCGACTTGGCTCTAATGGAGGTTTTAGCCTGTAATGTTTGAGGCACATATTTCCAACACTTTGTGTAAGGTTGTACGTGCTTCATTGGTGTCGAGACATCTAAGGAGGGTGTCGTTAAAGCTATGATGATAAAGGGTGTCACTGACGATGGCATATCTTGCGGCTTTTCAGATAAAGGACTTCCTTTGGTTATTGAACAGGTTAGGTGGAATGGTTTGAAACTTAAGGTAGTCATAAATATCTTGGTACCAGGGAGAGTCAGGACCAACAAGTTCGCAGACCATCTCTGACTCCAGAATGTCATAGGCAGGAACCAACAATTGTTCTATTAGGAATTCCAGCTTAGGCATATTGTTTGGAATGTTGAGGAGAGAGCCTATTGTAGCCATGGCATCTACCACTTTTTTCTATGCTCTTGGAACTTGTTCAAAAGTCACCATATGAAAGTACATTTGAAAATTGTCAACCATTCATTTGTAGGGCATCAGTTTCTCATCTTTTGTGTCATAGTCATCATTAACTTGATTGATGACTAACTGAGAATCCCCATAGACATGTAATGCTTTGATTTTCCATTTTATTTCCATTCTAAGTCCCATAAATAGTGCCTCATATTCTACCACATTATTTGTGCATGGGAAAGCTATGCAGAAAGACTTAGGAATGGAGTCTCCTTGAGGGGTGATGAACAAGATTCCTACCCCCGAGCTATGATTAGTATGCGATCCATCAAAGTATAGCCTCTAGGGAGACTTTGATTCTGTATGGAATATCAATTCATCTGGAAAATCTGCCACTAATGGGTGATCACTTTGTAAAGATGCATCCGCTAGCTGGTCTGCTATGACTTTCCCTTTTATTGCCTTTCGTTCTACATATTGAATATCATATTCACTCAGAATCATGACCCATTTTTCCAGACGTCCTGTTAATGCTGCCCGACTTAACAAATATTTGAGGGGGTCAATCTTTGTTACTAGTTGGGTCTGATGGCTTAACATATAATGTCTTAGCTTCTGTGCTGCAAAGACCACAGCTAGACAAGCCCGCTCAATTGATGTGTAGTTCAATTCATACCCGACCAATGTCCGACTGATGTAATATATAGCTCTTTCTTTTTCTTCTTGGTCGTTCTGCGCTAGTAATGCCCCCAGTGCCCCAGTGCTGAAGTAGTGGCAGAGATGTATATGATCAATGGTTTTCTGTGAATGGGCAGCATGAGGACTGGCGGTGACAGTAAGTAGTATTTTATGTGCTGAAAGGATTCTTGGCATTTATCTATCCACACAAAGGGGATACCTTTGCACAAAAGATATTGGAATGGTTGGCATTTATCGGCCAATTGGGCTATGAAGTGCCGAATAGATTGTACCCTGCCTTGTAGGGTTCTAAGTTCACTGATTCCTTTGGGCGGAGGCATGTCTATGATGGCTTTTACATTTGCGTGATTGACCTCAATGCCTCTTCGAGAAACTATGTATCCCAAGAGTTTACCCAATGTTACATCGAAGACACATTTCTTAAGATTTAGTCGGACTTTGTATTCTTCTAGCCTCTTGAAAATTGTGTCTAACACTTTTAGATGATCTTTCCTTGTCAGTGATTTAGCCAAAAGGTCATCCACATAATTTTCCATTATTTTATGCATCATGTCATGAAATATTGTGGTCATTTCTCTCTGATATGTAGCGCCTGCATTTTTAAGACCAAATGACATGACATTCCAACAGTATGTACCCCAAGGGCAAGTGAATGCTATTTTATGTTGGTCTTCGGAGGAAATGCAAATTTGATTGTAGCCAGAGGAACCATCCATGAGGGACAACATCTCGTATCTTGCTGTGAGGTCGACTATGATATCAATATTTGGAAAAGGAAAATCATCCTTTGGGCATGCCTTGTTTAAGTCTCTAAAATGTATGCAGACTCAGATCATTCCATTTGGCTTTGTTACTGGCACCAGGTTAGATATCCATTGAACATAATCAATAGACTGTATGAACCTAGCATCTAGAAGTTTCTTCAACTCAGCCTTGACCAATAGAGCAACCTGAGGATGCATTTTGCATAACTTCTGTTTAACTAGTTTGGAATTAGGTAATAGTGGTAGATGGTGCAGAACCAGTTTGGGGTCTAATCCTGGCATGCTAGCATAGGACCATGTGAAGTTGACTTTATGTTCTGCAAAGAATTTGTGAAATTCTGGTTTCTCTTCTTCAGTCAAGGATGCAACAAAGAGGACCATTTTGGGATCTTTAGCTGTTGATATGTTGTCTTCTATGGTGTCCTCTATGAGCATAGCTGATTTCTCTTGAGTTACGGGAAGAAAGTCTAGTCCTCCATCTTTGGGCACCTTAGAGAGGTTTTCACCCGTATATACGTCCTTTGTTTTTACTTTTTTTCCATCAGAAGGTGCCTTTCGGTTTTCACCTAAAGACGTTTCATTTTTTATTTTATCTTTATTTTTAATTTTGCAGCTGGAGGACAAAGTAGTCTCGCTGAAGTAGGCCACACAATCTAGATCAATGGCGAATCCTGCCTTGTGATCACCACTGGGTATGCCCTCACATAATCCCATAAACTCTATAATTGCCTCATCATTTGGAAAGGTGTCCAAGACTAGCTGGCCTTGTTGGTCCCAATTGACTAGTTGAGGATAGACTAGGGAAATTCCATTGTCAGTGTTGGTGAATTGAGGGGAGGATGCATAAAACATGCAGATGGATTCAATGATATTGTAGATGAAATTATCATCATCCAATTCCACATCAGACTCTATCCAATATTCCCCTTCACTTGTTTCATATTCGTTATCAAAATAAGTGGTGAAGGACTTAGAGTCATGGTTGTCAGTGTTGTCTGGTACTTCAGATGGATTGGACTGAAGGGATTCAGATGGTGGGGTTTGTATTTCATGGGGAAGGGAAATGAAACTATGACTATTTGGTGCTTGATTGATTTTAAATGTTTGCCAAAATTTTTGTTCAGAGGTGAGCTCCCCTGTTTCGACAAATAAATCATTGAGGCAATAATCACTTAAGGATCTTTGAGAGCCAAATTCCCACTCTTGGGAGTCAATTTTGGTGGAGGTTTCCTTAGCAGTCTCAACACTTTTAGAAGCATGCATGCGCTCACTCGAAAGTCCACTGGTATGTCGGTCATCATTGTTGGGCAATCCATAGCCTAATCCAAGATACTTTGGTATTTTGAAAGATTTTATGGGCTCTCTTTGTCCAGTTTTATTTATGCCTAGGCCACTAGTGCCATCATAGCCCTTAGCCTTCATTATGTCATATCCCTTGCCATATTTCTTAACTGGTAATGGGGGTAGGTCTGCCATTTCCTTATAGATCCATTCTGTTATATCAGCAAGGTCCTCGTTACTCATGTCTCCCCATTTGATGAAAACTGTTTTTGGTGGAACTTTGAAAATTTCTTTGGGTTCCATTCTAAAACATGGTCGACCATAGACCTTCGGAGACTTGGGTATCATTGTGATGCTACATGCTGTATGTAGTTTGAATTCTCCACAGCCGAGGTCCTGGATCTTGAGAGTGGTCTCAGTCTTGGGGTTTTTGGAAGATGGTGGTGTGGTGGAAGCCGTGGATGGAGTGGACACGAAAGATGATGTGAGTGTGGAAGGGTCAACGTATTTAGGAGATGAGGGGACAAAAGCCTCTCGATTGATATGCACTCGGTTTTCAAAAATACCCCTTAGGTTGGTACAATATTGAAAAGGGTTGGGGTCACCATATATAGTGATTTATGTGCCATCAAATGGGAATTTTAAGCATTGGTGATATGTGGATGGAATGAATTTTAAGGCCTGAATCCATGGACGACCAAGCAAGATGTTGTAAGGTAATTCTAGATCTAGGACCTAGCAGGTTGTATCCACAATGACTAGTCCCACTCTGATAGGAAGAGAAATGTTGCCTCGTGAAGAGTGTTCTTTGTCATCATATGCTTTTATCACTATACTCTTTGTAGGGTCCACAAATGCATTAGAAAATCCTAGAGCTTTAATCAATTTCAAGGAGCATATGTTCAATCTTGCTCCGCCATCTACTAAAACTCTTCTAACCTTGTGCTTATGGACGAAAGTTTCAATGTGTAATGCATTGTTATGGTTAGTCTTAGGTGATGAGTAGTCTTGGTCAGAAAAGGTGATGTGATGAGGCATAGTGAGGTATCCCACCATGGTCTCAAATTGGTTGACATCAATATCCTTCGGGACTAACGATTCTTGCAAGATTTTATCCAGTATAGCCTTATGCATGGGAGAGATGTGAAGCAACTCTAGTATATAAATCTGGACAGGAGTTTTTCCAAGCTAGTTGATAAGGTTAAACTGACTCTTTGGTTGCGACTGCTTTGTGGTCGAGGCGGGTTGTGACTGCTTAGGAGATGGACCTGGTATGGTAATCTTAGGTTGCTTAACAGGAGATGGACCAGCTATGGTGACCTTGCCACTTCAAGTAGTGGCATTGCATTGTGGTGCTCATTTGACTATAATGGTGTTGATGTATTCATCGGTAGTTCAGACATTGTTTATAATAGGTCCACCAGAATAGTCATATTTGGTGCAGGCAAAATTTGCTTGATTATTACTTACTTTAGGACCTGACGTGGAAGCATTATTAGAACCATGGTCTTGCAGTGGGTTCTTATGAATGGTATGATCTGAATTAGAGGAAAATTGTGGTCCACCTACCTCAATGATACGATTCTCGATAAGGTCTTGTACTAGGTTTTTTAGTTGTCGACAGGAAGAAGTTTTATGCCCTTTTGCCCGATGTTAATCGCAAAATGAATTATTGTCCCACCATGCTGGTTTGAATTGTCTTGGGTCATATGGTTTTGGTTCTTGAAGTGTGATGAGACCATTCTAAAGGCATTTCTTGAGGACTTCCTCAATGGGCTCACCCAAGGGAGTGTATGTATGACCCCTGGGGAATTGTCTCATCTGACGATATTGTCCTTGGTTGTTTTGGCCGCTTTGGTTGTTTGAAGGGACATTGGTAGGGGGTGTTGATATCGTTGTAGGTTTGTTTTGTGGTTGAACCCATTTCAGGGCCAGTACAGGACCCATAGTGTTTACAGCCTTGGCGTCAACAACACCGTCATTTGTAATGTGTTTATTTTTGACCCAGTATTTATTTTTGTTAGCGGTAGGATTTGCGTTCGTGTTTTTAGGACCATATCTTAATTCAGGGCTTTCTCAATCTGGACACCCTTTTCGACTAGATCCATGAAGGTTTTGCAACAATGTACTTGTAATGCATATTTTAGGGGTCCTAGAAGTGTTTGAACGAACATGTACACCTTTTCCTTTTCAGGTATGTCGATGTGACATCGACTAGCTAGACTTCTCCATTTTTGAAAGAAGGGGATGAATGTTTGACTAGCATCCTCTTGCGTGAGATTGCATAAGCTAGTAATAGAGGTATCCATGTCGATGTTGTATGCGCAATTTTTTATGATTTTTTTTTAAGTCCATCCCATGTTTGGATATCTTTTTGAGTGGAAAACCATTCAAGGGCAGGACCTGCAAGATGTTTAGAAAAGAGTCTCATCAAGTACGTTTGTTCATAGGTGACATCCATACAATTGGTTGCAAATTCTCGGACATGTTTGATAGGGTTTGTCTTTCCTATGTACTTGGTAAAATTAGGTGACACATATCCTTGAGGAAATGGTGGCATGTATAAGTTCGTGTCGAAGGGATATACGTTTAGATCATATGACACTTTTGATTTCTTTCCAGATATTTGTATATTTTCTATGGTCTTCTCTAGACCCATCAGTTTTGCTTGTGAGGCATCTATTATGGGGTCATTTGTGGTCCCATACATAGGATTGATTGGTATGCCATAGGTCCCCATTTTTTGTGAGTGGATGTTGGGATGTTGTTGAGGGATGGATTGTTGTAATATGTGTGATGTGTTCGGATTTGCGTGTTGTTGGTATTGAATGTGTGGATTGGGGGTATGTTGGTGAGTATGAATATGGGATGAGTATGTTGGGATGTGTCCCCTAACCATTTGGGTTGATACCATCACATACCTAGTGCTCACCCTAGAAAGCTCATGAGCAATGTCCCTAGAAGGTCTTGAGCATAATGCTGCAAAGTCCATGCACCACTGTGCTGAATCCTGCTGGCAGATCACTTCCTGATCCTGCTCTACTCGAGCCGCCTCTAGGTGTGCCCGCAGTGCCCTGATCTCTGCCACACTCTCGTCTAGCCTCCTCTGAAGATCTGCCACTCTCTGGTCTGCCGTGGCATCCTGGGGCAATGTCGAGGAGGACGGTATCTCCCCCTCTCCCCCCACCATCCTCCATCTGAGGAGTCTCTCAACCTCATCCATGGCATCATCATCATCATCCTCGGCCACATCCTCTCCACTGACTCCCTCATCCCGAGACACATCTACATCCATATCCTCCTCCTTTCTCTCCTCCTACTCTGGCCCCGCTGGCTCCTCCTGTCTCTCCTCCTACTCTGGCCCCGCTGGCTCCTCCTGTCTCTCCTCCTCCTCCTCCTACCTCGACTACTCCTCCTCTCTCCCCCCTCCTTGTCCACCTCTGGGATGGCATCTAGTGCCACTCTCGCCACATGTGGGCACACCCTCCTGCCCTATCTCTGGCCATCTCTCCTCCATCTCTGGCCATCTCCTCCATCATCCCATCATCTCCATCATCTCCACCCTGGCCTCCATCCCTACCTCCATCTCGCCCTCCACCATGACCCCCATCCCTCCCCTTGTCTCCATCCCGACCTCCATCCCTCCACCTGCCTCCATCCCTACCTCCATCCCTCCCCGACCCCTGCCTCTATCACCGTCTCTGCCCCCTCGCCTGACTCTCGGCACATGAGGTATAACTGACCGCCTGTCCACAGGTGCTAGCCCATTTTGATCTGTCAGTGACACTGGTCTATGTGTCTGCCACCATAAGTCATAATCGGCTGTGGTCCTGAGATCTGCAATCCCACCTCTCCATCCCCACTGCTGGGCTTCTAGCCTATCAATTTTCTGCTTAGCAAAGGCTATGGGAATCGTTGGACCCTAAGCTGACTCTCTAGAAGACCGAGCATACTCGGTTGTGCCTACAGGTACACCTTGCTGCTCTCTAAACTGTCACAGGACACGCTGTGGAAGGTACATCTCTATAATCAGTTGGCTCTGCACTGTCCTCCCAATCAGGTAGTGATACTACTTGCAAAGCCTGAGATGGTCCACCTCATCATCCCACTACTGGCAGTCTCTGTATGGCCTCCAGATGAATGACACCATAGTATCAATCCGATGGCGCCACCAACCCATCTCTCCCATCTGTGTTTGTTGTAGAGCATCGGCATAGTAATACACATAGGGCATCCCCTCGGCTAGCTGAGGTCTCTGAATAGGTGGACAAAATATCACTATATGCTCCCATGCCCATATCATCAAAAGCATAGTGCCACATGAAATACTCTCTGCCCTCCTGTAGGCAACCTCGTGAAGTTAGTGGTAGAGTGTGCCTAACAAACAAGGCCCCCAGGCATACACTATCTTGTCTCGTCTCATACCCACTATAACGTCTCCCCAACCAATAGGGAACCCATGTCCATGACAATCAAGAATCAGTATCCCGCCAATCAGTGTCGCTAGGAATGCATCAAAATGAGCATAATGCTCCACCATAAACTCCCAGCAGATCTTGTAACCCTAGATGCCGAGTCCTGCTCCCTCATCCTGGTAGTAAGCTGTGAAGGTCTGATGGCCATGATGAGGGTCATAAACGATCCGCTCTCCTCGGATCGGCAGACGTAGAATGCGGTAAACATCCTCAAGAGTAACTATCGCCTCTCTTGTTCTTGTTAGCAGGTGGAAGGAGCATGTCTCTGAATTCCATCACTCACATAGTGCAATTAGTAGTCCCCTATTTTCCCAAATTGCATCGTTTCATACTTCAAATGCGTCGCAACATGTCGATTGCATTGTTCTATCACTCAATTGCGTTGCATCAGAGCACTTGTGTCATGATATATGACACATGCGTCACTTCATTCGAGTGCATCATTCAAACAGGTGATTGCGTCATAAAATAACACATGCGGCATTCTAACTATAGATTGTGGCTCGATATGATGAATGCGTAGCACTTTTTGGAAAATGCATTACACATCCTCGACATCCTCCAAACTACCCTTGCACTTGCGTCGCGACGCATCAAATGCGTCGAATGCGAAGTCAAATGTGGCTTACGTACACGCATATGCGTCGCAGCACATTCATTGTTCACCCTAAAACCCTAACTTTGACACGCAAAATGAGAAAATTACAAAGGGGGTTAGGGGTACATACCGCTGGTGTAGACACCTAAAAATGGCCTAGGCCTGCAAGCTCTATTTTTACCACTTTCGTCCTAGCATAATTATGACATTTAATTATGTCCTTGGTCCACATTTGACTATTAATTAAATAATTTATAATTGTTTAATTAATTCATGTCCTTTTATTCTTCATGATTATTAAATAAATAAAGTTTATTTATTTATTAAATACGTCATTAATTGTCTAAGTCTTCCTTTAATTAAATAAATTTGCTAATTTGTTTAATTATCTTAATTCATTTATTTCTTCCTGATTATTAAATAAATGAATTTCATTTATTTATTTAATATGTCACTAATCCTCACAATTAAATAAATTCATTAGTTTATTTAATTCTTAATCATATCTGCTAAATTAAATAATTATCTTTAATTATTTAATTGACAAAATTAATATTCCTCTCATTTTAAATAAATGAAATTATTTAAAATGTCATCACAATCTTAACTGACATTCCATTTTGGTAAATAATCTAAAAAGATTATTTATTTGTCTCACAAAATTCATATTTTGAGTTGATTGGTAGCTTTCTTCCAAAAATCAAATAAAGCAAGCAGGTTCTTGATTTTAATCAAATTTGCTTTTCAGTCCATCTTTTATGAATCTCACAAAGCAGGCTATCTTTATCTTCTCAATTTTGAAAATCTTTATTTTCAAAATTAATTATCTCATCTTTTCTCCACCGCCGATCTGATTTTCTTCTATGACATCTGGATCACTCATTTAAGGATTTTATCGTAACCCTGATTAGGGATTGTCAAATTAAATCTTGTCTGTTGATTTTAGGTCTTTGTCAAAAATCAATCTCGTCCGTCCATTCAAAATGGCATTTTCTATAAAATGCTATTTTTCTCTCATTTCTACATTACGCACATAGATTACAATATTTGGGCATATTAATACTTAGATTAATTTGGCATTTTAGAGTCATTTTTATCATAGTCATTTGGGCATAGGCATTAGGCATTTGTGCAAATCCTTCAAAGCTTGGTGTAGGAAATAGACATTTATTTGCAGATTGCTCGCTCGTCAAATCTGAGGGCAACACATCAACCAGCAAGCAAGGAGGTGTTACAAAGGTGAATCATGGAGGCTGCAACAACTATTTGGTATACTTGTTTCATTTACGTTTGCTTCCTTTGTTCTTTGTAATTACTTTGGGTTTTGTCTTTCACATTGATTTCATAACTTGAATCTAATCCAAAAATAAATCCATTGATACATTTGGTGAACCTAACATGTTTTAACACATTTTGAGAAATCTTGGAGTTTGATTCTTTTGTTGTAGGTTTTGTTTGCTTTTTGTTGCAGGTTTGGCATCATTGTGGATAAAGCCCTATTTTTTCAATGATTTGAACATAAGTTTCAAACGGCTATATATTTTCTCACAAAATTTTTTCTGCATCTTGGGGAGAATATCATGTGCTTTCATTCCAAAAATCAGAATTTTTGGATCTGTTTTTAATTTTTTATTATTTTTTTCTATTTTTCATAAAAGATTAATTTCAGGAGAAAATAATCAAAATTTTCAGATATGTTTACATTTCTAGAAATCTCTCTAAATTTTAATAGGGGTCTATTCTTTATATTTTAAATTTGGATGCGAAATTGTTGGTCAAACAATAGATCTTTTCAAATCGGGTCTTAAAATAAATTTGCTTATATCTCACACAAGATTGTAGATCTGCTCACAATTGTTTTTTTGCAGATTTGGGATGACATTAGATGACTCTAGTACAAAAATAAAAAAATTTGGAGTTTTTTTGTATTTTTAATAATTTTTTTATGATTTTTCATAAAAAAATAATTTCAGGTGTAAAATAGAATTTTTTTCTGATTTATTTACATTTTTGGAAACCTCTTGAGATTTTAGACAGGCTTTATTCTCTATATTTTTCATTTTACTATCAAAAAATTTCTAAAAATCAGATTTGTCTCGACTAGCTAACCCTCTAATAGTAGTGATCGATTATCTTGTTAAGGTTTGTTGTTGGTTTTGTGCATGTGCAGAAAATAAACACTTCAAAGGACACATTGGATCAAGTGGACAAAAATGATGCATCTAACTATTTTTGCAGATCGATATTTGAAGATCATTATCAAACTACTAATGTGTGGTCTTGCAGGTTCGAATGTCAAAGACTAAACATCAAAACAATGTGTTTGTCTTTTTTAGTATAATACACATTTCCTTTGGTGCAATTAAAACGAACTTGTCTTTCTACTATGTCTGAGTGTGTTTGCAAAATGGTAGGTGAGTATGCTCTCACCTTGTGAAAACTCGGTGATCAGAAAATTAGACTCGTTTTTATTTGCTTTTTAACCCCACGACTTAGTATATCAGAGTATCCTCTCCCCTTGCACTTTCGGGCGATCTTGGGTGTAAGAGAAACGATTAATAACTCTAGAAATTGGGCCTGCCTAGGGATTTCATCACCCCAACGTGACTCAAACCAACAACGGAGCTAAGGCCAAGCTACCCCCGATCGGTATATAAATGTGAATCTTAAGGGAAAACCTAAGATTACGAGTGTGAATGTGTCATACGGACAGAGTAGTACTCCCTTAAACCCTGTTGAGCTTAACCTCTTCAGGCTGGAGTGCCACCTAATTGGTGATTAATCTCTTGCCCCATGTATGGCCACTCGAACGGGGGTCCTGAATTAAACACCTTTGTGTAGTAAGCCAAAAACCTTCTTTTGGCTAGCGCAGCACCGGTCGGTGTGAAGGCATCCACACTTTCGTAGTTTGTAGTAGAGGTGATCAATCTGCCATGGGAATTTCATGGGGGTTGGAAGCTTGGTTGGCCTGAGAAGAGAGTGCACTGTAAGGGGGAGCCCGTGCAGCCAAGCTTCTGAATTCACACACTACAGATATGCGGTTGGGGAAACCCACGTGGAATCTAGCGAATATTGTCCTAGCCTAACCTAGGATTGTACTTATCTTATGTGCGTTTGATTACATTCAAAAAATTGTGCTTGTCAAGTGTTTTCTATATTTTCAAACAATATACACAACATTCACAAATCTAAACACAAACAATCGACCTTGGACAACTCAGACTTTTCAACAAGACATTAGAAAACAATCTCAGTCCTCATTTTGAACTTAGACTTGGCATTGTCCATCATAGTCATCATTTGGCATCTAGACTTGGCATTGGTCATTTTCCTTAGTCAACATCTTCATTGTCATCTTGGCATTTGGCATCCTTTCTTGACAATTTTATCACCTTGCATTAGTCATTTCCCTTGGAGAAACGTCATTATCACTTTGCATTTAACATCATGACATCCACCACCTTGTCTTCCCTTCACCAACATATTGATAGGCTTGCTAGTAAAGTTGAATACCAATTACTCTGTAGAGGTCAATACCAACAAGCCTTAGACGTTAGGAGACAATTCCTCCAAACCGACAATCAATGTCCTTCGTACCAACAATCCATGAGTCCTAGTCCTCCGTCCATCTACCCTCACTACCAAAATTCACTTAATACCATTCATGACATTAGTCCACAACAAACATCCATTACTCACCCTTATCCTAACTTTGACAAGGGAAACCAACTATCAACTAGTCCATTCCAAACCTCCATGTCATATTCTGACCATTCACCTATCAATCCCATCCAAGTCTACATGCCTTATCAACTATCTACCAACACATGTCACGTCCCCACATCATACCATATTGATTCGGCCCAAGTCTCCACGTCCCATTTTAGTCAACCTTACTCCAATCCAGTCCAACTCCCTATGTCATATCCTATGTCATTACCAACTAATATAGTCAAAGTCCCCATGTCACATCATATGCCATCACATCCTACTCTAGTCCATGACTCCATGTCATATCCGGTCGAAGTCTCCATGTCATACCGTAGTCCTTCACATACTAGTCCAATGCAAGTACCCATGTCATATCCTAGTCCTTCATATACTAGTCCAGTCCAAGTTCCCACGTCCTATCCTAGTCCTTTGGTCATTAATCCTTTTCAAGTCACCCCCTCACAAGCCACATCTAGTCATGAAAATTCTATCATAGTCCAAAGTCAAATCCCATTTAATAAACTTGAGGATACATGTCAAAATGAATGTCCAAAGCATGACCTTATAATGTCACCCTCATGTCAAGAACAAGGTAGTACATCCCATGACCCTATCTCAAAGTCCATTCAAGATGTCCTTCAAAATAATCATGACATCCAAAACACACCTATCCTTAACAAAAATTCCATTTCCGATTATATCATCTACGACAACCCCATCTTTGACCAAGACCCTATTGTTGACCAAGAAGTCCAAAACTATCCACTCCTTGACCTTTACGCCATTCATGATCAAACACTTGCTGACCCTATACAAGCCTCAACTATTGACACTTCCCATGATGAGACACTTGCCTTCATGGGACACATAGACGATATTCCTCCGTAACAATTATCTTCCACTAGGGACATGCTTGCATATGATCAAGTTATAGCTAAAATCATTGGACTCTATGACACTAAACATAATGATGGCTTCGACATTGCCTTGGAAGCACCAACATAATCATATAAACCTGACATGTCACATGATCAGGCCAAAGATATCAGTTAGGAATATGTCCAACATGAAAATGAAGCTAAGACACTTTATCAACTAGGGTCATCTATCTTTGTCAGAGCAGGCTTTCTTGTAGATGAAAATATTACGAGTGACAGTGTCCATAGACATCATGATGGGTTAGCATGTTGCTTTCAAAACAATAAATACCCCATCGCAAATAGAATCTGTCAAAGCATGCAATATCAAGGCAAAGGATTAGGCATACACGAGCAAGGCATTCTAGAACCAATACAGCTTCCGAAAAATTACAGACATCAAGGTCTTGGCTATTCCTCAGAAAACAAATCAAACGATGTTAGTGGTACCTCCTCGATACTAGGGGCAACTTTGTCAGATATAAACATCAAAATGGATTCCATGAGAAATCCTTGTCATAAGATTGCTGCCAACACCCCATCCACCCACACCATGAACCATCATTTCATCATAAATAAACCTTCCCTTTGGAACCAACAAAAAAAAAGTCTTATAAGTCAAAAGATCAAAATCAAATGTCAAAGGCCATTGAATCAAACAAAAGGACAAGTGGACAAATGAAATTAAAATGGATCCCAAAGAAAGATGGATCAAACAAAGACACCAAGTCAAATACAAAAGTCAATCACAATGTGGAGCCACAAGACAAGAGGACTCCCACATACAACAAATGTCCACCTCCTTCAAAATGGTCATCAAAAAAAGCATCCAAAATTGTTGGTTCCAAACACCATCCCTCCAAAATCCGTCGTCCACCATACCAAGTTTGGAGAATAAAAGGTGATTCATCCAAACGTCCAAACAACCTTTCCACATCTACCATCATTTGTCATAATCCTACATCTCGCCTAAAGTCCAAAAATTCCATGTCACAAATATGTCACATCATGACAGCAACTCTTTACCACAAGGACTCTCATGGCACTCTATTACGATGTGTGTATTTTGATAAGGCCAACTCTAGTATCAGAAAGGATCACAATGACACCAATCAGTTGTATACAAGCGCTACGATCCTAACAAGACAACTCTTTCAGCAAGGTCATTATTGGCATATCATGGCACCAGTTTCTACATCGGCACTGTCAGTGGATTCATAACAGTTAGTGGTCATCTAAAACATCCAGGCTATCTGCAAAATCAAAAATAAAAATAAAAATTGAAAAATGTAAAACATCGTCACCCTGATGAAAACCTGGCAAATAGGCATCTTGGTGACACCAAAAAAATCAAAAAGTCAAGAAAATAGTAAAGAGAAAAAGTTCATCCAATGGTGAAAACCTGACAAACAAGCGCCCTGGATTAGTACCATGATGAAAACCTGGCAAATAGGTGTCATGTGTAAAATAAATCATCTATGTGGACTCTTACACTTGGGGGCAAGTCATCTCATCTCCTAGGCCTTCCTCTTAGCATTGGCATCTAACCATTTAATCCATATCATTCCCACCTATCTTGGTCTTGACATAAAACTGGCACACATAAATCATGCTTTGGGAAAAATCTTGACATGCCTATCCTTTGGTCATACACGATTCACGAAACATCATGTCATTGACCATCATAGTCTTATTGTCCTTATACGACATAGTCCTTGAAAATCATATGACAATTCCCTTAGTCTCATGTCTCCCGTCCTTTACCAAGGCCACCTCTTATCCTTTCATGTATGTCACCTATCGTGGATTTCCCTTGTCAAACGATCTAAGGATAATCATCATCCCATCTAGTCCTAACCAATTCATTCCAAATGCAACGAGTCTCATCCATACAAGCACATTATCCAAAATTTTACTTGACTGTGTTCCTGGCCCGGCTGTAGACCTCCATACTTTCGTCACATTATCATCATCGTCCTCACATTGTTTTGGGATGCGTCCTTCCCACGTCAAACAACGTTGTCATCACCTGTCAATTGGTATTCAACTTGACTAAGGGCACAATCATGTTTGTCCTTGGATTCTCATGTGTAGGCATCAGTCATATGCATTTGTCACGATACTCTTAAACGTCAAAATCCAAAAAAATCGTAAAACAACAAAAAGACAAAAACATCATAAAATGTCTTGAAAAAAAAAGATAAAAACATCATAAAACGTCCTAAAGAAAAACAAAAAAACATCCAAATCAATGTCAAAATCCTCAAAATAGAGTCAAAGTCAGTCATGTTAGTTAGTCCATGTCATTGTTGAACTACGTTGTCTCTGCGCATTTGCTACGTAGGCAAGGCCATCAGTCGATGAGTCCCCGAGACATTAGGTCAGTCATTTTAGGTTGGTCCAAATAAAATCATGGCATTTGTCACAATCGTCACATTAGTCAAATAATTCAAATGTAGTCAAACTCAGACACAAGACAGTCATTTGAAACGTCAATGTCAAAATTGGTCAAAATCAGACAACACAGTCCAATCAATCATACAGTCAACATCAGTCAACTTGCCAAAACATATTAGTCAAAACAATGTCAATCTCGTCACTCTTTGGTCCTCTTCAAGATGTGTCCTTCTTGGAGTTAGACCTCATCAAAATGTCCTTTTCCTTTTCAGGATGCGTCCTTTCTAACAATAGGCCTCGTCAAACTGTCAACACCGTCAAATTGGCAAAACTCTTAAACCGTCAAAACTGTCAAACTGACAAGAAATCAATCTTTGGAAAACAAATATTGGCAAACAAAATTAAATGGCTGTTAATCTTTTTGGTCTATCTTGTCTTATCTTTTGACTATTTTGTCTATTTTTGCCTTATCTTTTTACTATCTTTTCTTTTTGGTCATGCTACTAGCTACCTCGAGGATGTCCCATGAAGGATTTAGAGGTGCGATGATGTCTCTTGGCCTATTTTATTTTGTTTGACTACTGTCTGTGGATTGTCTTGACAAAAAGACTGGGGCAACATGACCCTTAGTATGAGTTAGGACATTCCTTGTCTGTGACTGTCTGTTTTTCAAGTGGATGACCTTGCACACCTTGGTCTATGTCATATCATGGTGTTTGTTATCTATTTGTGTCATTTTACCCCAATGATGATTAAGAGCAATAAATATTAAAGTCCTATGGCAATGTTTTGAAGGATTTGGTCTAGGAACTAACATGCATCTTCTTTAGTCTTGTCATCTTCTCTCACTCATCTCATATAGGCATTGCATCCATATCATCATCCACATCTTTTGCACTAACATTTCTTTGTCTCTTCATATTCTAGTCTTCTCATCAATTTCGAGAGCACACCCATGTTCTTGAAACTTATCTGTCCTCTCGAGGGGGCATACCGCAACCCTCCTCGTCATTCTTCCTCATCTTATTTTGCACTGGGGCATATTTTCGACTTATTTTCTTTGTCACAATGCGACAAGCAACATTATGACAAAGAGGGGAAAAATGTAGACACCTAAAAATGGCCTAGGCCTGCAAGCTCTATTTTTACCACTTTCGTCCTAGCATAATTATGACATTTAATTATGTCCTTGGTCCACATTCGACTATTAATTAAATAATTTATAATTGTTTAATTAATTCATGTCCTTTTATTCTTCATGATTATTAAATAAATCGTCATTAATTGTCTAAGTCTTCCTTTAATTAAATAAATTTGTTAATTTATTTAATTAATTCATTTATTTCTTCCTGATTATTAAATAAATGAATTTCATTTATTTATTTAATATGTCACTAATCCTCACAATTAAATAAATTCATTAGTTTATTTAATTCTTAATCATATCTGCTAAATTAAATAATTATCTTTAATTATTTAATTGAAAAAATTAATATTCCTCTCATTTTAAATAAATGAAATTATTTAAAATGTCATCACAATCTTAACTGACATTCCATTTTGGTAAATAATCTAAAAAAATTATTTATTTGTCTCACAAAATTCATATTTTGAGTTGATTGGTAGCTTTCTTCCAAAAATCAAATAAAGCAAGCAGGTTCTTGATTTTAATCAAATTTTCTTTTCAGTCCATCTTTTATGAATCTCACAAAGCAGGCTATCTTAATCTTCTCAATTTTGAAAATCTTTATTTTCAAAATTAATTATCTCATCTTTTCTCCATCGCCGATCTGATTTTCTTCTATGACATCTGGATCACTCATTTAAGGATTTTACCCTAACCCTGATTAGGGATTATCAGATTGAATCTCGTCCTCTGATTTTAGGTTTCTGTCAAGAGTCGATCTCGTCTGTCCATTCAAAATTATGTTTTCTATAAAATGACAATTTTGTTCATAATTTTGGGACCACTTCATTAATATAGGCATTATAGTCATTTAGCATTCATAGTATTATTTTCATTTATCATATTGTCATAGGCATAGAAATTTAAGATTCAAATCCTTCAAAGCTTGTTTAGGACAATGGCATAGTCAAATTGCTCACACACTTGATCTGAGGGCAACACAAATCAACAAGTTAGAAGGTGTAATGGAGATCAGCCATGGAGATTGAAGACACTGGGTGATATTGTTCTATTTTATGTGTTTTCATTTAATTTCCTTTACACTTGATTACTTCTTTGGGTTTATTGTGCTCTTAATTCATTGAATCTAATCCTTAGAAATTTACCCATTGATACAGCTGGCTCTGAGCCCTCTGGCCGCCTAAAGATCTGCACGATCTCGCCATGATGCTCTATCACTAGAATCACCATCTTTGCTGAGGTCCTCTTTGCTTTGGGCTCTTGAAATTACAATGTGAATAGTGAAAATGAATTGACTTTTACCCCTTTGTCAACCTATTTATAAAAGTCAAAATGACATTTCTGAACTAAGTTATTACTGGAGGCTCATTTGACCAACTTTGACCACCCCGTTGGCTGCCTTAAACGTGTTAGAATCTGAAACCATCTACGCCACTGTCTTTCTACTCATCAAATTGACTTATCGGGACCCTTCCCAAATTTTTCTGCCACCGGCCCAAAATTTAAAAATTTTTCCGAGGGGGCATTGATACTCTATACCTTCACTGGGGCATGGTTTTGACTTATTTTCTTTGTCACAATGTGACATGCTACATTATGACAAAGAGGGGCAAAATGTAGACACTTAAAAATGACCTAGGCCTGCAAGCTCTATTTTTACCACTTTCGTCCTAGCATAATTATGAATTTAATTATGTCCTTGGTCCACATTCGACTATTGATTAAATAATTCATAATTATTTAATTAATTCATGTCCTTTTATTCTTCATGATTATTAAATAAATAAATTTAATTTATTTATTAAATACGTCATTAATTGTCTATGTCTTCCTCTGATTAAATAAATTTCTAAATTTATTTAATTATATTTTCTTCCTGATTATTAAATAAATGAATTTCATTTATTTATTTAATATGTGACTAATTCTCATAATTAAATGAATTGATTAATTTATTTAATTACTAATCATATCTTCTAAATTAAATAATTATCTTTAATTATTTAATTGTCAAAAATTAACATTTCTCTCATTTTAAATAAGTTAATTATTTAAAATGATTTCACATTCTTAACTGTCAGTTCATTTTAGTAAATAATCTGAAAATCGATTATTTATTATCTCACAAAATCCATATTTTGAATTAATTTAATTCAAAATGGTAACTTTCCTCCAAAAATCAAGTAATCGGGCAGATTCTTGATTTTCCAAATTTGATCTTCAGTTCAACTCTTATCTTCTAGATTTTTCAAATCTCACAAATCAAGTAGTCTTTATCTTCTTGATTTTCAAAAATCTTTATTTTTCTAATTAATTATCTCATCCATTTTCCACCGCTGATTTGATTTTCTTAGATGACATCTCGACCACTCATTTAAGGATTTTTTCCTAGCCCTGATTAGGGATTATCAGATTAAATCTCGTCCTATGATTTGAGGTTTCTGTCAAAAGTCGATCGCGTCCGTCCAATCAAAATTGCATTTTCTATAAAATGCTATTTTGCTCACATTTTTGGATTACACACATAAATTTTGTTATTCTGACGCATAAATACTTAGAGCTATTTGGCATTTTAGAGTCATATTGTCATAGGCATAGGCATAGTTTTTATTTAAATCCTTCAAAGCTTGTGTAGGACTTAGTCTTTGACATCAAATTGCTCACACATTCAATCTAAGGGCAATACATTTGCAGCAAGTTAGGAGGTGCTACGAAGATGAATCATGGAGGCTTCGACGATTAACTGGTATAATCGTTTCATTTATATTTGCTTTCATTGTGCTTCATAGTTCTTTGGGTTTTTATGCATTGTTGATTTGCTAACATCTAACATACCTAAAATTTACCCTTAGATACCGTATGGTTAGCATGGATGAGTTGCAATTTGTTGTGGTTGCTATTCCAAGTGGTATGAGGTAAGGTAGCTACTTAGAGAATTTGTTATCATTTTGAATTTGATGCTTATATTCATGTAAATATTGGTGAAGGTTTTAGTGACAATTGATATGTTTCACCTTGGCATGTTCCTTTTTCTTTCATAGGTGGCATGTTGGAGGATGTGAAGGAGTTTTTGCTTGATGGTGGTTATCATGGTTGCTTTTGCAACTATCTTATTGGAACATGAGAGCATGGTGAAGATTCATATGGTACATGATTGGCTAAGGGATGTTTTTTTCTTGTTTGTGATCCATATGGGTATATTTACAATGTTGATGTCAAGATCCTTGGGAAGTGTCCCTAGGTACTTAGGGTGTACTGGGAAAATATTTTATAATATTAATTCTCACTGTTGTTTGCAATATACTCATATGGGGTGATGGGTCCACTAGCAACGGTAAAGGTGGGCTATGGACATAAATATTTAATATTATTTTCCCCACATGTGGATATCTAGAATGAGATAATAAAAGATAAAGTAAATGATAAATGAGTGACTATTGGGATTCTCCAAGTGGATGCTTGGATAGAGGCAACGGGTGTCACTTGGTTTTCCATCATTTATTGCATTTAGTGTAATGTTTATCTCTCAAGTTTGGGTTCCCAAGTTGGAGGGAAAGTATTGGAGCTAAAAATAGTGTCCTTTTACATTATGAGGAGGTAATCCAAAGGTTAGGGACGTTTGGTGCATTAGATTCCTTCACAAGTCTATAAAATCAACCTCTTGGATGTAAAATTGAAGAGGAATTGTTGAATGCAGTGTTACTCTATAGGAACAAGGATAGGTGGAGGCATAAGGAGGTTGTTCACAAGTACACATGTGCTTCCATGGTGGAAAAAAAGAGGAGAATGGAAATGGTTGTATTGTAATCTCATTTATTTGATGATAATGCATACTTGGCCTCTCTTCTTGGTGGAGTTTTTTTCCCACAAGGGTTTCTCCACATAAATCCTATGTTATGTGATGATCTTGTGTTGCTGATTTGTGCCTCATTGCTGCTATATTATGATGATTTTATTCTTGATTTATTGATGTTACAAGTTCACATAAGGTAGTATATATAAGCATGTTATGTTGGTTATTTTTTGGCATCATAAAGAAGATGGATCTAATCATGGTATTTCTATATTAAGGAAAAATAATTTTCAGATTTGTATATAAGTTTCAGATTTTCATGTTTTTGTAGTCCAAGCCGTGAATCTCATCGATTGAAGTCATATTTGGATAGAGATTGAATTTCCCAACAATTAGTATTGAACCTGTTTATTTCTCATGAACATGATGATGCATGCAATGGAATCAAAGGATTTAAGAAAAGGAAAAATAAAAACCTATAAAATTGGATGCATCAATAATATAAGGTTCAAGCCACTAGGTGAAGGGAATAAATAAGAGGAATCATAATTTCTAGCTATAAGAGAGAAGTATACTCTAAGATTATTAAAGAAACAAGGAAGTGCATTTAATAAACTAAAGGTGGTAAAATATGATGTTTTATTTAACTATAAATGGAAATATTTTTGGTGGAGGTAAGTGTTGAATAGGACAACTAAGAGGGGGGGGGGTGAATTAGTTGTCACAGATTTTAACCTTTAATTCAATCACCAAAACTTATACTTAAAACTGCTTAAGTGATTAATCATCAAATTCCAATGCAAAAACTCAAATCCAACACATAAACAAATGACATCAGATTTACATGGAAAACCCAATAAGGGAAAAACCATGGTGAGGATTAAATCACACTATACTGAATACCAAAAATCGATTACAAAAAGGCTCATTGCTTGAGATAAGGCTCACTGCCTAAAAATAAGGACTCATTGTCCAACAAGGCTACAACCTGGAGGGCTCACTGCCACAAAGATACAAAGAAGACGAAGAAGACTTGTTACAAAGAGACTACAATCCCAATGCAACAAAGGATTCCACCACAATCACTTGATCAACATGCATGAATGATAGAGTTCGCCTTCTGCTCACTGCATCTGAAAACTCAACATTAAGCTTCGCACTGATCTCCCACACACAACTCACACACACTTTTTGAATAGCATCAAAGTCGTGTCTACTATTTCACTTATCTTCTTTTCTTTTGTATATTTTTCATTACTAGCTCATCCTTTATTTATACTATCTCCAACTTTGAAAAGATCAAAGTCGGCCATCCAACTTCAAATTCAAATTAGATCAACGCCAAAACATCCTAGGGTGGAATAAGAATGGGGGCAACCCAAACAAACACTTCACCTAGACCCAAAATAGATCCAACACACTTCATCAACTTCGAAGATAGTGCTTAACACATGGTTGGCCAAACTAGTGTAAAACATATAGGAAAATTAAGCTCGAAACTTCTAGAAACCAAAAATATCTTCAATGCAATCAAAACATCTTAAATCTAGAACCGCAAGTCAAAAGACTTCATCAAAGAGAAATCCAGACCAACAAATTTTCTCTCGGACCTCAACCAAAACACAGAAAAACATAGTTCAAAACCGGTGAACACAACCTGAACTTCACAACAAACCAACAAACAAAATTCTAGATATAGCAACCTTCAACAACCATGACCAACATATCTAAACCACATGAACATAGGGGAAAGTACCGGATCATTACTTGGAGCAACAACTGAATACCTGTAGACTTCCTTTAATACAATTTTTTCAATATCCTCAACATATACAATCAACAACAACTAGATAACCAGTTGACCAGTTGAGATCAATGAAAATACCTTCATTCCTTTCTTCATTCTTGCAAAAATATCCCCCTTTGTCATTGATGGCAACACATGATGTGAAAAACCATCAAAGACACCATACCAGTTCTGAATATACTTCTCAAGATTTTTGTTTGTTTCTCCCCCTCAGAAGATCATCTTCCTCATTACCTGTTTTCCCTCATTATCTTTTTCTCCTTTTCACATGCTTTCTCTCCCCCTTTGACATCAATGGAAAAAGGTAAAATATATGTTAATTGAATCTTCCTTTGACATGAAAACAAAATACTCATAATGACAACACTTGAAACTACTTGCTCCCCCTGAGAGGTAGCCACCAAAACATTAGTAAAAAAAAGATAGAACCATGAATCAATTAGACTGATGCATCTCCAAATGCATCTTAGTTTATGAAAGGAGGGGAAATAACCCCTAACTTCTCCCGAAAATACTCAAAAGTATCTTTAGGAAGATCCTTTGTAAATATATCAACAATCTGATCCTTTTTCGAAACATACTCAAGCTTGACTTCATTCTCCATGACCTTCTCTCTCAAGAAATGATATCTAATAGATATATGCTTCATCCTCAAGTGCATCATAGGATTCTTTGAAATGTTAATTGTACTTGTATTATCATAGAAGATAGAAATGGGATCATCATATAGCACTACAATATCTTTCAATGTTTGTTTCATCCGTAGAACTTGTGTACAACAAGATACAACAACAATATACTCAACTTTAGCAGTAGAAAAAGAGATTGAATCTTGCTTCTTACTCAGCCATGCCACCAATCTGTATCCAAGAAAGAATGCACCACCACTTGTACTCTTTTTGACATCTACACATCCAACCAAATCTACATCTATATAGGAACTAAGTGTAAATTCAGTATCTTTGGGATACCACAATCCATAATCCAAAGCGCCATTCAAATATTTGAACATTCTTTTAACTGCAGCAACATGTGTTTCCTTTAGATCTTCTTGAAATCTATCCACAAGACAAACTACATGCATGATATCTGGTCTAGTAGTAGTCAAATACAATAGTCCACCAATCATAGATCTATACTTACTCTGATCAACCTTAGGTGAATAATCATCTTTACCCAATTTGTAACTAGTCACCATAGGAGTACATACTAGTTTGGAACTATCCATCCTAAAATTCTTCAACATCTCTGTCACATACTTAAACTGTGAAATGAAATTTCCTTTCTCTGTTTGATTAATCTGTAGCACAAGAAAGAAATTCATCTCCCCAAACATAGACATCTCAAATTATTTCTACATTTCTTCTGCAAAAACTTTGCACATCTTTTCATTTACTCCAAATATAATGTCATCAACATATACAACTATAATCAAGATTTTGTCATTTTCAATCTTAAAGTACAAATTATTGTCTATCGTACCTTTGTTAAATCCTTGCTAAATCAAATACCTATCTAATCTTGCATACCAAGATCTAGGATCTTGCTTCAACCCATATAAAGCTTTCTTTGATTTTCACATTATATTTGGTTGATTTATTAACTGAAATCCTTTCGGTTGTTCCATGTAAACTTCTTCTTCCAGCTCACCATTTAGAAATGTTGACTTGAAATCCATCTAATAGATTTTGAAATCTTTATAAGCAGCCAATGCCAAGAACATCCTTATAGCTTCCATTCTTGCTACCGGGGAAAAAGTCTCCTAAAAATCTATGCCTTCTACTTGTGAGTAACCTTTACACTCAAGCCTCAGTTTCTTTGTGACAACTTCTCCATTCTCATTCAACTTATTTTTGAATACCCATTTTGATCTAATGATATTTTTTTCTGCCAGTCTTTGGACCAATTCCCAAGTCTGATTCTTCTCAATCTACAAAAATTATTCTTTCATTGTTTCCTTCCAATGTTCATCTTCATAGGCTTCACTTATTGTCTTTGGCTCAATCTTAGAAAGTGAACATAAATTTACTTTAATAGCAGCTTTGCTTCTGGTTAACATGCCTTTTGTCTTGTCTCCAATAATCTAATTTTATGAATGATTCTTCTATACATATTTTGGTGTCCTAGGGGACGTTAGTAGAGCATCTTATTCTCTTTCATTTTGTTCATATTGCTTCTTCTACTCATCTTTATCCTGTTCTTCCACAATTTCTTCTATTCTTGCATAATCATGTTCATTAGACACATATCCATCAATATCAATAGAATTCTTCACTGTCTCATCTACCTTCACATTCAAGATCTCTACAATATTTCTCAGTATTTTATTGAAACATCTGTATTCCTTTCTTTAGTAGAGTATCCAAGAAATATGCCTTCATCACTTCTTGCATCAAACTTACCCAAAGTTTCCTTATCTCTTCTAATATAGCATTTTCTTCTGAATACCTTGAAATACTTAACTTTAGAAATTATTCTATGCCATAGCTCATAGGGAGTCTTTGCACTGTTTTCTCTTGCCTGAAATGAATTGAACACATAAATAGTAGTATGAATAGCTTCTTTCCAGTAAACTTCTAGTAATTTGGTTTCTGTGGTCATTGACCTAGCAGCCTCTTGAACTGTTCTATTTTTCCTTTCAACAACTGCATTTTGCTGAGGAATTCTTAAAGCATATAACTATCTCTTTATTCCATGCACTTCAAAAAACATATTGAACTAATGGAAGGTGAATTCTCTACCTCTGTTAGATCTTACACATTTTACCTTCAAATTCACTTCATTTTCAACCATAGCCTTGAATTTATCTAATGCATTTGATTTCTCTCTAAGAAATGTAACCCATGTATATCTAGAATAATAATCAATTAAAAGCATAAAGTACCTCTCACCAAGTAGAATTATCACTCTCATAGGACCACAAAGATTTGTTTGAACTAAATCCTGTAGTCTGGTAGTAGATTGTTCCTTTGATCTATAATGATTCTTGCTTGCTTCCCAAATTGACAATTTTTGCAAATAGGATTAATAAACTTTGTAATTCTTGGTAAATATCCCATGGCCTAAACAACACTAGTCCTTTCCAAGTTATCACAATTCATGTGACACATTCTCCTATGCCATAACCAACTGTCATTTATTTGAGTCATAAAGAATTGTCCATCAACACCCTTAAGTTGATAAATATTCCCTTTAGATTTATTTCCTATAGCAATCAATGTTCCATATCCTTTCCGGATCTCACATTTCTCATCCTTAAATACAAGATCATATCCTTTTCTACACATATGACCAACTCTCAACAGATTATGTCTTAAACACTTAACATAGTAAACATCTTCAGTATGATGCTTGCCATCAAAACTTACTAAACATATCCCAAATATTTTAGCACTAGTATCATCTCCAAACATAACCAAGCCTCCATCATATTTCTCAAGTTTCACAAAATTACTCTTATCACCAGTCATGTGATGTGAGTAACCACTATCAACTACCCAAAAATTATTTTCTTGTTTAGCATGTAGGGCATAGATAATCGTACCTTCATTTTTCTCCTTCTCCTTCTCCTTCTCTGGAGGGATTTCCTTTATTTGTTTTTCTAAATTAGTAGAAGTAGGTTCATCCTTAATCACCAAGAACAAGCATTCGTTTTCATCTAGATATTCATATTTTGAATCTTCATCTAAAATACTAACATTCTCATTCACATAGTAAGCTTTGTTAATCTTCTTTCCTTCTTTTATTTCTCATATCTTTGTTTATTTCTTTTAGCTCTTTCTGAACATTTTGTGGAATAATTGCCTATTTCTCCATAACTAAAGCATTTAAAGGAAAAATTACCTTCATATTTACCAGAGCCTTTTCTCATTCTTCTTACAAAGTTAGCTTCTATTTCATCAATTTTTTCTTCATCCGGATCTTCAGCTTTTGTAGCTTTAAAAGAAGTCTCTGATTTTCCTCCATTTATTGGACTTGGCTTCCTCATCTCATAAGATGTCAAAAATCCCAACAGAAGATCCTTAGTTCAAGTCTTATAATCTGTTGTCTACTCAATAGCACTCACCTTCTCACTGTAAGCATCAGGAAGAGTTCTAATAATCTTCTTTACAATCTTGGTTTCATCTATAGTAGTGCCAAGTGATTGTATTCCAGCCACTACCTCATCCAATCTCTGTACATAAGATTTAACATTTTCATCTTCAAACATATGTAAAATATCAAACTATGTTTCCAAATTTTGCAATTTCGCCTCTTTAACTCTTTCATCACCATCATGTGCTCTTTCTAAAGCATCCCAGACTTCCTTAGCTACCTTCAAATTCTGAACCTTAATCAACTCAGAATGTACCGACTATTCTTCAAGATGAACTTTTCCTTATTATTCGCTTCATGTGCTATGATCTCTTTAGGTGTACTCAGACCATTAGTAGGAGGAGTGTAGGGACTCTTGTAAACTTTCTCTACATCATATCCTCAATACTCTAGATATTCTTCCATCAATAATTTCTAGATACCATAGTTAGTTCCATCAAATATCAGATAATCAAAGACCATTTTTCCAACCATCCCAAACCTTTCTCAAGCAGTTAAGCTCTTTACCAAGGAACCAAGCTTTGATACCAATTTTTGAATAGGACAACTGAGAGGGGGGGTGAATTAGTTGTCACAAATTTTAACCTTTAATTCAATCACCAAAAATTATACTTAAAATTGCTTAAGTGATTAATCATCAAATGCCAGTGCAGAATCTCAAATCCAACACATAAACACAATAACACTAGATTTATGTGGAAAACCAAATAAGGGAAAAACTATGGTGAGGATTAACTCTTACTATAGAGAATGCCAAAAATCAGTTACAAAAAGGCTCACTTCCTAAAACAAGGCTCACTTCCTGAAAATAAGGACTCACTATCCAATAGGGTTACAACCCAAAGGGCTCACTACCACAAAGATACAAAGAAGACAAAGAAGACTTGTTATAGAGAGACTACAATCCCAATGCAACAAAGGATTCCACCATAGTCACTTGATCAACATGCATGAATGATAGAGTTCACATTTTTCTCATTGCATCCGAAAACTCAACATTAAGCTTCACACTGATCTCCCACACACAACTTACACACACTTTTTGAATAACATTGAAGTCGAGTCTACTCTTTCACTTATCTTCCTTCTTTTCTTTTGTATATTTTTCATTACTAGCTCATCTTGTATTTATACTATCTCCAATCTTGAAAAAGATCAAAGTCGGCCATCCAACTTCAAATTCAAATTAGGTCAGTGCCAAAACATCGTAGGGTGGAATTAGAATGCAGGTGACCCAAACACACACTTCATTGTGACCCAAAATAGATCCAACACACTTCATCAACTTCAAAGATAGTGCTTAACACATGGTAAACCAAACCAGTGTAAAACACATAACAATTAAGCTTGAAACTTCCAGAAACCAAAAACATCTTCAATGCAATAAGAACTTCTTAACTCTAGAATTGCAAGTCAAGAGACTTCATCAAAGAGAAATCTGGACCAACAATTTTTCTCCCGGACCTTAACCAAAACACAAAAAAACATAGTTCACAATTGGTGAACACAACTTGAACTTCACAACAAACCAACAACCAAAATTTTGGATATAACAACCTTCAACAACCATGACCAATATATCTGAACCACACAAACATAGGGAAAAATACCAGATCATTACTCGAAGCAACAATTGAATACCTATAGACTTCCTTTAATACAATTTTCTCAATATCCTCAACATATACAACCAACAAAAACTAGATAACTAGTTGACTAGTTGACATCAATGAAAACACCTTCATTCCTTTGTTCATTCTTACAATAGTAAGGAGGTTGGAGAAGGATGATGCCTATAGTGGAACATGGAGGAGATGTTGGAATGTTGGAGAGAGCTAGCTAAGCCACATCAACAAAATCACTACCCTGAGGTAGTTAGGTATACAATAAGATACCCACAAGGAGTCATTGATATATATGTATGGAGATAATTTCAAACCCACGCCTAAGAAAGATATCCTAGAGGAAGAGGGTGGAGAAGTGAAGGAGTATAGAGTGCTAATATAACTACAATTAAAGTTAGGTGAATCATGGAAGAGGGAACAAGGAGATTTCACATGGTTTTCTTATACAATACATCAAGGAGGAGAAGGCATGAGTGAGTCATGTACCTTGGGCAGAGTGGTTGAGAAAAGGATGTTATTGAGGCTAAGGAGATAGGAGAATGCATACACCAATTTTAAATAAACTATAGCAATGTTAGGCATAGAAGGGTCAAAAAGAGGAAGACATATAAAGGAACTAGAGTAAGCATGCTAAAACATAGATACCAAGTGAGAAAATTAGTGACCATCCCATTATATTGCTAGAAGAGGTATTTTGACACTTCTTACTAGGTAATTAGTAGGGGTTTATTTATTTAACAAGTACCCAAGGTGTTAGATGCAAACATATCCTAGGTCAATCCAAAAATCTCATAGATGCTAGAAACTAAGATAATTTTTTATTGATTCTCAAGTTTGTGCCACTAAGAAAGTGATACAAACCAACCAACAAATTGGAGAATTTTTTTCAAAATGTTGAATGAAAAGTATTACTTATACACATATACAAACCAACTAAAAAAATGTAAAAAATTTACGCATTTACAATCAATGGGTGCAATCATGGCAGTTTATATATAATTTTTTTAGTTTTACATAGATACAAATCAATTGACAATATTTACAAAAAAAATCACATTTCCAATATTTTATAGAATCTTGGTCGTGTGTATATAATTTTTTTTAGTTGTACATAGATACAAATCAACTGACAATATTTACAAAAAAATTTTGTTTCCAACATTTGGTAGAATCTTGGTTGTTTATATATACAAAATTTCAGTAGTACATAGATACAAATCAATTGACGATATTTACATAAAATTTCACATTTCCTACAATTGGTACAATGAATAGATGATATATATTCAATCAGCCAATGACATATACAAAATTTTCAAAATTATTCTACTCTTTTGTAGAATCAATTTGATCCAATGCTCCAACACACTGAATACTTGCAATTGGCCCAAATTCAATTTATTGAACCTTGCAGATCAGCTCTAACCCTTATAGTGTCAAGTATTGCATCACAGTTAGCTTCATAAAATTTCCATAAATTCTTATTAAGTGGTCTACCATGATATTTAAACAATTGAATATTCATTGAAACAACAAGGTTAGAGTAATGAAGAATCTACCTATGTGTGTCAAAGTCCTCGAACAACCAAAAATTTGATTTCTTAATAGGGTACTAAGACATGTTCATGTGACAAAAATAGACCCTATTGGATATTCAATACCCTCTCCATTAGTGATTGCAATAGATAATTTGTTTTCCCCCTATACAATGGCACAAAAAATAATTCGTTCATTATTATAATTAGTAATAACTACATACACAACTTGCATTTCATTAAATGAATAAATTAATTCTATAAACCATGTAAAATGTAATAAAATTACATAAAAATTTGATTTCAACTAATTAATAAATTACAATACCTGGTTGCACTAGGTTAGATATATGGTCAAAGTCCATTGATACTTCTATTTGGTTCAACTATAGTGCTTGTGGAACTTGATATGTGTCAATGGGAAAGAAAGGTCTACAAGACCATTCATCAACCCACTCTTTTGAATCATAGTCTTCTCATACAAAATCCATACATGAACAAAAACATGTCATCTCTCTCGTATAAATAATCAATGAACTTGCATTGGAACTTCTAAGTGAGTGTAAATCAATCCTATAATTGTACAACAATCTTGGTAGTTTGCAATATTGGATTCATTTACCAACCAAAAATATTTAGAAACCATAGACTTAACTTGATTACCTAGTCTTATTGTGGAGTTACACCATTGCACAATTGTTGCTACATTGGTCAACTTAGCACCACCTTGTCACTTCAACTCTTCTCTAGCTAGGGATCTTTTTACACATGCCCTGATACCATCATGCTCTCTCTTTCCATGTCCATCTGCAGTGAAATTCCAACCAATAGAACATCCTTGAATTCTTGAATTATGACATGCAATTATCTGACCATATGATGTGTTTATTGTATCTGATATTTCTTTCCCTTAAATTATCATAGAAAATTTGAAATTAGCCTTGCAAAAACTCTATGGAATGAGTACGATCGTCACTAATGTTGAAGTAATACTCTCTTTCTTTGTGCTATCATGTTCTTGCATGAATGCAATGTGTATAAAAATAGTAACCTGAATAGAGTTGTAATACTTAGATTGCACTTCATTTTGTGGTTGAAATGTATGACTCTCAACAAAATATATAATAGAAACAATGGTACCAATAAGGAAATGTATCCTTACATAACTTGCATTACTTATCCAACCATTGAGCTCTATGTGTATGCATTTCATACTCATAAACTATTTTCTCTTGAAAAATCCTCATAAATTCAGCTACAAAAATATTTGTATTCACTAACTCAAATCTCTTCAACTCTTTTCCATCTTTAACCCCATATGTCACTATCTTGTATTTTCCAAAAATAACTAGTTTTTCCCAATTTCATGTGTGCTCTTTATATGTACACATTTTTGGAAATGTTGTAAACCACCACAAGTAACACATGATCCTTTCAAACATGATTTCTTATAAAAAATTGGCCATCATCTCTTTTACATAATACACTTGAAATTAAATATCTTGATGATTTAGGATGGACTTCTATACCACATTCCTACAAAACATTGTTAGTATGCAAAGTAACACATATATGACGATAAATATCATAATGCATTGAAAATTCAATATGCATCCTACAACATGTAGTGCATGCATGATTTATCTTAACATAAAAAAGGTTTGACTATTTCAAAAATCCTTTAACTAATTCTCACTCGAGGATAAATTTGAATAAAATTTTCATAAAATTGAGTTTGATTCATATCCAAAAAGTGTTTAGGATATGGTTCACGATTTCAAGATCCTATTATCCTTCTAACTACATCTCTTTGATTGGGTGAAACTCTTGTATTATCTTGCCAATTTTTTTTAATTAATTCTCTTAATGCATCAACAACAACCTTGTCTTTCCATGGAAGTCTACTCAAGAATTCCCATAGAGAATTACTATTAGGATCCTCAATTTTTTCACATCTCCCAATGACATTTAATAGTGTTCTACTTATTTTTAGTGACCTACTTGTTTTGGTAATCAAACAAGATTTTTTTGTTTCATTGCTTACTATAGTTGATGTAAGAACATGTCAGGTAACGTTTCTATCTTTAGTGCATGATGTTGAACCTATTGATTGATACACGCTAATTAGATTTCTTACAATAGTTCTTTCACCATTGGTATTGGATGATCTTAAGCCAAGGATATTCATAGTGTCTCTAAAATTAATAATTTTAATCATTTCAACAAATAATCGACACCTAGTTTCACTTAAGCTCTCAAAATAGTTTTTCCATATTTTATTAGTCATTCTTCTACAAGCGCGATTGAAATTTTGTGGGGGAAATGGTTTCAATTTTTTTTTCTCTATGTCAATTAGATAATTTGGTCTTTTACAAATAATTCTAGGAGTTGTTATGATTGGTGTGTGTTCTTGGTTTACATTTGGTACATTTGATTGATCATTCCTTGTCTCAATAGGTGTGATAATTGGCGCTTGTTCTTGGTTTTCATTTGGTAAATTTGATCCATCATTTTTATCCTCAATAGGTGTTTCGGTATTTGATTCTAAGTTAATATCAGTTGGTATAGATGACATAACCTCTCCTCCAAATTTTCTCATTTGACATAGTCTTTTCATGTGGTCCCTTTTTTTTTGCTTTTTTGCCTCAAGTTGTTCGAGTGGTGCTCGCTTATTCCTTCCCATGGTTAATATTAATTATTCCTAAATAAAAAATTATGAATATATGTTAATAAATATTGTAATTTGAACAAAAATAAATTACTTAATCAAGTTACTTAAATATATATGAAATTAATTAAACAAATATGAAATTACTTAAACAAGTTAACAAATTATCAATAAAATATGAAATAGTCATCAAAATTGATAATAAAAAATGTTATACAAACAAAAAACATTGAAAAATTAGGTAATTGTCAAATTTCAATTATTTTCAATCATTTCAACTCATATAAAACAAAAAGTATCTCTTACATAATCAAAAAAGTCACACATAAAGTAGAACTAGTTGCAGTGGGACCTTCAATATGATTATAATGTGATTTTTGGTTGTTAGGAATCCATTTAAACTAAACAAAATGCATACATGTTATGTTTCCATAGCACATATGTGTTATTGGTCCCTAAACTTAAGTGTTTGCACTTTAGCCTCCACTTAGAAACCCCTATAATGTCAAAAACACATATGTTCTTTTAACTTAACACAAAATGTAAATGATTTTAACTTTACAAAACACGTACATTCCTTTAACTTAACAAAACATGTACATATTTTTCTTAGTTTAGGGTTTGAACGATGGATTTACCTTTACAAAACATCTACGTGCTTTTAACTTAATAAAAAACCAACATGTTTTTCTTAGTTTTGGGTTTGAACGATGGATTTACCTTTATAAGACACATACGTGCTTTTAGGTTAACAAACATGTATGTATTTTTCTTATTTTTGGGCTTACGATGGATTTAACTTACAAAAACATTAAGCACTTAACCCTAACACCTATACACTTAACCCTAAAATCTATACCCATAACCCTAAACCCTACACTTAACCCTAGGTCATAAATACTATGCACTCTACCCTAAAACTTATAGCTTCAACCCTCAAGGTTCCTATACCCTTAATCCTAAACCTTATCACTCAATATTATACTCTCAACCATTGAAAAAATAGAGAGGAAAGAGATCTACATAGGGAGGAGGGAAAGGTAGATAAGGAGGGATGAGGGAAGAGGTAGGAAGGGGAGATAGAAAGAAAGCTAAGATAAAGAGAGAGGTAGATAGTGGAGAGAGAGAGGTTAGATAAAGAGATTTAGATTTAGGGAACTAAAGCCTATACCCTATACCCTATACCATCATCCCTAAAATTTATCCATGAACCCTAGGAACTAAAGCTAATAGGTTAAACCATTAACCATATACTCAACCCTATACCCTATACCCTTAATCCTATACCCTATACCCTATACCCTATACCCTATACCATATACCCTATACCATAAACCTTATACACTATACCCTCAACCTTAGGCCCTAAATATTATAGGCTAAACCATTAAACCTCAACCTTATACCATATACCTCTTGATCCCAAACCTTATCCCTGAACCTTGGGCCCTAAGGCCTATATAATAAACCCTTAACCATATACATTCAAACCTAAACCCTATATCATATACCCTAAACCATAAATCATATCCCTCAACCTTAGGCCCTAAAGCCTATAGGATGAACCCTCGATCCTTCATACACTCAATCCTAAATGTTATACCCTCAAACCTATACCTTATCATATACCCTAAACCCTAAACCCTACACTCAGCCCTTGGTTGTAAAGGCTATACACTCTACCCTAAGCCTTATACCTTCAACCCTCAAGGTTCCTCTACCCTCAAACCTAAACCTTATCACTCAATCTTATACTCTCAACCCTAAACCCTAAATCCTATATCGTCAATTGAAACCCTACACCCTATGACCTATACCCTGATACATAAAACTTATACCTTATATATTAAACCCTAAAACCCAAAATTAATAATTTAAAACTAAAATCTACATAATTAAATTTATTCCCTAAACCCTCAAATCTCAACTCTCCATCATAAAAATTCAACCCTAAACCCATAAACCATAGGACATACACCCTAAATAATGAATAATTTAGAGATATTAAAGAGATATAGAAGAGAGAGACATGGGAGAAAAATAGAGAGAGGTTATATAGAGAGAAGAGAGGTAGAGAAAGAGAGATATGTGAGGTAGAGAGAAGAGAGATCTACATAGGGAGGGAGGGAGAGGTAGATAAGGATGGATGAGGGGGGAGGTAGGAAGTAGAGATAGATAGAAAGATGAGATAGAGAGAGAGGTAGATAGTAGAGAGAGGTAGTTGTAGAGGAGAGAGAAGTGAGATAGAGAACAATAGAGATGGGGAGGAGAGTGGAGAGGGGGAGATGTGAGACTTAACCCTAAACTCCATACCTATAACCCAAAACCCTATACCCTATAACTTCAACCCTAAACCTTATCCCTTAACCTTAGGAACTAAAGCCAATAATTTAAACCCTTAACCATATACTCAACCCTAAACCCTAAAACCTAAACCCTATACTCTCAACCCTAAACCTTATACCTATTGTGCCCTTAGCACACACGCCCCATTCGGAATGAGGACCCTCTCTTTCCTTTTTTCCTCATCGGGTCACTTTTGTTGCCGCCTCATTTTGTGTGCCCCCTGTTTTGGTGTTCTAAGGGGTCAATGACCTTTAGGGAAGTCAACTTGAGTTGACCATGTTTTACCTCCCTCAAATTTTCAAGGCTCTAGCCCTTCGAGAAGTTTCCTTAGTTGTTTGCCTTTGCCTTTCAAAGCTGGCATCCAAGGAGCTAGATGGATCTACCCTGTTGGGTTGCCTCATGCTGGTTTCCTTCACCCCATGGTTGTCCCAAACGACCTTTCTCAAATAGCTTCTCACCCGTTGGGACCCACCTGTTCATTCGCCACTTCCTTTACTACTGACATTTTGGACCACCATCATCTGGCAGCTTTTCGCTCCGCAGAACCCAAAGCCTTCAACATCGTTTGCCATGACTGAATGACTAAATGACCGAGCACTGACTGCCTTCTGTCCGTCACATCCTGGGCTTCCCACAACAGTTTTCAAATGACCGTTCACCAACTCCATCCTCGTCATACAGTCATTAATAGGGTGCATTTAATATGCCATTTTCTATAAATAGAAAACTTTCAACTCTCATTTTCACTTGTCAGGTGATCAGAAAGGAGTCAGAGCCAACCTCTAGTGTCACCTTCGAGCCCAATGAGTTCCACCAATGATTTAGAGCCTTTGCTAATTGTTCCTCATCCTCCTTCATTGGGTTCTTGACATAGGTTTTCTTCCTCATGCTTTTCTTTGTGTTTTCTTTGATTTCGATGCAAAAATTGATGAATTTAAGGGGGAAAACCTGATAATTAACTAAAATAGACTAAGGCGCACAAAACCCACATCATGAAATCTCGATAAACTTTAAACTAGATCCACACACCATCTATGGAACTTAGGCTCTCTGCCACCATTCATTGACCAGAGTGTTTATTCTCTGTGGGCCCGCACCTCTTTATTGTCATTTCCCTCCATCAAAACATACGTTTAAACTTATTAATGACGTGTTCCCTTACTGGGTCTGCCCTGGTGGAAGACTCTTACCACTTTGCCACCTTTAGAATGATTGATATTTACAAACTGAAATGAAGCAATCCATCGACCTTTTTGGGTCTGCTCCCATGGGATTTTGTCTCTGGGGTGCCTTTCATGCCCTACCATCCCAAATGGCTTTCCAACCATGGCTGGCCGGTGCACAGACCCTACCCTTCTAATTGACTCATGAACTTAAACTTGGCCAAAATATCATGTCTTGATCCATCCCGGGTTCTGCCTTGCAAACATCTGCTCAGGGATTTATGTTTGCGTTTCACTATCTCTTGCGGATTTTGTGGCCCAACCTTCCAACTCTTGGACCCCACCCTTGTCTTCACTGGCCGAGAGAACAAACTCAATCTGATCGTGCAGGTCGACCACCACAGACTTCCATCCCCATTTCACCTATGCATAAACAACCATCCTAAACGGTTTTTGTCACCCATCTTCCCGACCATCGGATTTCAGACTTGCCTCTATCGACCAACTTCATTTTCCCCCAAATGACCAAGTGTTAACATCTTTTCCAACCTCGCCTAGTGGACTTCTATTTGTGGGCTACCATGGTGAACCTGCTGTCTCGAACGACTCCTGATAACCAACTTTCTGCCCTTTGGGCCTCAAGCCCTCGGTGGCCACCTAAATGTAGTGAGAGTGAATTAAGTGTCAAACCTTAAGTAGGTCTCTTTTGTCGGGTTGCCATCTTCAGAACTTTGTCTTGGCCTTGCCATTCTCAAATGGAAAACTATTCCCGTCTGCCCGCAACCCAGAACTCGGCCTCCCCTTTTCTATTGAACTCTGAAGCGATAAATGAATGAAACCTAGGCGTCCTGCAGACCTGATGTCGTAGATCTCTCCTTCCAGACCACCATTTAATATTTTCCATTTTGAATGGTCACCACCTAGCGTCCGTCCACTCCTTCCAACCCACAATAGCTTGAATGTCAATTGAGCTCTGATGTCATCCTCCAAGGCTTTGAGTCCCGCCTAGTGGAACTCCATCCGTGGGCCGTTGTCTTGCCAGTGTCATTTCAATGACAGATCCTTAAACAACCAAGCTACTCCCCAATTTTTCTTGCCTAAAGGATGATCTTAACACCCTTGAAACTTCAAAATGACTTTGAACCACATGCCAAAATAGAGTAGCCATCTTGGTGGACCCCACACATAGACCAAATCTTAAGGCAGGTTGGGATAGTCGAGCTGCTATGCCCTAATTGTCGTCCCTCCTGCAACTATTCCAAAATGGCCATCAGCCCAGGGGATCTAAGTTTGAACCTGGCTCCAACTCCTTGTTTTGACTTGGACCCATCGAAGCGTAGTGTCCAGAACTTGGAAGGTTCTTTGATGCTAGGGTCGACAATGCATTCTTTCCCTTTTGGTTGCATGCTTACATCCACAACCTCCAAAGTAGGCATCGGTTCAGTATGATTGGGGGAAATCTATCCTGTTGGCATCTCCCTTTGGGGAGTAAATAATCCTTTGATATGTTCCACTGCTATTTGGCACAAGCAACATTTAAACTCGAAGTGGGAAACGTTGTGAATTCTACACCAACTTGGCAGCAAGAGGTCTTGGAAGTCCATCCTTGCCCCTAGGCTGAGTTGATCTTGTACGCATTTCTCCATGAAGTCTTGGAATCCGTCTAGCAATCCGAAATTACCATCTTCATAGGACTCATCATTCTTTGATTCCAATAACATTTATGTGCTCTAAGGTGCATAGGTCAAGTTGGTCAGAAGACTGTAGTGAACTAAGAAGACCTCTGCAACTAGTTCTTCTTCTTAAGGCTCTGCTTCTTCTTGATAAGCAAAGGGACAATAATTTCCCAGCTCCATTTCAGAAAATAACACCTCATTGATGTTGTTGTACTTTGTGATCATGAATTTCATGCATGGCTCTTGATCTATTCAAATCTGGTTTGGTAGGCCCTTCCATGGCAACCACATGTGAGAGAAATCGGTTGCAGCATACCCATTCAGTGCTCGAGTAAAGTCACATCCTAGGATAATTTTGTATGTATCAGGAATATCTGCAACCTAGATGTCAATAAGCTACCGTAATCTTGTGTCTGCAACAATCTGCATTGGGATACGATTGATCTCCCCCATGATGTTAACCTTGGTTTTGTCTAGTTGAGTGAATTTTATTTTGGAAGGCATGGGAACAATCCCAAGAGATTTGCACACTGCTAGAGGCATGACATTGGCATATGCTCCTAAGTTAATCAAACAATTGTGCACATTCTTCCCAAATATTCTAATTATCGTGAGGAAGGGTGGCATTTCAAACTTTCCTTGGAAGAGAACCATAGGTATGTTGACCTAGGCCACTTGACCCTTGTCCTTTTCATTTTTCTTTTCCTTGGATTGCCCTAGGGTTTGCTCTTTAGCGGGCTATTTTCTAGCTTGTTGGTTGCTAGAGATATCCTTCTTTTTGCCTATGATTTCTTGGATTATGGGCTCCTATTGAGGCTCTTCAAAGGTGACTCTCTTGACAAGTATTTCTTGTGTCATTTTAGAGGATTACAGGCTCTTTTTGAGGCTCTTCAAAGGTGATCCCACATTCTCAAAATCATACTGTTGATGCTTTGGCTCAAGCGGCCAACATGCTTCAACCACTTTCCTTGTCTGGCCTCAAAAGATTCATTGTTGAATTGACATCCACCCCTTCTGTGCCAGACAATGTCACTCATTTCTAGGTATTCAATGATGATAGGCACATCCTAGAGTTCATCACTAGTTTTGACATGTTTGCAACCCAAATAATTGACGAAGCTAACCCTTTAGAAGCTAAATTAGATATAGAGGGGGTCATTAACCTCAAAACCAATATAATCCCTAGAGGTATGGTTTAGCTTGAGTGCATATTCGACTTGGATCAGATCTGAGATCAAGACCAACAAGTAAAGAAGGAATCCATAAGCAACCAGTGTGACACCCACAACCTCGGGACAACCGAGGAAGTCAAAAATGTGTTTATTGGAAAGGTGTGTGTTGTAGAAGAAAAGAAAGGAATTATTGATGCTTTAGGAAGTATCATGATGTGGTAGCATGGAGCTATGAAGATTTGAAGACCTATGATACCTCCATCATCAAACATACCATCCCTCTCAAGCCTGATGTACGACCATTCTGACAATGACATCATCCCATCAACGCCTTGTTGGAGCCTATCATTTATAAAGAAGTGCATAAATTACTTTTAGCCAGAATAATCTTTCCAGTCAAGAATTCCACATGGGTGGCCAATTTGGTCCTGGTTAGGAAAAAGAATAGAGAAATCAGATGGTGCATGGACTTCCACAATCTGAATAGAGCTTTGGAGAAGGAAAACTACCCAGTTCCTTCATTGGATGAAGTATTGCAGATTGCCAATGGATTGCAGATGATGTCCTTCTTAGATGAGTATTTCGGGTATAATCAAGTGATGGTGCATTATGAAGATCGAAACAAGACAACATTCACCACCAAGTGGGGTATCTTTGCTTACAGAAGAATGCCATTTGGGCTCATCAACACTGGTGCCACTTTCCAACATGCAATGGATATTTCCTTCAAAGACTTGATTGGAAAGTGCATAATCATATACATGGATGATTTGACTATGTTTTCGAAGAAGTAGAGTGATCATGTCTCTGAAGTATTCTAGAGGTGCCAAGAATTTGAGGTTTCTATTAATCCAAAGAAATGCATCTTCAGAGTCACTAAAGTCAAGTTACTTAGGCATGTTATTTTAAAATGAGGAATTTATATAGACATCGAGCACATCCAATCTTTGCTAAAGATTCAACTGCCAGGAAACAAGAAAGAACTAAAATATTTCTTCAGAAAGATAAATTTCATCAAAAATTCATCATAGGCTTTGCTAAAATTGTCAAGCCACTCAACGCCATGTTAAAGCAAGATGCTAAGATTGAGTGGCCTCTAGAAGCAAAGCAAGCCTTCGAGGAAATCAATAAATCTATTGCTAAAGCACCAGTATTGGTCAACCCAAATTATCTGAAGCCCTTCCACATTTATTCATTTGCTTCAGAATACTCATGTGTTAGCATTTTAACCCAAAAGGATGACGGAGGAAATGAGCACCTGATCGCCTTCATGAGTACTCCCTTGAAAGATGCTAAACTAAGATATCACAATGTGGAAAAATAGGAATATGCTCTTGTCAGAGGAGTTAATAAGTTCAAAATTACATCTTGTAGAATAAGGTGTTTTCCATTGTCCCTGACCTAGCAGTGAAGACATTGCTAATGCAAAATGATCCAGGAGAATGAAGAGCCAAGTGAGTTACCCTGCTGTAGGAATACAACTTGGAAATTCAGCCTATGAAATTAGTAAGAGGACATGCACTCACCCGAACAATAGCCGAGACAATAGCTAAAGCAAAACCCAAGCTTATGATTCAATAGTATCAGCTCGAAGATGTTTCCCCAGGAGAATGGTATGATGACATCATTTATTATTTGTTGAACAACAAGTGCCCACCTCGCCTGCATGGAGTTCAAAAATGTACTCTTCATCTAAAAATTAGTAGCTATATGCTGCAAGGATCCATACTCTACAAGAGAAATCACGAAGGTGTCTATCTAAGATGCCTTGCCAAAGAAGAAGCAGACTGGGTTTTGAAAGAATTTCATGACAAATTTGGCACCGGTCATGGGTCTAGCCCCTCAACTGCTCATTAGATCCTATGAGTAGGTTACTATTAGTTGAAGATCTTCAAAGATGCTCAAAACCATGTTTGCACGTGCCATGTCTACCAGACCGCCACAACCAGAGAAAGGAACACAGCTATCCCACTGCAACTAGTTTTGAAGGTGAGGTCATTCACGTAATGGGGTCTTGACTTCATTGGTTCAGTAAGCTCGCCTTCATCTGCAGGACACAGGTACATTCAAACTGCTTCTGATTATTGCACTAGATGGATAGAAGCCATTGCATGTAGGAAATGTACAACATAAGTAGTTATGAATTTTCTTGAAAGTTTTATTTTAAATCATTTTGGTTTCCCATATACCTTAGTGTGTGATAATGGCCCTACCTTTGCCTCATTTAATTTTTCTAGTTGGGCCTTCGATTATGGAATTTCCCTCAATTTTTCATCCAACTACTATCCCTAGGGAAATGGCCTCATAGAATCCACTAATAAGAATCTCATCACGGTGATAAAAAAACTACTTGATAGGAATCCCAAGGACTAGCATACCCAGCTCCACTTTTCCCTTTGGGCAGATTGTACATGCTATAAGGTTTCCCTTAGTGATTCCCCATTCCACCTTGTTTATGGCCTAGAGCCTATATTCCCAATTCACCTAAAAATCCCCACCCTCCAATTCATTAATGACTTTTATGAAGAAGGGGATCAAAGAGAAGCTCACTTGGCTGAGCTGTTACACATAGAAGAAGTGTGTGACTGTGCTATTGAAATTTTTTCCAAACATCAGGGTGTGGTCAAGAGATGGTTCAATCGATGAGCCAAAGTCAAGGCCTTTAGAATCACTGATCTGGTCCTATGCTAGGACAAGGCCCATGAGAAGAAAGGGGGACATGAAAAATTCGACAAGCTTTGGCTTGGCCCCTTTCAGATTGCTGAAATCCTTGGAGACAATCCTTTCTACCTAAAGAATCTAACTGGTGAAGATGTCCCGTTGCCTATCAACGAGCATCACCTAAAGCATTACTTCCAAGCTTGAGTTCTTTGGAGTTGTTCTTGTAAATAATTGTATATAGGTTAGCTTAGGTTTCTTTTGGTTTGCTTTGTTCTGTCACTTTGTGCTGCTTTTGTTTTGCTCATTTCCCAACCGTTCTACCTTGATGAGGGTTTTCTTCGTTTCTTCCGTGGTGGTCATGCTTGGTTCAACGAATGGTCCACTTTTCTGCCCACACTTAGTGTTGTTTGGCTAAATTTTCAATCTCAAATATTGGTCTTTGATAGCTACCGTGAAATGGTTTCCTCATTTGAACTTTGATGTAGAACCTGACCCTTGGTTGAATCTTCCTTTTACGTTCATCTCAGATCCAACACAAAACACATACTAATTATTTCCAAAGAGTTGTACAACGGTTGTTTATGATGACTTAACAAATGAAAAATCTCAAGTCCACTCGAGTGACCACTGTGGTTCCCAAAACCACAGTAGGTTTTGATGCTTACACAGTTGAGAAAAAGAAGAAAATATTAAAAGAAGTATTGAAAGAAAGAAAAGAAAAGGAAAATTCTGAAATTAGGCAACCATATGGGTGTGAATAAATCTATTGGGGCTATGGATGCCCAAATGGCAGTAGAGAAATGTTCGTGGGGTCACAATGACAACCCCGTCGAGACTATGGACACTTGACTAGAAGTGGGGCAATGTCCAGGTTACTTTTGGGGTTGGACAATTCATGTAGCTTGCTTAGTTAGATTAGCTACCACTTGTCACAGTTTTAGCAGGAAGGGAATGAATTCACTAAACACACACACTATTGAGATGTTTCGTGGGTTGATTCAACTAAGGATCTTGTTCTCATGGTTCACTTCTAGAAACAAGCTTCAAGTCTACGAAACTAGAGATTCTGGGTTATGAGTGAATACTTATCCTTAGAATGCTTGGGGGCATTCCCCAGCAGAGTCACCATTTTTGTGCCCTCAACACACACGCCCCATTCGGAACGGGGACCCTCTCTTTCCTTTTTCCCTCATTGGGTTGCTTTTTTTGCTGCCTCATTTTGCGTGCCCCTTGTTTTGGTGTTCTAAGTGGTCAATGAGCTTTAGGGAAGTCATCTTGAGTTGACCATGTTTTTCCTCCCTCAAATTTTCAAGGCTCTAGGCCTTCGAGAAGTTTCCTTAGCTGTTTTCCTTTTCCTTTGAAAGCTGGCGTCCAAGGAGCTAGTCGGATCCACCCTGTCGGGCCACCCTACACAGGTTTTCTTCACCCCATAGTAGTCCCAAATAGCCTTTCTCCAACAGATTCTTGCCCATTAGGACCAACCTATTTTTTCACCACTTCCTTTACTATTGACCTTTTGGACCGCCATCATTTGGCAGCTTTCCACCCCCTGGAACCCAAATCCTTCGACGCCATTTGCCATGACTAAAGGACTAAATGGCTGAGTGCTGACTGCCTTCTGCTTGTCGGATCCTGGGCTTTCCACGACTATTTTCAAATGATCATTCACCAACTCCCAACCCCACCATATAGTCATTAATAGGGTGCATTTAATACACCATTTTCTATAAATAGGCAGCTTCCAACTGTCATTTTCACCTATCAAGCAATCATAAAGGAGTCAGAGCTGACCTATAGCATTTCCTTTGAGCTCGACAAGTTCCACTGATGATTCAGAGCCTTTGCTAACTATTCCTTAGCCTCCTTCATCAGTTTCTTGAGGTAGGTTTTCCGCTACGTGCTTTTCTTGGTGTTTTCTTCAATTTTGATGCAAAAATTGATGAATTAAGGGGGAAAACTTGATAATTAACTAAAATAGACTAAGGCACACAAAACCCACATCATGAAATCTCGATAAAATTCAAACTAGATCCACACACCGTCCATGTAACTTAGGCTCTTCGTCGTCGTTCATTGACCAGAGTGTTCATGCTCTGTGGGCCTGCACCCCTTTATTGTCGTCACCCTTTGTCAAAACATATGTTTAAACTTAGTAATGGTGGGTGCCCTTACCAGATCTACCTCGGCGGAAGACTCTTATTGCTTTGCCTCCTTGAGAATGATTGAAATTTACAAACTAAAACGAAGCAATCCGTCAGCCTTTTCTGGTCTACCCTTGGCCGGTGCGTGGACCTCGCCCTTTCGATTGACTCATGAACTTAAACTTGACCAAAATATCAGGTCTTGATCCATCCCGGGTCCCGCCTTACGGACGTCTGCTCAAGGATTTCTATTTGCACTTCGCCGTCTCGAGCAACTTTCGTGGCCCAACCTTCTGACTCTTGGACCCCGCCCTTATCTTCGTTGGACAAGAGAACAAACTCAATTTGAGCATGCGGGCCGACCACCGTGCACTTTCATCCCCATTTTTCCTATGCATAAATGACCATCCTAAATGGCTTTCATCACCCATCCTCCCGACCATTGGATCCCAGACTTGCCTCTGCTGGCCAAATTCGTTTTCCCCCAAACAACCAAGTGTTAACATCTTTTTAGGCCCTGCCTAGTGGACTTCCGTCTACGGGGTACCGTAGTGAAATTTCTGTCTCAAACAACTCATGATATCTAGCTTTCCGCCCTTCAGGGGCCCCGAGCCCTTGATGGCCACCTGAATGCAATGAGAGTGAATTAAGTGTCAAACCTTAAGCAGGTCTCTTCTTTTAGGTTTCCGTCTCCAAAAATCCATCCTGGCCCCACCGTTCTCAAATGGAAAACTATCCCCGTCTGCCCGCAACCTAGAATCTAACCTCCCCTTTGTCGTTGAACTCTCAAGCGATAAATGAATGAAATCTTAGCCTCCTGTAGACCCGATGTCACAGATCTCTCCCACCAGACCACTGTTTAATATTTTTTGTTTTGAACGACCACCACCTAGCGTCCATCCGCTCCTTCCGACCCACAATAACTTGAATGTTAATTGAGCTTTTATGTCATCCTCCAAGGCTTCGGGTCTTTCCTGGTGGAACTCTGCCCACGGGCTGCCATCTTGCTAGTGTCGTTTCAACAATAGACCCTTAAATAGCCAAGCTGCTCCCCGATTCTACTTGCCTAAAGGATGATCTTAATGCCCTTGAAACCTTAAGATGACTTTGACCCATGTTCCAAAATAGAGTAGACCTCTTGGCGGACCCCACACATAGACCAAATCTTAAGGCGGGTTGGGATAGCCGAGCCATCACACCTTGATTTTCGTCGCTCCTGCAGCTATTCCAAAATGACCATCAACCTAAGGAAGTCTGATCCCCTGGGCCCAAACTGCTGAAACTTCTTCTTGTGAAAGGATAATGTCAATCTAGAGGATATGTTAGGATTCTTAAATGATGAATTATCTAATCGAACATTGTTTTTCAGGATTTTGGCTATCTTTCCTGTGTTTACATGCTTGAATGTGTTTACCTCTCTCTGATCCGAAGGATTTTTGTCAAATTTTGAAGTTCTTCATTTTTCTCCAGAAACATCTTCATCAAAAAATATTGGGAATTTTGACTCCAATGCAACTCGAACAAAGTCAATCAGAGCTACGGTGCTCGAGATACACTCAGTCAAACCTTCAGTCAACTCAAAGACCCAAGTCAGAAAAAGGTCAAAAATCAAAGTTGTCAAAAGTGGTCAAGACTGGTGTCAATGCAAAGAGCTCATCGCAAGCTTTCCAATGATGTTCGTTTCATCAAAATTGGAGTTTGTTTGTCCAAGTTACGAGAATTCAAAATCGGCCAATCATGTGTGGACACGTGGCAGTCCAGTCAACACCACATCATCAGTCCAGTCAGTGGACACATCACTCCAAATTCTTTGACCAGCGAATGAAATTTTGATATGGCATCATCTCACTCCTCCACGTGGCAAGCCATTATTGGCAAAAGGTGGCATATTATTTTTATAAAAATAATAAAATATATAAAACAAATAAAAAAATAATAAAAAATGCCACATTCTTTTAATAAACGTGGGCTCTCCTATATTAAAGCCACCCTATTTTAAAGCCATGAGTTTTGTTTTAAAAGCTTTATTTTTAAAAAAAGCCTATTTTCATGGAATCCTTATTTTAAGCGATTTTAAACCTTTTTTTAATTATTATTACCCCTATTCAAAAGGGATAAAATCCTATAAGATAGCAATGGGATTATTTTCAAGGAATAAAATTTAAAAGATCTCTTTAAAAATATATACATAATCCCGTAAGAGTTATCAAAACAAAATTATAGGGATTATTATTTTTCCTTTGTAAGCCCAAAATTATAAGGGCCCTTCGTTATTTATCTTGAAGAGATTTTATTATGTAACGGGGGATTTCTTTTGGATTTACATGTAAATTTGGGAGATTGTAAATCAAGTTTTTATACACCAAATTGGGTAAAATTGGTGTATAAAAAGGGGTAAATGGGTGAGAGTTTGTAAGTGTGTTTTAGCTAATTATTTTTGTAAGGAATTTTGGAGGTGATTTTTGTAAGTGGAGAGTTGGGATTTTTCTTCCTTGGAGAAATCTTATTGTAACTTCGTGCTTTTGGAGAAGCTTGTTCCCACACACTTTGGAAGTGCATTTTCAGATTTCTTTGTAATCCAAGGGGAGGCTATGCTGAAGATTGTAACCGAGTTTTTGGAGGAATAATTGGATTGGTCTCACTCCATTGGAGCGGACCCAGAGACGTAGTCATGATTGTGGCGAACTCTGTTATCAGATTGTTTGCACTTTCTCTCTTCTTCTCTCTCACATTCTAGTTATCACCTTGATTTTAAGCATAATTTAAATAATGTACACTTGTTTTTGAGTTTCCATTAAATTGTTTAAGTTAAGTATTCAATTATGCAATTAGTCTAGATCCTAAATCAGATCACTCTCTCGCTAGTAGGATATATGGAACTAGGTGCAAGACCCTAGGAGGCAGCCGTGGAGAAGGACAAGGGAAAGAAAACAACCAAAACACCTTGTGGAAAGGAAGAAAAACATTAGATGAAGTACAAATTCCAAGGGGAACCCCTCAACTCCAAGGTCACCACAGCCTGGAAGGAGGTTTTAGATACAAACATCAAACACGTAGATATCGATGAATTCAAGCAAAGGGTTCGAATTAACCCAACAACAGAAAGTGAGAAAGATTAGAAGTAGTGGATTGGCTAAAGCTGTTGGTTTCCCACCAGCCCTCATCGCTCTCAAGCTTGTAATGGCCTGTAGGGAAGCATATCAGCCAGAGACGAGAACAATAGTAAACAGAGACGGGAATGTTTTGGCTGATTTATCTGCCAAGTTAGTAGGGAAGACCTTCCATATCCCTACCTTAAGAGAGATGGAGGCAGAAACCAAGGAAGATGGCAAGGAGATGTAGGATGAAGACCCCCTCAAATGCAAAAGACTTATAAATCAATATTGGTTGAAGGAGAAGATGGGAAATGCAACCAAGGTGCCCCAGGAGCTCCTCTGCAGTGACTTCTACAAGGACTACCATGACTTGGTAACCTTGTTGAGTAGATTCATGGGCCTTCCAACTACAACCTACTTCCAGGAATGGATGCATATTTCATGGAAGAGATCCTCCGGGACAAAACCAAGTTCTATTGGGAAGGAATTATCAACAATTGCTTGCACAAATAATTTATGGTTGTGAAGAAGACCTTGCACTTCTACATGACTTCATACCTTGTCTATTTGCTAGTTGATAAGACACAATACAGGGGCTTATTTGTGGCACCAAATATAGAACTAGGTAGAGAGCTAAAGGTCTATGATAGGTACCCTCAACTACAGTACATGAATTTCAAGAGGGATTACTGCAAAGTAAATGACACCTTCATAGGCCATATCATCAGATTGCTTGGGGGTGACTTCGAAAGAAGAGTCTCCCATAGTGATAATGCCTTTCTCCACCAATTTGTCTTCTTATTTATACAATTTCAAAAGTTTACATATATTTGTGATGAAGGGTTCTCAGAGAAACCATACAAGCTGCCCCAGTACCCAAATGACCGAATAATATTGTTAGAACTCTCCCAGTAGCTACAATATGCACATGGCCTCCTAAGAAGCAAACATAAGGTGGGGATTCCTTGTCCCCTCTCCTTCAACAAAGGGCTATATGAACTCCACATGTCTCAATGTGCAGATAATTTAGATAAAGAACTCATGGAGTATAACCTGAAATTCCACATTGCCCAGCCGTGAATGGACCCCTATGGTAAACTTAAGAAGATGGTCGCGGCTAAATATGCCCATGGGCATAGTGTTGAATATTTATGGGTCAACTGCAAGGATGACAATGAAGTACGATTGAGGAACTACATGCACATGACTGCATATTTTGTGAAGAGGTTCAACCTATTCCCAATGTCAGATTAGGTAGTAGAAGATGAAAATACAATGATGGATCCTCTGTACAATGCAGTTGCTAATCTTTCGTTGCCACTGATTGATTGGAATGAGCAAGAGGTGGATGACCTTGATATCCTAAAAAATCCCATTGAGGTTAGAACCAAGGAATGGATTGATAGGAAAATTTCTCAATTGAAGCAACAAGGGGTCACCCTAACCTATGAGGAGCTTGAGGATGAGCTGAAAAGTGAAACTGGCAGTGGGATAGTTGTTGGAGAAACCTCAAAATATCCTCCAACCACCAGGTTGAGGAAGAGAAAAGAAGTGACTAAAATTCAGCCCAAACCCAAAGTGTATGTGAGAAAAGAAGTGGAGAGTGAATCCTCCAAGAGACCGAAGACATTGGGCATGCCCACCATTCAGGAGGACTCTCTCCACAAAGGAGAAGAAGTAGAGGTTGAGCAACCAAAGTCTTCACCTGCTGCCTCCACTCTTGCAGCAACTGCTGCTACTGATGTTGCTACTACTGCTGCCCCTTTGCCTACTTCTTAGGTGATGGTCGCCACTTCCCCACCTGCAATGGATATCTTAGTCCACCTTGCCTCCACCCCGCCAACAACCTAGGTAATGATCATAGACTCTTTTTCTGCCACCACCTCTCCACTCTCCTCCTCCTCCATGTCTTCGACAACATCTCTTCTATTAGCAACAACAAAAATACCAATTCCCACTCTCTCGCTCCTGGAGGCCTTCTCCTGCCACATGAAAAACATTCTTGTAGAACTATATGGGGTGCTAATGAACCTAGCCATACAAGCTACCTTGGCACAAATTTATGCTAGTCTTCCCATCCATACCCCTCCAAGTGAATTGCCAGAGATGAAGGCCACAATGGAAATATTAGAAGAGTTGGAGAGACAAGAAAGGGAAGCCACAAAAGAGATGGAAGAGGAAGTAGATGATTACCATGAGCACCCCGAGTACTAGAATCTGACAATTGACAAAGTGGTGCATGAGGGAGAAGAAACAAAATCATTAGAGGAAGACATTGAGGATCTCGGTGCCAAGTACATTGTGGAAGCATTCAATCCTGACCTTGAGGAGGAGCTATCTAAACAACTTAGGAATGTCAGAGAGGAAGTGGAAAAGCAACCCTCTGATGAAGAAAAGAATGAAGGGGAGGAAATGGAGGAAGATACTGAACCTTTGACTGGGGAGCATGAAAAAAGCCCTAAACATGATGAAGAAATTCCTCTTTCAGAAGAACAATAGAAAGAAAAAGAGGAGTAAGAAGAGAGCCTTGTGCGTGATGAAAATATGTTGCTTCAGTGTGAGGAATAGGAAAAGAAAGAAGAAGACAAAGCTAAAGAAGAGTCTGAAGTTCACAAGAGCCCAAAAATGAAATAGCCTAAGGAGCATGCGAATGATGATGAAGAAGAAAAGAAAACTGCTGAAGGGGAAGACAGCCCCAAAGAGTACACAACCTTTGAGTCCCCACATAAGGAAATAGTGTTTATTCAGGATTCTGATGAGGAGGAAGGAAGGATAGGACAAGAAGCTCCAGGTGATAAGGTAACAAAAATCCCACACACTCGCGAGGAAGAAGGTGGTCATGAATTTCCAAGGGGAGAATCTCAGATGCTTGAGTGGCTTGAGAAATAGTTGGAAAAGAAAACTCCAACCCCGAGGGATCCAAGAGCAAGGCTAGAGGAAATCCTAGCTCGATCCCAAATAAGCACAAAGAAAGAGAAGAAGACTAAGTTCATATCTCTGCTAACAATGGATGCATCCGGATCTAGGACAGTGCAAATAGCCACTCCAATCATGGGAGAAAGGGGGTAAGCTATAAAATCTCCACCCTTGATCTAGGGACTACCACAATAGAGCAAAAAAATTATCATCTCTAGGGGTCTGTTGCCACTATTGTTCACCAAATGCAAAAGGATAAGGTTTCCAAAGAGGAACTAAAAGTGCAAGTGGCTAACCTAATGATGTATATTCAGCAGTGGTCATCAGGAGAAGAACTCCCCACCATGTCCTCAACGCTGCCACAATTGTTTTCCTAAGACCACATTGATCAACTAGAGAAAATAAAGAACTAGCCGAAGGCCATAGAGGATTGGTTTTGACAAGTCCTCTACAACGGTAACATGGGCATCGGCCGTGCGGTCAGAACAACCATCAAATTCCTAGAGTTACAGAAACTGCTCAAGGGAATAAGGAAGTTTTACACCGATTTCCTCGAATTATACAGGATCACATACCCCAAACTTGAGGCTATCCTCAAGGTACTTGATGGATCCTAGGAAAAGGAGTTTTCTTTAGTAAAAGGTGATCATTGGCTCGTGGAGACATGGAAACTGAGCCTTGACCACATAAAGGAGGTGTTAGAACAAGTTATTCATGAGGTGGATCCAGAAATTGATTGGATCAAGGAAGTTTGGGCTACTTGTGAAAGATACCTTAGGCTGATGACGAACTTTGATGTGCCCACCATTGAGTTGGATCCTGATGCAGGAGAACCTACACCTCATTCTCCATTTTTGCTTATTTGATAGAATTTGGTGTTTAGTAGGGTTAGTGTTGGTATTTTGAGTGTGTTTTTATTTCAATAAGGTTTAGCAAGACCATTTATTATGATCTAGGTTGAGTTTTTGAGTTTTGAGTCTCAAAGTACACAAATGCACTCTTGCACTAAAAGATGCTCTTGTAGCCTTTGAAGGAAAAAACATGAATTTTTATGTAAATGTGCAAGGTTGGGGGTCTTAAGAATGTAATAAGGCTAGTTCCAAGCCATTTGAATGGTTTTTAAGGTCTTAGGTCTTTAGGATTGAAAGGTTGCTTAAAAATGCAAAGTTTTCATAATGTAATTTGGAGTAAACTCAACATTTATGATGTAATTATCATTAAACAATGGGTTCCCTCCTTGAAAAACAGTTGAGGGTCATTGGTAATGATGTGGAAAATTTTAAATATCCTCCTTTTGGTGAGGCAGGTGGCTGGATGAAGTTTTGAAGCATTAATATAATTAAAAAACTCTATTTTTCTATTTTTTCCAGCATTTTTCACTGTTCCGTGCTTGGTACAGTCTGGTACTTCATTGTACGGGCTCCCAATTGGCATGGTTTGAAACAGAGCAGAGTCTAATTTATTTTGGTGGTAATTTGGATTGTTTTCATCAAGTATTAAGTAAGTTACATCAGTTTTAGTGAAAGTGGGTCTAAAAACCTACAAAACAAGGGTTTGTTCACAAATATGTTCATAATTCACCATTCCACCATAGGAAAATTCTGATTTTTGGTGGAATGGTGTATTTAAGGGTCATTTACATGATTCAATTGGTTTTAGGAGGAAAGATGGAGGTTTTCAAAAGTTATGTGATGCCCTAGGTCTGGTTTTACCTTGAAACAGTCTAGAAAATGATCATTTGTAAGCATTTCTTTTGGTTTCTAAGTATTTTAAGTAAATAGAATGGATGTAAGGTGTGTATTGGGTCTTGGGGAGAATTTTTGAACCTGATAAATTCTTTAGGGGTGTTGGGTGTGCCTTGACAAGTTGAAAGCTTCCTTGTACATGCCTAGTTAAGCCTTGTTTATGGCTTGTAAATCAATCTTTTGATACATTTGTTTTGGGTGTTTGATCCTATGCTTTTTAAAACTTGTGGAGGATGGTGTTATAAGTATAAAAACCTATTTCATGGTATGGTTAATTCCTTTAATCAGATTTTATTTTGATTGTCCTATTGGTGAATGTTGCAAGGTTGCATGGGCTTGTGTAAGAGTGATGAGAAAATGGGAGTTTTCGAGTGTAAAGTCAGGTTATTTGGTCTTGTTTTGACATGTTGAGAGTGTACATAGCATTCCCAAGTACTTCAAATATATTTGGGTGTGTGAGTTGAGTTGGGTGATCAAGTTGCTTGTTGGAAGGAATAGTGAAGTTGATAGGTGCATTGAGAGAAGCTATTGGAAAAAGGTGTTGCTTCCCCTGCCACTCTACATCATAGTGGTATCAGAGCAGGGAGTATATTTTGGTTTGCATTTTGTAGGTTGAAGAAGAGGCAAGGTTGACAAGATGCCTCCAAAGAACAAAGATATTTCTAAAGAGATGAAGGAGATGAAGGAAAGGCATGCAAGAGAACTCAAAGAGTTGGAAGAGAGAATCATAACCCTAGAGACAAACATGAGAAGAGATGCTGAAGAAAGTGAGATAGAAGAAGAGGAAGATGAGGATTTTGAAGACATGGAAGAAGAACTTGATCCAGAGGACCAAAGAATTGCAAAGTTGCTGAAGGCAGTGAAAGGTGACAAGCCTAAGGTAAAACTTGATGTTTCTAAATATGGTGGTAGTCTAAATGATGAAGAACTACTTGACTGTATTGCGGCATTAGATAATCATTTTGAATGTGAAGAAGTTCCTGAGGAGCAAAGAGTAAGGATTGAAAAGACTAAGTTGCAGGGTCATGCTTTGGTATGGTGGGATTACTTTCAGTCTGAGAGGAGGAAACAAGGAAAGTCTAAGATCACATCATGGGACAAGATGATATCTAAACTCAAAGGTAAATTCTTACCCAAAGATCACCAAGTTCAAATGTTTAAGAGATTACAAAACTTAAGACAAAGGGAAATGGATATTAAGTCTTACACTGAGGAGTTTTATAAATTGAGTCTAAGGTCTTGTCATCATGAGAACGAAGATGAAAAAATTGCTAGGTATATTGGTGGTTTAAGGCTTAATAGAAATGATGAATTGGTTTTGGCTAACCCTAGGAGTGTAGATGATTTTTATCAAATGGCTATCAGTGTGGAGGAGAAATTGAAGATAAGGCAAGACAAAGCAGTTAGAGGCAGAGGTGGTACATCAAGAGGAAGAGGATTCATGTCTAGTTCAAAGCCAACCAATGATAATCAAGAGGATGCCATGAAAGGCCAAGAGCAATCTGATTCCAGAGGTGGATGGAGAGGCACAAGAGGCAGATTTGGAGGAGGTAGGAATTTCAACAATGCATTTTCAGGAAGATGCTACACTTGCAACCAGCCTGGACATCCATCCTTCAAGTGTCCTAAAAGGCAAGGCTCAAGCTCTCATGGTGGAGAAAGGAGGAATCAATTAGTGCATGAAGATGAAGAGAGTGTGACTTCGCCTATTATTAATCTCACATCAGAAGTTGGAGAGAGTTTGATGATTAGAAGAACATTGCTCAAGGTGACAATTCCTGAAGAACCCCTACAAAGGAAAGCACTCTTCAGAATCAATTGCAAAGTACAAGGTAAGGTATAGAGAATGGTAGTGGACTCAAGTTCACCTTAAAACATGGTTTCTTGTGAAATGGTGAATAAACTCAAGTTGAAAAGAATCCCTCATGATTTTCCCTACAAGGTCTCTTGGTTAAGCAAAGGTCAATCATTAATAGTGAATGAGCAAGCTATGGTAGATTTTCAAATAGGTGAGTATAAGGACAGTGTTCTTTGTGATATTTTGCCAATGGATTGCTATCACATACTCCTTGGAAGGCCATGGCAGTATGATAGGAGTGCCATCTATGATGGGAAGGCAAACAAATACACAATCATGAAAGGTGGAAAAAGTTTTTTTTTGAATCCTTGGGTAGAGAGTGAGAAAGGAAAGACAAAGGTCATCATGTGTGGGAACAAGGAGCCTCTAAATGTTGTGAAAGAAATTGAAATTTCTGATGTTGTGAATAAATGTAGGTCTGAAAGTGTAGGAATAATAGGTCACAAAGAAAATACAGAGGTAAAGGAGGTAAGGACAGTGAGTTTGCAAGAGAATGTGCTAGTAGGGACCATTGAGTGCCCTGTGGTTGAAGGTAGATTTGAAAAACACTCAAATTTTGTAGGCATAATAGTGCAAAATCCTGATATAACAGTACCTAGGCATCTTGAAGGAGTAGGCAGTCAAGGAAAGAGAACACATAGCCTTAAAGATAGTGGTAGACATGTATATGAGAGGAAATTGAGGTCAGATCAAAGGAATGCTAACACATGTTTGTATGCAGGTGCAGGGCATGGTAAACAATCATATCTTGGTCAGAAAAAGGGTGAAGGATAGTTGACTGGTCTAAGGACAGAGTGCAAGGAAAATTCCCACGTAAACACATTTCAAAATGCTAAAGGTACAAAGCAAATTGTACAACTAGTTTACATAAATCAATGGAGTGGAATTATGGATCAGTGGAGCATGCATGATGCTTGGAGGATGTGGTATCTACACCAACTCATGAGGCATGAGTATTTTTTAGGGAGGGTGTATGGTGCAGGAGCACCTACACCTCATTCTCCATTTTTGCTTATTTGATGGAAATTGGTGTTTAGTAGGGTTAGTGTTGGTCTTTTGAGTGTGTTTGTCTTTAAATAAGATCTAACAAGACCATTTATTATGATCTAGGTTGAGTTTTTGAGTTTTGAGTCTCAAAGTACACAAATGCACTCTTGCACTAAAAGATGCTCTTGTAGCCTTTGAAGGAAAAAACATGAATTTTTATGTAAATGTGCAAGGGTGGGGGTCTTAAGAATGTAATAAGGCTAATTACAAGCCATTTGAATGGTTTTTAAGGTCTTAGGTCTTTAAGATTGAAAGGTTGCTTCAAAATGCAAAATTTTCATAATGTAATTTGGAGTAAACTCAACATTAAGGATGTAATTATCATTAAACAATGGGTTCCCTCCTTGAAAATCAGTTGAGGGTCATTGGTAATGATGTGTAAAAGTTTAAATAGCCTCCTTTTGGTCGAGGAAGGTGGTTGGATGAAGTTTTGAAGCATTAATATAATAAAAAACTCTGTTTTTCTATTTTTCCATTATTTTTCACTGTTCCCGTGCTTGGTACGCTTTGGTACTTCTTCAAATAGGCTCCCAATTTGCATGGTTTGAAAGAGGGCAGAGTCTACTTTCTTTTGGTGGTGATTTGGCTTGTTTTCATCAAGTATTGAGTAAGTTACATCAGTTTTAGTGAAAGTGGGTCTGAAAACCTTCAAAACAAGGGGTTGTTCACAAATATGTTCATAATTCACCATTCCACCATAGGAAAAATCTTATTTTTGGTGGAATGGTGTATTTAAGGGTCCTTTACATGATGCAATTGGTTTCAGGAGGAAAGATGGAGGTTTTCAAAAGTTATGTGATGCCCTAGGTCTGGTTTTACCTTGAAACAGTCTAGAAAATGATCATTTGTAAGCATTTCTTTTGGTTTCTGAGTATTTTAAGTAAATAGAATGGATTTAAGGTGCATATTTGGTCTTGGGGAGCATTGTTGAACCTGATAAAGGCTTTAGGGGTGTTGGGGTGTGCCTTGACAAGTTGAAAGCTTCCTTATACATGCCTAGTTAAGCATTTTTGATACATTTGTTTTGGGTGTTTGATCCTATGCTTTTGGGAACTTGTGGAGGATGGTGTTAGGAGTATAAAACCATGTTTCATGGTTTGGATAATGCCTTTAATCAGATTTTATTTTGACTGTCCTATTGGTGAATGTTGCAAGGTTGCATGGGCTTGTGTAAGAGTGATGAGAAAATGGGAGTTTTCGAGTGTAAAGTCAGGTTATTTGGTCTTGTTTTGACATGTTGAGAGTGTACATAGCATTCCAAAGTCCTTCAAACATGTCTAGGTGTGTGAGTTGAGTTGGTTGATCAAGTTGCTTGTTGGAAGGAGTAGTGAAGTTGATAGGTGCATTGAGAGAAGCTATTGGAAAAAGGTGTTGCTTCCCCTGCCACTCTGCATCAGATCTCGAAAAGATAAAGCCCTACTTTCACAAGAAAATGGAAAACGGGACTGTGGATACACTAACACCGGATTTCATTGGTTTTTTTGCTCGAGCCTTTGCTCAATCTGAGAAGGTGATCAAGAACGTGCAAAAATCTGACAGGGATTTGGATGACCTCATGAATAAATCTAGAAAATTCAACTTCCAGGTGATCCAATTAGATATATTGGAATGAAACAACCTCCAAGCATTGATCGACAAGTTTTTGGAGTTTTCCACCTTGAAGAGGAATGAAGGAATTCCTATGATTGATGTTGAATTCCTTATAGTGTAGCTATAGCAAAGGAAATCATCAAAAGACAAGAGCTACAGTGCTGCCACAAGAAGACAAAATAGGGAAAATGACAAAGATGTAATTTTAAATTGTAATATATTTGGTGGTAGGTGAAACCCTAATTTGTAGTGAGTCTTGGCCACACAATGCAAATCAATCTTGGCCATTCATTTTTATTTTTGAACACTATAAATAGGGGGGTCTCCTCTCATTTTTAAGAGAGAGTCGAGTTGTTGTAAAGGCATGCTGCTGAAATTTTAATAGAAGTTCATTGGATTTTGGTGAATTTTTGAGTTTTAGTTGCATGTTACATGGTTATTCTCCTATAGTTAGTTAATTTGAGTAGATTTATTTTGTTGTTTTTCATGTTTTAGCCTGCTCTAGTAGATTAGTTAATGGTGTTCACTAATTTTGAAGAATTCTGCTGTGTGTTGGCAACTTTCCTTGTCCATACTTTTTGTTGTTTATTGATGATAAATAGCTATGTAAATTTAGTCTGGGCTTAATCTAAAAGATTCTCTAAACTTTTATCTTTTATTCATGCCTATGGTGAATAAATGGTTGAATATCTATAGTTTTTAGAAGCTTGCACAAATTTCATGAGACTGTGAGGTAATCTGGTTAAGTGAAATTCTATTTTAGGAAGGTTGTTCACAGTAGGGTCGTCCATGATCATTGTTCACTGTTAGTTTCAGATCCAGGAACTTCCTCTCTTCCCTTCCCTTTTTTTATTTTTTTTATAAAAAACCTATGTTAAGGTTCATTGCACATTATAAAGCCAAATTTCAAGTTGAAATATCAGTTTAAGACTGTTGTTTGAACTTGCAGCAATTGCACACCAACTTCCCCATCACGAGAACTCAGTTTTAGGATCCAACTTCCCTCCAGCTTAAATTTGTAAGTCTGCCCTGTGATTACCAACAAAATCACACTGAACCAACTAAGATATTCCATGCAAGTCATGACTTGACACCCAAAAGACCTTGGGGTGATTTTTCAACAACTTGTTGTTGGAGATTGCCTTTCAAGATAGGTAGTGCATTCTTGTACTACCTATGTTGAGAAGGTGAAAAAACACCCATCAACAATACCCTATACCGTCAACCCTAGGCCTTAATCCTATAGGCTAAACCTTCAATCCTCAACCATATACCATATACCCTCTTAACCCTAAACCCTATCCCTCAACCTTGGGACCTAAGGCCTATATAATAAATCCTCAACCATATACACTCAAACCTAAACTCTATATCATATAATCTTAATCCTAAACCATATCCCTCAACCCTAGGTCCTAAAGCCTATAGGGTGAACCTTGATCCCTCATACACTCAATCCTAAATACTATACACTCACCCTTTTACCCTATATCATATACCCTCAAACCGAAACCCTACACTCAGCCCTAGATCGTAAAGCCTATATTCTTTACCCTAAACCTTATACCTTCAACCCTCAAGGTTCCTATACACTCAAACCTAAATCTTATCACTCAATATTATACTTTCAACCCTAAAACCTATACCCTATATCATCAACCATAAACCCTACACCTTATGACCTAAACCTCGATACATAAACCTTATACCCTATATGTTAAACCTTAAAACCAATCATTAATAATTTAAAACTAAAACCTAGACATAATTAAATTTAATCCCTAAACCCATAAACCATAAGCCCTACACCCTAAATAATAAATAATTTATAGATATTAAAGGGAGAGAGGAGAGATACTTGGGAGAGATAGGGAGAGGTGAGATAGAGAGAAGAGAGGTAGCAGAAGAGAGATATGTGAGATAGAGAGAAGAGATATATACATAGGGAAGGAGGGAGAGGTAGATAAGGAGGGATGAGGGGGGAGTTAGGAAGGGGAGATAGATAGAAAGATGAGATAGAGAGAGGTAGATAGTGTTAGGGTTAGAAAGAAAATATCTAACAGTTAAAAGCAAATTTGATCAATAAAATAGAGAAATAAAACATAGAAAATTATAGCAGAAACAAGACAACACAAAGAATTTAAGATGGTTCACCCAATCCGAGCTACATCCACAAAACCGTAGCCATCCAATTATTTTATTATCTAGTGTTAAACATATTACAATCTTGCTAATAATGCCATCCTACAATCCCCATCCAAATCACTTATAACAAGCTTTTTTGAAGCTTCCAGAATTAGGGTTTTTTTACAGTCATTTTCATTCCTTTTCGGTGATTTTTCTTTTTTCAGTGACGATGTGAAAAAAAAAGATTTTTTTTTCCTTGGGGGTTTTCGCCCTCGAATCCCCACTTTTCAAGGCTTGCTACCCTTGAACCCTTGCTCGGGGCCCGACCTAACCCCAGACCCTGACGAGGATACATGTCGAGTGTTAGCATGATTAGTCACCACATACCACAACAATCTCCCACTTGGAGAATGATCAGGCTCCACACCAAAAAATCTCCCACTTGGAGACTGATCCTGGATGACACCGTTGCACTTACAACTCCCACTGGAAATAATCACCTTGAACCCTGCTACTCTGTTATACTTGAATTCAACCTTGAAGGTCAACTGAAGCTGAAGAGGAGCTCAACTTCTTCCATGTCACCACCTTCATAAACATATCCACTAGATTGGAAACTCTATGTATCTTGTCCAACTTGACCCGTCCATCCTCCAAAACTGACCGAATGAAATGATATCTCAACTGTATGTGTTTGGTTTAAGAATGCAAGGTAAAATTCTTTGCAAGATGTATAACACTCTGGTTATCTATAAACAAGTCATTTTCAGCCTATTATTTGTCCAACTCTTCCATGAAAAGTTATAGCCATATCATCTCCTTTGCCACCTTTGTTGCAACAACGTACTCTGCCTTCGTGGTGGATAAAACAACCACCTTTTGCAATTGAGAAATCTAACTCACTACTGTCCCACCAACTGTAAATACATAACCTATGGTACTCCACCTAGTATCTATATCCCCTACTAAATCTAAGTCAACATGGCCTTTTAAATCAATATTAGAGCCCCCAAAACATATTAAAATATTGGATGTACCTCTCAAGTACCTAAGAATCCATTTTCCTGTATTCCAATGCTCAACAACATGATGACTCATATACTTGCTAACAACTCCTACAACATGTCCAATATCTGGTCTTGTGCATACCATGGCATACATTAAACTACCTATAGCTGAAGCATATGGTACCTTAGACCTTTTTTCTTCCTCCTCTTGTGTCTTTGGACACATATTCTTAGTCAATTTAACATGACTGGGAAAAGGTGTGCTGATAGCTTTTCTATTCTCCATATGAAATCTTTGTAACACCTTTTCAACATAATCAACTTGAGATAAAAACAATTTTCTTTTTTTCCTATCTCTTGTAATCTTCATACAAAGGATTTGCTTTGCTGCCCCCAAATCCTTCATAGCAAATGAATTTGCTAACTGTTGTTTTAACTCCCTTATGTGATCCATGTTAGACCTCGCTACAAGCATATCATCAACATATAAACATAAGATAATGTAGTTATCATCATCTAACCTCTTAAAATAAACACAATGGTTTGAATTACACCGACTGTAGCCTTGCTCAACAATAAAACTATCAAATTTAATATACCATTACCAAGGTGCTTGCTTCAAGCCATATATACATTTCTTCAATCTGCACACAAGTTTCTCCTTACCTTTGACTTCAAATCCTTGTGGTTGTTCCATATATATTTCCTCTTCCAAATCACCATGGAGAAAGGCTATTTTAACACCAAGTTGTTCTAAATGCAAATCTTTAGTAGACACAATACTTAAAATAGTATGAATAGAAGTCATTTTAACAAGAGAAAATATTTCATCAAAATCAATACCCTTTTTCTGTACAAATCCCTTTACAACTAATCTGGATTTAAATATTTTCTTACCTCCATCCTCCTCTTTCAGCCTATAAACCCATTTGTTTGGTAAATCCTTTTTACTTGCAAACAACTTGCATAATTCCCAAGTCTAATTTTTTAGCAAGGAGTCCATTTCTTCTACCATTCCATGCTCCCACTGAACCTTGGTATCCATCTCCATAGCTTCATCATAACATTCTAGTTCACCAGCATTAGTTAATAAAATAGAATATAAAGAGGGAGAAAATATTTTAGGAGGTCTACTTATCCTTGAAGATCATCTAACATTCACTGGAGTTTTTGGTATTTTTTGTTACTGTTGTTGCATACAATGGGGAACCACTGGAACACCATTTTTTGGTGTATCATCCAACACTACATAATCATTTTATTTCTTATCATGTTGCTACAACTGATCTTTGTACAACACTTTCTCATTGAATATGACATCCCTACTTCTCACAATTTTTTGATTTTCAAAATCCCAAAGCCTATAACCAAATTCATCAATGCCATATCCAAGAAATATACATTTCTTTGATTTTGCATCAAGTTTGGTTCTATTTTCAAAATCTACATTTGCAAATGCTTCACAACTGAAGGTCTTGAGAAAAGAATAACTCGCCTTCTTACCTATTCACGCTTCCTCTGGAATACCACAACCCAAAGGATTAGAGGGACCTCTATTGATTAAACAAATAGCAGTGTTTACAACCTTTTACCACATGTTTAAAGGAAACCCAACATGCAATCTCATAGTTCGTGCACACTCCATTATTGTTTTGTTCATGCGCTCAGCCACTCCATTTTCTTGAGGAGTCATTAGAACCATTTTCTACCTACAAATACTATTAGAGGAACAATAATCTTGAATTTTTTTGCTGCAATACTCACCACCATTATTAGATCTGAGACATTTTAACTTTTTACCTGTCTCATTCTTAACCAAGCTTCTCCATTTCTTAAAAGTTTCAAATACATCAAATTTCTACCTAAGGAAATAAATCCATACCTTCCTTGTTGCATCATAAATAAAAGTGACATGATACCTAGAGCCACCGAGAGAAGATACTTGAGCTGGTCCCCATACATTTGTATGCACAAGCTCCAATTTCTCATCTTTCTTTTGCTTCCCATCCTTGAGAAAACTAACTCTCTTTTGTTTTTCATACACACAACTTTCACATAATTCCATATTAACACATTTCAGACTTGGTAAAACATTATTTGAATAAAGTAATTTCATACCTTTTGAACTCATATGCCCAAGTCTATTATGCCACAATGCCAATTTAGAATCCATAGCAATTGTCTAATTTTTTGCTTGCTGAACTACAACAACTATTCCTGAACATTGATTTTTATCTGCAATAGTTAAAGTAGAAGGAACAATATGACCTGTACAAAGATATAAGGTGCCTAATTTCACACCTTTTGCTACCACTAAGGAACATTTTGTAACCTTCCAATTTTTATCACTAAATGTAACAACACAACCCTCATCATCTAGTTACCTTGCTGAAATTAAATTTCTTTTAAACTTTGGAATGTGCCTTACCTCATGTAGTAGCCAATGATTCCCATTTTGCAACTTAATCTTGATTATTCACTTTCTAACAATCTGATAGGGTTCATTATCTCCCAAATAAACCAACCCAAAATCCCCTTGGACATAATTAAAAAAATAAATTCTATGGGGCGTGGCATGAAATGAAGCCCCTAAATCTAACACCCAAGAATCATCAACATTGTCAAGGGAAAGAATCATAACATCCTCATCAGATTTATTACTTACCACATTTTCCTCTTTATTTTCTTCCTTTCTGTCTCCTTTATTTTTTCGAGACCAACAATCTTTCTTTAAATGACCTGGCTTACCATAGTACCAACAATCCCTCTTGCTCTAGATTGGGACTTTTTGTCGTTTGATTTTCCTCGTGACTTCCCATGACTTCCAAAATTGTTTCCTCTCTCCTTTTTTCTACCCCCCTTTCTTTCTGCATTCAAAACACTGCTTGATGTGGATGTTCCACCTGAGCTTTTCCTACAAATTTCCTCAATCAAAATAACACCAACAACATCATCAAATTTCAATGTATTCGAACGAGAAATAGAATTGCTAACAACCATTACCAAGCTATTCTAGCTTTCTGGAAAAGAACAAAAAATCAAAAGAGCCCTAACTTCTTCATCAAAGTTTACATTTATAGAAGTTAATTGACTGGTAATTGTATTAAACTCATTTAAATGATCAACAACTAACCCATCTTCTACCATTTTCATATTAAATAAACACTTCATAAGAAATACCTTATTCGAAGCAGAAGGCTTTTCATATAACTTCACTAGGGTTTCCATCAACTCTTGAGATGTCTTTGATGTTGTAATATTGAATGCCATCGATTGTGCCAAAAATAAACGAATGGCTCCCAGTGCCTTTCTGTCCAAAAGATTCCATTCCTCATCACTCATTGTTGTTGGTTTCTTGGTTGTTCCTTCCAATGGCCTCCATAAATCCTTTTGATAGAGATATTCCTCCATCTACATCTTCCATAACTGATAGTTCTACCCATTGAATTTATCTACCTTCAATTTAACCTTGTCTACCATTTCTCCCACTTAACTGTGAGACTCCCACTCAATTGTGAGACTTTCCTACAAATGATAATCAAATACAACCCAATTTGATACCACTTGTTAGGGTTAGAAAGCGGATATCTAACAGTTAAATGCATATTTGATTAATAAAATAGAGAAATAAAACATAGAAAATTATAGTAGAAACAAGACAACACAGAGAATTTAACATGGTTCACCCAATCTAAGCTACATCCAAAAAACCATAGCCATCCAATGATTTTATTGTATAGTGTAAAACATATTACAATCTTGCTAATAAAGCCACCCTGCAACCCCCATCCAAACCACTTATAACAAGCTTTTTAGAAGCTTCTAGAATTAGGGTTTTTTTACAAAGTTGGTTATTTTCCTTTTTAGTGATTTTTCCTTTTTTGGTGACGACGCAAAAAAAGTGGGATTTTTTTTTTCTCGGGGGTTGTTGCCCTCAAACCCTTGCTTTTTGGGGGCTTCCGCCCCTGAACCCCAGCAAGGATACATGCCGGGTGTATAGTATAGCATGATTAGTCACCACAAACCACAACAAATAGTGGAGAGGTTAGATAGAGACAGGTAGTCCTAGGGAGAGATAAGTGAGATAGAGAATAATAGATATTGGGAGGAGAGTAGAGAGGGGGAGATGTGAGACTTAACCCTAAAATCTATACCCATAACTCCAAACCCTATACACTATATTTTCAACCCTAAAAATTATCCCCAAACATTAGGAACTAAATCTAATAGTTTAAAACCTTATTCATATACTCAATCATATACCTTATACCCTCAACCCTAAAACTTATCCCTTAAACCTAGGAACTAAAGCTTATAGGCTAAACCCTCAACCCTCAACCCTATACCATATACCCTCTTGTCCCTAAACCCTATCCCTGAACCTTGCACCCTAAGACCTATATAATTATCCCTCAACCATATAAATTCAACCCTAAACCCTATATCATATACCCTCAACCCTAAATCATATCCCTCAACCCTAGGCCCTAAATCCTATAGGATTTTAACAATTGAATTTAGACACTCAATCTTAAATTCTATACCCTCAACCCTAAACCCTGCATTCATCCCTAGGTTATAAAACCTATAAACTCTACCCTTAACCTTATACCTTTAACCCTCAAGGTTCCTATACCCTCAAACCTAAACATTATAACCCAATATTATACTCTTAGCCATAAACCCTATACACTATATTGTCAATCATAAACCCTACACCCTACAACCTAAACCCTAATACATGAACCTTATACCCTATATAAACCCTAAAACCTAACATTAATGATTTAACACTAAAACATACATAATTAAATTTAATCCCAAAACCCTTAAATCTCAATTCTCTATCATAAACCATCAACCCTAGACTCATAAACCATAGGCCCTACACCCTAAATAAGAGAGAAGAGAGAGATAGAGAGAGGTGAGATAGAGAGAAGAGAGGAAGAGAAGGAGAGAGAGGTGAGATAGAGAGAAGAGAGGAAGAGAAGGAGAGAGATGTGAGATAGAGAGAAGAGAGATCTACATAGGGAGGAAGGAAGAGGTAGATAAGGAGGGATGAGGGGAGATGTAGGAAGGAGAGATGGATAGAAAGCTTAGATAGATAGAGGTAGATAGTAGAGAGATAGGGAGAGGTTAGATAGAGAGATAGATATAGGGGAGAGAGAAGTGAGATAGATAATAATAGAGATGTGGAGGAGAGTAGAGAGGGGTGAGATGTGATATGATATATAAAGAGGTGGATATACCCTCAACCCTATATCATTAACCATAAACCCTACACCCTAAACCATAAACACTAGGAGATGCACCTTGAACCCTATACACTAAACCCTAAATATTCACATTAATAATTAACACTAAAACCTATACCTTCAACCCTAAATAGTATACTTTCAACCATTAGCCCTAAACCCTCAACTCTAAATTCTTCATAGAAATGTGAGTACATTAGAGAGAGATGGATGGAGGAGTAAGAGAGGGAGGGAGAGATAAAGAGAGGGAGGGAAAGAAATATGGAGAGAGATACAAAGAGGATTTTTATCTTCATAGGAACATGAGCACATTCTAACACACTTGCTCATGTGAAGATGAATTTTTGAACATGGGGGAGACATTTTATTCCTATAAAAATGAGTGAATTATAACCTATATAGAGACATATTGAGATAGATAGAGAGGTAGAGAGAGTTAGGGAAAGAGGGAGGGAGAGATGTAGATAGGTAGAAATAAGAATTAGAGATAGGGAGACTTAGGTATAAAGAGAAAAAGAGATACATGGGATAAAATGAGTAGAAAAGGAGGGAGAGAGAGGGATATAGAGATTTTTGGGGGAGGGATGGAGGAATAGAGAGAGGAATATTGACAAAGATAGATATAGAGAGAGTTAGAGATAAAGTGAAAACATGAGCATGTTTTGGATTTTACAAAACATGAGCATGTTTTGGATTTTGCAAAACATGAGCATGTTTTGGATTTTACAAAACATGAGAATGTTTTGGATTTTACAAAACATGAGCATGTTTTGGATTTTACAAAACATGAGCATGTTTTAGATTTTGCAAAACATGAGCATGTTTTGGATTTTACAAAACATGAGAATGTTTTGGATTTTACAAAACATATACGTGTTTTGGCTTGCGCAAAACACGTACATGTCTTGGCTTGCGCAAAACACGCACATGTCTTGGCTTATGAACACGACATGTCTTGGCTTGCGCATACATGTCTTGGCTTGGTACATGAACACGTACATGTCTTGGCTTGTTTTGGCTTGCGCAAAACACGTACATTACATGTCTTGGCTTGCGCAAAACACGTACATGTCTTGGCTTGCGCAAAACACGTACATGTCTTGGCTTGCGCAAAACACGTACATGTCTTGGCTTGCGCAAAACACGTACATGTCTTGGCTTGCGCAAAACATGTACATTTTTTATCTTGTACTAAACACATATGCATTTTGGTTTGTACTTAGGCTTGGATGAAAAGCCTTAGGATTGGATGGTTCATTTGCCTCATTTTGACATTATTTTTTCCTCCATTCTTGTATCTCAACTTGCTCATCATCAAGTTACACATTATAAATAGAATCTTAGTAAAATTACCACCATAATTTCACATGTCTTCTAAGCTTTCTAATCATATAATTTTTTTCAGATTTAAGTTGCATTAACATATTTATTTTTAATTTCTTTCACTAATGTTTCCATAGTTATCAAAGACATATCATGTATTGAATTTATTTAATAGATTTTGACCTACTTGTCCAAATTTGAAAAAAATATATAATATTATTCTACACTTCATTCTTTACACATCAATTTTTTTTTTTGCATTTTCAATTATTTTGGTGTAAGTTATGTGACACACACGCTCAATGATGTGATTTTCAAGATGCATCCACTTTGAAAAATCATAAAAAGAAAAATACTCAATAAAAAATTACAAAAAAATATAAAACTTCTAGTACTCTTAACTATATTTCTACCAATGGGTTTTTGAAAAATATTAAATGCAACTAAAAATTTGAGGGGTGCACACCAAACACTATGTTATGTTTTGCTGAAAAAATAGGAACACTTTTATTTGCACAAAAAAATTATCCTCTTAATCATATCTATTTTTGAAAAAAATAGTACTTTAGAAACTAGATTAAGAGTACTACAATTCTTGTTATTTTGGTATCTTCAAAATTTGAGTGCATGAATCTCAAATTACTCCTCCAAGTTTAGGTTTAGTTGATTTCAAAAAACGGTAGCCATTTTTTACCCCCTTTTTGTGCACCATCTTGGTGCACTTACCCTTTAGTCATATTTATGACAAGGGAAACACCCCATTATATCATTTCCTATGTAAAAAAAAGATATCGTGGCTAGATACCTTATAAGCATAGGAACTTAGCTTCCCCCAAAGTATAACCTTGAACACTTATATAGGGGAAACTTTCTAAATCATACTACATGAATTAATAATCCTTATCCATCAAATTATTACCCTTTGATCCATTCATCAAAATATCCCCCATCCATCCATCAAAATTTTAGTCTATCCAACCTTCTAAATCGTAAACATTTAAACCATCCATCAATAGTCCATCTATTAAACACCCAGAATACTAAGAGGGGGGTGAATCAATATTATCTTAAACCATTCAAACATTAAACATCCAATTACCAAAGCATATTCAACTATAATAAATAAAGAAATCATGAAACATTCACATCACATAACACATGAGCACTAGGATTTTTTTTACATGGAAAACCCAAAATGGGAAAAACCATGGTGAGGATTAGCTCACAATATATTATAACCAGTTATAGTATATTTATAGAAGTACTCACTATAGGTGGAATCACTTCCTGTAGAGAAAAAGATAGAAGAGAGGTGGATCACAACCTATTTTGAACTATTACAATTGCATATTTCATATACATGAAATACAGTTCCAATGAAGCTAAATAAATCGATTTCACACACTTCATCCAATTCAAATCTAACACTCTCCTTTCCTCTGCATTCAAATCAAGCTAAATAAATCGATTTCACACACTTCATCCAATTCAAATCTAACACTCTCCTTTCCTCTGCATTCAAATCACTTTAATCTTCTACTCAACATTCACAACTTAAATTGAGCCTCTGAGACCTCACTGATAGATTTATATTTAGATATATAAAACTAAATTCCAATTGGAATCCATACTCTACTACCATTTGGAAACTTACCCTCAAAAGCGCAAAGCCAAAAACTCATTCATGGAGAAGTGCAGAATCTACCACACAAATGCACTACACAACGAATAACTGTAATTTGCAACTCTACTACTCATATCTTTCAAACCACTTTTCAAAACATGATGAGACCTTGGAATTAGATACAAATAACATCCAAAAAAACAATGTTAGAAGCACAAAGTGAAACCTTCATTTATAGATTGGTGCGGACCCAAAAACAGATGCATTGTTACCTTGAATTAGTCAAATTGACACATAGTCAACTTCCAACACAACTTACTTTTTGGGATCAAACCATCTTGAAAAAAAGTCTTCCTCAACAACTAAAAAACCTATTAGAACTAATCAAAATGGTTTGCAACCAAAATATTCACATAAGTTACAATATTGACACCAATGACAACATTGCAATGCATCATTATTTACCTTTGCTTGTTCCTCATGCTCATGTTGCCAACTTCCAATAATTTTTGAATGAACAATAAAAATGAGAGGGGGGTGAATCAGTTGTAGCAAATTAAAACATAAAAACCCTCAATAGTAATCAGATCCACATGTATTCATTAAACCCTTATTTTGTTAAAGTAATTAATCATGAAATGTAGATAACAAAAACTGAAATAACAACACCATACACAAGAGAACACCAGATTTACATGGAAAACACAATGAGGGAAAAACCAAAGTGATTATTAGCTCACAATATAAGTAATTGAAAAATTGGTACAAGGGCTCACTTCTAGAATAGGACACACTATCCAAAAGGCTCATAGACAAGGCTCACTGCCATAGAAAGAAACAAAGAAGATAGAAGAGAAATTTTACACAAAGAACAACTTCTCAATGCAACATGGAATCCACAAAAAATGCTCCAAAAATTTCACAGTCTTGAATGAAATATTGAGGACACCTTCAGCTCACTACCTTTAGGAATCCAACACTTTGAATTTCACACTGCTATGCTCAAATTCATATCTACACTTTTGTAATTCGCATCAAAATCATCACTCACATCTATCTCACATCTATCTTCCCTCTCTCTTTCATATTATAACAACACCACTCTTATTTATATCATCTTCAACCTTGAAAACCTTATCCAAGGTCAAAAACTATCCATTACATTTAAATTTTCAAATTAGGTAGGCACCCAAACATTCTTGCGGTGGATAGGAATGAAGGCAACCCATATAAATCCTTAGTTAGGACCCAAATTAATCTTGACACACCTCACATGATTTTATAAACTTTTCATGTAGTGTTAACACCATGTCGACCAATACCCATGCTAAACACCATAAAACATTAAGTACATGCTTCCTTAAATCAATCCAAAAATTCCAAACAAAAAAAATCACTTGAACACAATCTAGAACAATCCACAAACCACTTGAGATCCAATAAAGAGTTCATCCAAACTTGCATCATAAAAATACTTCAACCCAAAACATCCAGTTAACCTCATACACACTCTGACACATGGAAAACACACTATAATGTACAAAATCAAGTGAAACCTTGAATTTTGAAGGATACAAACATTATAATAAAATTACCAATTCTACACAACCTGAATTCAAACTATGGAGAAACATAGAGAAAATACATTTCTCCTAGACCATAGAAAACATCACTGAAAAATTGTTTCACATTGGTGAACATATCTCACTTTGCACAGCGATCCAAAAACCCAAATTTTGAATATAACAACTACTAAAAACCTTGAACAAAATATTAGATCCGCACAAGCATAGGATCAACACAAAAGAAACATAAAGCATCTCCCAGAGCATGCTCTGAACACTTACACAACACTATTTTCTTTGTATATCGAATTTTCTCAAAAGCACTTGGAAACCGAGTACCAAAGACATCATATCAACACACTACTTCATTCCAACACACTTCAACACAAAGATAGCTCCATGTACTCATAACACTTTCTCAATATCTCAACTATACATGCACACAAACTGCAACAACCTATTTCCCTCTTATTCACAATTTTCTCAATATCCTTGACATCTTCATCACGCAACAATATTCTTCAACACATAGTTGACATCAATGAAAAAACCTTCATACTTGCAAAAATATCCCCCTTTGTCATTGACGGCAACACATGATGTGAAAAAACATCAAAGAAAATGCAATAGCTCTGAACATACTCTCTCATGATTTTCTCTCTCTTATTTCCCCCTGTGTAGATAAATTTTTTCACATGATTCTTTCTCCCCCTTTGACATCAATGGAAAAGGACTAGGTATTTTGCATTGTTCTCCCCCTTTGACACCGAACCAAGATACTTTCTTTGAATACTCCCCTTGAGGAGTTTACCCAACCAAATCAACAACTCTGCAATAATGACAACACATGACACTACCTACTTCCCCTGAGAGGTAGCCACCAACATGGTGTAGGGCACCATGTCAATCTTATGCCTCCATGAGGGAATTTTATAAAATTTGAGTCTTCATCATGTTTTGATTGTAAAGAGGTCATATTTGGGACTATTTTAATGTATTTGAAGCATTTTATTAGGTTCCTAGCGGGTCTTATAGTTAAGTTGTCAAATTATGCAAATCTTGCAATTGTTGTAAAAAATGCAAAATGCAAAAAATGTAAGAAGTTGAAGTCATTTTGTATAGGGAAGGTTGTTGGTTAGTTGTAACTGAAGGGGTAGAAAAGGTAATTGATGTTACATGTTTTAAAATCCTTGTGAAGGTGAGAAAGAGTAGAGGAGATTGCATCTTGAAGAGGGTTTTGAATAAAAGTACCCTATTTTGCAGATTTTAACATTTTCTTGTTGTTCTTAGGCATGGTACTAGTCCGTACAATAATTTCAAGATTTATTTTTGATTTGGTTTCATAAAGCTTTGAGTTAAATTTCAAACAAACCTAGTTTGAGTGAATTTCATTGATTTTAAAGCTTTTTAGAGCCACTTTTATGAGGGCAATCCAAAAACCCTCATTTTAAGGGTTTGAGAGTCAAATAAGAGCACAAATCACCATTCCAACAATGGAGACCTTTGTAAATTGGTGGAATGGGTTAGTTTAGGTTGTTTTTCAATTTTGGTTGTGTTTGCAAATGTAGGGGAAGTCAAGTTACATGAGTTTTATTGCTGCTCTAATGGATTTTCCATGATTTTGAGCATGAATGCATGGTTAAAAGCTAGGGTTTGTTAAAAAGACTTTGGAATTGAATGGGAGATGGTTGAATAAGAATTTTTAGACCATATTTAATGTTTTTAAACCTTTGGTGAAGAGTTTGGAGGTTAAATGTGAAGAGATCCAATAAACCCATGTCCTAACTAACCTAATTAGGCCTCCTTGAAAACAAGACAATCATTTTTAAGGGAATTATTTTCAAAATAACCCTATCATAGTTTTAATATATTGAAGTACACAATAATGGGTTCTTGAAAATGCATTTTTTTTTGGAGATCCAATCTGGTTTAAAAGATACACCCAATTTTGTCCATGTGGAATGCTACAAGCAAATAGGTGTCTTGGGTGTGAACGATGGAAGAATGGAAGAACTAGTGTTCAAAAGGAGTTTATTTTGCTTAATTCGGTCAATATGATAATTTCTAAAGTATATTAGAGGTTCATAGAAATTTTAATTCCTTGAAGTCACATTTTGGTGTATTTTGTAGCCCTTTAAAACCAAGTTTCATGGAAGTGAATTTGTGAATGTTTAAGTGATTTTTCAAAAATTAGCGTGTGTGTCTTTGAAGACCTTTGAAGCCCACCATGCTCTGCATTAATTGGTATCAGATCTAGTCTATCCGGTGGATTATGAAATGTGTTGGTTGCAGGTGCTTGTGGTCCATCTTAAAGCTGAAAGAGAAAAAGAGTTGTGAGAAGGTGTGTTGGCTACATACATGGAAGAGGTTTGTGATCACTATCCTCCAACAAAGATTAAGCTGGGGAGAAGGTGTAGAGAGAATTAAACCACTGAGAGAGAGAGTGGGTAGAGGTGCATCTTCTAGGATCTTTTGTTGGGTAGATGGATGGTATGTTGTGAGAGATTGTGTGATGAGGAAATGAGAGAGATGGGTATCTGTTTGAGGAAAAACACATGATGAATGTAGCCATTACAAACCATGAAGATGATAGGACAATAGATGGGGGAAAATATGATGAGCGGATGATAAAAGCAGGTCAAGATAAGGTCAAGGATGAATTGATTGGAGTAAGGAAAGATTGCATAGAAAAGCATGGTGGAATCATAGTAAGGACAGTCATGTGTCCTTTGATTGGAAAGGAGGTTAAAGGGTAGTTAAATACTATCATAACAATAGGTTGTAAGTCTAATGGCACAAGAGATTATTGGGGCAGAGAACTTGAACATGGAAATGAAGGTGGAAGGTGGATTGAATCAAGGTGAAAGACAAAGGAAAGTGAATGATTTCAAGTGTGAAACAAGAGTAAGGCAAGGAGTAGTCTAGGAAAAAATTGGTAGAGGTATGTTTGTAGGTGTGAAGAAGCAAGTTTGATGCAACTCATTCCTCAAAGGGACTTGAGGTCTTTGTTAGGCCGGGTGTATGGTGCAGGGCACCATGCCAATCGTATGCCTCCATGAGGCCATTTTGTAAAATTTGAGTCTTCATCATGTTTTGATTGTAAAGAGGTCATATTTGGGACTATTTTAATGCATTTGAAGCATTTTATTATGTTCCTAGGGGGTCTTATAGTTAAGTTGTCAAATTATGCAAATCTTGCAATTGTTGTAAAAAATGCAAAATGCAAAAAATGTAAGAAGTTGAAGAGTCATTTTGTATAGGGAAGGTTGTTGGTCGGTTGTAACTAAAGGGGAAGAAAATATAACTATTGTGACATGTTTTAAAATCCTTTTGAAGGCGAGAAAGAGTAGAGGAGATTGTATCTTGAAGAGGGTTTTAAATAAAAGTACCATATTTTGAAGATTTTAACATTTTCTTGTTGTTCTCAAGCGTGGTACTAGTTCGTACAGTACTTTCAAGATTTCTTTTTTATTTGGTTTGATAAAGCTTTGAGTTAAATTTCAAAAAAACCTAGTTTGAGCAAATTTCATTGAGTTTAAATCTTTTTAGAGCCACTTTTCTGAGGGCAATCCAAAAACCCTCATTTTAAGGGTTTGAGAGTCAAATAAGAGCACAAATCACCATTCCACCGACGGAGACCTTTGTAAATTGGTGGAATGGGTTAGTTTAGGTTGTTTTCCAATGTTGGTTATGTTTACAGATGTAGGGGAAGTCAAGTTACATGAGTTTTATTGCTTCCCTAATGGATTTCTCATTATTTTGAGCATGAATGCATGGTTAGAAGCTAGGGTTTGTTAAAAAGACTTTGGAATTAAATGGGATATGGTTAAATAAGAATTTTTAGACCATATTTAATGTGGTTAAACCTTTTGTGAAGAGTTTGGAGGTCAAATGTGTAGATATCCAATAAACCCATGTCCTAACTAGCCTAATTAAGCCTCCTTGAAAATGGGAGAGTCATTTTTAAGGGCATTCTTTTCAAAAAAAACCCTATCTTAGTTTTTTATATGTTGAAGTATTCAATAATGGGTTCTTGAAAATGTTTTTTTTTTTGGAGATTTAATCTGGTTTAAAAGATATACCCAATTTTGTCCATGTGGAACGCTACAAGTAAATAGGTGCCTTGGGTGTGAACAATGGAAGAATGGAAGAACTAGTGTTCAAAAGGAGTTTATTTGGCTTAATTCAGTCAATATGGTAATGTCTAAAGTATATTAGAGGTTCATAGAAATTTTGATTCCTTGAATTCACATTTTGGTGTATTTTGTAGCCCTTTGAAACCAAGTTTCATGGAAGTGAATTTGTGAATGTTTGAGTGGTCTTTCAAAAATTAGTGTGTGTGTCTTTAAAGACCTTTGAAGCCCACCATGCTCTGCATCAATTAGTATCAAAGCTGGTCTATCTAGTGGATTATGAAATGTGTTGGTTGTAGGTGCTTGTGGTCCATCTTAAAGCTGAAAGAGAAAAAGATTTGTGAGATGGTGTGTTGGCTACAAACATGGAAGAAGTCTATGATCACTGTCCTCCAATAGAGATTAAGTTGGGGAGAAGGTGCAGAGAGAGTTAACCACTAAGAGAGAGAGTGGGTAGAGGTGCATCTTCTAGGATCTTTTGTTGGGTAGATGGATGGTATGTTGTGAGAGATTGTGTGATGAGGCAATGAGAGAGATGGGTATCTATCTAAGGAAAAGCACATGAAGAATGCAACCATTACAAACCATGAAGATGCTAGGACAATAGATGGAGGAAAAGATGATGAGATGATGACAAAATTAGGTCAAGATAAGGTCAAGGATGA
>VDFB02058242.1:244406130-244691610 GCA_007258455.2 Sequoia sempervirens | reverse complement strand
TCTAAAACTTATCTTGTTGTGGAATTGGTGTCGTGTTGATGTGTAACGATAACCCTTTCCCAATCTCGTGATTAGTGAGCTTGTTTCAATCAATTCTATGGAAGAGAATCGATGAAACCATGGTGTTTGGTGTATGAAAACCTAATTTATGCTAAAATGAACATAATGCAAGCTAAGTTACCATGATTTTATGCTATAAATGATCTAATTATGCTATTTCTAAGCTAATATAAGCTAAAATTATGCTAAAAGATGAAAACCCTAATTTATTTACAAACTAAGATGGATGCATGGAAGCCATTAATGGATTCTCTAAGCTATTATGCAATGAAAACGAATTAAAATAAGCTAAATAGTGAGTAAAAGATAAGTGTGTATGTGAGTGAATTCAACATAAATTTTCTTTGAAAAAAGATGGATCCATTTGTCTCCAAATAGTGATCTATTTATAGGAGAGAAAATGAGGAATGGATGGTTGAGATAAAAAAACTTAATCAATGGTTCAAGATGAAGGGGATGAGAGGAATGGATCATGGATTAATGCATGATGAAAGTTAATCAAGGGCTCACACTTGCCTCAAACAAACACACTTTTGACCTGCTCACATAGGTCAAAGGTAACTTGCTAAAGAGGTTGAAGATTTAGCTTGTCCAAGAAGCCAAGTGAGTTGATTGGAGGAGAGAGAATATTTCATAGAATATTCCTTTTGGGTGAGGAAAAAGGTATTTGACAAATTAAAACAAATTTTTAATTGTGCAAAAAAGGATAAAGAATATTTCATGGGAATATTCCCTTTGCTTAGAGGAAAATTAGTTTAATTGCTAATTAAACAAGGTTTAATTTATGCAATTAAGGAATTAGAAGAATTAAGAGATATTTATTAAATTGGATGATTTAAGAAATAGGGGAGGGGGATGAAATGATATATAATTAAATAACTTAGGGTTAGTTAATTGGGCCAGGAAGAGGTCTGGGGGATAACCAAATATTTTGGATTTATTTAATTTAACAGATGAATTGTTAGTAATGTAAAATAACAGATGAATTAACTCACTTCTAATTAATTAGATAATAGATGAAAATGATGCAACTAATTAATTAGGCCAGGCCAATTAATTTAATTCATGAAAAGAGGAAAGACGTATCAAAGAGGAAATGATGTTAGTAACTTGATTTAAATTGTTCTGATAATGATTAGACATTGTCTGTTCACATTTTACCCCTCTTTGAAGTGAGGTACTTGTCAAGCCTGTTAGAACAATACCTTTCTTTGATAAAAACAAGTTGCCTAAATCAATTTTATTTATTTTTTATTTTTTAGATGCCCCAATAGAAGGATAAAACCAACTCCCTACCCCCTCGAGAAATTGGGCAAAAATTTTGAATTTTGGGTTGATTTCTCAATAAAGGTTCAAAAGTTTCCCCAAGGGTTCAGAAAGGTTCCAAGATGCAAGAATAATGCCAAAAACACAAAAAATATGGAAAATTAGGTCTAGATTGGAAAAATTGGTGAAAAGGATAATAAACTCCATCTTTAAGGTTAAATTAGCACAAAAATCCTTAATTTTCTAGCTTAAATAGACTAAGAGGGGTCATTTTCAATTCATTTGTGCATTCACACCTAAGAAATTCTTGCGATTTGAGCTCTAAATCTTCAAAAAATTGGTGTGCTATGAGCTTCCCCGACACATATTTGATCGAGTTCGTGAGTTCCAGTGGCTTCCAAGTGCAAGACCACTGGTATGTGATTCAAAACTTGATTTGAAATTTAAAATTTTGATACATTTATTAGGCACTAGAATTTAGATTCTGGTGGTGTCACTATATAGCGATGCCCAAACTTAAATCAACGATGACCAAATGATTTATAGCGACACATATGTATATGGTGACGCTTCTTTCAATTTGAAATTAGGGTTTCAAAATTTCTGGCAATGCTAAATTACAACGCCAACTTATCTGGAAATGCACATTCCAATTTGAAATTTTAAACGCATCGGACGTCGCTATTTGAATTTTGAATATGGTGGCGCTATTGTGAGTTTTGAGCTGAAAATTCCAAATAGCATCAAATTTTGATGATTTCTTGATGTCATACGCTTCATGGGGGCAGGAGGTCTTCCCACCATTGATGTCAAGGGAGAACAAGCCCATAATTCTCAAGAGATTGGGTGATCTTTCAGAGTTGCACCAGGAGCACCTAGGAGAGATTGGATTGTGGTACATTGCACACACACCCATTTGGCTATGCTGAAAACCCTGTGTGAGAGATGGCACAGTGAGACCTCATCCTTCCACCTTCCGACGGGGGAGGAAATAGTTACTTTGGAGGATGTGTGGCAGATATTGTGTTTTTCTATCCACGGTGACCGCATTATTTACAACCACAATGTCAAATTTGATGCTTGTCTAGAGGTGATGGAGATGGACTAGATCACATTGGTCACATCGCAAATTGATTTAGAGACATATAGGGGTCACATGTTGACCTTTAGATTGATCATTGCGACCATCATTTCAGGTTTGGTGGTTCCGAATAGACGGGGCATATTTTTTAGTCCATGATGGGGTTTGGCATGGTAGAAAATGTTGTACAGGAGGACTCTTTTTGTGTGGAGGCCCATGATGTTGGCCTCCCTATATCATGATTTGCATGATTTTGTTTATTGCGATGGGAGAGCCCTCGATGTAGGTGTTACTCTTCTTCACATCTGAACATGGGAGCACATTTTCATTCTTCGACCCATTGTAGAGATTACAGATGTGGAGTCAGATGATCCCATCATATGGAGATATCAAGGTACCATCACACTTAAGCACACTATATAAACTGGGCTCCCATACTGGAAATGAGTGATAGATGATATGACAGTGTCTTGCTAGTGCCCATGGCTTCAAATGCCACCATGGTTTGATGATATACAACAGTTATAATTTTCCAGATAGACCCATTACATGCAAGGTCGAGAGCACACCATGATTGAGTGGTACCTTCCTGATAGGGTGGCCATATAGTTTGGTGATGTATAGGATAGGCTTGAAGATGTCTACAGAGCCATTTTTGCTAGATCAACTAGAGAGGTTCCCATATGGGGACTGACGATTTTTGCTCCAGAGGCCGTTCATAGCTTCTGACAGTTGGTTTCCCAACCTTGGGCATATGATCAGGGTTAGCTCATAACACAGACCACTCCAGTGTACGATGCATGGTTCATCCCTCCGAGGTGACTTGCAGATCCAACAAGTGCTCCTCCTAGAGGGAGATCGCGAGGTAGAGGTGTCAGGGGCAGGGGATAGGGAGGCCAAGATGGACAGGTTTTGACGGCTCCTCTGGTTTTACTACAACAACCTCCTCAACAACCTCTAGTAGTTCAATAGCAACCAAGACCACCACCACCATGAGATGCACAAGATGTACGAGATGCACAGATTCAACAACTGCAACAGTAGTTCTAGCCTTTGACGGGTGAGTGGGACCAGGCCCATCAACAAGTTTTGTCTCTTATTACTAAGAGCTCGAATAGGCTCAGTAGTAGGTGATTGCGATGACAACCAAGAGAGATGTGGCATTGCAGAGAGTATAGGCTATCACTGGAGAGAGAGATCAAGAGGTGGAAAGGTGACAATAGATTGAGGTTATGGTGGCAACCACACATGGTCAGATTGTGTAAGCGTGGTTGTATAGAGAGGTTGTCACAGAGGATGCGTACTACAGGAAACATTATCATTTGGATGTTCCAATGGCTCTTCATTAGCTAGATTTTTTTCAACACAGTGATGCACATCCCTGTGTAGAGGATCAAACCGAGAGGTAGGCTAGAGAGGGTAGTAGCCATTAGAGCTAGCCTTTTGATGTATAGACACTTTTTTATTTTTCCCCATTCTTTATACTAATATACATTCATGGGATCCTTTTTTATAGCCTCATAGATATTGTACTTATCATTAATGTACATACACTGATCCATATTTTTGTACCATGACACATTTTTTGATATATATATGATATGGATATGGATGGTTCATGCTATGATGTGTTCACTTTATTTCATGTATGGATGATGTATGGATTCTTATATATGATCATGTATTGATGTATTTCATTTCATACCTATGTGATATGCAATGAGTATGATATGGATGGATACAATGTAATTATCTTTTTCATTATCTTTTCACAATATGATATGGATGAATGATTATATGCAGATATTATGGATGCACATGATGTGGATTCATTTATTTTTGTATATTTTCTATGTATGTTTGAATGATGATTTATGCATATGGATGTATAGATGCAAATGCTTATGATATGCAATGATTTAATATGCTTAGAACAACAAATCTATACTATTTATCACAACTTAAATGATAATGCAAAATGTATGATGTGATATGCAATGATTATGTTGATGGATGCTATGATTATGAGATACATGTATGTTGATGGTTTGTGGATGTAGGGTGGATGCCTTGATGATGTTTTTGTTGACTGTCATGATACCAAGTTAGAGCAGAGAAAAGATAGAAGAATAAATAATGAATAATCGTTCATAATGATTACTTCAAAATATCCAACAAGTCCTTGATCCATCGAGACTTTATTAGAGATGGTGACGAGACAATACAAAATGTAGGATGGGATGCTCACACTTTGGGATTGGGATTTTTTGTTGTTCCTTATTGTTTGATATAACACATAGACATGATACATCAAGGTATTGATAACCAGGATGTCGTTGTATCTAGTGTAATGGACTTTGACTCAATAAGAAGATAGGATAGTTCTTGTTCACACCTTGACATATGAAAACCTCGTTAGAATGCAGGTTAGAAGTTTAGAACATACTGGACCAAAGCATATGCAATAGTCAACAACATACTCCAAACGACCTTCCTACACACAACTAAGCAAGTATGTACCAAGATTATTTTACAAGAGTATCCACAAGCACAACAAATGAAAAATAATGATCAATTCCCAATTCCTTTCTCTCTAAATTGTTTTAGACAAAAATCATTGAGAGGTCCTCATAATGGGTCATTAAGATAAATCATAAGAAAATATCAAAGACAAATAGTCAATGTTATCTATAGCTCTTGCCTAGTTCAAGTTTAGCTTAAAGGAGATATCTGATACTGATGTCCATCGTAGGAAGGATACATCCTAGGACATGTTGATCAAAGGGTTGTTTGATGTTGGGATGATGATGAGCTTTATGATAAGCCATTGATATAAACTTTGTTGATGCATTTACCTATGATTTAGATTTTAGATTTTGACTTTTGGGTTCACACTTTAAGACTTGCTATACTTGATTTCTACTTGTTTCGCCAAAGGGTGAAGGTGACGATCAATTTATTATGGGTGAAAGTTTATTGCAAGTGAAATCAAGATGGGATGGATGGGATTTTCTATTTTTCTAGAATATTTCAATGTTTTTTGGTATTTTGAAATTTTTTTGAGGCTGTTTTTGGTCTTTTTGGATGTTTATGCGAATTTTTAGGATTTTTTCAATTTTCTAAGGTTGTTTAGGGGTTTCTAAATGTTTTAGGATTTTTAGGTTTTTTGAACATTTTCAATTGTTTTTGGATTTTCAATTTTCAAATGTTTTTGTGTTTTCTGAATATTTGGATTTTTTGGTTTTCACAAGGGTTTTTAAATGTTTAGGGATTTTCTGAGAATTTCCAAGCTTCGACCAAGAACCTAACCTAAAGACCTATCCTAGTGGCCTCAGGGGATGATCAAAGATTAGCCTTGCATATGTTATACACACAGAGACCATTTAGTTCGATTGAATCGACCCATTTACAAGACAAAGATATGAATTGATGAGAGACGATAGTTAATTACAATGGACTGCTAAAGGACTAACCTTGGGTATCTTAAGAGCACATCAATGATGGCCTTGCCTACATTCAAGTTCAGAGACAACGTAGTTCGACAAAGAGACATTGCTTTTTGGATTTTTGATGTTTGACCTTTTTAGGGTTTTTGATGTTTTATGGATGTTTTGGATTTTTCCTTTACAATTTTCTAAATGTTTTTTGATTTTTGTTGTACATGATTTTGCAAATGTTTTTGGATTTTCACTATACATGATTTTGCAAATGTTTTTGTATTTTCTGGATAATATTTTATGAATGTTTTTGGTGTTTTCTGATAAGATGTCCCATGACCTCAAGATATACAAGAACCCAATTGTGACGCATAACGAAATTCCCCCAATGTGATATGTTATTCTACTTTGATAAAGGAAGGATAGGCTGACCTTAGGAATATGCCAAGTAGTGCTAAAGAGTTCATGATACCTTACAATGACAATCCATGATAAGGACGTGAATGAGGGATGAATAACAATGCAAAGAATGATAGGTCAAAAGAGCCAAAGAATAGATGGAGATTCTTTATTTACACAAGGCACCTGTTTGCCAGGTTTTCACCAAGGTACTTTCCCAAAGCGCCATTGAATTGGTTTTCACTAGAGGATGAATTTTTTCAATCATTTTTCTCATTTTTTTGGATTTTGATCATTTTTTTATTTTTTTTATATTTTTTTATTTGCACCCCTAATTTTTAGGCATAAAACTCTTTGAGATGCAAGTTATTGATTGGATCCTGCAAGGGTTCACCTTCAAGGGTTGATAGTTGGTATGCTCCTGATTCGTAGCTTGCTATGATGACAAAGGGACCCAACTAGTTAGGCTCAAACTTTCCTTTGTTGTCTTGATCTATAAGGTTCTTCTGCTTTTGCTTGAAGACAAGATCACTTACCTAGAATGACCAACATTTGATTCTCTTGTTATAGGATTGTGATATACTTGCAAGTGATTAAGGGTGTCAAGATGATGTTCATCCAAGAATTCTAGCTCATTCAGTTGAGACACTTTGTATACTTCCTCAGTGATCAAATTCTTCAGTGACACTCACAATGATGGGAGCTCAACCTCAATAGGTAAGATGGATTTTGATCCATAGACTAGGGAGAAAGGGGTTGCACCTATAGACATGCAGATACTAGTTCAATAAGCCCAAAGAGCGGGATTTAGCTATAGATGCCAGTCACGACCAGTTTCATTAATTGTTTTCTTTAGGATTTTCAGGATAGTTTTGTTCGTTGATTTTTCTTGTCCATTTCCTTGGGGATAATACAAGGTAGAGAATTGGTGTTGGATATTGAATCTTTGGCACAACTCTTTCACATCCTAATTCTTGAATGGTGTTTCATTGTTCAAGATGAGGGTTTGTGGTACACCATAATGGAAAATTAGGTAATTCAGGATAAACTTGGCTATCTGCTTCCCAATTATGTAGGTCATAGGAATGAATTCAACCCACTTAGTAAACTACTCAGTGGCGGTTATGATAAACTTATGGTCGTTGGATGAGGTTCGAGTGATTTTTCATATGAGGTCAAGTCCCCACTGGGTGAAAGGCCATGGTGTGATCATTGGTTGCAACTCTTGAGCTGGAGCATGAAACAAATCCCCATGTTGTTGACACTAGATGCATTTCCACACATACTGATGAGCTTCTTTTTCCATGGTTGGCCAATAGTACCCCTTCAATAGTTTATTAGCGTTTCCATACCGCGAATGGGGAATCTCACATATTAATGCACTTCATAAGGTTAAGGCTTCCTCTTTGTTAAGACATCATAATAATGTCCCTTCAATGCTTCAACGGTAAAGGGTATCACCTAGGATCACAAATCAGGATGCCTTTTTGACAAAGGTCTTTTTAAGGTTCAGGGTGATATCTGTTGGAAATTAAGGTAAGTAAATATGTCATGGTACCATGAGGATCCAAGACCACAATGAAAAATGTGAATTCAAATTAAGGGATTTCAAAAGTTGGTACAAGAAGTTGTTCTACCAAGAATTCACATTGGAGGATGTTGTTTGACATGTCTAGTAGTGATCTGATTGTTGCCATGGCATCTGTTGCTCTATTGTTCATGTGTGGAATCTATTCAAAAATTATGTCTATAAAAATATCTTTGAGATTCTCCACCATCTTCTTGTAAGGAGTGAGCTTGTCATCTTTAGTTTGATAGTCATCATTGACTTGGTTGGTAACCAGTTGTGAGTCTCCATAGACTTTTATCTCTTGTATTTTCTATTGAACTGCTATCTTGAGACCTGTGATCAAGGCTTCGTACTCAGCAATGTTATTGGTACAAGGGAATGATAGCTTGTAATATTTTGGGATGCAATCACCTTGGGGATGATGAAAAGAATGTCAAATCCTGATCCATGTTGCGTGAACAATCCATCAAAGTACATCTTCCATTGAGCTGTGAGATTAATAAGGAACATTGATTCATCAGGAAACTCAGATATTAAAGGATTTTCATCATAGATGGGTGCTTCTACTAGCTGGTCTACAATCACTTGTCCTTTGATTTCTTTGCACTCCACATAATCAATGTCAAACTTTGTCAAGATCATTACCCATTTAGCCATTCGTCCCGTGAGGGTTGCTTTAGATAACAAATATTTTAATGGATCAATCTTTGTGATGAGCTTGATTTGGTGTGACAACATGTAATGCCTGAACTTTTGTGAAGCAAAAATTACTACTAGGCATGGTTTCTTAATGGGTGAATAGTTCATCTCATAGCCTACCAAGGTCCTGTTGATGTAGTATATGGCTCTTTCCTTTCCATTCTCATCATGTTGTGCTAAAAGACCTCCTAGTGTTGTTGGTGTTGCTGAGATGTACAAGATCAGTGGCTTGTTTGGTATCAGTGGCATGAGCACTGGAGGTGTTAGTAGATAATCCTTGATCTGCTGGAAAGATTTATCACATTTGTCATCCCATTTGTAAGTTATCCCTTTATGGAGAAGATGTGAAAAAGGGGTGAATCTTATTTGATAGTTGAGCTATGAACCTTTTGATGGACTACAACCTTCCTTGTAATCCTCTCATTTGTTTCAATGTTTGTGGTGGTTCTATGTCTAGGATGGCTTTTACCTTTGCGGGATCAATTTCTATCCCTCTTTGTGAAACAATAAAGCTAAGAAGTTTCCTTGATGTGACCCCGAACACACTTTTTGGATTTAGTCGTACCTTGTATTCTTCAAGTCTGTCAAAGATAGGTCATAGGACTTATATGTGCTCACTTCTCTTTTTTTATTTTTTCAAAATATCGTCCACATAATCTTCAACTGTTTTGTGGATCATGTCATGAAATATGAGGGTCATTACTCTTTGATAAGTAGCTCCTGCATTCTTTAACCCAAATGGCATCACATTCCAGCAATAGGTTCCCCATGGACAAGTAAAGGAAGTTTTATGTTGATCCTCTTTAGAAATTATGATTTGATTGTAGCTTGAAAAGCCATCCATGAGTGAGAACATTTCATGCCCAACTATTAAATCCACAATGAGATCAATGTTGGCAAGAGGGAAATCATCCTTCAAACATGCCTTGTTCAAATCTCTAGAATCAGTTCATATTCTGATGCCCCTAGTGGGTTTTGAGACTAGTACCATATTTGAAACCCACTTAGAATAATCTATCAGTCAGATGAATCCAACATCAAGAAGCTTTTGTAGTTCCAGTTTAACCAAGAGTGTTATCTGAGGGTGCATCTTCCTTAATTTCTGCTTGATTGGTTTGGTGTTGGGAGAAACTACTAAGTGGTGTACAACCAAATTTTGGATCAAGGCCTATCATATTTGTGTATGACCATACAAATTTGGCTCTTCTCTCTTTAAGGAATGTTGCAAGGTTCTTATGTTATTCGTCCAACAAGGATTTAGCATAAAAGGTGATCTTAGGTGCTTCTTCCATTCCCACATTGATTGGTGTAGCCTTTTTGCTAGTATCGCTGACTTCTCTAGATGCATGGCACTAAGGGGGAGATTGAATCTTTCATCCTTGGGTGCCTCAAAGAGGTTTTCACCATTAGATGCATGCTTTTCTTTTACTATTTTGGGACCAAAGAGTGCCACTAGGTGGTTTTCACTCAAGGATCTGCATGTTAATTGCATTTCATTTATTTTGCAACTGAAGGATTCAATCATCTCCCCATACTATGCTCCTGTATCAAGCTCTATGTCAAATCCTGCTTTGTGATCTACCCATGATAAGTTGTCTCAGAGTCCCATGAATTTTGAGATTGCTTCATCATTTTCGAATAAATCTAGAACTAGTGGTCCTTGTTGGTCTATGTCAATGAGTTGCACGTATACTAGGCGTATTTCAGTTGGTTGGTCGTTTGAGACAAAGGATGTTATGGATATCATGAAGAGGGTTTTGTTCTCAAATAGGTCAGCAACATCAATAGGAAAGTCATCTAAGGTTTTATTACATCATATAGGTGACCAAACTCGTTTAGCAATAATACCTTTTCCAATAAGTGTGACCTTGCTAGTAGTACAACCTAAGCCAATATTTTTTAGTCGTTTCTTAGGAACGATGGGTTCTAGTAAACCATTGTCATTCTATCCTAGCTTCTCATTCTTGTTATACCCCATGCTATACATTAGCTATAGACCTTTGTTATCATCTTCCATGGGAAGAACAAGAACAAGTCATTCATCTTGATAGACGAGTTTAGAGATTTCTTGCTCATTGACATCTTCTTTATTCAATTCTCCCCACTTGGTGAAGGTAGTAGCTACCATCTTGATTATTTCTGGTTCTTTGGTGCTAGATGTAGGTTTCCCGTGAGATTGAGGAGAAATAGGTAACTCTCCTAAGATAGAGTTGTCTTTCAATAGTTTTGAGCTTCCACAACCATCATCTCGAATCACTGCTTTGACGTCTAGTATTATTTTCACAATGGGTATTTTTGATGTTGAAGTAGAGGCTAGGAATGATGAGTCAATAAATGAGCTTGATGGTGTAGGTCCTTCACCATTTTTGGGTATTTGTGGGATCTTATAAAACTTGGCTCAAGAATCTTGCAGTAGTATAAAGGCTCAGGATCTCCATGGATAGTGATTTTTCTACCTTCAAAAGGAAACTTCACACATTGATGATAGGTTGAGGCCACAACTTTCAAATCATGAATCCAAGGTCGGCCAAGTAGTATGTTATAGGGAAGATCGAGATCAAGTACTTGGCATCTAGTTTTTGAAATAAGAGGTCCCACTTGGATTGGAAGTGAAATGATTCCTTGTGATACCCATTCTTGATCGTCATATGCTCTGATGGTGTTACTCTTTGTCTTCTCAATAGTATCTTCTGAATAGCCTAGATTCTTGATCAACTATAGGGTACAAATGTTCAAACCAGTACCTCCATCTACCAAGAATCTTTTGACCTTGTTTTTATGAATGAAAACCTCAAGGTGTAAAGCACAGTTATGAGATGGTTGTGATGGTAAATATTGCTTGGAGAAGGTGAGAATATGGTTGGAAATATACCCTACCATAGCTTGAAATTGATCGGTATCAATGTTCTCAGGAACGGGTGACTCAGATAAGGCTTTTTCTAGTATTTCCATGTGTGTAGGAGATAACCTTAAGAGTTCTAAGATTGATATCTAAGTGAGGGTTTGTTTAAGCTGATCTACAAGATTGTACTTGCTAGGATTAGATGCAAGAAAAGAAGGTTGTGTCTTAGATTGATCTGGGACAACTCCTTGTACGGCTATTTTTCCTCATTGTGTGGTGACTCCACATTCCGTACTAGCTCCTTTGGTGGTGACAACAGTGATAACACTATCATAGGAGGCAACTACATTGGAATAAGTATGTTGAACATTGGTGTAATCCTTAGCTTTTCCATTGTTGTTTGCTTTGTTATGATTGGGCATAGGGGTCTTGTATATCTTGAGATCCTGGTTTCTAGCTAGTACCTCAACAGATATGGTATCATTCTCTATGAGATATTGGATGATATTTTTGAGTTTCATGTAGTTTTTTGTTTTATGTCCTTTGATTCTATGAAAGTCACAAGGATCACGCTTGTTGTACCAAGATGGTTTTTCTTGTGGTTCTTGGTAGTTTTCAAAGTTAGGAAGTGTTATCAAATTTGACTCTACCAATTTCTTCATTATTGTCTCGATGGGTTTTGATAATTGTGTGTACTTGCATTTGGGATAGTTGTTCCTATTACCAGTTTGTATTTGTTGCATATTGGTGTTACTAATTTGATTGCTTTGAGGTGGTACCATTTGTTGCATAGTTGGTTGGATGTTAGCAACTTGATTATTATTGGGTCTAGGAGCACTTAGTATGACCTTAGCATCTACCACACCATTGTTTGTTACATTTTTTCTCTTAGCCCATACATGAGGTTTCTCATTCGAATTGGTTGAGAGACGGTTGTCTTTATAAGCTCAAGTATTTCCTTGTGAGATTAGGGCTCTTTCAATTTTAAGGGCTCTTGGAACAAGATCGTCATATGATGTGATGCATTGGATTTTCAAGTGGAATGATAGATTTGGATCAAGGTTAGCTATAATGATTCCCACTTGTTGTTCGTTAGGAAGAGGCCACTTGCTTTTACTAGCTCTTTCTCTCCATCATTGTAAGAAATTAGTGAAGGTTTCTCCTAGATTTTGTTTGAGAGTGTACAACTCTTCTAGACTAACATCCATGTCAATATTGAAGGAGAAGTGATCGATGATTTTGTCAGTCATTTCTTGAAAAATTTTGATACTAGGAGGCAAATGAGAAAACCAATCCATAGCAGTACTTGTTAAACTTTGAGGGAAGAGGCACATTAGATATGAATCATTGTAAGCCACTTCCATGCACATGAAATTGAATTCTTTGATATGGTCAACAAGACTTCCTCTCCCTCTGTATTTTTCAAATTTGGGGATTTCAAAACCAAGAGGGAATGGTATCATTGCTATGTTTTGATCAAATGGGTAAGGACATAAGTTTTATGTATGAGGTTTCTTTGTCTTACCCATGTGAAGGTCCTACATTTCTTGTGATCGTTCTTTCAATTGTGATGCTAAATTATCTTGCGGATTGGGTGGAGGAACATATGGTGGGATGAGAGATGAGTTATACAGGGTGTATGAAAGTGTGATATTTTGTGAAAGTGATGAATATGTTCCTAATGTGTTTGGATTGACGATGTTTATATGAGGAAAATAGGAACCTTGTTGCTATTGTTGGGTGTATTGTTGAGCTAGTAAGGCTTGATGTTGAGCTTTTTGTTGTTATGCTAATAAATTTTCTTGTTGTGCTTATTGTTGTTGTGCTGCTTGTTGTGCAATGGCCGCTTGTTGTTGTTGTGCTAAGGCTGCTTGTTGTGCTTGGTGTTGTTGTTGTGCTAAGGCTACTTGTTGAGCTTGATGTTGTTGTTGTGCTAGGGTTGCTTGTTGTGCTTGTTTTTTTTGTTGTGCTAAAGTTGGTTGTTGTTGTTGTTTTTATATGACTTGTTGATAAGTTTTTTGTGCTTGTTGTAGAGCTAAGGCATGTGCTTACAATGTGGGATCATGTGGTTGTTGAGACATCTATGAAGGATTAGGGATATTGATTTTTTGAATGGTTAGTAGATTAATGGTGAAAGGTGGAGGGTTCCCTTGGTTTAACATTCCTTGCAATATGGTGAATGAGGTGGAGGAATGTATGTTTGAGGTCCTAATTGATTTGACATAGAAAAGGGGGTTGTCAAAAAAGATGATGTCGTTAAATTTTGGAATGGAAATGACACACTAGGATATTGAGTCCATTGATTGAAAATATTCCCTTGTCCTATGTTTTGAGGATTTCCTTGTGCAAAATATGTAAACAAAGGATTCGTGATCAAGGTACTCCCAGGATTGATAGAACTTGTAACCGAGGGATTGTTTTGAGGTGGATTGATAGTGGATGATGTTGTAATGGTAGATGGAATGAATGAACCCACCAGAGGGTTGGATAAAGATTTCCCTATTTGCATTAAGGGTTGATTCTATGATATGGTATTGACATGTTCTTGTGTGTTGTTTTGAGATTTTTGGTCTATACTTCTTTGCGTGATGGTAAGAATACTTATGGTATTCATGGGTGCGGATGAAGAAGGGTTTCCCTGAAATTTTGAAGTGGTGGTGAAATAATGAAGTTCAAGCAGAGTGTGTAGTTGTTTTGGATATTTGGGAATGGGAGGAGCACCAAAGGTAGGTGTCCAAACGCTGGTGGGAGGTGGAGGATTAGTTTCAAGATTACCCACAAGTATACTACTTTCAAATGGTGATGTATCACCAAAATCTTTAGCAAGGCTAGTTGCAAGAGTAGGTATGTATGTTTGACTTAGCCCTTGTGATGGAGTTGTGAAGTCTTGTGTTAAAATTTTCTGCTACAAATTTTGGGGAGATAGGAGCTACACTTTCAAAAGGTTGGTGTTCTAAAAGTTCTTCTCTAGTGAGCTCAAATGGGTTGTTCGGATGTCTTCGATTTCGTATGGTCCTGAAGGAGATTATGGTTGTTGTGATGGTGTAACATGAATTCTAGGATCAAATTCTAAAGGATTTGGATCACTTGAGGTAAATGTAACTTTGTCTTTTTCCATGATTCTCTTGTGTTGTGATCTCATCTTTATCATAAATTTGGTGTCAGCTATGGGAGAGTTGTGTTGAGTTTTGTAAACTTTAAACTCTCTAGTTGACTCAAACCTAGGTAAAAGGTATGCTCTAAGTCTTTTGGGAGCAATGATGATAATGTGGGATGAAAATATGGGTGATATGGGAAGTGCTATTTGTAAGTGTTTTGGGACAACACTTTTGACTTAAGTTTGATGTTGGGATAAAGGATGCTAATGAACGTAGAAATCTTTAGGGTAGACTTGTGACCTTCAAGATAAACTAGTTCAAAGATGATAACTATCTCAACTAAGTGCATGGAAAATGATACATTTCACATACAAAGTAGCTAAGGTAGCAAGTTGGTTTGATGTTTAAGTCCCAAAGTGGTGGTGTATTTGAAATTTTGCAAAGATAGATGAAGTGAAGGATGAAATTGGATGGAGGGGTGAGTGAAATATTGGACTCAATTGTTGACCTAAAGTGAGCCTTTTGTTTTGAAAAGATCAAGGTAGTGAGATTGATGCTAGACCTCTAAAATGTTCAAATCTTAGAAAATGAGAGGACGGATGGGAATGTTCAAACATGTTTGGGCTCTCCTAGCTCAGTCATAAAAGTTTCTCAACAAAGTGTAACGGTTGTGGTAAAATATTGAAGCCCAATTTTGACTATACCTTGTTCTATGATTCCTATGTCTAAAATGGAGTGATGGAGATTTTCCCCTATGGATTTTGACTGTTTGATGAATCATTTAGAGGAGTTGAGTATCATGAAAAAGACTAGGATTTTGACTCCAAAAGAATGCATACAATTCTAGACTATACCATGAAGCATGTCTATAAAAGTTTGCTACCAATATGTTTATGTTTTTGTGAACTGCTCGAAGGTTTTTCTTAAGAGCTTTTGGGGTTAGATGGATAAGTCTAAAATGAGGACCTGTAGACTGTGGCTTAGGAATCCTATTTTTTCATGAGATCATGTGGAAACAATTTAAGTTTATGAAAGAAAGGAAAATATTTATTGCCACATGGGTGGTGGTAATAGGGGCCTTCCAGCCTCAATATTGGCATGTTCCTCTTCTTCGTTTAGAATGGTTGTTGTGTTTCTCCACTGTGTGTTTGTTTCCTTGTTTTCAAAAGTGAAGCTTCTCAAACTGCTAATGAGATATGTTTGTTCAATGTTTATGAGTTCAAAATTTGGCTAAATTATAGCACCTGGAAGATCAGGTTGTTCAACGGGAGCAATTGGTCTCCAAATAGTCATGTGGGGTTCATTTGTCAATTTTTCTTTGCTTAAGTGAATTAATTTTACCACAAAAACTTGTCCTTGATTATGTTTCTAAACTAGATGTTTATGTCAAAAACATCATAACTTTCATAATGTCCATTTTGTGAAAATCATGAGGTTAAATCCATAATTTCCTATGTTGTCTTTGGTAAATATGGGTTTGAGATTAATGTCAAGATATTTATAAATATCTAAGGATAAACCCTTAGGACAAGTAGTAATATCAAGGCTAACTCAAGAAGTCCATATTTAAGCCAAAGTGTTTGAAATTTGGATAGTGAATGTTTGTTTTTGGATCGTTTTGAAATCAAGCAAAGTGTTAAACTGACTCCCAAGCATTGCAACCCTAGGATAGAAATGGATATATTTTTTGAATCCCCACTAGGATTTCTCCAAACACTAGATAATGCGAACAGTTAGAGATTTGGTGATACTGGCTCCCCTCCACGACACACTTCTCGGGACCACCAAATCTCAAAATACTTAAAATACAAAGATTAAAAGGAGTTTTTCTATTTCTACAATTAAATAGTACAAATGTGGGGCGGCTTCAAAATGACTATTCTTGACATAAACAAATATTAGGGATTTTTGGCTTCTACACAAAGGTTCATAATAAGGACATCCAACTTAGGGGATGCAATGATAAAATCCTTGTGAGAGGTCTCCCAACCCTTAGAACAAGGGATTTATGCATCATAAAGATATTGGGGGAGAGCTATCATGTACCACTTCCCATTGATTATCATTTTAATTGCAACCACAAATTTATATAGCAGTTTGGAAGAGCTTGGCTTATGCTCGTTACCGCTTGGGTTGTTCCCTTGGGGTGAGTAATTTTTCCCACCAAGGAAGGCCCTCTAAAGGTGAACAATAGAAATTAATTACATTCATAATTTTATCATATTTTCTTGCATGAACAAAGAGAGAACACACGCTATGCCTTTTCTTACACTAGCATGGTTGTTCAATTTTAAACCCAAATTGAAAGATGTGGGTGATTTTGCAAAGTGTTAGAGAATGTTTATGTTTCTCAAGATTTCCAAATGGCATGAGAGAATTGCATACACATTCACCAACAAAGTTGAAAATCACAAAACATAGCAAACAATTGTAAATTTTAACCTTTCAAAGCAATGATGAATTCATTTTAAGCACCAATTGAAAGATGAGTTTTCCTTGTTCAATTTTAAGCCCAATTGAAAGATGTGATATGAGGGTTCAATTTTATCCAACTTTAAATGTTCATTTTAAACCCAATTGAACTCTAGTGCATTTCCTAAAACTAAAAGTAGAAAGTGTAGTACCCCTCTGTTTATGCTTATGCTTTCTGTTGATACTTTTTCACACTATTAGACCTATGATGTTTTGTTGGATATTTTGATCGCTGGTTTTGAGCGATGGTGGATTATTTTGTGACATGATGATACTTGTTTGATGATTATTGATTTCAGACATGATATGAGTTAGTGTAGATGTTTATTTTCAGTTGATCATTTATATGTACATGCTTATGATGGACTAACAATATTTATTTTGTCAATTTCCTGTGAAGTGTATTGGTGTGGAGAACGGAATCGCATCACTCGCTTGCGAGTGCCCTGTGATATCCGTGATTTTCTCTGCACGGTGTGCCTGTTAAATGCTTTATATATATATATATGTATATATATATATGTATATATGTATGCACGTTATTTGCTTGGTTGCAAGATTTGCAGGTACATGACACTGACTCCACCTGTGTAATCAGATCTGAGCGTGTCAAGACTCAATGGATACGTTGATCGGGAGATAGTAGTCTGGTTTACCCTAGTCTTAGTACATTGTCTGTTTTCAGTTTTGAGTCATAGGTTGTATTGTCATTTCTGTTTGGATAAATTGTTGAAAGATAAATTTGGTTAATTTTTAATGTTGGAATATTGTGTTTTAAATTATTAATATTTAATTAATGTTTAAATGTAGTAGAAATTACTTATTTAATAATTGAATTCATTAATTAGTTTATTTGGTTAAATAGTTGATCTTAAAAAGATTAAACTATTTTAATTAAATAAATAAATTAATTATATTAAATTATTAAGTGTGAAATTTATATTGCATTTGAAAATTAATTAAATTGTGGAAAATTAGAAAATAAAAATAAAATAAAATAAATAAATGTATGTAAATTAAAATTGAGTTTTAAAAGTTTAAATTAAATAAATTGAAATTGCATGTAAATTCAATTGGCAAGATTGCCGAGAAGTGGAGAGGATATTTTCATAACCACTTCTCGACATGTGTGCCAGTGCAATTATTGCATAGAGGTTGTTGAGAAAATTTGTTACGGAGAGGATATTTTGGGATCTCAGGAAAATCACAGGGGATGTTGATTTTTTTTCTTACGGGAAAATTATTTTGGTGCTCTGTAAAAAAAACTGGTAAAAGTATTTTGGTTGATTTTGGAATAGGAAGATCCTCCAAAGGATCTTGGTGGTTGAATAAGTTATTTGAGTTTTGTTTCTCGGGGAAGTTATTGTGGAAGCTACAGGCTATTGTGGAATCTACAGGCAAAAGATTTTCTTCAACAACTAGATCTTCACAAACACTGGAAAGAGGTATTTCTCTTTGTATATGATTTTGTTTTCTTTCTATAAAAGATTTGTCTGTGCAAATAATTGTATTAAGAAATTCTGTATTTCTTCCCGGATACTCCTTTTAAAAAAAAATCTGTAGGAAATTAAATTTTCCTTTCTGTGAAAATGGATTTAAAATAGTATCTTATTGGGAAGGATTTTTGTATTTATTCTTGTTAAATCTGGTTAAAATTTAGGGGATTATGTCATTTGAAAGAAATTTACCCTATAGATGATTTATTATTAAGAATTTGCTGTACAGAATAAAGTAATTATTTCTGATCCCTGTTGAAAATTCTTACCAGAAAAATAATTCTGTCTGTATATTTTAAAATTGATTGAACTTTTATATTTATATTTATTTATAAATATATTATGTTGGGATCTTTATTTTATTTTATGAAATTAGTGAACCCTATAATCGCCGTACAGGCGGATTTTTGAATAAATATTATTCTCTATCTATTTAAAAAAAAAAATGAAAACCAGTCGAAACATGTTTTTCCGCAGGGAAAATTTGTTTAAAAAAAATTTAAAGATTAATGGGGGAGGGCCGAAACCCTCCCCACTTTCCTTGTCCCTTAAAAGGGACGGGCGCAGCTTCCGTGGCTGCGCACAGCAGCCAGGGGCTGCTGGGCGCAGCCCTGGAAGCGGCTGTGCCCTACCCTAATGGTTGTCATAGCAGGGAGCCGCATAATTTAGGTAGATTTAAATTATGTGAAGTTTAATTTGTAATTTGGTTTTTATTTCGACTTTATGTTTTATAATATATGTTTAATTTATATAATATATATAATATATTTATATATATATTATAATATATTGTAACGCCCCGCCGTGCGAACCCCAAAGGACAATTAAACCATAATTACTGCACAAATTTTTTTATTTTTTTAAAGTAAACATAACCTACATGTGATACACACTAAGACATAACATAAATTTCATTTAAATATATTCATTAGCACATACATCCTTTGGGGTACACGAGGAGTCATTACGCGACTTAGATCCCCACAACGACAATAAAGAATAAAAGCCAAATATATAATTCATAACAAAGTAAACATTAACAAATGTAATACATACATGATAAACATTGATAAGAAACCATCTATATATACAACATATGCATGATTAACTTAACAAATTAAATAACAACTACCATAGCCCATATCCACGCAAGAATTATCGTTACATTACAATACAATGTTCAAGATGTACGATGATACAAAAGTGTTTCCAGTCATAAATGGAAACCATACATAAGATAACACGATACAAAATATCATAACTGGCTCCAATATAAATACAACTCTGGAGTTGTCGTAGCAGCATCAATCCGCACCTCTCGATCCTCGACTGGGGACCCAATGGGGTGCTTAGCACGTTCCACCCGACCATGTGAGTCCGAAGACCCACCCCCCGTGCTAGGAGCTAACAAGAAAGAGTCCTCAACCAAGAACATCCAAACAGGGAACCACAAGACTCAACGCCATACAAAAGTATCATAAAACTCAAGGATTACAAGAGTCAACATACTAACTTAAAATCATAAATCCCATCACATAAATTAAAGTAATGACTAGCAACAAGTAATCAAAGGATGATCATGAAACGCTTCCAAGTCAAACTAAATTAATAAACATAATATACAATACAATAACGTCGTATCACAATACCAAAAGAGTACAAGTCATCAATATTGATGAGATCATCCAAAACCACAAAGTACACCAAAGATGTATTAAGACAATAATCATAAATCGAATTAAGTCAATATAAACAACAAACTTAACCAATCTCCCATAACATACTTCTAGAGGAACACAATAAAGTAAACACATGGACAACTAGGGGAGAGTGTCATCGCATAGTCCTACATGGGCTGTCTTGTGCTCTTCCTCCCAACTGGAGGCGCTGGTCCCATCTATGGCTGTCCTGTGCTCTTCCTCCCAACTGGAGGCGCCGGTCCATAGGGTGACTCATGCGGAGCCGTAGACCTCTCGTGACGAGGTCACGACCTTGCCAACCACGGCCTTCTCAGCCTTCCATTAGTCTGGAAAGCACTAATGAAGACGAGGCATCCATTTTTAAAATTGCAATGATATTACTACCCAACCCACCTAAGTTAATTATTAGGTTTTCACTTATTTACTAACTCACTCGTGGGTTATCCTGAGCTCTTCCCCTTAAACGGGGCGCCGGCCCCCACGAGGAGCCACTCTCCCTAGAGACCCACCAAAACATAAAAATCAAGAGTTGTACCATCATAATTTGAACAAAGAATCACAATATAAAAGCATGCAAGGCATTATCCATCTCGCTATAAATACATAATCAAGTTTCAACAATTCCCGTACAACCCTTTCCAAAATCATGAAACCAAAACTCTTGCCACATCAAGGCACATAAAGAGAGAGAACATCAACTATCAATCATCTCAAGCCTCTGGAAGCCAAAAGAATGAAAACCCACAAACAAGGGTAAAATGAAGCAACAAGAGTATTTCTCCAATAATTCCAACATAAGGATAAAATTCCATCAAATATGAGAGTAGATCAGAAAAGCCATAAAAAGGAAAGATTCATCAAAACCCATCCACAAATCAACAATGGTGCCACCTCAAATAGGAAAACACAAAAGAAAATCAACTTTTAATTCAACGAAATCACTTAATAAAACCAATAGCCACCAACTAGGCATTCTACGGGAGACCTCAATTTTCTCCTCGCAAGAACCCCCTTATAGTGGTACGTAAATCACCTTCAATGACAACAATTATTGCAAGGCCACCAGAACTATTTTCAATTCAAATATAATGAGTGAATACCAAAAATAAGATCAACAACTCAAGCAGAACCATCAATCATGACATTGATAACATTAACCGATTTACCACTTAGGGTAAAGAACAAAAAGGAAACATATGGGTTCCCAACGAATAACAACATAAATTAAATGAGAGGAAATCTCCAACTCAAAATCAACTCATGAAAGGTCACATCAAAAGGATCTATCAAAACAATCCATAAAACCACACAAGCAAATACAATACAACCATTCATTCAATAAGAAGTAGCTTGAAACAATCTAAAAAGAACATTATTTTAAAGATCTATCATTTCCAACTTTTAAGGATAGCACAATATTGCAAAGTGAAGATAAACTCTAATGTTTTAAGCCATAAGACACTAACCACAAGTATACTCTTCCAAACACAAATTAAAACAATTATATTCCAATTTATTACATTCACAACTATCTTATTCTTGCTTGAAAAGACATATCGTTGTTCTACTTGAAATAACACTGCCAATCATATTAGTAATTTTTTTATGTCTTGAAACAATAGTAAGAATACAATAATTAACTATATAAATTGAAGTAATTACTCTAATTGACCAATGAAATATACATTAATTCTTCTCAAGCAAAACCTACTTAATGTCTTAGATCTCTAATTACATCTATTGAAAGGAAACAACATTTTTCCTTATTTTAGTTTTCTTAACTCAACATTTATTAATTACAACTTTTACAAGAAATAATTTCCATAAATCAAATTTTAAAGCTAATATACCTTTCCCTATATCTTTCTTTACACAACCATATAATTACAACACTTATATTATTATTTTATCCTGCTATCAAGTGAACCTAATCGTTAATCCTCTTACCTAGGGTAAGTCTTCCAACAACAACAACTCTCTTATCCTATCTACGTTCTTATAATTCAATCAAAGTGTTTTAAGGTTTAATTCAATATGCAACTCCTTGTTATAAGGAATCCTTTCAAAATCCATAACCTACGATGATCTAAAGAATTTACATGAAAAGATTATATAATACATTCAAACTATTCACCATATCTTATACTCTTTTTATTTGAATCCTTGGGGAATTCAAGCTATTATCTATTTCATCTTATTCTTAACTAAAATGATTTTACTAAATACAATCATTGGCCTCAATTCAAATATGGGAATACCCAAATATAGCCTATTCATTTTATTTTATTTTAATTTTATTTTTTTTATGGTTTATTCTTTTAGTATTTTTCTTTTCTAAGCTATAATGGGGTTCAGACTACCTACTTGCCAACGCTTCCTTTGACTCTGAGGAATGACAACTAAATAATGATAACTAAATGCATGCAATAAAGACACCGATATTATTGATCTATATATTTCACATATGTTAAGTAAAAATATATTAGAAGAGGCGAAACCAAATTATTCAGTTTCTTAATGAAATCTGTCTCTAATAAGATTGAAAAATTAAAGATAATTAAGAATGCTCGAGCTAAAACTTAGAGAAAAGATGTTTTAAACATACCAAAGAAATAAAATAAAAAGGATCATTGCGGATGCCAGATAACATGGTTTATACGCCCTACCATATATCACCAATATAAAGCATAGAAGGGCACCGTGCCTAAATTTATTAGTATATGAATATTAACCAGAACTCGGTGGAGCAATCATTATATAAGTGAAATCGAGACTTACCTTTTTTTTGTATTTTTATCAATTCTCAAATGTTATCCGCAAGGCTGAAAAGAAGGAGAAAGGTAAGGTACAAAACAGAAGGAGAATTAATATACAATTTTTCTGTTTTGGAACCTGATGCATTTCAGATTAGAGGCGAGTTTCTAGAGATTATTTAAAGCTTTAAACTTCCCATTATATTCAAGTGCAGCAGCTGAGACTGGTCGACAATGGGATCAGAGAGATTATTTAACCTCCGCAACATTCTATTTTCAAATACTACGGATATGATAGGTTGCCAAAGGTATCAGGGAGATAATATAAATTTAGATTACCGGATTATGCGAAGGAGCTCATCTAAACACTGCATCCAATAACATCAATTTCTCTCAGCTTCGACTGAACGGAGGTAACTGGCAGAGGCTTGAAACATTGCGCAGACCAAGAGAATTAAATAATCTGCTCATTGGTCCTCAATTTCTTCACTTGAACAATCTGCTTAATGACGGCATCAGAGAAGACACACGAACCAAGCTTTCCCCACGTTTGGGATGGTTACGGTTGCAAAACACGTGGAAGCCAATTTTCTTCAGTCTTATGAATAACATTTGGGATTCTGAGAATAAAATCACAGAGTTTATTTAAATCTATCCACCCTACCATGTTTAAGTGATGCGACAGGTTGCCAAGAATATTAGGAAGTGAATATTGGAATTTGGAGATAACGCCATCTACTTGAATTATTATCAAATCTCAAGGGTGATTCACAAGACGGGAGGTAAAGAGACATATGAGGTGCAAATACGTGACTTAAGAGATGGAGAACTAATGTACAACTCTTTCTTTTCTGAATTGGACGCGTTTCTGCTAGAAGATGAACTTCACCATGTTAGTACATTGACAATGTTTATTTTCAAGAGCTGCAACTGCAATAGATTGTCAGAAGAATTGAGCAAGTTATTTAAACCTTTAAACTGCCTATATGTTCAGACGCACGGTTGTGACAGACTGCCAAAGAATTCAGAGAGTTTATTTAAATTCTGTAAATTAAATCTACCACAGGCAGCGCTATATTAGAATGAAGGAAATGAAAGGGATTTTGCAAGGAAGCTCTCAAAATCTTTGAATTAATGAAGATTTCCAGAACACATCCTATTATTATAAGCTTTGCTAGTGTCCTGGCGCATGCAGTCATGATGGTTTAGCGGCTGAGGGGTGCGTAGCTCCACACATCAGTAACCTTAGTTGCATTACATCTATGGTTGATCACCTGGTGTGCGTGTTTGAGGTTCACATAAAATATGAATATAAATTGAAACCACAACATATGACTATAAATTGAAAACCACATCGTATAAATCTAAATCAAATTCTCAGCATGCACATGCAATTTTGAGCCTTCAGAATGATCTACAATTTGCACACAACATATCAAAAGTATAAAGGGAAAAGAAGATTGTACTCTGGTCCAGAGAGCGTTGACAAGAGATTTCAATGGACGTCGCAAATCAATGTTGACTGGAACGAAACCCTGTGCCGAACAATCCAAAATAGAAGGAACAACCCTTCGAACCCGCAAACCCCCATTTTTGATTCAATCCAAGAAATGTCATTATTCTACAAAGATTTTCTTGTAGACTAGATTCATGTTCGAAAACTAAAGATCTTCATATCATCACCCCTGTCCTCCTTATCTAATTTGCTTCATGGTGTCTTTTCCACTCCCCTCGGGGAACCATTCAACTTCCAATTGCTTGATAGGTGAAGTTCTTTCCAGCTTCTCTTGTCTTTTATACTTCCCAAAAATCTTATCACGATTTATTTAATTAATAAACTATTCACTTTCCATTTTCCAATTGCCTTCCTTTTTATTATTTTCTTTTCCAGATTATTTTGTTCATCAATTTATCTAATAATATCACTTGTGCTTTTAACAAATTAGTTTAATTTGATTATTTGATCTAAATCATTTGATTTAATTTAATTAATCATTATTTTAATTTCTAATCATATTTTAAATAACCTTGGAAATCACTTATGATTTAATTAGTTATTTAAACATGATTTCTAACATATGATATTTTTCACACAATTAAATAACACAGTAATCAATGAAGCACACACAAAAGGTCCCGAACAATCGACACGGAGGGTTATTACATATATTATATATAATATAAAATAATACATATATTATATATTTATAAAATTAAGTATTTTGTTGAGTTTAAAATATAAAGTTTATGAATATGTAAATAAGAATATATTTATGTGGGAATTAGAATATAAATTATAATAGTTCTTTTCTTTTTGTGTTTATATAAAAATAAATTGGTAAGAAAGTGAATTATTGAGTTATTAGAAAACTAGTTTTGATATTTCTATATCATATTGTATGTGGAATGAAAAGATGAGAAAATATAGAATTTATTTTAACATGAAGTTTGGAAGTTAGGAAATATTTAAATAAAACAATTTCTTAGTTGTATTAGGAAAGAATTGTTTTAATTATGTTGATTTAAATATTGCTATCTTGACTAAAATGAATGGATTTAATATATATCCAAAGGATAGTTTAATATTGAGTTTTTAATTTGTTTTAAAATAGTAATTTTCTTTTAAAATGGTCAATTTGGGAATGTTTTTATGTATAAGTCTTCCAGATGGATTTGTGTAGTAAAGGGGGGGGGGTTTTATTGATCAAAGTTTATCTTAAGTTGACTTGGGTTATGCAAGAGTTAAACATGGTGTTTGATACTGTTATGGATTATTTGTTATTGTGAGTTGTAATTTGTGCACTTGGTAAACCCTAGTCATGAAAACTTAGAAAACCCTGGTTATGTTTAGGGGAGTGGCTATTTGTAAGGGCCGACACACAAAGGGGTGTCAGGGTAACTTACAAATAGTTTGTAAGTCAGTGAAAACTAAAGAACACAGTAGATAGATCTAAAACACTTAACAAGATATTTTGCCTCTCTTATGACTCTTGAGCTTCTCCAGTCATGAGTATAAGTTGAGAAGGCCTGGAATGGCAAATTGGTGTCTCGTTTCCTTAAGAGACATTCGATTCCGCAACAGTATGCAATAGGGGCCGGGTTTCGTAAGAGGTTACCAGGGTAACCCAAGATTGGGGGCCAGAACCTAGGAAGAAACACTAGGGTAACCTTTGCATCGTTGTGATGAGACTCCACCTAGAGTAACAGTCAACCTTGTATCTGTAAAGTATGCAATTGTCTAAATCTGGAAGCAATGTAACCATTAGATTGTGTGTACTAGCGTCTAGGGTTAGTAGATTAGGTCTAGGTAACCTTATTACTGTCTCCTAGCACGGGGGGTGGACCTACGGGTACCACATGGTTGGGTGGAACGTGCACCTTACTCCGTTGGGTCCCCAGTACTGATCATGGCATCTAGAGCTTCAGGGATGGAGAGCTTGCACTTGGATCTTATGTTTATTTCAACATTGTATATTGTAAACTTGTATTTGAAAACATCCCTCAAATGTATAAGAGGTGAACAATGTAATTGTAATTGTAACTATTATTTGAACTACCTCATCAAGTTGGATGAGTATTGTAATATCATATCAAATGCTATGTATGGAAAAATATGTATGTACTTTGTTATGTTAACATGAATAGAAATTTATTATTATGCAATGTTTATCTTTATGTTATTAATTAAAAGTGCATTGCGAAATACTTAAGTCACTTATGGAAAACTCAAAGTAGTGTAACGTCGCTTAACCTAAGAATGTATGCAATTAATTAACTTAGTATTAATACTTTAAAAAAAAAAATTATTACACCTTTATAATACATTTACAACATTCTTAGGTTATTAAGACGGGGCACTACAGAAAGCATGAAATTGGGTTATAATTGCCCCAAAGCATTGAACACTTGTTACAATTATAGAATTTTAAGATAAAAGAGAATTTCTTCACTTTTGATCCATGCCTTTAAACCCTGCAAAACCCTGTTAGTCTAACAACCAAAACATAGTCAAAAATTCATCAATGATCATATAAGCTAGAGAAATTAAGTCACATGTCAAAAAAATAAATGTAAATTTTCTTACTCTAGTTGAGTGTCGTTGAACACGATAGCGTCGTAGTTTGAGATTTGGGCGTCGCTCTACTAAAAATGGGCATCACTCTACAACAAGAACAATGAGCACGATTGTGTCACTATTTTGATGGGTTTCACTACTAATGAAGGCATCGCTGTTTGGAATTTGAAAGCGTCAGTCTAGTGAATTTGAGTGGCGTCGTTTGCATTTCACGATATCTTCAAATTAAATATGCATTGCTATATTTAAATCAGCGTTGGTAAATTAAATATGCGTTGTTGTTTCGAATTTCCTAGGCATTGCTATATGATGACACTATTCAAATAGCTTCATTGTTTGTGGTTTGAGCATTACTGCAACCTACAAAACAACATGAACATGGAATTCGAGATTAAAAAATAGTTAAATGATCGGTTTTCCCTCCTTCTAGTGCCAGAATGTGATGCGAAAATACCGGTATGGGCTGAATTGCACTTGATCCATGAAGAATCAAAGCATAATGGAACCACCAATACTTGAATCTCAACAAGATCAATCATACAAAATTAAAATTAAACATTTCATCAAAACCTAACATACTAAATTATGAAAGCTTTCAAAACATCTATTCTAATCCATCTAAAACTTATCTTATTGTGGAATTGGTGTCGTGTTGATGTGGAACGACGACCCTTTCCCAATCCCATGATTAGTGATCTTGTTTCAGTCAATTCTATGGAAGAGAATTAATAAAACCATGGTGTTTGGCATATAAAAACCTAATTTATGATAAAATGAACATAATGCAAGCTAAGTTACCATGATTTTATGCTATAAATGATCTAATTATGCTATTGTTAAGTTAATCTAAGCTAAAATTATGCTAAAAGATAAAAACCCTAATTTATTTAGAAACTAAGATGGATGCATGGAAGCCATTAATGGATGCTCTAAGCTATTATGCAATGAAAATGAACTAAAACAAGCTAAATAGTGTGTAAAATATAAGTGTGTATGTGAGTGAATTCAACAACATAAGTTTTCTCTGAAAAAGATGGATCTATTTGTCTCCAAATAGTGATCTATTTATAGGAGAGAAAATGAGGGATGGATGGTTGAGATCAAAAAGCTTAATCAACAGTTCAAGATGAAGGGGATGAGAGGAATGGATCATGGATTCTCTTCAATGGATGAGAATGCATGATGAAATTTAATCAAGGGTTTACACTTGCCTCAAACAAACACACTTTTGACCTGCTCACACAGGTCAAAGGTAAGTTTCTAAAGAGGTTGAAGGTTTAACTTGTCCAAGAAGCCAAGTGAGTTGATTGGAGGAGAGAGAATATTCCTTTTGGGTGAGGAAAAATGTATTTTACAAATTAAAAAAAAGTTTTAATTGTGTAAAAGAGGATAAAGTATATTCCATGGGAATATTCCCTTTGCTTAGAGGAAAATTAGTTTAATTGCCAATTAAACAAGGTTTAATTTATGCAATTAGGGAATTAGAAAAATTACGAGATATTTATTAAATTAGATGATTTAATAAATAGGGAAGGGGTGAAATGAAATTTAATTAAATAACTTAGGGTTATTTAATTAAATAAGTTGACTAGAGGATTATATTGAATATTTTGATTTATTTAATTTAATGAGATGAATTGTTAGTGTGAAAAGAGATGAATTAACCCAATTTAATTAATTAGGCTAATAGATGAAAAAGATGCAATTAATTAATTAGCTAGGCTAATTAAATTAATTAAGTGAAAAGAGGATAGATTAAAGAGGAAATTATATTAGTAAATCTGATTTAAATGTATGACATCGATTAGGACATTTTTTCAGTGTCTACACACCTTATTATGGCCATAAGAGCACTACCTCCAAGTTCAAGGTGGACATAGTCATTGTATCCTTACTTTCTTAAGAGATGAGAAAGAAGAGTTTTGAGTCAACTAAGGATTCCCTACTAGTTCTTGGAAGATCTAAAGAAAAAGGAAAGAAGAAGGATAAGAAGCAAGATAAGTTTGAATCCAAATCCCATGAGAAATCCAAATCTCCTAGTAAGTTAAAAAAAATTTGTTGAAATTGTGATAAATTCAAACATCTAAGATGAGATTGTAATGAGGAGGAGGAGAAGAATAAAAAGGTAGATTATAATGATGAGTTTGAGAGGTCCACCCAAGAGCAAGGTGATACTTTTATTTATTCCTTGGCTATGCATGTAGAAGGTGCATGGTTGATAGACTCTAGTTCCTCTCTCCTTGTAGAGGAGGGGGACCAACCACACCAAGGCTCCAAGTCATGGAGAGTCAAGAGTAGAAGGCTTCCCTAATCTACCTCAATTTGGACAAGTGTTTGATGTTAAGGATAGAGAATGAAGAGAACTCTTAGTGCTTCTACCACTCTGCTAACCCGAGAGCTTTAGTGGAGCTAAATGAGCAGGTTTCTGGAATCCAAATTGTACTTAAAACAACTCTACCAGAGGACAACAACGTAGATTGTGGATGACATCATGACATGATAGTGTCTCATAGGTGTGTTGTTGCCTATATAGATAGAAAGTACAAAAGGACAGTGAAAATTATAAGGAACATATTGATAGATTAGCAGTTGAGGTTTAAAGTGTTGACTAAAATGATAAATAACATGAGTAACAAGAGAGATGGTACAAAAATGATAAGGACAAAGGTGGTGAAAATTCAACTCATGAAAAGTCTAGTTTTCCACCAAGCTCCACACAAACGAGTACCTACACACAGCCAAGAAGGGAAAAATGTTGGAGTTGTTTTGGGGTTTGCTACAGTCAAACCCCTGTTTTGGTGTTTCCACCTCCATGGGAAGCTAGATAGATAGAGAGATAGAAATATGATAAAGAAATAATGTTGGAAAGGAAATTACCGAATGCGATGAGAAACACTATGCTACTCAAATCCAACAACAAATTAATAGTAAGAAAGCGATACCACCCTCGACCAAAGGTGCTCAAGGCCAATGAGAGAGGAATGCAAGTCTACAACTATGGCAAAGTTGATGTATCCACAACAATGTCAAAAGAAGTTTTGCAAGACACCAAGTTGCAGCTCCCATGGTAGATGTGAAGAATGTTGTGGTGTTGGAATGGTTGATAGTGCAACTAGCAACTTGAAATTGCAAGGATATGGAGCTAGAATGCTAAGAGCATGAAGCAATATTGAGCAAGTGTGTAGAGAATGTGAAAAATATGGATTGAAAGTGAACTATAGTCATTTGAAGAAATTTTGGGAGGGAAAGAGTCGTTCAAAGGTTGATAGGAAGACACAGAGGTGTTACGTTTCATCGCCAATGGAGAACATAACACCTTTGCAGATTCTAGAGGCAAGAATCCTATCAGGATGACAACACACCGTGTGAACATCACTAATAGAAATTCCCCTACCAACATTAAAAAAAAGTGCCAAGTGGATGGAGTTTCGAATGAGGATGTAGAATTACATGGTCAAACTTAATTTTTCTAAAGTGAAGGGTGTAAAAGGATAATTTGCAAGAAGGGTGCAAATTTTCACCTATACATTTTTCTCCCACTTTACCGAGCATGAGTGTCAATGAGTGTTCAATAAAGTAGATCGAAAGAGTTTAGAAATGTATACCTGAACCATCGAGGAAGTAGACTGCATTCTAGTGAGCTTGAAAGAACAAGGTAGGAAAATGGATCCACAAGTACTCTCCTAAGGAGGTTTGAATAAAGTGCACTGGAGACCTGTAGACCAATGATGGACAAAGCTTGTAGGATGCAAGCACTTCGCACATCCTCAAACCTAAAAAGAAGGCACCCCCAAGTACTCTCTCCTAAAGGAAGCCCGATGTGAGGGGACTCGACAGAGTCAGATTAGAAAACAGTTTGACAGGTGCACCTGCAAAGTAAAATGTTGATCCACAGACAAAACATGTTAGAAGACAAAAAAAAACACAAAAAAGCAAGCAGATAGACAGTCACGTAGGAAGTCAAAAATTTGAAGGAAGAGCTTTGAAAGGGTCCCTCGGGAACCCTTAAAAATAAAAGGGGTCCACTCAAGGGATACATTGTTTGAAAGAGATAAGAGTATTTTTCACAAATCAATTCAACATCAAGGAATCCTTTTGAAAGATTTCACTTCATCAAGGAATTTGAAAGGAAGAAATCCCCCTCACAAGGGGAAGGCCATAACTTCACCCGCAGGAGAAGGTTCTCACTCCTCAGAGGATATTTTTTTTTCAAATTCTTTCTTTACGAACCTATGATGAAGGAAAATGATTCCACTAGGGGTCCTTATTGAGGAGTGCAATTTTTGAAAAAAAAATTGAAAAGATTTTCAAGAAAAGATTTGTTGGCCACTTAATGCATTTTCTAAAAATAAAAGCAGTGTGAGAGCCCCCCCCTAAGATGGTGTGTGCCAAGCAAAAAGGGCATTTGACATCCTAAGGAGAGAAAAGCAAGAATGAAAAAGTGATGTTGTGGCCCACGGAACATAACGAGATGTAACCATGGTAATTTTGTCGCACATGTGAGGGACAACACATGAGCACCACAACATCACAAAGCAAGCAAAGAAGAGAGAAAGATAAAAAGAAAGGGAGACAATGACACAACGAACAAAAGATAGGGGTGATATGATATTTCGGGGTTAGAGCTACTCATAAATATAGATAGATAAGTATAATAATATATAAATGAATTTTCATCAACCCCCTACTATATCAGACCATGTGAAGAAAAATAAAAAATAAAAATTGGGTCAACATGGAAGGGAAGCCTAAATGTCCCCAAATCTTTTCATCGTCCCCAATTGCCAAAAATAAATACACAATAGAGGAAGAATGATGTGACAAATAGAAGAAGTTTTACGACACAAAAACACTCCTATATCCAAGCACCTACGAGGGTGACAAGGGTCATCTAGGAACACATAACATAAACATGGGGGAACACAATACACACACACAATCTAATCTATAGATAAATAAAAGGTTCCCCTAGTCCTCATCATCCAAGAGGTCATCGTTTTCCCAGTCTAGATAATCATAAGGGGAGGGTAGACAAACCTGCAAGGGCGAAATATCAATGGGGGGACCCTTTGACCCTCCCGCGACAAGAGCCAAGGAAGAAGGCCCCTTGAGGTTTTCTCCACTCTTTTCTTATCGAGTGAATGTCAGTGATTTCATAAAGATCATTGATAGTTCCAAGACCTCATCCACATATTTGAACATGAAATTTACATGGGTTCCATGTGTCAACTCAATGGGCAAGGGAGGCAACACTCAAGATCCACTACTAGGCTCATCAAATGATTTTGGAGCAGTGACAAACTCCAAGGATGTCGGGGCTTCTTCCCTCACTAAGATGACACAAGCCAACACAAAACCACCCTCCAAAGAAGGTGAGCCTTCTTTTGACCCCCATTACTAGCAGGGTTGTCCTCCATCTTCCACTTCATCAGAGGATGCGAGATCCCCACAGATGAAGCATAGGGCATGAAGGAAGAGGAGAAAACCACGACATTCACCACTGAGGTATTCAACATGTCCATGGGTTTTGAAAATGGTGGGATGTACAGAAGGGACATCAGAAGGGGTGGCTCTACTGAAAGAGAAACACTTGCACCCTCTTCAGGTGAGGATCATTTATGCTCACGGCGGGAGCTAGAAGCAAAAGTGAAGCTGAAGGAACTGAAGCAGAGAGGATGGAAGAGGAGGACACAACAAGAGGTGCAAATCAAGAGTTGTTGATTCCTCTTCCTTCTTTTGCAAGGAATATTGCTTAGCATCCAGAGCCTTCCTTCAACGCTTGAGCTCACGTGCAAGGAAATTTCTATGACTCTGGGAGCTAGAGACCACGTGCTAAGAAGGGATGGAAGACTCCTATTCGACCATCAAAGTATCCATCATAGTTGTTTCTGACAAAGGGAGGCATTCCTAGATAGGAACAAGAGGAAGAGATTGAGAGGATGATGGGACAACAAGGGGGGGAGAAAACTCCAACACCTCTATGGTAGGCCTCTTCCCATTCACTTCCTTAAAGGTAGGAGTAGTAGGAGGCCGCATATGTTGAGACATAGAAGATGCCCCATGGGAAACCTTCCCCTTATTATACAAAATGAGCTGAGGCACCGTGGGTAAGATGGGAAGTTCAAACACTAGGCGCTTAGGCTTTCACCAAGTAGGCACCATCAGGCTATCCAGCAACCACCTAGGAGTAGAAGATGATGGCACCACAATAGGGTGAGAATAAGTGACATGAGAAACAATGGAAGAGGAAGAAGAAGGGACCTAGGCATGCTTCTCTTCTTCCCTTTTTCGAGCTAAGGTAGTCTCATTGTCCACTTTCAGACAAGCTTTATGCAAAATGGCATAGGGAGAAGGAGGATATCTCACTTTAGGCATTATGGTCCCACTCTTGTCCTTCACATAGGTTTAGTACAAGAGGTTCATCCTAGGAGGAAGCAGACCAAAAGGGTTAGGCCAAAAGTGATCCATTGAGTAGCCTCCATGCATAATCGACGATCTATAACCGGTGTCGTGGACTACATGCATCAAACCCTCATGGGAAAACTTCAGGTGAACTATCGAGGGAACTACATTCATAGCAACTAACCAGGGGATGCCTAGTTTTACCCCAAATAGTTTAGACCCCAGGATTATGTCAAAGAGTGCATTTACTATTATAGGCCCAACTAGGACTGACAAGGTGATGCAACCGATGGGAGGAACATAAATCCCATCATGTGTACAAATAGTTCTCCTAGATTCATCATATCCAACCTTGTGTAAGAAATTAATCAACATGATCTCCTCAGTAATGACACTCATCAACATATAGGGTCAATAAGAACACCTGTTATGGTGCTTCCATTGATACACGCGTGGGTGTATAACGGAGATGGTTCTCTATTTGAGTTCATTGAAAAATCCTGTGAGGTGAAAGTTATGGAAGGAGATCCACTTGTAGGTTGCAAAGATGGGATGGGTAGATGTAAGGAGGCCATTTCTTCATACACTAATCATGACTTTCATAGATGCCGCCAAGGGTCTCACAGTTAGATGGTGACCACTCAAGGTTTCATTCTACAAGGCTTAGGGAACCTTCTAGCTACACCACTAGGGGTCGTAGGTTGGGTCGCAAGGCTAAGTGCCTTGCAACAATCATGCCCACAACACTCCTAGGATACGAGGAAAGGGTCTTTCAACACTGCTAAATGGAACCAAATGGTTCACATTGGGTTCACCAAAATGTAGAGGAGGGGGACCAACCACACCAAATCTCTAGGTCACAAAGAGCTGAGAGTAGAAGGCTACCCTAATCTACCTCAAGTTGGACAAGTGTTTGATTTCAAGGATAGAGAATGAAGAGCACTCTCAGTGCTTCTACCACTCTGTTAACCCAAGAGTTTTAGTGGAGCTAAACGAGTAGGTTTTTGGAACCCAAACTATACCTCAGACAACTCTCTTCCAGAGGACAGTAGCGTAGATTAGGGATGACAATGTGACGTGTCAGCGTCTCATAAGTGTGCTATCATCCGTATGGATAGAAAGTACAAAAGGATAGTGAAAAGTATAAGGAACCTACTAACAACTTAGCAGTTGAGGTTTAAAGTGTTGACTAGAATGATAAATAAATAAAAACATGAATAACAAGAGAGATGGTATGAAAATGATAAGGACAAAGGTGGTGAAGATTCAACTCACAAAAAGTTCAGTTTTCCAGCAAGCTCCACACCATCGAGTACCTACACACATCCAAGAAGGGAAAAGTGTTGGGGCTATTTTGGGGTTTTCCATAGTCAAACCCTTGTTTTGGTGTTTCCACCTCCATAGATAGCTAGATAAATAGAGAGATAGAAATATGATAAAAAAACAATGTTGGAAAGTACAAATTACCGAATGCTACAAGAAACACTATGCTACTCAAATCCAACAACAAAGTAATAGTAAGAAAGTGATGCCACCCTCGACCAAAGGTGTACAAGGCCAATGAGAAAGGAATGCAAGTCTACAACTATGGCAAAGTGGACGTAGCTGCAACAACACCGAAAGACGTCTCAAAGACATCAAGTTGAAACTTTTGTGGTAGATGTGAAGAATGTTGTGATGTTGGAATGGTTGATAGTGCAACTAGCAGCTTGAAATTGCAAGGATATGGAGCTAGAATGCTAAGGGTATGAAGCAAGATCGAGCAAGTGTGTAGAGAATGTGAAGATGGATTGAAAGTGAAAGATAGCCATTTGAAGAAATTTTGGGAGGGAAAGATCCATTCAAAGATTGAAAGGAAGGAACAAGAGCATTATGTTTCGTCGCCAATGGAGAATGTAACACCTCTGCAGATTCCAAAGGCAAGAATCTTGTCAAGATGGCGGTGCGTAGCTGACATAAATTCCCCCATCAACACTAAAAATAATCACCAAGTGGATGGAGTTTGGAATGAGGACGTGGAATTACATGGTCAGATTTTATTTTTCTAAAGTGAAGGGTGTAAAAGGGGAATTTACAAGGGGGTGCAAATTCACTCCTATACACTCCTTGTGACCTTACATCAAGGTTGGTTTACAAAATATGAATAATATGATGGTGGGAACATGTACCTTGGAGATGATTCTCATCTGAAAATTATAAATCCAAGATAGAGTCTTGATTTTATTCCCTAATGGATGAGTGAAGTGGATCAATGGTGTATTAGATATCCTTGGTTTGGCATGGAACCTACTTTCTAAAAGTAAACTAAATGATGTAGTTGTCCAGGTTGATTTCTTAAGTAAAGGGTACAAGATTGTCAAAGGAGCTATGGTTCTTGCTAAAGGTGTTGGAATTGGCACTTTGTTTCATCTATATGCATGCATAGTTCAACATAATAGTTCTTCAATTCTTGTATTAGAATCTTCACATTCACCATTCAAACTAGCAACAAAGAGGTGTTTTGTGTCTACTTTTGATGTTCATGCTTTATGGGTACCTAAGGGTTCTTGTTCTTTGGAGACTAAGTTACTAGTTGATCAAACAATGCTATGGCACCAAAGGATAGGTCGCGAAGGTAAGAAGAGTTTAAGAACCCTAAAAAATAAAAACCTTGTTGAGGGGTTAAATTATTATAATCTTGAATTTGATTTATGAACATTTGTATATGCAAAATAAAATTGTGTTTAGTTTTACTCTAGTTCTCATAAATATTCTAGGGTGTTTGATTCAAACCATTATGATATATTTGATCTTATTAATATTCCTTCAATTTTAAAACGTGAATATTATGTTTCTTCATTGATGATATAGTAGAAAGATAGATATATTTCTTTAAAGTAAATTTGAAGTCTTCAATCATTTTAAAGATTTTAAGGATCTAGTACAAAATCAAATTGGTAGGAAGGTTAAGATTTTGAAAATCAATAATGGATATGGGTTTTATTTAGTAGATTTTGATATATTTTTCAAGGGCCATGGGATGGAAAGACATAAGAAATTTTTGTACACCCCTCAACAAAATGGAGTTGTAAAAAGAATGAACATGACATTGATGGAGAGGGTTATTGGTATGTTAAGTGGGGTTGGCCTAAAACAAAAATTCTAGGTAGAATAAATTGCCACAATGTGTTACTTGGTTAAAAGTCTCCTACATCAAATATTGTTGATAAGACACCTATGGAGGTGTCGTCAGGAGAAAATCCCTCATTGATAGATCTTCAAGTCTTTAGTTGTGAGGCATATGTACATGTGTCTAAGGGAAAAATGATCAAATTTGGAGAACAGGGTTGTAAAATGTATCTTCATTGGTTATGGTGTTAGTGTTAAAGGATACAATATTTGGGACACTATAGATGAGATATTTTTGTAGAGAAAAAGTGTTATCTTTAGAGAAGTTAAGTATTCTTCCACAATATTGCAACTTAAGAAAGATGGAAAGAAAGATGTGGCTCAACTAACCCATATGATTGAGAAGTTTGAACCATAAGCCAATGAAATATCTAAAGAGGAAGAGAGTTTAGATAGTTCTGAAGAAGAATAGAATCTCCACCTCAATCATAAGGAGCTCAACTCAAAAAAAATAACAAGAAATGTATACTCTAATTGGAGATGTATTTTTACTTTGATTACTAATAATGATGAACTTAGGACTATAAAGAAGGCTATGGGTATGAATGATGCAAAGTCTTTGAAGGTTTCCATGGATGAGGAGATGATTTATTTGAAGAAAAATAATACATAGGACCAAGTACCTTTTCCTAATTGATGAAAGCATTTTGTATATAAATGGGTGTTCAAAAGAAAAATAGGGTTTGATGGTAGTGTTGAGAAGTACAAGGTGAGATTAGTTGTGAAGGATTATTACTAGGTTGAGGGTATAAATTATAGGGATATTTTCTCCCTTGTATCAAATTTGATATCCATTTAATTTATATTTATCTATTGTTGTATGTTATGATCTTGATATTAAGTGAATGAATGTGAAGACAACATTCCTTCATGGTGATTTGGAGGAAGAGTTTTATGTGACACATCCAAAGCACTACATTGAGAAAGGTAAAAAATATTTGGTTTGTAAGTAGAAGAAATATTTGTATCATATTAAAAAATCCCCTAGGATGTGGTACCAGACTCTTTTGTGTTAAGTTTGGGATTTTTGAGATCCAAATCAAATCATTACATCTAATATAAGATGGACAATGATTGTATTCTTATCATTTTGTTATATGTTGATGATATGTTTTTTTCAGTAATGGAAAAGGTTTGATTTGTGATTTGAAGTCTCAAATTTTAGCACAATTTGAATGAAGGACCTAGGGGCAACTAGGTACATCTTGAGGATGGAGATCATAAAATATAATGTTACACCCTTAATATTAGAGTACATCGGGTTATGAATAGTCAACTTGTGGCTATCCTAACTCCTAATTAAGTAATATTATCATTATTACATTGGTATTTAGTTAATTAGGTTGGCTTAGGGCTTATATAGGGTTATCTAAGTCAGCCTGGGTGATATCCTAGGCATAAATAGGTATATATAGGAGGTTGTGAGTCTTATTTCATCATCATATTGTGAATTGTATTCTCATTGGAGATATTTTGAGGTTTGACCCCTCAAATTGGCTTGTTATTCGCAGTTATTATCAAGTATTTGCATCATATTTTAAATCGTATTATTCTATTGTGTAAGTTATTTCATAAGAAGTGGTATCCGAGCATGATCTTGGTACCATTATGATAATGCATTTTTTTCAATTTTGGAGGTCATTTTGTGAAACCCATATCTCCCATATTTTGAAAAAAAAAATTCTTATTTTTAAAACATTTTTGAAGGACCTATTCAAGAAGCTACAATCTCGATTTCAAAGGAATTGGAGAAAAATTGAGATATTTATTACAAAATTAAGGTTTTTACCCAATTTATTTAGAAAGTGTATATCTCCCAACAAATTTCGAATTGGTTCCTTTATTTTTGTGGGTTTTTGAAGAATTAATACAAGATTCTATAGTAAAAATTTAGGATAATTTTAAGTAGAAATAAGTGATTTATTACAAAATTAGGGTTTCCAACAATTTCACTCTCAAGGATGCAAAACACCAAAATTTGGGGAGATTTTTCTTGGAGAGTACAGTCTAGGCTTTGGTAAGTTACAAAAAACTTTTAGATTATTTTGAATTTATTTGTGTGATTTATTGCAAAATTATTTTCTACCATCATGACGGGGCCTGCAACAAGAGGCAAAAAGAATGCTACCACACCGGGGAAATCTTCAAATAAGGATGAGGTAGAAATTGAGGATAATAACCCTAATTATGAGATTAGAAAGGTCAAGGGTGAAATATCATCAATTAGGAATGAAATAAATTATTATTCTAAGAAGTTGGACACGATTATTCAAGGGATGAAGTGTAAGGGCGAAGATTCACCCAGTAAGGGTGAAGATTCACCTAGTAAGGTGGTAGATAATACTTTTTTGGACATGAATTCCTTAGGCTTGACTCCAATTTCAATAAGCATATTTCCTTTAATAATCCTATGCCAAGGCAATTCATACCCAAGTTGGATATGAGAAAGTTTGATGGAAAGGATCCAACCAATTGGTTATGCCAAATGGAGAAATTATTTGATCTTCACCATGTTCCTAGTCAACAAAAGGTATCTATGGAATCATTGTACCTAGAACCAAATCAATTTATTTGGTATCATTGGTTATGTGATGAGAAGAGAAAGAAGGGTTGTGTGGTCACATGGTCAATTTTTCAAGAGGAACTTGCTACCCATTATGGAGATGACTTTATTGATAGCTACTTATGCCAACTCACTAAATTTAAGCAAACAAAAATGGTCAAGGATTATATTCAACAATTTCAAACCCTTTCTCTAAGATTAGAGAATGTGATAGGAGAAAATTTGAAGGAACTATTTCTAGGTGATTTAAAGGATCACATAACATATGAATTATGATTGTTCCAACCACAATCCTTATCACAAGCAATAGTAATGGTAAGACAAGTTGAGAATTTTTTGGCTGGTAGGTGAAAAGGGAATGTAAATGTCAATGAAAGGAGATCTCCTACATATTCACTACCGTAACCTACTAGGTTGACTCCACAAAAAATTGATAAGAAGAGAGAAAAAGGGTTATGTTTCAATTATGAAAAAAAATATAGTCAAGGGCATAGATGTACATATTGAAAATAAATTATTTTATATTGAAGGTCTGAGTGAGGAAGAAGAGGAGGAACCAATATTAGAAGGTGATAGGGAGTTATATGATGAATCACATGATCCCAAACCAATCATTTCTTGTCATGCACTCTTTGGTTTTAGTGCCCCACAAACTCTCAAGGTAGTGGGTTTCTTAAAGAAGTAAAAAGTAATTGTGTTGATCGAATTGATTAGTACTCATAATTTCATCAAGGAAAAGTTGGCTACTCATCTAAATTGTTTTATATATGAATCTTGAGAGCCTCGGTGTTTGATTGCATATGGTGGTACTATTAGTTGTTCTAGAAAGTACCATAGCATTAAATTATTTATGGGAGATTATCACCTTGATAGCCCAATGTATGTTATCTCCATGGGTGCAACAAATATTATTTTGGGAGTACAATGGGTTGCTACTTTGGGAACAATTGAGATGAACTTCCAAGAATTATTCATGAGATTATAATCAGAAGGAAAGACAATAAAGCTAAGAGGGTTCAAGTTAAAGACCCCACAAATGGTAAGCTCTCATCAAATGCATAATTTTCTTAAGAAATGAGTTGATGGATTTGTGACCTAGTTATGTTCATTAGAAGTCTCTCAATCTAATGCTCCCACCCATCCATATTTACAAGTAATAATTGATCACCACTGAATAATTTTTGGAGATATTCCTAAAGGAATTCTTCATAAGAGGGATCATGATCATGCCATACAACTAGTTCTAGGGAGCCAACCACCCAATATCAAGCCTTACAGGTACCCACATATACAAAAAAGTGAGATAGAAAAGATTGTTGAGGAGATGTTAGAGGTAGGAATTATCAAGTATGGCCAAATTGATTACTCCTCGCCTGTGGTGATGGTGAGGAAGAAGGATGAAACTTGGTGTATATGACCAAACTATAGATTCTCAACATGTACACCATCAAAGATAAGTTCTATTCCAATCATTGATAATTTTGTAAGGAAAATTAGATGCAAAAGCAACTCTCCTAACGTCAAAATCCTTAGGGAAGAATGCAGATATACTTTTAATTTTTCAATTACAGTCTAATTAAGATGCACATGAAAGAGATAATAGAAACAGAGTATTTGACATACACATATGAACACCAGATATACGTGGGAAAACCCTTATGGGAGAAAAACCCACCACACCAAGAGAAATCACTTTGTATTACAGTAATGGAGATTACATACAAATATCAAACTTATCTTTCTGATGTCATATTTTAGCAGCTTTCACAATGATCAAACTTGTACAGGAACCTTCAAGTTACAATCTTTACAGAATAGAAATCACTCTGATACAATTCGAATTGTTCACATAATTGTTCTTCGAACCAACCGAACCCTCGAGCATCTGCAACTACAAACTATATTCATGTCATTCCCTGTCTGTCGAGCTTCCTCTCAGAATTGCTACAACGAACTGACTTCCAATGGTTCTCCTTCGACTTCTCTTATTGGTCCACGAGGCTCCACATAGGATGTTCTTCTTTCGGTCAAAGCGATCAACATGTATTGGCATGTCGGTGAGACACAAGAAGTGTCTCCCCGATGCCCAAAGGCTTCACCATCGATGTCGCCAAGAGTTATCCTTATTGCCAAGATGTTACATCGAGTCCAGAGAGCTACCACTTAGACTTCGCCATGTCACCAAGACTTATTGCTATCAGTGAAACATCATACCGAAGCTTCAAAGTCACACAGATGGTAGAATTTACATCGGCGAGACTATCGTCTTTCACCAAAAGATCATACCGAGGTTCAAAGTATTTCTCTGAAGCACCCAACATTCAATGAGACTTACCGCTATCGCTGAGACATCCCACCAAAAGTTCAAAGTTACTCCGTAGTGATCAGCAGTCGGCAAGACCTTTGTTTGTCGCTGAGACTTCACACCGAGACCCCTTTGGTTACATCGAGCACCGAACGGTCGGCAAGACCTTCATCATTCGCTAAGATTTCTTCCCGAGACCATTAGGGTTACCTCGATAGCCATATGCTATCGGTGAGACATTCTACAGTCACTAAGAGATCTCCCCGAGATCCTTTGTGTTACTCCGATGACCAACACTTGAACCTCCGTCGGTGAGACATTCGTACATCGGTAAGATTTCTTACCGATAGAATATAAGATACACCGAAGACCACAAAATGTAGCATACTGTCGGCGAGACAAAAATATCTCAATAAGACTTCTTACCGAGCCACCATAGGTTATCCTGATATACGATATGAGTGGCCAGTTGGCCAGAGATCTCCACGGGCGGTAAGAGGTCACAGCAAACACAATATGTCACAGCGATATGATCATTCAGTGAGACAGAAGCTAGGTCACAACGACTTGTACAAATCAACAAGGTTACTACTGCTAGTCGGCCAGACATGATGGATGTCACACCGACTTTTCCCCAATAGAGGTTACAGCCTGTGATGATTTAGGCACATATATCCAACAAATTTTCTAGATGAATTGAATGGAGCTATGTATTTTACAAAGTTAGATCTTAGATCAGGATATCACCAAATTCAAATTAAGGTAGAAGATATTTGTAAGATAACATTTAGTACTCGTGAGGGTCATTATGAGTTTTTGGTGATGAAATTTGGTCTTACCAATGCACCATCTACATTTCAATTTTTTATGAATTCCATCTTTAATAAATTCTTGAGGAAGTTTGTATTAGTGTTCTTTGATGATATATTGATTTAGAGCAAGACATGGGAAGAACACTTGCATCATGTAGATCAAGTATTACAAGTTCTCAAATTTCTGAATGAGGTGGAGTACTTGGGACACATAGTTTCACATAAAAGAGTAAAGGTGGATCTTAGCAAAATTAAGGCTATCATGGAATGGCCTATTCCTAAAACCATTAAGAAATTGAGAGGTTTCTTGGGATTGACTGGATACTATAGAATATTTTTGAAGAATTATAGTCGTATAGCACCACCCCTTTCAACTTTATTAAAGAAGGATTATTTTCATTGGAATGAATTTGATAATTCAGAATTTTAAATGTTAATGGAGGCTATGTGTACAACTCCAATTCTTAACACTCCCAATTTCACAAAGGATTTTATTGTGGAATGTGATGCTTTAGAAAATGACCTATAGGTGCATTTCTCATGCAAGAGGGTCGGTCCATTGCTTTTGAGAGTCATCAATTAAAGGGTGAGAATCAACTCAAACATATTTATGAGAAGGAAATGATAGCTATTCTTCATGCAATAAAACAATGGAGGCCTTATCTAATGGGTAGAAACTTTAAGGTTAAGACAGAGCATGATAACCTAAAATATTTTTTGGAACAAAGATTATCTTCTGAAGAAAACAAAAATGGGTTACTAAGATGTTGGGATATGATTTCAATGATATCGTATATAAGAAAGGGAAGGAAAATTTTGTGGACTATGCACTATCAAGGAAGTATGAGAAGGATGAAGATTTATTGTGTTCCTTTTCAATATTACAAGAAGATTGGGTGGTAGAATCCAAAGCAAAGTGGCAAAATGATGTTGCTACAAGTAATTTCATTCAATAGCTACAAAGTGATCCGAGTAGTTTGGATAAGTTTTGTTGGAAGGGAGATACTTTGTGGTATAATGAGTAATTGTATCTTTGCAAAAATTCCTCTCAAGAAAAATATTCTCACAGAGCTGCATGAGTCTCCAATGGGTGGCCATTCAATATTTTTGAAGGCATATCATCGAGTCAACAAAGACTTCTTTTGGGAAGGGCTAAAAGATCATGTTCAAAAATTTATGGCAAAATGTTTAGTTTGTCAAAGAAATAAAGGGGAGACAATTAAGACACTTGGTCTCTTGCAACCCTTAGTTATTCCTAGCCGACGTTGGGAAGAGGTCCCCATGGACTTCATCACAGGGCTTCCAAGATCTAATGGTAAGAATGTCATCATGGTAGTATTGGATCGCCTCACTACATATGCATATTTTGTTGCATTATCACATCTTTTACAACAAGTATAGTGGCAAGGCATTTTTGGAGAATATTCAAAAGCTACATGGTATACCTAAGGTTATTGTTAGTGACCATGATCCTATCTTTACTAGTAAATTTTGGAAAAAATTATTCAAATATTTGGGTACTCAACTGGCTCATAGCTCTTCATACCATCCTCTATCAGATGGGAAAACAAAGGTTTTTAATAAGTGTTTGGAAGGATATCCATGATGTTTCACTTCAAATAATCAGTCTCAATGGGTCGATTGACTACCTCTAGCAGAATGTTGGTACAACACTTCATTCCATAGCTCATAAAAAATGTCTCCTATTTCAAGATAAGGGATAATAGTTGATAAATTCGTGGGTTGATTGATTATGAATACATTTGCTCTCTATTTTTCTTTTCTCCTCCTTTGGCCAATAAAACTTACATCTATGTTTGTTTTATCAATCTCTATTTTTTTTGTGTCTACAAATTCCTATTTTTTGCAATCCATATATGTGTATGTGTTTCCAAAAAAACCTTAAAAATATCACATTACAATTTGTTTTTTGTATTAGTCAAAATCTTACATCAAAGTTTGTGAATATTATACATATTTTTATTTATTTGTTTGCATGTTTGGAAGCTACCCTTTTCAACAGAAAGAGATCATTTTTGGTGGTCTTCCTTAACACTATTAGGAGAAAATATAATATATTCCATGTCATGTTTGACTCCTAAATGGTTTATTTGAAGATATAATTATTAGGCCATGAGACGATTGAATACATTGTAGAAGTTAAACTAAATAACCAATGAATCAAGATGCTTTTTTCATGTATAATGTTGTTATCAATCATCTCTTCGACACAAAACATTCTTTATCATTTTCTATTTACAACATTAACATCTCTAAGTCATTTGTCATGATCATAAGAATAAGATTAAAAATTAAAGTATAGAGATCGCATTTCTAATATTCATACCTTGTTTGAGTGATCGTGTCAACTCCAAACAAAGATAGGATATAAAAACTAAATACAAGTTATGCTCTAATACCACTAATACCGGATTAGGATTGCTTAAGGATGCCACACTCAAATTATTTAAAATATGTTATAAATGGAAGCAATGATAGAATACAAGTAATACTAAGTGTTGAAACATATTCGGTCCCACTACCTACTTAACTCATTTCCTTTGTTTTTGTCATTTTCTAGGGACGCTACAAAATTAAAGTTGTAGAAAGACACCTTTATGACACATAGAAAAGTTTTGTATTGTATGACCATCGTTAAAATAAACACAAAATAAACAAATTTCAAAATTGTAGTCTCCTCATGAATGTTAATGAAGCCAGGCAAATAAAAGTATTCTGGATAGATACTCTAAGTTGTCAGGACAAAAGATAAATGCTCAAAAATCAAAAGTATATGTCTTCAACTCTAACAAAGCTTTAAAAAGAAAGATTATTCAAGTGCTAGGTTTTCAAGAGGCAAGTTTACCTTGTAAGTATTTGGGTATTCCTTTCTTTATGGGTGCTAATAAACCATCCTTTTGGGTTAATGCTATTGAAAGAATTAAGCTGAAAGTATGTGCTTGGAAAGCCCGTTGGTTGTCTTTATCAGGGCAAATTCTTTTAATAAAATTTGTATTGTTAGCAATCCCCAATTATTTTATCTCAGTCCTCAAGGCACCTAGATTGATAATTGATCAAATAGAGAAAGTGATTAGGGGCTTTTTATGGAAAGGAAACATGAATGATGTTAAAAAAATTCCTTTGATCTCTTTGGATTCTATGTCATCGGAGAAATACATAGCTGGAATAGGTTTGAATGATATCTCATTTGAAGCATAATATAGCCTTTGGGGGGAAATTGGCTTGGCAGATGTATACTAAGCTTGATTCCAAATAGTGCACTCTTATGCAAGCAAAGTATCTCGACAATTAAGAACCTTCAAGAATTATCATAGTCTCTAACCCACCTGCAGGATCTGCTATGTGGAACTTTATGTTATCTTGCAGAAAAGTAATCACAGATTATGTTTCTTGGGAGGTCAATAATGGGGAAGCAGTGAATTTTTGGGATGACTCTTGGAATGACCATCCACCATTGAGAAACTATCAAGACCTTAAAGTAGTCATTCCAATTCTTTCTTCTCTATGGGATTCCAAATTAATTGATTATGTATGTGCAGTAGAGATCTCTTCAGGAAAGTAATATGGAAATATTTTTCAAACTCACTTATCTAATGAACAAAAGAGTTGTCTTTATCAGGTTCTAGGAGCAAGAACAATCGTCTTATTAGCAAAAGCGGATCGTATTATTTGGGCTCCTTCAAAAGATGGAAATTACTCAGTCAAACATGGTTACAAGGTGGTCCTTAACAAGGATAACCATTTGCAGTATCAAAGAGCATATTCATTTTGTTAGAGTAATATGGTGTTACCAAATGTGTGGAGTTTTGCATGGCATGTGTTGAGGAAAAGAGTACTCACAAGTGGTCATCTGGTAAAATTGGGTATAGCAGACCCGTTTAATTGTGTTTTGTGTGGTAAGTGTTTGGAAAATCCTGATCATTTGTTTATGCAATGTTCATTCACCTAAAGTTGTTGGGAAATTTTCATGCAAAAAATGAGTTTTCATACTCCATTGCCAAAATCAGTATGGGATCTCTTTTCTTCATGCCTAGTGCTATATAAGACTTCATTTTTTGCATGTATTTGGCGTCTAATTCTAGCTGTTGTCATATGGCCCATTTGGTGGGAACGAAATAAACGTATATTTAGAAAAGTTTCAGCACCAGATCACTCTGTCCATGCAACAATTGAAAAATTAGTTGAAAAAGTAGTCAATGCATATGTACAGGATCAAAAGAATGTTAGTTCTCAGTTTACTTCATGGGATCAAAGCATACTTAAGGGTTGGCAAGGCATTATTCCACCTTTTAAAGGGAGTATGAGACTGCCTTCCAAATTGAAGGTGAATAGAAGCCTAATCAAATAGAACCCGCCGCCGATACGTTTTTTCAAGCTTAATTTTGATGGTGCATCTAGAGGGAATCTAGGCTCTTCAGGGGTAGGTGTTTGCATTAGAGATTCTTGGGGTAAATTGAAAGCAGCTAGATCAATTCGTATTCCTCCAGGTACAAATAATATGGCGGAGTCATTGGTCATTCTTTATGGTTTGCAATTATCAAGGCAATTTTGAATCAATAAGATTCACATTGAAGGAGATTCACTTGTAATTGTAAACATGTGTGAGGAAAGGAAATGTCATAACTGGCATCTAAGGTATATTTTAGAAAAGGTGTGGGAGTTAATGGACAAGTTTGAACTATTCTAGATCTCACATACATATCGTGAGGGGAACAAGCTTGCATATTATTTAGCGAATATGGGGTGTCAGAAAATAGAGGTAACAATAATGGAAAATAATGATGATCTAAAAGCTTTTCCTAATCTGCAAGAAATTATAGATCGAGAAAGCTTAGAAAATATACTTTGAGATTGGAAAGCACAAGCATAATATCAGGTCTTTGGGTGAAAAATATTTTTTCAAATATTTGTTGCTCGTCATGCCTTTGTTCCTTCAGTCCCTCATGCATATTTTCCACAAGTGGCTCCTTTGGCGGCTACTTTAGATCAAGCAAGTACTCCATCTCCTTTGCAACAACGGGTGATTCCCAGTCTCAATATTTCTCTACAGTTGAATGCTTTGGGAGAAGATTATTAAGAGAATCAGGGAGAAAATGAAATTAAAGAAATGGAAGAATAAGTTGGTCTGGTTTTGTAAATAGGTGCTACATATATAGTATATGCATAAACATATAATGTATACAAAGTAGTTTTGGGGAAGTTTACTCAAATAGTTGGTCTAGATATAGGGTTTTCTTCATCATTTGAATTTTCTAATGAAGAACACAAGGAAGAGAAGTTGCATGAAGAGGAAATTTGTCATGCCTTTAATGGAGAAAATGCTATGCAAACTCATATGGTTTCATTTCATTTCCCTGTTACCAGTGATGTTGGTCCAATTGAAAAGATAGATGAAACTAAAAAATTTGGTAATCCAATGACTGAGCATAGTGAAGGTATGCCTGGTTTGCATTATCATATTCTTGATCAATGCATTGAATTTTTGAGTGATGAGTTTCTTTGTGCAAAGAAAGAAGTTTTTTATAGATTTGACCCAATGATGGAAGAATGCAATAATCAAGAACTTCAGTCAACAGTAGTGTGCCCAGAAGTTGATTATTTGATTCCATGCTCAAAGAAAGTAAATGAAACAGTAACTAATGTTGAATTGCAACCTTCAATCTATGAGAACCTTGGAAGAGCAAAGTATGATTCATAAATCTTTGGTGAAGAATAGATCTTTGGTCGCTAGTGTGTATTTGAGAAATTTTTGCAATCCATCAATTGGAGATTTGATATGGCAAAAGTTGTAAAATGGCATCTATGTTCAAGCATATCACATGGCCACAATCCATTGTTCCATAAAGGAACATATTTTTCCCAGCCCGTGAATGGTTTTGCATGAGCAACCTTGGGTTTCCTCTAAGGTAGGGTCTTATGACCATGTATGTATTAGGAAATTTTGGTGTGTTCTTGTTTGGCTTGTTTGGTTGTCCTGTTTTCAGGTTTGTGCCATGTTCCCCTCCGCCCTTCTACAAGTAGCTCCATGTTCTCCTGATGACATTTCTTGACTCCATGCCTAATGGTTTTAGCATTGGTCCTTGCTCAAGTTTATGGAGTTCTCTATTTTTTCCTCAAGAAAACCAATCCCCAATCGGAGCCACTTGTTATCCACCTGTATGAAATCGAGAAATTTTAAACTTTTTATCCTTGCTATATGGAGTATTGGGCTTTTGGTTGTTGGCACATCGGGTGTACACAACATATTGTTCATATGGCACTAGACTCAATAGGTCCTATCACCCGATAAGCATTTGTGAGGTCGATGATATCGACACATCAAGTGTACACAACACATTGTTGATATGGCATCAAACCCAATAGATCATATCGCCCGATATGCCTTTGTGAGGTTGGCGATATCAGCATCTAAGCCTACGTCTCTAAAGATTTGTTAATGCTGAACAATATTATGGGCTTGTGAGGACCCCCTTTGACGGACTCCAAAGGACTGACTAGTATCGAAGGTTGGACTATCAGGTGATTGGGCAATCAGGTTAAATTTAGGTTCAGATCTCACAAGATATTATAGGCTAGAATTCTGACTAAGGCTACTTTCCGATAATACAAAGGATGGGGCCCTTTTTATGAAACATAGACTTTGACAATAAATACCATTGGGGATCGGCTAATCAGGTGTCCCATATGCTACAAGACCTAAACTAAGTTGTAAATTTTTATAGTCAACGTTCTTATTCGAGGATATTGTAGATACTCACAGTCAATGGCAATATAGATCATATGAGGGGTTTTTATCAATTTTGATTGTAGCAAGTAAACATGACAACAATCTTGGTTGTCAAGAACCATTGTAAAACTTATTTTGTAACTTTTATTATTTATTAATATATATATATATATAGGCTTTTAGCCTTTCACCACAAAAAAATGCAATCTCCTTAATACAAAGCATTAACAACAGTATGTAGACAAAACCTTTCAAAGCAAAATAAAAATAATACTAAAATTTATGCTACCAGCCAACAAATGATTACAAGAAAGATATTCATTGCATGGAAGGATGAACTGCACAGAGAATAGTGAATACCCAATACAAAAACCCTCATAAGTTATTTGCATTGCAAGCCAATGCGAAAAATCATCAAGTGAGCTTACATTACATGGAGAAACAAATGCTTTCCTAAATGCCTAGGAATTGTAGAGTTTATTATGACTTTGAATAAACTATCAAACCATAAACTATAGTTAAAAGTGTGACATGGATAGGAAATAACTAAGATGAATATGTGACCCCCCCAAAAGTGCCTGCTAAAAAATGATATGCAAGATGCAATATTTCTCGTGAACATGGGAATATTTGAATATTGAGCCCACCACGATGGTTTCATTATCCTGATCCTTTACACGTGCACTAACTTAATCTGTAATTTAACTCATAGACTGCTTAAATAACGTTTTGTTTGACAATTGAAACATGGGTCAGCTAGCAACATCCGGTAAATTTCTATCTTTATAGTGGTTTATAGTGGAGACCATTTAGACCAGCTTAGTGAGCAACTGCTTCAAAGCTTTATTATGCCTTTCATCCTCATAATCATATCCAAGAGTGCATGCTCGGGCTGAAAATTCTTCCATGTCTTCTTCTGGAACTTGCATGCCAACCAATACATTTGCACCCATCTCACCCTGCACAAAAAAATAGGCCATGTGGAATTTACATAAAATTAAACGACTTTGGACTTGCAGGAATACTTGAGACCTGCAGACTAGATTTTGATATGTATGTCCAATATTTTATATGATTATTATATTTAAACTATCATAGACGTCTTTAATATATCTATCTTAAAAATGTAGAGAGATTAGTCTCCAAATGTCTATTTTTATGTCAGCTCAAGAGTGATATTTATCAACATCTTTTAGATAGACATATTTAAAATATCTATGTTAGTTTACTTTCATTTTTACTTCAAGAACTATTTTATTACTCTTGTATACTATTAAATTTTAACAATTATTTTTAAAAATACTTATATATACACTAGACCATTTTATTTTATTTATTTTTATCATTTTTTTAATAATTTATTCTAAATATTATTTACTTTAATTTTATTTCAAAAATATATATTTTTTTTTACAATTTTCAAAATAAAATGTGAAATTAAAATCTAATTTATAATCTACATCTATCTAAAATACAATTGAAATCTACATAAGTAAAATAAAATGTATAGTTAAATTCAAGATTATTTTAATAAATATAATAATTTACTCCCTAGTTGAAAATGTATAGTTAAATTCAAGATTATTTTAATAAATATAATAATTTACTCCCTAGTTGAAATGTATGTATTTAACTTTTAAGTTACAATATGTACAATTGAAATCTACATTTAGTAAATTAAAATGTGCCTGAAATCTAATGACAAATATGGTACCATATTAAATTATGTTGTTTTATTTGTGTAGTTTATTTTTAATAAATATAATAATCTACTTGACAGTTAAAATATATGTATTTAAGATGCCATACATACAACTGAAATCTACATAGTAATTTATATAGGCAAATTAAAATGTGCAGGCTGAATAACTTCTACCAACAAACTCTAAAATCATATTAAATATCACTACAATTTGTTAAAAACTATTTTCCTTGCATAATATTCATATGTTAAAATTTTGTTTATTTTGTAATGATTTTCACTCTTCTCTACTCTTGTTAATTTTTCATATTTCGTTTTGAAAACTTATATTACACATATAATTTTATTTCTGTTGAGATTAATATATATTTTAAAAATTTGGTGTCTTTATATTTAAAAAATAAATGTTTGACTCTAAATAGTTTTTGTGAACATGGTCACACCATTGCATTACACCCCTTGCTGCTATTGTAGTTACGTAACCCAATATAATTTGAACTCGTGTGAGACACAAAAATATTTACCTGACTACGGTAGTGGAATAGGCTTATATTCCAACGTGGACTAAATGTGTCTAAGAATTTCATCAATGCACCAGGCCTTTCAGGAAAAACAAATCTGCAAATAAGTTCATTTTCCACAGCTGAACGACCTCCCATCTGCACAATAATTCATCAACAATACGTTAAAACGTGTCATCCTAAGGCACATTATGGGATGAAAATATAGTACATAATTGCAATGGTCAAGTTTGACGAACATTGGCAAAAAAGTTTCGCCACCTGTGAAACTTCAAACAAAGCACTTGAAAAACTGTACGGTGATTATTTAAATGGTTTCCACATAAAATAAGTAAAGGAATTTAGAAATAAGATCATCAGTACCAGAAGTCAATTTTGTTTTGAATTATCTTAACGAAGCTTAGAGAATTTGATCAAATCACACTAATGAACTTATATAGAATTGTGTCAAAAACTTTGGCACATTACACAATCAAAAACTAAAAGCGACACCTGCTCTGCACCCAATATGACAATGATCACATATTCTGGAAGTGATTATCTAGTATTTATTTAGACTCTGATTTTTTCTTTATAAATAGTGATATAACAGAACATTACAACATTTTACATTTTGAAATTTAGTAGAAAATTTGACAATCGTTCAGTGTTCTGACTGTATTGTAACATCTACTCATTCTCTCAAGTTTGGACCACTCCATCAAGTTCTCACTTGGCAATTGTTACTAGGATGTCTTATTAATAAGAAATTTTTTGATCATCAACAGTTTAATGTAAACGAAAGCTTTATTGAAAATGAAATATTTTTACAAGAACAGTAGCAATCAATGAGAAGAGATTCAAATCTGCAACACTCACTTTTACTTTTGTATGACAATTCCTTTGTGGTAGTTTTTAGTAAGAAATGAAATGTACACAATTTCCAAATGAATTTGAACTGCCACATTAAAGTGTTCTGCAAGAATTGCAGAGGATCTGTCATGAAGTGGAACTCATTGAAACCCAGTATTTTGATTTCTGATCATTTTGTGAATTTTGATACACTTCTGTTTTGAATTCCGGAACCTTAGGAGCATTTGCTGAAAAATACAGTTTTCAGAGATAAGGGGGATGACTTAGAAAAAAATATAAGCTTTCTGTTGCATACTATGGTTTCAGATTTCAAGCATCGGTAAATAAACTGCAACCCAGACAGAGTGACTGTCATAAGGGGAGGTCACTGTTGTAAGGCGCTCCGTGTTAAACTACCACTTTGATGAGTCATTCTCCCTTGGGAAGCAATCGGTCCCTTTGATTCTAATTTGATTTATAATGAGCATAACAATTTCTCAGTGCAAAGAGATTCTCTACCACTTTAGTGGTGTAATCTATCTATCAAAAGTTAAAACTCATGACTCGGCAAAAATAAGCAGACCAAATTTTGACTTGGACTCTGCTGGACAAATTGAAAAATACTTAAATTCTTTGAATCGCCAAGATTCAGGAGCACTCGCAAAAAACTCCTTTCCTTGCTTTGCAAGAGCTCTGTCAAGCAAAAGCTCTAAAAAAGCTTTTGATATGTTCCATGGAGTTTTGGAAGGGGGGACGGGCAATGCAGGGATGCATTTTAGGGACAGGTAGATTATGGACCAAAATTTAGGGATGGCGGCTGGCAGCACAAACATATAGATGATGTGCTGTTGGGATATTCAGAACTATACAGGTACATAAAATTTCAAGAAGAAAGAGTTTACCCAGCTAGAGTTTATGTTGCAAAAAGAATCCACAAAATAATATAATGACAATGGATGCGTTTCAAATAAACCATGAACTCTAATTATTGTCCAATTTTTTATTGAGTTTATGAAATTGAGCATTTGTTATATGACAACTGTGGAATTTATTTCCAGATAATTTGTTGACTGCCAAGTTTATCTCTTACGTAAATTAGTCTCATACACGGTACTTATTGTCTTCTGAGTTCTTATACAAACACTGCTACCTAAACTTTCCTTCAGATGGTCTAACACATCCAATGATCTTTTCAACATAACTGTAAGAGTGTAACTTCATCAGAATTTTTAGTTTCAGCAAAATAACTACTTGTCACTCAGATTCAGTATATCAGTTGGGCTTTCTGCACATATTGTTTATCATTTGATGATTCTTAATCAAATCTAAGCAGCAACCATTCAAGTACATATAATATAAAATTTAAATCATTGTCCTTCTCTACAAGTTTTATAGATATATGACCAATGCATTTAATTATGTAATCTAGTTGCAACCCTTTTTAATAGACTATTGCTGGTCACTATGGCTAACGAATTATAAAAAAAACCCAAAATATCATTGTGAGATAGCAACTTAGTTACTAACAAGATTACGGAGATGATCCTTAGCCAAGTCATTATCTGTGAGGTCAATCGTTTTCAAACCAGACGATGTTATGCGATCCTTCATGGCTTTGAGTTCCAAATCCGTATGAGTACCAACACTGCAGGAAAGAATTATCATAATGTAAGTAACTTCCTAGGACACATGTGGAATATGGACAAAATGGCCAAATAATTAAACCATCAGGTCAAGTGTGTTACTGTTAGCATTGCTTATATGAATAAAACAAACCCGACTTGCAGCAAACTCTATGTATAGCCATGTGCATGGTGTTTCCTTATGCTTAGGAATAGTTAAGTCCCTGTACGTGGATGGCTACTTAGGAAAGAATTGAAATGAAAGGAAACTAAGTATTGCATGAATGAAAGGCAATAGAAATAATAAAATACAGCAAAGGGAGAAATGCATGCCTATACAAGACGAGCACTTCATCATTGTGTGAATCACATCGATACTTGAATTCGGTGATATTTACTGACCCAACCTGAAAAAAAAAATAAAAAAATTTAAAAGTTCCAGTAAACTGAATGAGTTTATGTCTCCTGAAACTTGAGACTGGCATTATGTGACATGCCGTTTCATTGCAAACAAATGATTCCATACCAAATGACAAAACTTCTTGAAACCACCAAGCTCATCTGGAAGAAATGTTGCATGAACAGTCTCCTTTTGAACATCGACATCAATGAGTTCAGTAACAAGCCCCAGACGTCTAAAATTCATATTTGCTCCACTTGTTATAGCTACTACTGTTTCATCCTTCAGTCCATAATATTTGCAATATGCTTTTGCTCCAGCCAAGGCCAAAGCCCCAGCCGGTTCTAGAATACTTCTTTTTTCTTCAAACATGTCCTGATACAGACCAAAGGTTTTGATAAGAAATTGTACGATGGGGCAATCATAGTTAATGTGCTCATTGAAGGAATAGATGATAAAGTATTTGTGAGGAGCAATCAAAAATCAAAAAGCCCGTCTGTAAAAGAGTAGATGAAATAATTTAAAACATTTAAAGTATTTGTAAGAGCCTACAAGTAATTTAAATTTTAAACATTTATGTTTCTCTTACATTGGGAATTATAAAGATCTACATAAATGAAGAAAACAAACTAAGGAGACTGATAAGGAGCAAGCATTTAAGGGGGCAGGTTGGCTGTATAACATGTACATGGAAGCTTATCAAAGATTTTACCTCTCGATCCTCTCAGTATACACTACAATGATTATTTGAGGCCTCATCAGCTGGCGGGCATGCAATCCACTTTGCATGTAGGATAATTATTTAGCATCGTGACAGCAGGCGGAGGGGAGACATGGGCAATCTGCTGGACATTAATTCTGTTATTTGGCTCCTCTCCTTCCCTGCAAGGCCTCACCGAGATTCTTTCCCATACCCTTGTGTATAGGATGGTTTCTTCTTTAGGGCAAGGCTAGGGCACAAGGATCCTACTGGGTGACGCAACTGGGAAAGTAGAGAAGAGTAGCTCTCGAGAGGCACGGTCGGGTGAGAAAGGATGTTGGAAGACTTCACAGCTTACATTGAGCATGAAATTCAGAAATAGCAAACCCCGACCTCAGAGCATGGATCATCCAGCTATAGGAGTTGGGGAAGCAGATTGTTGGCAATCCCCGTGTCATAAATAGGGAGGCCATGACAAATTTGCTCCTCAATCTTGGTCAGTCTCTTTGGCGGCGGAATGTATTTGATGTTAACTGGTCTCCTAGTTGCACAACAATGTTATGTTTGGCTATAGGTACTATCTTCTCCACGATGATATTGAGGATGTCATGAATCTGTCCAAAACATTTTCTGAGTATCATTTAAAGCACTTTAATTGCCTTAAGGCCAAGCAAAATAGGATGCATAAAGGAATAGAGGAAATTACTAGGGCTATGAAAGTCGAATTGTCTCCTGGTGCCTCTGTTGGAGACTCCCATTCCTGTGAGGAGATCAAAGAGGAGGATCTAGTGAAGATTTCTCCTTCCCCCAAAATTTAAAAGTGTGAGAATGTAAAAATGTGATGGGATATGTCAGGGCCTAATTTGCCTCAACACCCTCTGATACACTGGACAGAAGTATGGCATTTAGTGACAATTTAAGTCTCCAAAACTAATGATAGTCTATTCCTTGGTGTTCTATGACTGTGTATGAGGAGAGGCCATAGTAATCTGCCCCTCACCATCATTTTTTATTTTTGGTCGTGCTGTGTGCATCTTGTCTGTTCAAGGATTACTTGAGAGGCAACGATGTGTATATCTCATATGGACTTAACCAGGCAGTGATAACATAATAGATAGATGTTAGACTTGTGTTGGTTTTTCTGCGGGAACTGATGGTCCAATTTTCTTTTTGGAGCTCTCCAGTTTGGGTATGGAGTTCAAGGCAGGGTCTCTGCATGATAAATTAACAATGGATTTTTTTAAAATATCTTGATCTGGCAAGCTCCCTGCTGCCAGAATCCAAGTCAAAATGAGTATTTTTGTGCTCCTGGGTGCCTAACCCAGGTTTATAAGTGCCAAGAAAACAATGAAAGGGATTAAAGGGAAGAAGTCCAATGGTTCTTGGAAAAAGTAACAAATAATTGCAATCCTTATTTGCTAAATTCCTTTACCTTTATTGATGCACAGATAGCATCACGACCGACAAGAACCACCCCATCCAGCAACTCCCTGCACAAGCGGAATGTTTCTTCTCCTACAACCTTTACAGCTACCCCATCTGCAAAGCCTCCTACATGCTCCAGCATCACTCTCTTTCCATGATGCAAAGAAAGTGCCATGCCATTTGCATCTGCTGGTTCCACACCAATTATCCGTACCTGTCAGAGAGAGTCATAGCTTTTTACTTTGGCATTCTCTAAACAAATTGGCACAGTAGAGCACAATTATGATATCTACTGAAACATTTATAGCAATATTAAGCCGTGACAATGATATGGTATAGCAAAAACAACGGATGTTGGTATTGGTAAGATGAAAATGTATAATAAATCTGCAGGCAACAATGAAGCAACATAGTCCCAAACAAACAATCATTCACACTATTCTGACTTTGATTAGAATCTTGAAGAAAGTGTATCAGCAATTGGCATTCAGAGACCATGTATGGGTAGTCATGCAAAACTCTTATGGGGGAAGGAAAAAGGACAAGTAGAGTGATCAACAAGATATTGACTCAAGGAAAAAATTAAGAGTGAAAAAATATGTAAGGAACCAAGAAACCCAATAGGACAGGATTTTTAGAATCATTGAATGAATGAATGCCTTGCACACCCTGCAGCTCTAGAGTGATATACAATATACTTAAAATATATAGAAATGTCAGAAGTTACAAAAAGTTTAATTCTCTAAAGAACACCTGTAAATGATATATCATTCTGCATCTCCTTCCTCTTGTCTGAATAAATTTGGACACAGAATAGAATATTTAAGGAGCAAACTACAGGCAATTAGATTCTATATTATGTTTCATTCTGCATATAGATGTTTATAGAAGCCACAAGAAATAGAGGTTGGAGATAGAGCCAACCTCAGGGTGGACTTGCTTTATATAAGCAGCAATGCCAGCAGTTAAGCCACCTCCCCCAATTGGTACAAATACAGCATGTAGGGGTCCTTGATGTTGATGTATAATTTCCATTCCAACAGTTCCCTGGCCTGCAATGACATCTGGGTGATCAAAAGGTGGTATAAAGGTGCGTCCCTCCTCCTCACACTGCTGCTTAGCATAATGCTGAGCATCATCATATGAATCTCCAACAAGAACAACTCTCGCACCAAGACGCTCAACTGCTTTCCACTGTGCAATACAATGATTTGTCAGTTTAAATTATATAAAGAAAAACATTGCACTCACAAACCAATCACTGATTCAAAAAGCTTGATCGTCAAATTTTATGAATTTCAATCTATTGGATAATTCAACTCGGACATAATGATCCAATGGGAATTGAATAACAAAACTTTCACTGATGCTGCTAATGTGAAAATAGGAACAACTTTTTTGGGGGTTAGATAGATCTAAAGACCTTATAGACTTTGTAATTGGTCAACAGTCAAATTGCTATTCCATTCTACAGGCATTTTCAAACAAACCAATATCTTGCATTTTGTAACATATATACAAAGAATAGCCATAAGCCCAACAGCATTTTCTAATGACCAAACCTTGATTTCAGGAGTAGTCAAAGGCATCACCACCACTGCATCACAGTTGAGTCTTTGTGCTGCCAATGCAACTCCTTGAGCATGGTTACCAGCAGATGAGCAAATAACTCCTCTCTCTAGCTGCTCTCGAGGTAGCTTGGCCATCATGTTGTATGCTCCACGCAATTTAAATGAAAAAACCTGTTAATCACATCCCAAAATAATAAATATACATCTGCTTAAACAATACGATTAAATAAATGGTAAAATCAAACGTAGAGACCAACTCGCTCCGAAAAACATATTCATCACTTTGAATAAGATCAGAAGTAGCGAAACATGTATTAGTAGGGATAGAGAAGGTATATATATTCACCACTTCAAATAATTTCAACTTTAATAGCACCTCTAAATGAAGTACATAGATATTAAAACTCCAGAGTGCATAGATGTTAAAACTTCCAATAGTGAACATGCATAAAATATAGTTCATTGACAGTCTTAACTCCTACAAGCTTACTACCTATGGGTAGAAATTCATTTATCTGTGGAGTTATTGAATGGAATGAATTTCAGAGAATCCCATAAGACTAATATTTGCCATCAAGGCACAACCATAAGTTTAACGTCAATTGAGAAAAAAGCAATCAAGAGTTAAAATTTCAATCTCCTCCAAGTTAATGGCTGGAGAATTGCTTACTACTACAATTAGCAGGGCACAACTCTAAAATAAATTAAAATTTCAATCTCCTTCAAGCTAATGGCTGGAGAATTGCTTACTACTACAATTAGCAGGGCACAACTCTAAAATAAAAAATCTTTAAATAATTGATGTTTCCAGGAGTAATATTAATTAGATATTTTATTTTGGTTTAATTTCAACTACATGTAATATTTAATACTGTGAACTGTGAACCATATTAAATACTATAATATCCCTTAATAACGTATTTCCTCGGTTGTCTGTGTGTGTACCTAGCCATACATGAAATGCACTTGCCCTAAATACGCGAATGGGAAACGCACCCCTTCCCAGACCTTATACATACTCAGTGCAGCCCAATACAACAGGTACTTTACCCCAATTGGAGTATGTACCCCATTTGAAACTTCAATATATATTAAAAAAAATCGAAAATATTTAAATGGGATAAGCCTAAGCGTTAAAACATTGTACCTTCCAGTGGAGCCTAAGTTCAAATATTGAAAAACAAATTGCCACTAAAAACTCTCTTACCGATTCGCAAAGAAAAACTCCAAATCTTTGTCCAGTTCGTACCCAGTCCGGCCTGCAGTGGGCGCGGGTAGGGCACGGACTTGGGCCATGGTTTCATTCAAATACATTGGTAGATTTACCCGCGTGAATTCGGGGTCCAAATCCATCGCACACAGCGAAGCTCTGTAAACCATAGCCATTTTTGTTTTCCTCGCTCTGTCATTTTTATTTTACAACACATTTCATGTGAAGTAAATAGAGAACGTCAATGGTATCCAGACCGACGCAGCCCGTGCAGGCAAACATTGGCTCTTTTTAATATATATAAAAGTATTTTATCAATTTATAATTTATTAGTGATATAATATATATGTTAAATTTTAATTTTAATGTAATTAATTAATTTTTTAATAATTTTAAATCATTTATATTTTAGTTTTTTAAATTTGTATTTTAATATATTTAAATAAAATTTTAAAAAATATAATATTTGAATTTAATTATAATTTTTCTTATTGAATTTAAATTCAAATAAGAATTTTATGATAGGGTATGTGTGATCTTATAAAAATTTATGGTTGTTTTATTTATTAGTTGTATGTCATATATCATTTGAACTTAATTTCTATTATTGAAATTTATAATTTAAAATAAAATAAAAAACAAGTGACAACCTTAAATTTATATAGTATATTTTAATGAATGAAAGCCTTCAAACTTCAAATCAACCAAAAATCTTAGTTGACTAACTTATATATTAAAATAGAATTAAATAAAAAAATTATAACGTCCATAAAGTCAAAAATAATTTATGAAATAACAAATCTTATCTTCTAGTTTTAAAATTTGCAAAAATAACTACTATTATCAACCAAAAAAATTACAATTAACTTGTTTAATCTTTATATATTAATATTTAAAAAAAAATCTCAAATACCTATTATATAATTTAATACTTTTAATTAATATATAATTAATAAAAAAAATAATACTTCATGTTTATTTTTAACTGCCTAATATAATATTTATTGATATAATGAAATCACATACATAATGATATTCAGATTTCAAGACTCAAATTTGATATTTTCAAGTTATAATGTAACCTTACCGACATCTTAGCAAGTTTTAGTAATTCGAACCAAATGCAGGAAACCTTACCTCCTTCCTAATTTATTTAACTCATACTATACAATCAAATCATTAAAGATTTATAATAAAAAATAATGAGATCCACAGAACATACAAATAAGTATTTTTGATCAACCATGACACAACCTACAAAAATTTCAAGAGAAAAAATATCCTCAAATAGAAGCCTAAAAGAGTTAAGAAGGAATATAAATTGATGAAGATTGACTGTAAACTAAAGCTCTCCAATACTGATAAAAATCAATTGAATTCCTCGTTAACGCCACTGAGAATGTCATGAAAACAAAGATGAAGATGCAGTGTTGGAAATGCTTACAGGCTGTAAATCCTCTCGTTTCAGCAAAAAGTTGACGCCAGTCTTGTGCGAAAGCTTTGACGCATATTGCAGAGGCGATTCAATTGCCACATCATAAACCCTGGACGACAGAATCCTAGTCAGATACGAAATCGCCATCGGAACTTCTCCATTATTCGGAATTGTTCTCGTCTTTTCCGAGACACCGCCGAGAAATCCAGCCTCGTACTGCAGCGATTCCGCCGCAACCTTCATCAATGGCGCCGGAGTAACATTTCCTGTGTCTTCCAAGGATCTGGGAGAGGGAGGCGGACGCGAAATTTTAGCGTCATTTTTCGAAATTTTGGTTGCCTCCAGTCCCCGGACGGCCACGTTCTTCGCTACGAGAGCTCCTCGACTGGAATTACGAGAAGACGAATCTAAAAAGCGAGTATTTTTCCTGCAGCTCAGTGCAGAGGTGGAGGAGTGAAATTTAAGTAATGCTGGAGAAAACGTGCTCGTGGTGTTGAGCATTGTGAAAGCTTCCATGGCGGCAGCTCTGACAAGCGATGCATATTGAAGTGGAGGGCTGTAATGGCGGGCTTTAAGTAGGGAAGCCTGAGAAATATGTCCGTCACTTACTGTCAAAGCCACGAACCTGGTGTTTTTTTCTTAATATTTTAGATTGATTAACGGAAGACGGCACTGTTTAAACTATAAATGTTTCCATGTCTATGAAACGTACAGTTATCCCGCGCCTGTATGACTGGAAACGAAGATTTGATTTGAAGCGTTGAAAGATTAACTTGGACAGTGAAAGCTTTCCCCTAACTGCGGTTACACTGTAAGTTTGTTTTAGAGATGAGAAATTTTTAACCGTGGTTGAATCGTGGTCCTTAATAATAATAATATGATATTAAGAGACCACTAAAGGTGTTAAAATTACCGGGCGGTGTAGGATCTAGAGTTTAGATTTTATGATTCACCTTTGTTCGTTTTGGATATATTTTATCAAATCTAGTATTAAATTTTGAATCTCTCTCCTATGTCGCAGTCTAATTAAGCTCCTTTCCTTTGACGGCAAGGTATATATTATATTTAATATTAGATTTTGAGTGTTTTAGATTCAATATTTTATTGGGTTCAAGTATTTTATCTTGAGAAATCAAGATATTTATATAATCTGTAATAATGAATTAAAATTAAAAGAGTGTTATATTTAGGTGTTTAGTGTATTATGAGGTTTGTGGTAGGTTTTACTTTCTTGATAGAAAATCATGGTTTTTACGAGATCTTATTCATTATGAGAATCAAAGTTGTGTAGTTCTATTCGTCATAATGATAACCCAACACAAAGTCTACATTATTTAAAGTCATCAAAAAAAGTACAAATGAGTTCTTGTAATATATCATTTTTCTTCATTTTTCTTACAAACTTTTATGCAAAATGTATTTTACTTGTAATCTCATTAATATGATTTGGTCACTAGTGGACAATAATATATAAATTTTAGATCTCAAATTCCAAATAATGTTAACCTAGATATTTTAGTGTAAGGTGATTTTATTCCTATACACATGTAAATGACAATGTTGAATTCATAACTTAATAAAAGGGCGAATTTGTAAAAATCGTTGGAGAAAATTGTATATAGTTTGTTTTTGTTAACATTTGAGAGCGCACCCTCTCATCCATCATCAAGAAGAGGATAAAAATGATATACAATTATACAACCAACTTCTTAAAAAGAGATATAAGGACTTGACATGGGAAAACAAGAGTTGTAAGGGAGGACCTAAAGACAATCAAGACAAAAAAATTGAAAATATAATACTAGACAATAGGAAAAAAATAACAATTGAGATGATTTATGGATAAATAGTAATAAAAATTCAATTAGGAAAATTAAAATAAAATAATAATAGTAACTCAATTTTAAGTAGTTATGATTGTTATAAAATTTTATAATAATAAAATATACAAATTAATGATTGTAACAATAAAAAGATAAATGGTAAGATGTAAAATTGGTAAGTGAATAAAATTATAATATAGAGTAGTAAAAAGGAAGCAATATTAAAGATAAAATTGAATTATGATCAATGCAATAAGTATAATTAGTAAGAGAAGAATTAAAAAATATAGTGGAAAATAAAAAAATGATGCAAAGAGGCTAGGATAAAAATGGAAAGGATTGAAACAAAAATATTAAAACAATACAAAATAAAATAAAGGGAAGGGAACCAAAGGAAGGCCAAAGCAATAGAAAGGAAGAGTGCAACATGAGAGAAAATAGTGCAAGCAAATAATGAGCTAGGGTAAAAGAAGAGGGAGAGTGGAGCAAGAGATAAGAAGAACAAAACACAAAGAATAAGAGGGTTGAATGGTGAGGCATAGATGGAGGTGGGACAAAATGATCCCTAGGGAAAGGTTGGGGTAGAGGATGAGGCGAGGTAAGGGAATGAAAAAAGAAGGGGGGGAGACCCCAAAAGGGAAGACATGTGAAGTTGAAGAGGGGACACAAAGTCAAAGAGAAGAGAAGAGGTGGAGAGAAATCAAAGGGAAGGGGAGTTGGTTTGGATGGAATTTAGTAAAGGATTCCAAGTTAGGCTCAAGCTCTGGATCCAATATCTTAGTTTAGGTTGGCAAAGTGATTTCTTCTAAAACAGGTTCTTTGATCTTTCTCCTAAAGAAACTATCTTCTTTGATCATGGCATGCACATCCTTAAGGTTAATGTGGTGTTTAGTGCTAGAGGAATGCTTTACAAAGGAAATTTTTTTATTCTTTCATATCAAATGTCAATAAAATGTTCATTAATTTTGGTGTTAATTGAGCAACTTGTCTCACCAAATGTAAGAAGTCCCACATGATCTTGATCAGTATTATAGACACCTAATTTGAGAAGATTTTTTTGTTAGGAAAGGTGTCTAAACCTTGATCCTAATGCTAAGTATATAAAGAATGTAGTTTTCAAACTATTAAACAAAAAAAATTATGTTTTAAACTATTGGTCCCTTATTTTTAGGCAACATAAAAAATTTGGTTTGTTCAACATTGCTTCCAAGGATGCATATTTTGTAAAACTTTTTGAGCTCTACATTTAAAAAAAGGGGACCCAACGGCCTCTGAATCAAAATTTATGGCCTCTAAAAAAATTACCTCTTGCATTAGAAATGCAAAAATGTCCACTTGACATAGAAAAGAGTTGTAAGATGGAATTATACATGTTTAAAAAATTATGATGCATGTTATGACATGTCATAAGTATAAAATTTTAAATATACGTCACACTTTTAGCCCAATAAAATATTTTTTTCCTAAAAATATTTGGCAACTACGTGGCATAAAGAGTTTTGGGTGAATCCCTTTAGCTCAAAACTATTAAATTCATATAATTTAATTTAAAAGTCAAACTAGGTTGAATTTTCATTTAATGCTTTGACTAAAAAAAATTAGGCAAAAGGGTTTTGATCAAAACATTTTCACCCAAAATTGTCTATGTAGCAACTTAACCCCTCTTTTAGAATGAATTCAACAAAAAAACAATTTTAACTCAATTTTTTTTCAATCAAGGGTACTTCCATGAAAATCTGAGAAAACCCTTTTATAGAGCTTGGAGTTTACAATCCATTTTTTTGTAGCTTGATTATTTTTAGCATACATTTTTTAAACTTATTACTAGTAGGCTATTATAATCAAACATGAGGTCGATTAGAAATTAAAAAATATTAATTTAATAAATTTAAATTTTAGTTAAAAATATACGATGCACTAGAGGATAGAATCCTCTCCAAGATGGTATATTTTTTGTCTTTTTAACTATATAAAAAATATAGAAGTTGGCATCCCATGAAAACTATAACATTTCGAGTAAATGTGACTTTATAATATTATTAAAAAATAAATATTTATTGAAAATCAAATAAAAATTTCTCTTAAATTTACAAAAAACTATAGCCATAAAATTTTAAATTTTAAATTTTTTTGTAAGCATAAACTATGTTAAGAGTTTTAAATTTCATTGGTTTATATCATTCTAAAATTTAAAACATAAATATCATTTTAGGTGGTCCAATTTGAAAAACAAATATGTGTGTTGGTTATTTCTTTTATAAAAGTGTGAAAGAGTTCTAAAATTTTATCCATAAGACATCCTTGATTGGAGATAATAAATAAAAAATGGAACTCCCGATTTGGTGAGTGGTTCATGATGCGCTTATGACAAGTGGAAGGAATATACTATTTTTAGTGTGTGAACTCTTCTTAGGATTTGGGTATTGGTTTTCTAACAAGGTATTGGGGAACCAATTTTTTGGGTGGTTTTAGCTCATGGTTTTTTAATTATCATTTAATGGTTTCATGTACTACTTCTCCTATTTATAGTGTTTTTGAGATGTGGGTATATTGAGTAGTGAATTTATAGGTATTATTATTCTATAAAAATTCCAAATCTTTGGTTGGTGATACTATTGTAAAGGCTTGCTTTGCAAGCGTATTGTAACTATATTTGGATTACTAAATAATACATTGAGATCTTTGGAGTGTGGGGTTTTTACTCTTATAAGGGTTTTCCTCATGTACATGTGTTGTGGTATGATTTTATTTATCTTTTATATATGTTTATCTTTTCTATAATTATAAAGATCTAAATTTTTTACAATACTCTCCTCTAAGATTAATTCAAGAAGTGTTTATGTGTACCTTGTTTCATTCTAGTCTTTGGGTTCTTTAGTTGTTCAGACAAGGTGTATAATAATCATGAGGGGCTTAAAGGCATAATTGAGTCCTTTTTTTACAAAGTATCTTGGTGATATTATTAGAGATATCTCCAATGTAGGTGGGATGGTATATCATAGAACCCAATAGAGTCCTAATTTGTTAGTTTATAGCTGAGGTGGTATTTAGCTTGCCTAAAATATTATGTGATCTAGTTGTTATAGTTCCCATTCAATTTTAATACCTTAGAAATGTGGGAAAGTTCTTGGTGAAATTTGTTCATCATTGCAAGTGTGGAGGGCCCTAGTGATAAAAACTTAAGGACATGTGCCTTTTGGGTAGAGTAATGATGTGAGGAAGCATGGAGGTAGAGCTTTGTGTGGGTGGATCTTTTGAAGACATGATGGACAAGGGGAACCATCCCCTTTTCCTAATCAAAAGGATTTCTAAGAAGGGAACTTGGTAGTTTGTTTTGATTTCTTTAATAAACTAGATAGTCAACAATGTTGTGTAAGTGAGAGTGGAAATACTATAACTCATCAAGGCCATGGGGAAAACATATGCTATTATCATCTACATAGTTATTCCATCATCTCAATTTAAGTGAGAATGAGTAGTTAAGGATGAACTCTTCAAAAAAATCAACTTCAACTTAGCAGTGATTAAATAAAGTAGGGATCACATGACAACTCCATCAAATTATTCATAGATTTTTCTTTGGAAGGTAAAGAACATACATTTGAGGAAAATATTGACAAGGGAGGAAATTCCTCATTGTTGCTAAATCTAATCAATGCAATGGAGTCATTCAAATTTTCTTAAAATGATACTACATAAATATTACCAAAATGTTTCATGTTGGTTCTCCAACCTGCTATCCATGATCTCTGAGAAGCTTCAATTATTTATGTTCATGGTCATTGAGAAGATGGGCCAATGAATGTAATATGGATATATCTCTCTTATAGTTTAGGCTATGAAATACCTAGACAAATACAACTCAAACAACACTAGATTTTGTATGAACACTGGGATTATCATAACGAACAACAAATCATTTGTGTTTAGGACTATGAATAAGGATTTAAAAATGATTCCACAATATCAACTTTCATATTACCCTTAATTCTTATACATGAACATAACACCTAAACTACTAACATGCAACACTAAAGTGTGATTTTTCATTCTAATTATTTGTGTGGGTAGGGATGTAGAAAAAATTAGTGTCTACTCCTTAGGATTATAGAGTCTAAAAACTATAAACATATACTATTCTAACAAAATCAACTTTTTACTTTATCAATACATCATTATTGCTTTACAATAATTTAAACCCATAATTAGAATAACTTTGAGATTTAACTATTGAAATGACAATGTCTTACAATGACAAACTCCAATGATTTGTAACCTCGCTTGTCTAGAAAGACGTATTCTAATTTTCCTTGAAAATGTACTTCTCTTCAAGAGTTGAACAATATAATAAATGAGACAACCTAAATGCAAATTTATATTCATCAAGTAATTTCAACAAAATAAAATCATAATTACAATACATGCCAAAAAAAGGTCAGGTCTCTATTATCCTCTAAAAAAATATATAAAGTTTTAAAGAGCTTCTCTTCACAAGTCTTTTTCTCCAAAATCACCCAACCCTTACAAATAAATATTAAATCCTTTACGTTGTATAGAACCCCTTTCGAAAATCAACACAACTATTACAGTTTTTTTAGAAAAATCAAAACATCACATTGTGGGGAATCTTCTATTTTCATCCTCCTTTTGATTTTGAAATTTGTTGCCTTCTACTTTGCTTTTACGAGAATTTAAAACTTATAAACTAAAAATATTTGAAATAATATAACTTTCTGAGAGCCATAACTTTTGATCTAGTTACTTGTTTGACCTCTCATTTTTTGAAACTAAAGAGCTTTATTGCCAAAAAATTTGCAACACCAACTTTGACAATTTTTAGAGTCAAATTCAATCATTTGAACCTACAAAATAGTAATTTGATACTATTTAAAGTTTTTTGGAATTCCAAAAGTTTAATAGCTTGTTATCTTTATGTGTGACTTTTTGGTAGAAATTGACTCTCTGAAAGGCTAACTTAGCATTCCTAGAGTTTTGCATAAATTCTAGTTTTGTACATGCTTAACTATAAATTTACTTAAAAATAGCAATGTTCTTGTTTTTAGCTATTTTGATCATTTTGGTTATTTTGGACAATTTCAGGGGATGTTTTAAGTAGGTATATACTCAATAGGCTCATAATTACCATAAAAGGATAACCTCACACATTGACAACAAAAATTTGATCTCAACTTGATTTGGGTAAACAAAGAAATAAAAGGGGACACAAACTAGGATGACATGACTAGCAAAACAAATTAAATTTTACAATAGGCATGAACTAGAAAATTCAATATGGGCTCTAATATTGTCATCATCAACTATTTTTTCTTTGATGAAATCGATAAAAATGGGTATTATTTGATGAAGGAAGATAGAATTCCTAATTAGAGAACTATTAACATAGATAGATGAGCAGCAAGTTTATAAGTCAGGGAATTAGTGGTGTCAACTTTCTCATGCCTCCTCTTTTCCTTACCTTGCTTCATCTAAGATCCCATAACCTTTTCCCAAGGATTGTTTTATTCTTCTCCATCTATGCCTCCCCTTTCAACCCTCATTTTCTTTGTGTGTCATTATTCTCCTAACTTGCTCCACTATCTCTCTTCTTTCACCCAAGCTCATTATTTCCTTGCCCTATTTTGTCTCTCACGTTGCACTATTCCTTTTTATTGATTTAGCCTTTCTTTGGTTTTGTTTCTTTTCTTTTGTGTAATTTTAATATTTTTATTTCAATCCTTTCCATTTTTATCCTAGCCTCTTCGCATCATTTTTTATTTTTCACTATAATTTTTAATCTACTATTATTACTAATTATACTTGTCACCTTGATTATAATTTTATTATCATTAATGATTATTGCTTCCTTGTTGAACTACTTTATTTTATTTCTATTCACTTGCTAATTTTATACATTACCATTTATATTGTTATCAATACAAGCATTATTTTATTGTATTTTATCAAATTATAATATTATTGTAGTGACATTAACGAGGGAGGTTCTAATTAGCAGGAGATGCATTCACCATCACCATAAGTTATTTAACATAGATCTCTAATGTATTTCTTTGGAGTTACATATAGAAGAGTGAGGGATCTTAAATTATGATAGGTCTAGGGTCCATATTATTTTTTTGCTCCATAATAGAGCACTAGAGAATTAGGGATGCATGCCTATTAGATTAAAATGAGGTCAAAAATTCCCTTTTGAGTGGATGTGTATCTTGGGTGTTGTCATTATTGCACACAGGGGCCCATGTGTTTTTACTATAGACCATTATTTTGGTGCATATTGTTTTGGGATACTAATTGTGGTGTCCTCTTCTCGCTTATTTGTAAATTTGATGCATTCAATAAAGGTTATATGGTTCTAGTTTAGGTTGAGTACTCTTATAATGTTATACTAAGGAGTTGGGTATATCATATCAATATACCAAATTATTCATAATTAATACAAGCTTAGTGTCTCTTTGGTGGTGGACTTTTCCCCAAAGGGTTTCTCCACACACATCTAGTGTTAAGTGTTTGTTGATTTTAATTTATTGACGAGCTTGTCTACATGCTTCTTCATGTTAATTTGTTGATATATTTTTTGCATGCTTCTTCATGTCAATTTGTTGATATATGTTTCTATTGTACTTCTTAATTGGTAAATCAAATTTCTTCAAGTGCTATTTATTTAAGTTTTAATTATGTTAATTCACCCCATTCCTCAATATTTAGTATTACAAATTTAGTTTTGATCAAAGAGGAATACCTTTATTGGAAGTGTTGTGTGTGTTTTAGTTATAATGGGAGCTCTTGACTTACCAATTTTGTATTATTTTGTGTGGTTGGAGCCATGTGTAGCACTTTCCATTCAAAGATTAAAAAAATTGATTGCTTTGTTTATGAGTCATGGAAGCTAAAAATAGATGTTTTAAAAGAAGGGGATAAATAAATAGTTATTATTAAAGAAGGAAAATATGTGGGTATTCCCAATGAAGATTGGACAAAGCTATACAACAAGGCATAGGGACATTGGATTATTTCTTGCAAATTATTATCTCCAACATCGTAGAGGAAACTATCATATTCAATCTATGGAAGAGAATAGGTGATTGTTACCAAAAAAAGACTCTTATGATTAAGATGTACATCTTAAAATTAAACTTTACTCGTTAAAAATTGATACAGGAGCATCTAGGGGTACTAGCAATCTTGCATCACCAAAAATATTGCTATTTTATTTTTGTTATTTTCAATAAGGGCTAAGGTGTGTGGAAAACTAATATTTTAATTTGCAATAATGTGATTTTCCCTTGTGGTGATATGTAAATACAATTTTTGGAGGAAATATATTGAGGTAAATGTTTTCAAGGCATTTAAATTGGAATATTCTCTTTGGGGCATCCATTTATAGGTGGGGACCACTTTGCATGCATTTTCTTGCATGTTCTTTTGCGTGCATTTGCATGTTGGGCCACCAACTTTGCATGTTGGTACATGTTCATATTTGGAGTCGTTGGAGCCATTGGGGAGTTATGGAGATTCCAAAATTGACCAAATTTGATTGGGCTATTAGGAAAAGGTGTGTTGTACGCCTTGCATAATGTATTTAATGTAATTATTCTTGGGCCACTTTATGTTGCATGTAACATTGGGACATAAGTTAAGTTGCTAAAATGTAATTATTTAATACTAGGGAAAATTATAAATAAATAAAGTACCCAATATTAAATATGGGGACATGGTTTTGTAATCTCATGGTTTTAGACACATGGTTTTGTGCAATACCACTTGGTGGTTTTGTGGGAGCTTGCTTCTATAAAAGCAACCACAAAGGTAGTTGTTTAGAGATGTAAGTTTGCACCTTAGCTCTAGTTAGCATTTGTGAGGGTTTGAAGCATGGCACAGGATGTGTGGTTGCATGCTTGTTCACATGGATTGCTTGGAGAGGGCTTGTTGCTTCAATGGTGTTCATGGAGATTCTGAAGATGTATTGTAATCTTTATTGTTGAATAATACATGAGAGATGGATTTCTTTTTGGAGGTTGGGTTTTTTCCCTCTTGAAGATTTTTCCAAGGTATATCCTGTGTCATATTTTCATGGGTATGTTGTCTATTCTCTTGCATGTGGATTATGAATACTTAGTTGCATAGATTTATCTTTTGGGTTATGTGGAAATTGTCTTTAAAAGGCTGCAAGTTTCCAACAAGTGGTATCAGAGCCAAGGTTGTGGTTGTATAACCCTTGGTAGAGAAAAAATCAGAGAAATCTTGTTTAAGTTTGAATCTATGCATTGCATGAGAGAATGAAAGGCATGGCAAGATATGAGGGTTTTGCAGGTTGTTTATTGCAGATCTAAGGGTTTTGGGGTGAGAAATTTTGGGTGAAAAATGGGTTTCTTGGTTTTGCATTCAAGTGAGGGTTTTGTGGGGGAAAATTTACAGAAGACCTCTTGGAACAAAATAGACCTCATAATTGGATCTGGGTTGGTTGAGAGATGAATTTTGATATATAACATGACCTATTTCTGTTACTGGAAGGGGTTGGGGCCCTAGCTTGGTTGGCTAAATCTTTCCTGTAGTAGGAGGTTGGTCACAAGTTCTAGTCTCCCCCACCCCCGTGGTACCGGAGGGTGTCGCACCAGCGCCGCTGGTCACGTTAAAAAGTTTACCAAGCACATTGCAGTTTATAGGGGTCATGCTATCCGATTCCTGCATCTAAAATTTAAAAAAAAAATTATTCTTGGAAAAAAATGATTTAAAAAAGCTCTATTTCGGATTGTATAGTCATCATGCAATTTAAAAAAAAGAAAATAAAAATCCCATCGCCATTAAAAATCCCTGCAAAATTAAAAAAAATTAAAAATCAAAATTTGAGGGGAGGCCGAAAAAGTTTGATTGAAAAAAAATTAAATAAAGTTTTTTTGGGGGGGATGGGGCCAACCCCGTACCCACCACCCTGTCGCGGTTGTACAACCAATGACAGTATTGCCAGTCGACAGTCTGTCGCCGATGATATAGCCGGATGGCTATGGTGGGCTCCGCCACCCCATGTGGGGTACCACCAGTGAAGACTTTTTTAAAAGTCTTTTTTAAAACAATTTTAATATTTATTAAAAAAAATCCGCCATGAAAACAAGTGCCGCCGAATTTATTCAAAAGGGAGCCAATTGAATTTTTTTATATTTGAAATTAAATTATATTTAATATGTTTTTCGGATCCGCCACCATTCCACCACTAGGTGGGTGGCGCCACCCGGGTGGGCCCGCCGCCTAGCCACTAGTGGTGGCTAAATTTTTTTCCTCACATGCAAACTGTTGTTTTACTTCAGAGGGGCATAACTTTCATCCAGATTGTTTGTTTTTCCTCTTCTTGGACTCGTTGGAAAGCTGATACAGTGCTCTACGTTGTGGTGATAGTTATTTTTTGATATTTTATAGTTTTGATAGTGTTTACTAGCTAGAAGTTAGGTGTTGATTTTGAGCTTCGAAAGGTGATATCGAGTGCATATGAAGTCAGATTTTGGACTTCAAATAGTTGACGGAAAGCTTGTTTAGAGAACTACACAATGGATCAGGTTTGGAGTTATTTTGGCATGGTTTATTTGATGTTTTCTTTATCTGAGCTGATTATGGGTCTCTTTGACTATGGAGATACTATGAGTTTATGGATGATCGGACCTTGGAGATTTGATGTTGGATTCATTGTATACTTAGTTGTTCATCTCAATTATTCTCTCATTTGACATGGTTATCGGTATATGGTTGGATTTGTATGTTGCATTGTTGTATCTAGAATTTGTGCAATGTTGTAGGCAGTCTATACTTACATGTTGCATTTATGACTTGGACATGGGTTGTCTTTTCCCATTAAAATTTCAGTGATGATGCATGTTCAGTTTTGGTGGCTTGGTTTAGTCACTTGGTTTGCTGGTTTCGTTGTCATATTGAGGAGGTGAGATGGTATTACCAAGTACAGTCATGATGTGAGACCTATGTAGTTGACTATGTTATGCAAATATATGTGGACACGGTTGGGTTGAGTTGTTGGTACATTTGGTGGTGATCATGGTGTCATGGATGTTTCTTGATCTTTAGAGACTTTGGCATGTCATGATGGTTTATGTACAGGTACATCGTTGGTGGTGTTGGATTGGTTCTTGATTATGGTTGTGGTGGTGTATCTTCTTGGTATGCAGATCATGGTTTTACATTTCCTTTTGGGAGCTCTTGTTACATTTGAGTTCTTTGATTATGTGAGGGCCTTTTGGTTGATCTTCATGAGGAGATTGTTATCATGATGTCATGGATAGCTTGGTTATACACTTTCAGTGGGAGCTTTTGACAGTGATGGTTTGGCAGTGATGGATATGTTTATGATGGTTTGTTGGTTGTTGTACGTATCTTCTTGGCTTGGAGATTTTGGTTCTACTTGTTATGTTACTAAAATTTCAGTTGTGTGTGTAGACCTAGATGATCTTCATGGAGAGGATGGTTGTCACAATGCCATGTGTGACTCAGTATCATAGTTTAGTGGGAGTTGTTGGCAGTGATGTGGATTCACCATTTGATGGTGGATGGTCTTTTGTAGTGATTGTTGGTGTTATGGATGGACTCTTGGATTCTACTTTCAGTGATGGTTCATTGGCATCTTTAGTTTCATTGATAGGGGATGATTTTATTCATATTGATTACATATGTTGATTCTTGGTTTAGGGTGTTATTGTATTATGTCATCGTTTACTCTTGATTACGTGTTAGAGTTTTGGCATGGTACTTGTTCTCTTGAGACCAAGATATTTGCATTGTTGTATGAGATCTCCTAGTAGGAGATGGTTAGATCATGTTGTCATGTTTATGTTCTTGATTCATGATTGGAGCTTTGACATTGATCTTGTGTGGTTCTCTTGGTATTGGGTACTATTACCTAATTTTCACCTATGGGCTCAATTAGGGGAAATTATGTTTTAAATTCGACACGTGGGTTAAATGTGGCTCCCATAAGGTTGAGCCCAGCATGCAGGTTTTCAGTTTTCATTGGGAAGGTCTCCATCTGATGATTTATCAAGGAGCTCAGTTGAAAGGCATCACTCAATCAGTTTGGCATAAAACTCATCAGAGAGGAAAGTCGACAAGACCCTTTTGTTGTCTTTCTGACTAGCAGTGGTTCTATTTGGCTGAGCGCGCCAGTCACCAGGACTTTTGGGTCGTCGTGAGTCTCCAGGTATCTCCCCGACAAGAAAAAGGAGGACTAACGAGGGGGTCTCAGCGAAAGTTGGGGCTCTCGGCATGATGTTTCGGCGACTAATGAAGGTCTCAACGAAGTGAGATGTCATCACAAGGAAAAGAAGGGCCTCACTAAGAAGTCTTGCCGAACCGGTAGGGTCTCACCGAATTGAAGAAGGCTCGGTGAAGGGAGGTGTTGTCGACAGGATGTCTCGCCAATGGTTGTTAGTCACGCCGACAGGGGGTGCCTTCGGTATAACATTTTGAGGTCGAGGAGAAGTCTCCCCAACACTATAAGTCTCGTCGATCGTTGTGAACAGGAAAGTAAGCTCCCACCGAAACAAGATGGCTTCACCATGATGTCTCGTCTACCCGATAGGGTCTTGCCGAGATGAAGTGAGCTCGCCAGGAGATGAGGGGTTCAGCTTGAGGTTTGGCTGACAAGAGGGTGCCTTCGGCGACAAGATGAGATTTCGGTGAAAGGTCTCGCCGACTAGGCAGTGTCTTCCCAACTGGATGGGCTCTTGCCAAAATAAGAAGGCTCGGCGAAAGGAGGTCTCACCAACAACGAAGGGTCTTGCCAACAGAGGAGCATAGCAGCATAACTCACAAAGATTGGTATGACCTCTTGCCGACTAAAGGAGCTCTTGCCGAATGCGGATGACTAGGCATAGAAAAGGCGATATCAGTATGACTTTTGGGCTCGCTATGAACTCTCATTGACAGTTTCATGTTATGCTAATAGCTGCAGAGGGGCGTGATCGCATCGGTGAGACATTTCTAGTGTCTCATCGACATGCGATTCTGATGAAGAACTTTTGACCACCTGAAGTAGCTTGTGTGGCATCCGTTCGACCAATCAGGGGGAGCTACAAGCAGACTGTTGGCAGCTTGTCCGGTGCCAAGAAGATCAACCGAGTGAAAGCAACGTGGATCGGCTATGAGCTCAGAAGCATTCAAAGCAGCTCGACATGGAGATTCGAAGGTGGACACGAAGACCAGAAGTGAATGGAGTAGTTGCAAAAGATCAAGGAGGCCATTCCTGGAGCAACTCTTCACCGATGTGGACAATGGGGATGCGCGTTTAATACAACATTAACTTCCTTCAAAAGATCTAAGGGGAGATTTTTCCAAAAGTCAGATATTTTTGTAAGCCCTAAGGGGCCGACATCTTTTGTATATAGGGCATTTTTTGCCTCTTAGTTAGGGAGTTCTCTTGATGCTTTTCTGAAGTTCGTGACTTTTGCAGTCCTTTCTCAGATTAGCAAACTTTTGTAACTCATTTTTGGAGCATGTTATATAAAATTTTCCTTGGTCACTATTGATGGTTCATTTTTTTTGCCTTCTGGTTCTTGTGAAGTATTGTGCGTTTTCAAGTGATTCATCAAGCTACTTAGTGAAATCTTTTTTTTTCCTTATAGCTTTGTTTAATGTTAGCATGCCTTTCTTTGCAAATGTAGTATTATGTAGGTTACAAACTGTGTTTACTCAATTGCACATGAGCTTTTAATTTGTGAAAATTTGCTTTTCCTTCTTAAAAGTGTGTGCATGTCGAACCTGTTTGTATGCATAATCTACAGAATCTAGTTGTGCAGACCCATATCCATCATCAGTATTCAAGTGTAACCATTGCTCTTATCAGTTCGGTGTATCACCATAGGGTTTAGTTTTAATTTTAAAGCATTTTCCTTCTCCCTTTTCCTTACAAAATCAGTAGTTTTAGGTGATTACCCAACAAGGAAGCCGACCTTCTCCGAAGGTTGACCTCTATCTATAAGTGACCCACAGCTTTAGAGGTCTTCCCATGTTACATTGAGGTGTTGAACATCAGGTTCAACAGGGTGTAGCTTCAGATTGATAACAGGTACATCTATCATTTGCTTGATTATTTCATGATGGTGTTATATTGTATTTGGAGTTTGGCATGGATTGGTTGGTTACAGGTACTCATGGATACTTGTAGACAGAGTTTTCTTGTGATTAGAGACATGTGTTGAAATGGTTACTCTTGATGAAATTTCAGCAAGAAGTCTGAGGAGCCTACACCTTGGTTGGACGTAAGTTCAACATGGACCTATGAGGAGAATGTTCTTGGATGTGTCATGATGACTTGGATATCTTGGAGGAGCATTCCCATTCCCCACTCTTGGTCTTCTCGGAAGTTTCACTTGAGAGGTATTGCTCATTGTTACTTTCAGGTGCTTTATGCCTATGCTTTATCTTCTCATGCATATGGATCTTGAGCTATGGATATATGGTTTTGGAGGGTTTATTTGAGGAGTGTTGGCATGTTTTATCTCCTTATGCATTGTGATTACATTCATTGATGTTGAGTTTAGGAGATGTAATCAGGCTTATTTCCTTCATTGGGAATGGATTTAGTCTGATCTTCTTTGGTTATGAGAGGCTTACATCCATGTTGATTACATGATACATATGTTATGTTTGATCTTGGTGATTGAATGATTGGATGTTGTTATGTATTTTCTTTTTGGGTGTTGTGGAGGAGATCATACTTGACATAGTTGGCATTTAGAGGTATATGTAGAAGGATTTTCTACAGGTATATGATGTGCAGTGTTTCTCTCTTTGGTCTTGGTTATCTTCTTGGATGTTCGATTTCACATTACATTGGTTTGAGGTTTGGTTGAGCTATTGTGATCACTATTTGTGGTCATTTTTTTTCACTTATGTTCTTGGGTGATAACATGGAGGTTCCTTTATCTTTTTCCTTTGTTGGGTGTGGAGAACTTGGGAGAGCTATGGAGACTTGTGGTGAGAGTTGTTCTTACAGGTTATTGATTTACAGGTTTGCATATCATTGTGGATGATTCCTTGGTTCTACATGATGTTTACACTTTCTATATGATGCTATTGGTAGACTTGGTATGCCTTGATCTTTTTCATATTTGCATTACCCATGCAATGGGAGCTCTTGGATGTGTATGTCATTCTTTAATAGGTTTTGCACATGGAGTTTATGATTGCAGCTTATGGGTGTATATGTTTATGGCATGAGTTTACTATGTTTTGTATACCTTGGAGGTATGGATAGTTGGATGTGTTGGAAATTGTTGTGGGTGCTATTTCAACTATGGGTGTGTGTATCTTGATGACTACTGGTGCATATTGTTACCTTTGGATTGAGTGTATATGTGTTTGGGATATCAGTTGAGGCAGGACTTATCCTTCATTATGACAGATTGTGTGGCTTATCTTTGGATGGATTCTTATCTTTATGCATTGGCATGATGGTGAATGAGAGCATTCATGCTTGGGATGGTGGTCATTTTGATTCTTGTTGCAAGTATCTTGATGGAGCACATGGAGCACTTTGATTCCATGATGGTATATGTGGCTATATGGATTGTTCATTTGATTCATGTTTTGAGGTTACTTGTTCTCCTTATGCAATGTGTACAACAAGTGGGAGAATGTTAGGAAAAGGTGTACTATACACCTTGCATAATGTATTTAATGTAATTATTCTTGGGCCACTTTATGTTGCATGTAACATTGGGACATAAGTTAAGTTGCTAAAATGTAATTATTTAATATTGGTGAAAATAAATAAATAAAGTACCTACTATTAAATATGGGGACATGGTTTTGTAATCTCATGGTTTTAGACACATGGTTTTGTGTAATACCACTTGGTGGTTTTGTGGGAGCTTGCTTCTATAAAAGCAACCACAAAGGTAGTTGTTTAGAGAGGTAAGTTTGCATGTTAGCTCTAGTTAGAATTTGTGAGGGTCTGAAGCATGGCACGGGATGTGTGGTTGCATGCTTGTTCACATGGATTGCTTGGAGAGGGCTTGTTGCTTCAATGGTGTTCATGGAGACTCTGAAGATGTATTGTAATCTTTATTGCTGAATAAAACATGAGAGATGGATGCTTTTGGAGGCTGGGTTTTTTCCCTCTTGAGGGTTTTCCTAGGGTATATCTTGTGTCATATTTTCATGGGTATGTTGTTTATTCTCTTGCATGTGGATTTTGAATACTAGTTGCATAGATTTCTCTTTTGGGTTAAGTGGAGGGCATGGTTTAGGTTCCCATGTGAAGGCCATGTGAGAATTGATTAATTTTATTATTTTATGATTATTTCTCCAAATGGGGGGTGGGTTTTCCAAGGAGGTGTTTTGTTTGTGGTTTTGGAAAACCATAGTTGTTTTTCTCATTCAAAAACCTATATATTTAGGCCTTATCATTTGGGAAGAGAGCATTGGGAGTTTTTGTAGGTGAGATGAGGAGATTATTTTGAATTGAAGAGAGGATTTGAAGACTCAATTGTTGCAAATTTCTATTTGCATAGAATCCCATGTTTTAGGGAGCAAGAGAACTCCACATTTTGGAAGATAGTGAGCTAGTGAAGTCCATGTGAAGGGAGCTTGATAGATATAGTAGAAGATGGGTTGAAAGAGACCAATAAGACTTTTTTTTTGTATCTTTGAAGGTGTGCTACAACACCAAGAAGATTGGTGATTTTGTGGTTTGATTGCAACATTGATTTCTAATGAAGATTGCAGGTTGAAGGAGTTAGAATCGGGTGAAAGAGGATAGCTTGTAGGAGACCATTCTACATTTGATATTTTCTATTTTTAATAAAAAAGGGTAAAAAATTTATTGAAATCAAGAAATAAACAGTACAAAGGGATCAGGGAACATGTAGGCTCCCAAGAAATAAAGCACAAAAACATCCAACCAAGACAAAAACCACCACAAACACCTTATGCATCCATATCCTCAGTGATGACCCTGTCTAATTCATGACAATTTAATTAGGGGATAACTATCCCCATTCCTCAATTTTCCAATCATTAGCATGCTCCAAAGCTTGTTTAGCCAAATAGTCAACAACCCTATTCCATTCGCGCGGAATGTGAACAAAAGACACTTCCAACATAGAGCACAACTGCAAAATCTATCAAACCACCAAGGAAAGTTGCAAATTAACCTCAACCACCTTTTTCTCATGCAATAGATTAACAATAATTTGTGAGTCAGATTCATAGATAATCCTATGCCAACCCAAAGCACAAGCATACTCAATAGCCATGAGAATCACCAACCCCTCCATAAGGTTGTTAGAATGTTTCCCTTTGTGAATGGAGAAAAAGAAAATAACCGAGCCAAAACCATCTCTTCCAACTCCACCAGTCCCAACAGGCTCAGGATTACCCCTAGAGGAGCCATCCATATTGATCTTCAGAACATCTGTCAGAGGAGACAACCATCGATCTTCCAACCCTTTGAACCTTATTTTTAGCCTGCCTACCTCTTCTAACACAAGCAGAGACAAAATTCAACCCCTGTAAGCCAAATCTATTCACAATCTCATCAGCACTCCTTTCCAAAGGATAAGCCACATCACATTTGGCTTCCACTATCTCTTGGATCATACCAAAAATTATGTGCCAAACCTGTTGAACCATCAGCCTATCCCCACAAAAAATCCTATGATTCCTTTCCAACCAAATTTTCCAAAGGATGAAAGTAGGACCAATGCACCACACAATCTGAAGGGAAGAGGCTTGGGAAGGAGGTCTTCCTAGACTACTCCAGAACTCAACAAGGGAATAAGCATGAACACAAGGGTGTTTCCAAATACCCCACCATAAATACCAAAGTAACATAGAATAAGGACAATAGAAAAATAAGTGGGAAGAACCCTCTTCACTACAGTTGCACATAACACAAATAGAAGGACCCTAGAATCCCCACTTTCGAAGATTATCCCAAGTCAAACATCTATTCCAAGCCAAATTCCACATGAAACAATTACACTTTTTCCATGAAAACTTGTTCCACACATGTTTCCACCAAGGGATCTCCATCCCACCAAACTTACAAGCCAACAACTCTTGATACCCACTAGCCATGGTGAAAGCACCCTTAGGATCCAAGCTCCGAGCAAGAATATCCTTATCCCTAAGGGAGTTACATTGTCTACCAGCCAAAATATTTTGAAGCTCAGCACACTCCTCCTCCATCCCAACCATAGGCCAATCACAAGGACCCTTCCACCTAGCCACCTCCATCTACCCACATGGATAAGAATTCTTAAAATCAATCACCCTTGACCAACCAGCCTGTAAGAAGCGCTAGAAAAGATTCAACAAATTAGGATACTGGTACAAAATGGGGGGAAAACTTGTTGGATGTTGTGGATATGGTTCCTAATATGTGGTTGTCATTGATTTCAACATTATTAGAATTTGTTGCATTGAAGATTGTAAATCTCGAGGATATTGAGAAAATTGTAAAAGAAAGTATTCCTGGTTCCCAATGGAACTGTGCAGGTCAAGAAGGCATTGTGTTTAGTATGTTGAATATTAGTTGATGTGGATGTAAGGGTATAAGGTTGAATGTTTCTAGATCATCTACCAGAAGTTTTAGAGGTCCGCGTGAAGTTTTGAGTATGATGTGGTCTGACAGTGTGTTGTTGATCTTTGTCAGTATTCCTGAATGAAGTTTGTGTAATTCTTGTTCTCTCAGTTGTTGTGGATGCTTCTCTATTATTTCTTGGTGTTATGTGGTGTCTCTAGATAATTCTCTATCTTTGTGGTATGTCCACATTATTTGGAAGAGTTCGTTGTTGAAGATCTTTGTCCGCATGTTTGGTTTTTCTTATTCTTGGCCAACATGTCATTGGTAGTGTGTTGTGGATCTTCGAGGTGTAATTAATTAAAGTATTCTTGTGTTGGAGATATTAATTTGGGTCTCCACTATGTTTTGGCCGACCTTGGTGGATACGCATTAAAAGTTTATTTGTAAATTTGAGCCGACAAATTACAAATATTTTTTTTTTCTTTGGTCGATGAAGAGGTGATGGAGTTTCATGTAGCGGATATATAAGGACAATTAGTTCATTGTTGGTGATGATGCTTCATGTGCTCCTATGTGTGTATGTGTGAATATCATTCAATTGTTGAGAAAAGTGTGAAGAAGAATGTGCGAAGTGTGAAGAAGTGTTGAGCTTAATTGGAAATGTAATCAGGCTTGTGAAGAAGCTATTTTATCAGTTCACAAATCTTGGATGGTTTTAATCCAAACCCTATTGTTGGACAGTGAGTCCTCTTTTGTAATTTAGCAGTAAGCTCTAGGCAGTGTTCCTGAATGCATGTGCATTCCCCTTATTATTTATTTTATACTTCTAGCAGAGTATAATCTTGTGGACTAACATCCACCATGGTTTTTCTCCAACAGGGTTTCTACACAAGAAAATCTTTGTGTTATTTGTCTCTCTGATGTATTGATTGTTTATGGTTAATTGCTTATTCATCAGATCTGAGATTAAGTTAAAATTAAGAAGGAAAGTTTTAGTTTTTGTTACAACTGATTCACCCCCCTCTCAGTTGTGTGTCCTTGTTTTGCCAACAATTGGTATCAGAGTTGGTTCCTCTGAAGAAAGTCTAATATCTTGAGGTGATCCGAGATGGAAACAACATTCAAGAAGGACAATCCTATATTTGATGGCTCTAACTATTCACCATGGAAAGTTAGGATGCAATGTCACTTAATGTGTATTGGTGATGCTATCTAGAAGATTACTAAAAATCAATATGCCATTCCTCAGAATGGTCCCTCTACTGCTAATAAGATCAAGATGTTGAAAGCAATATCAGGGCTATTGAAGCATTGGTGAGTGCATTGATAGATTCAGAGATGGCTAATGTGGTAGGTTTGAATACAACTCATGAAATGTGGAAGAAACTAGAAACTTTGTATGAAGGAGATGCACATATGAAGATGGATAAGCTACAAAGCTTGAAAGGAAAGTATGAGAATATGAAGATGGGTGAAGATGAAAATATCACTTCTTTTATGCAGAGAGTAAATGAAATAGTGATGGGTATTACATGTGCCAGTGGTTTTGTGGATGAGGATGAAATTGTGGCTAAAGTACACAAATCCTTGCCTCCCTCCTACAAAATGAAAATTCATGCTATTGAAGAGTTCAAATCAGTAAACAAGTTGACAAGAGATACGCTGATTGGGAAACTTGTTGCTTTTGAGATAAGTGAGTTTGGTGAATCCACATTGAAGACTAAATTTGCATTTAAGGCTACTATGTTCGGAAGCAACAGACAAAGATATAGTCTGGGAGAGAGTTCTAGGAAGGCATCCAAGTATGATGAAGAACTGAAATAGCTCGAAGACAAAGAGAAGTAGAAGAACTAGAAGCGTTGATTGCAAAGCAAGAAGGGAGAGGAAAAGGTAAGTATGAAGATGTATTACCTATTAAATGTTTTTCATGTAGTAAAATAGGTCATTTTGCATCAAGATGTCCTGAAAGAGTTCCTAGATCTAAACCTAAGAAATCTAGATTCCCGAAGAGATGCTACTTTGCTGAAGAAGCAGTGACTAATGAAGAATATGATAAAGATAATGGAAGAGAAGATGATTGGGCTTTCATTGCTACCATTAAAAATAATCTTGTGGCTACTGAATCTACTAAAGATGAAAAAGCTCTTGCAGCTCAAGTTGAAGAAAAAGATGAGTGGGTCATTGATAGTGGATGCTCACATCGCATGACTGGTGACAAAAGAAAATTTGTGAGTTTGGAATAGTATGATGGTGGAGTTGTAATATTTGGAGATAACAATGCTGGTGTGATTCGTGGCAGAGGATCCATTTTCCTTGGTGGTAAGGACAACAATGATGATGTCCTCTATGTTCAAGGTCTAAAGCACAATCTATTGAGTGTTGGACAAATGGTTCACAATGGATATGATCTACAATTCAAAGACAGAAGATGCAAGATACGTGGGAGTTCCAGAAACTTGATTGCAATAGGCAAACAAACACAAGGTAACATTTTTCATTTGAGTACTACTAGTGGAAGTTGTTTGATTGCTTAGATAGATGAAAGTTGGTTGTGGCATCAGAGATTGTGTCATGTAAATTTTGACAACATTATCAAGATAAGTTTTTCCTAAGTAGTAAGAGATCTGCCTAGATTAGTGAAGCCTGCTAATATAATATGCAAAGAATGTCAGATGGGTAAACAAACTAGAGTCTCCTTCCAGAGAAAACATTTTCATTCAAATAATCTATTGGAATTGCTGCATACTGACCTTTGTGGTCCTTCAAGAGTCAGAAGCATTCATGGAGAAAGGTATTTTATGTTGGTTATTGATGATTTTTCTAGAATTATTTGGGTTTCCTTTTAAGAGAAAAAAGTGAAGCTCTAGAGAAATTCAAATGCTTCAAGGCTATGGCAGAGAATGAGAAAGGTCTAAAAATAAAATTCCTGAGATATAACAGAGGTGGTGAGTTCATTTCTAAGGAAATCAACTCTTATTGTGAAGAACATGGAATTAAAAGACAGCTATCTGCTCCTCGAACCCCTCAACAGAATGGAGTTGCAGAAAGAAAGAATAATTTTTTTTTGGATGCTGCCAGAACCATGATGATGGAAGGAAATGTGTCTCAGATGTACTGGAGTGAAGCGGTAAGTATTGTTGTGTATACCTTGAACCGAGTAAATGTGAATGGAAATTCTGGTAAGACCCCTTATGAGTTATGGTTTCGTCACAAGCCTACTGTTAAGTATTTTAAGATCTTTGGAAGTAGGTGTTATATCAAGAGAGATGATGATATAGGAAAATTTGATACTAGAAGTGATGGAGGGATTTTTCTAGGTTACTCTACTAAGAGTAAGGCATACCAATGCTATAATAAAATACTGAGAAAGATGGTTGAAAGTGCAAATGTCAAAGTTGATGAGGACTCTATCAAGTCATCTAGACATTGCAATTATAATTCAGATGAAGACATTACAGGCCAGGGGAAGAACACTTAGACACCGAATCTACTTCAGATTATTCCATATGTTCTGGTGAAGCAATCTCAATTTTTTCTGGTAAATCAAGTCAATCAGGATACTCAAACAAGTGCAGAGGCACAAACAAGTGGAAGTGTAGAAGAAATATCTGAAGAATCAGAAGTCCAAGTAAGTCCCAAAACTCCAAGGTATGTAAAGTTGAATCATTCTGAAAGTCAAATCATAGGAGATAAGAGTAAAGGAGTGCAAACTAGAAGAAAAATTGCAGAAGAATATTGTCCGATATCATTGAAGCCTGTCAAGATGAACATTGGCTAGAAGCTATGAAGGAAGAGCTGACACAAATTGAAAAGAATGATACATGGCTACTAGTTCCTAGGCCTAAAGACAAGAATGTGATTGGTACCAAATGGGTATTTAGAAACAAGCTGAATGAAGAAGGTGAAGTGGTTCGAAATAAATCAAGACTAGTATGTAAAGGCTATTCTCAAATGGAAGGTATTGATTTTGAAGAAACCTTTTCCCCTGTAGCTAGAATTGAAGTTGTGAGATTATTTCTTGCTTATGCTGCATACAAAAATTATAAATTCTATCAAATGGATGTGAAGTCTGCATTTCTGAATGGAGAATTAGAAGAAGAGGTGTACATTGAACAACCAGATGGATTCCAATTAATAGACAAGGGAGATATGGTTTGCAGATTGAAGAAAGATCTATATGGACTTAAGCAAGCCCCCAGAGCCTGGTATGCTAGATTGTACAAATATCTACTAAAGCTTGGATTCACAAAAGGTACTGTTGATAGCAACTTATACTTCAAATTAGATCATGATAAGGAATTGATTATATAAGTTTTTGTTGATGATATCATTTTTGGAGGAAATGATAATCTATGTATGAAGTTTGCTGATGAAATGAAGAGTGAATTTGAGATGAGCATGATTGATGAAATGAAGTTCTTTTTGGGATTACAAGTTATACAATTGGACCAAGGTATTTTCATATCTTAGTCCAAATATGTGAAAGAAATACTGAAGAAGTTTGGAATGGATGACTCCAAACCTATTGGTACTCCCATGGTGACCAGATGTAAGCTATCACAGAATGACGATTCTCCAAAGGCTAATCAAACTTGGTACAGATCAATGATTGGTGGATTTCTCTACTTGACACAAACTAGACCAAATATTATGAATGTTGTATGTATGGTTGCTATATTTCAAGCTAATCCAAAGGAATCACATGTGACTGTTGTCAAAATAATTTTCAAATATCTTAAAGGAACAACTGACTTTGGACTTTGGTATCCAAAGGATGATGATCTCAATTTGTGTGCATACACTGATGCAGATTGGGTTGGTGATGTAGATGCTAGGAAAAGTACTAGTGGTGGTGCTTTCTTCCTAGGGAAGAAGCTAATATTGTGGTTGAGAAAAAATCATAATTCAATTTCTCTATCCACTGTTGAAGCAAAATACAATGCTACTGCAAATAATTGTACTCAAGTGATATGGATGAAACAAATGTTGAGAGATATCATAGTGATATATGAAGAGCCTATTTCCATATAGTGTGACAATTCAAGTGCAATAAACATCTCAAGGAATTTGGTACTACACTCTAACACAAAACATATTTCAATTAAGTTTCATTTCTTTAGGGAAAAGGTGAATGAGAAAGAAGTCAAACTGGAATATGTGCCTACCAAAGAACAAATTGCAGATATATTTACTAAGCCATTTTCGAAGGATAATTTTGAGTATCTCAGAGGAATGTTAGGGGTAATCGCCCCTCCTGATAAGAACTAAATATGCATTTATTTGCATCAATCCAAGAGCTTCATTGTTATATTATGACCTGGATTAATATTTTCGTGGTTGCTACTCAGGGGGAGTAGTTAGATGTGTGGATATGTGGTTTAGAGCATGTGTTTGGAAATTTCATGGTTGCCTTTTCCATTGATGTCAAAGGGGGAGAAGTGTATTGTGAAAAAACCTTGAGAAGAGAAGTTCAGTTGAGAGAAGTACAAAATAATTTAGTGTGTTGGGTTGATGGTATTTTTAACATCATGTGTTGCCATCAATGTCAAAGGGGGAGATTGTTGGATGTTGTGGATATGGTTGCTGATATGTGGTTGTCATTGATGTCAACACTATTAGCATTTGGTGCATTGAAGACTGTATATGTCAAGGATATTGAGAAAATTTTAAAAGAAACTATTCTTGGTTCCTAGTGGAACTGTGTAGATCAAGAAGCGTTGTGTGCAGTACGCTGAACATTAGCTGATGTGGATTTAAGGGTCTAATTTTGAATGTTTCTAGATCATCTACCAGAAGTTTCAGAGGTCCGTGTGAAGTTTTGAGTATGATGTGGTATGATAGTGTGTTGCTAGTCTTTGTCAATATTCCTGAATGAAGTTTGTGTAATTCTTGTTTTCTCAATTGTTGTGGATGCTTCTTCATTGTTTCTTGGTGTTATGTGGTGTCTCTAGAACATTCTCTGCCTTTTTGGTATGTCCACATTATTCAAAAGAGTTTGTTGTTGAAGATCTTTGTGTGCATGTTCATTTTTTCTTGTTCCTGGCCGACATGTCATTGGTAGCATGTTGTGGATCTTTGAGGTGTAATTAATTAAAGTATTCTTGTGTTGGAGATATTCATTTGGGTCTCCACTATGTTGTGGCTGACCTTGGTGGATACATATTAAAAGTTTATTTGTAAATTTGGGCCAACATTACAAATATTTTTTGTTCTTTGGTCGATGAAGAGGTGATGGAATTTCATGTAGCAAATATATAAGGGTGATGATGCTTCATGTGCTCCTATGTGTGTATGTGTGAATATTATTCGATTGCTGAGTAGAGTGTGAAGAAGAATGTGCAAAGTGTGAAGAAGTGTTGAGCTTAATTGGAATTGTAATCAGGCTTGTGAAGAAGCTATTTTCTCAGTTCACAAATCTTGGATGGTTTTAATCCAATCCCTATTGTTGGATAGTGAGTCCTCTTTTGTAATTGAGCAGTGAGCTCTGGGCAGTGTGCCTAAATGCATGTGCATTCCCCTTATTATTTCTTTTATACTTCTAGCAGAGTATAATCTTGTGGACTAACATCCATCGTGGTTTTTCCCAACAGGGTTTCCATGAAAAAGAATCTTTGTGTTATTTGTCTCTCTAATGTGTTGATTGTTTATGGTTAATTGCTTATTCATTAGATCTGAGATTAAGTTAAAATTAAGAAGGAAAGTTTTAGTTTTTGTTACAACTGATTCACCCCCCCTCTCAGTTGTGTGTCCTTGTTTTTCCAGCAAAACTATCCCAAGAATCCAACCAAAAGAGGGCCTCAACCCCCCTATTACATATCTAGAACAATCCCTCCTTGATCAGTGCAACCCCTTTCTTAAGTGTTCCCCAAATCATAGAACCTTTCCCCACCAGAGGAAACTTGGGAATCTCCTCCTTCATAACTCTCAAAAGGTACTTGTGAGATAAAATACTGGCCTAAATATGATCCTGCTCCACACACCACCTCCAATAAATCTTTGCAGCCAATGTCAACCCCGACCAAGTCGACTACCGCAATCCAAGACCCCCAAACTACTTCGAGCTACACACAATATCCCACTTCACATGGGTCCACTTAAAAGAGGACATGTTTCCTTCCCATAAGATTTTTCTAGCCAAAGAATCCAAATCCATCACAAACCCAACCGAAGCCACTTAGAGCATAAATCTATACATAGGAAGAGCCTGTAACACAAATTGAAGTAGTTGAACATGCCCAAAAAAGGACAACCATCTATGAGTCCAATGATTAACCTTCGCATGAAACTTGTCCAAAATATTATGCCATGACTCCCTAGGGAGACTACCAGGAGAGATAGGAATGCCAAGATAAGTTAAAAGGAGAGACCCAATCTGAAACCTCAAAATACGAGCAATCCTTTATTGAATAATTCATAGAGTATTGAAGAAGAAAATGGAATATTTATCTTCATTAATCATTTTACCAAAAGCAACCAAATAAATATCCAAAGCCTTACACATAAATTTGTGGCTTCTCTGATCTTAGCCATACCCATCAAAGCAATATCATCCATAAATTACAAGTGAGACTGAGGAGGCAAACCATTTCCTCACACCCAACCCCAAATAAAACCCAACTCCACATTACATTTCACCAATCTCCCCAGACCTTCAACAAGAAGAATAAATAAATAAGGAGAGAGAGGATCCCCTTGACAAAGGCCTCTAGAAGCATTAAAAAGAGAAGAAGGCTCACCATTTATCAACACTGAGAAAGAAGTGGAAGAAACATAGGGCATAACCCACTAGACCCACTCTTCAACAAAACCAAAGGCAATAAGAATTTTCCACAAGAAGGACCACTTAACTCTGTCATAGGCCTTTTCCATATCTAGCTTGATGAACATAGCCTTTTCTTTTGAGGTTGCCATAGAATGAATGGTTTTAGTAGCAATGACTACCCCATCCAAAAATTTCCTATCCTCCACAAAACCACTCTATTCCTTAGAAATAAGCCATCTAAGCCATCACTTCATCCTTTTAGCAATCAACTTGGAAATGATTTTATAAACTACATTACAAAGGTAAATAGGTCAAAATTGACTCAGCCAATCTACTCCCTCACAATTAGGAATGAAGGCAAGGAAGGTAGAGTTCAAAGCTCGCAACATCTGCTTATTCCTCTAAGAATCACAAACCACCTCCAATAGGTCCAACTTAATGATATCCCAAAATTCTTGATAAAATTAAATCGGGAAGCCATCAGGGCCCAAAGCTTTCCCTTTCTTCATTTGGAAAGTAGTAGCCTCCAATTCCTCCAGTAAGATATAGCCCATAAGATGCTCGTTCATCTCCCCAATAACCAGGAAGGTGATACAAGAAAAAACATGGTTCTCTTCCACCAAATCATCCTGAGAATCCTCTCTAAATAAAGAAGCAAAGAACTACGAAGCTTCTCTAGACATATCCTTCCAAGAAGATAAATGTTCACCGCTTCCATTCACAAGAACAAGCATAGAATTACCATGTCTCCTGGCTTTCACCGAATTGAAGAAGCAATGTTTCTTTCTCCCTCTTGTAACCACTGAATGCAAGCCTTTTGTTTCCAATAAATTTCCTTGCGCAGCTCACACTCCTCCAAAGCTTTCAAAGCCCTTGCCTCCTCCCTGAGTAAATCCTTTGAAATACCAAAATCCATTATCTCCTAATTGATGACATCCAAGTTAGCTTGAGCAACCACCTTAGCATGAAAAATATTTCCAAAACATTGCCTATTCCACCGTTTGAGCTGATATTTCACATATTGCAGCAATTTGGAAAAGGAATACATAGTAGTTCCATGAGCAGGTCTTCCCATCTGCCACCATTCAGCCATATGCACCTGCAAAGAAGAATCTCTTAACCACATAAGCTGGAACTTGAAAGAGAGGGACCAAGTAACACAAGCTAAAATAGCAAATAGCTTAATAGGCCTGTGATCTGAGCCCCTCCAGTCCAAAATCTTAGAGAAAGTAGACCACAATCCACCAATCCAAGAAAAAGAAACCAAAAAATGGTCAAGTCTCTCAATAATACAATTCTCTCCCATTCTCCTAGTGTTCCAAGTAAATTGACTGTTACGGGGCTTAATGTCAACTAAATTCAAGGCATATATGTTATGACAAAAAAGGAATCCAGAAGGCTCCAACCTTGCAATACCGCCCTTCTTCTCATCCAACTCAATAATGCCATTAAAATCACCCACAATAATCCAAGGGAAAAAGGAGCAAGGCTTTGAATGAAATTGATATGAGACCACAATAATTGCTTACTAGGAAAATCCATTAGCACATAGATGTTTGAAAGTAGAATAGTTTCCCTCGACTCCAGACTTGAAGCAACCATAGAGATGGAAGACTTGGAGGACACCCACCAAAGAGGAAAAATCATCAATGGGTTCCACAAGAAAGCCACACCCACAACATTACCATGAGCTCTAATACACTGGTAGTCACCCTACCCCCACAACTTTGGCAAAAAACTAACCATACCTTCAACAAATAACTTAGGCTCTTGTAAAAAAAGAATATTAGGAGACTAAATTCTCACCAACTCACGAACAACTTTTTTGTTGAGGGTCACTATTCAATCCCCTTACATTCCAAGAGAGGATGATCATCTCAGAGGGTTAGAGAAATGGGAATACAGGGTCTTAATGGATCTATACTCCACCAAAGTCTCTCTATCATCTTTATTTTTTCTAATTCCTTCTTTCTCCAAACTTTGGAAGACTTCTTAGCAACTCCTTTCTTTTGGTCATTTTGAAAAAGTCCCAATGAAGGAGAGGCCTTGCTGCCTTTTACCAAATCATTCCCCACTTTTACCAATAGATTAGAGATCTCTCCCCCCCCCATTTTCACATCCAAAAGAGTCTATGACCTCCCATGAACCACTAAACTAAGATCCATTTTCATTTGCAAAACACTAGCCTCCTGAGAAGTTTGGTTAAAATCTAGAACAATTCCTTCCTGAACCACTTCCAAAACACCCTAATCCATAATAATCATACCCAAATTCACTTCATGCTAACTAAGATCATCCAAAACCTCAAATCTATTAAAGGAATCACCTTCTTTCCGCTCCTTTAGAGTCCTCTTTTGACCCCAATTCCTATTACAAGCCTTAATAAGAATAAAACCCTCCACCCCAGCAACCACACTAGGAATGGGGTCCTTGCCTTTTTCAACCTTAGGAGGGTTATGGGGAGGCTAAGTAGTCTGAGACTTAGAAGATTTATACTTCGGGCATCTTCTCTATAAATGGCCATATTCATGACATAGACGACAACAAAAGGGAAATGTCTCATAATCTAGCTGTTACACCCACGAATATGAACCCACACAAATTTCGAAAGAATTTGGAAGAGGGTTATTTAAATCCATCTCAACACAAATGAGAGTAAATGTCATTACCTTTCTATCCTGAGTTTGTTGAGAAGGACCCACTAGTTTCCCCAACAGTTAAGCAACCCTATGCAAGATGTCATTGCACCAACATTCAACTAGAAATCTAGGGAGACACACCCACATCGAAACCTGATTTGGGAGCTCCTTGAATGGATCAAAACCCACATGCCAAGGTTTAATAAATAAACCAATCTAGTTGTGGAAATAAGGCCCACCTTTGAAAACTCCATTGCAATCTGCCATGCAATTAAAAGTCACCATGAAGTAACTATTTGCCAATAACATTATTTCCATCTCACCCTTCAAGGACTAGGTCTGATGAGCCCACAACTCCAAAAATTGGATTGAAACCCTCATTCCCAAGAATTTTCAAAGCAAAGCATTCTTTGAGTAATACTCAATATCCTCCACAATTGATTTTGGTTGAATTAACAACACCAACCTATCTTTGGTACATTCTAGATAGCCATTTATCTTTGTAATACAAGAACCTTCAGATGACACAAATCCTCCATTGCCTAAATCATTTGAAAATAGATTATTATCAAAAACCCTCAATGAATGATTTAGAGAGGAAGCCCCAAATGCAACTCAAAAATCCATAGGATATTTGACCCCCGATGTCTCCCCCAGAGCCATACTCATGGGGATGAAACACCCTTAAACCCCCAACACCAAGAGCCCCACTCAAACACCAAATCCCACACTATGAACAACAACCAAAGGCAATATAGAAAAGAGCGGAAAAGAAGAAGATTAAACACAACCATAGAAAGAGATAAATCCAACCTCACCATAGTTGACGTCCAAAAAAGCCACCCCCTCACATCAAACACCTCGACCCCAACAAACACCTACAACAAGACAAAAAATGTTCTCCCAAGAGCTCTCAACAACATGCATCAGAGGCATGGCCTCATGCAAGGCACGAACTGCACAAGGAAATGACTTGCACCAGCGACACCATCTTCCATTTCCTTAACATTAATATCCTCTTCCTTTTTATTTTTTCATTATCATTTTATCTTTTCTATTATACATAAGATTGATTTTAAATTTTTAATGGTTTTTCATTAGCCTATGTGGGTGAAAACTAATGTACTTTAGTTATGCTTTGTTGTTGTATCAATTTATGAGTTTTTGAATAGAAACATGAGACCTTACATATTTTTGGTGTTTATTTAAATAATTTTTGAGTTACAATTTTCAGGTTGTTGTGAGTATGTGAATGAGGGTTGGATCCCCTTTCATCAGTGGTATTCGAGCCAATGACCCTGAGTGTCTAGGCATATCATCAAATGTGAGGTAGTCTACACTAGGACCTATAGGTAGAGAAGAGGAAGAGGTTGTGGAAAGCTCAAAAGGATTTTTGCAGGTAGGAGATAAGCCTTGAGCAATTGGGAGCTAGGAATCCACAAAGGAAATGTCTTTACAAATTGTAGAGCATGTGATGTGAGTTGAGGAAATTGCAACAGTTGAAGGGATGGGATGGATCTTGAGGAGGGCCATAGGAATTTTATTTTAGGAACAATATTGGGAAGAAGTGGAAAATAGGAAGTATGATGAATTTAAAAATCTCCAGGCTATATTAAATGTATTGAAAAATATGGTTAAGGAGGATGTGAGAATATGGGATGAGATATATGGGAAGAAGAATGTTCTCTTGGAAGAGGACAAGGAAAAGAAGAGAAAAAAGAAAGAGTGTTGTAACCCTTTGGTAGGGGTTGAATGTAAGGATGAACATGTGGTGGAATCCCACACAAGTGAAGAGGATAATGGGGCACAAGTTGCAGTAGTAGCAAGTGGATGTAGTAAATAAAATCCACCAAATGAAGAAATTTTACAATTTAAAATTCTGAATAGCAGTGGTCCAAAATTTGACAAATAAATTGGTGAAGAGGAAGATGATTTCTTGTTGAAAGAAGAGATGGAAAGAATCAACAAGTTATTGGAAGGAGAATTGATAGATAAACACGAAGAGGAGTTTACAAAACTTGTCATTGGAGGTGAGAAGATGGATGTTGTAGCAAAGAATGAGGAAAAGGATGTTGGGAGAACAAACAAGAATGAGGTGAATTTTAATTTTGAATTTATTTGTGGTGATTCTATACCTTCTTTCATGAGATTACAAGAGGATGTCGAGTAAGAAGAGAGCATGCAGATGGAATTTTTTAATTTCCATGAAGTAATTGCATATTTGTATAAGGATGTAGTAGATTTTAATTGTTGTTTGGATAATACATATTTGCATGTAGAAGTTGTAGATGATGGTGCAAGAGGAACTTAGTGGAGGTGGTTAGTTTGTGGTGGGTTGGATACCAACGAGAAGGAAAGAAAGGAAGAAGAGATGTGGAAAAGGAGAATGGTCTGTGGTGGATGTGATTCCATGAGAAGGATGAATAGAGTGCACACTTGGTGGAGGAGGACAAGTGTCTCAGGTAAGTGTTGGAAGAGGCAGAGGAAAAGATTACTTCTATCTAATTCAGTGATGGATTTTGTTGAAGATTGCTTAAAATCTGAAAGAGTGGTACTACCAATCAACTCGATTTTGTGAATCCATATTCACAAAAAATTTCCTACCTCAGGTGTCTGATGTAGGAGCATCTAGGGGTACTAGCTATGAATGGTGATCCTGGAATTGCACAAACACAAAGAACAAACACACAATTAGTCCAATATGCAAGTTAGAAACATCATTCCCCATGAAATTCATTTGAAACATGAAAACAAGAAATAATATGAAGAACACAATAAAAAAGCTATTAAATCCTATTTAAATGGTCAAACTCTCAAATCCCATGGGGGAATTGGTGCCAATTTGATGTGGAAAATGGCCCTTTCCCAATTCCTTGCAAGCTTGATGATCAATGTTGAAGATTTGATGCTCCTTGGTGAAATTCTTGCATAACCTAGCTATGAAACTTGATGAAAACTAAGAAAATGGATGAACAATGGATGGGAAAATTCAAAATATCAAGATAATGACTTTGCATAAAGTTGTGGATCCAAAATCCAAATGGGAGCCTCTTATTTATAGATGAGAGAGATGGAGGATGAGGCAAAATGGATGAATGTGGGACAAAAGACCAACCAATAAATAAATCAAAATGAGAGGAATAATGGATTTAGACTTAATTAAGTAAAGATTTTGATTTATTTAATTAAAGAGGGATGATGTTAGATTAAATCAAATAAAGATTAATTTATTTAATTTAATAGAATGACTTTAGAGATTTAATTAAATAAAATGAATTATTTAATTAAAGAGAAACTATAGAAGCTAATTAAATAAAATGATTTATTTAATTAAGAGATGGAATGTAATGAATTTAATCAAATAAAGATTATTTAATTAAATGACTAGCAAAGGAGATGATTAAGGACGAACTGGTGTTAGTAAATCAAGATTAGGTGTATAAGATCAATCGACATATTTTCCATGTCTACATTTTTCCCCTATTTGAAGCAATGTACCTGCTATGTTGGTTCAAAGAATAACCTTTCCGAGATCAAAATTCAATTTTTTTTATTTTTTTTCGGATGCCCCAATGGAAAGAAGTATGCTGGTACATTGCCCCCTAGAGAGATCGAGTGAAAAGTTCGATTTGAGGGTCAATATTGTGACAAAGAGGTTCAAGATGGATGTATGGATGGTTATGATGATGCAAATGAGATGGTTTTAAGATGCTTAGAATAACCAATCTATATTATCCTAAACAACTTAAATGATAATGCAATGCATGTGAAATGATATGAATGATATATGCAGCATGCTAATGGTTTGTGGATGTAGGATGGATGTATTGGTGATGTTTTTAATTAATTGTCATGGTACCATGTTAGTGTGGAGAGAATAGAAGAAATAAGATGAAGACAAGAGGATCCAAAAAGTCCATGATCTACGAGACTTTATTAGAGATGAGATGATGATAATGACACTTTGCTTATCAGGAATTGGGATTTTAAAAGGGATATTTACCTTATGTTTGATAATACACATAGGCATGATGCATCAAGGTATAAAGAACCAAGATGGTGTTGCACCTAGTGTGATGGACTTTGACTCGACAAACAGATAGGAGTATTCTTGTTCACACCTGACATACAAAAACCTTACTAGGATGTACTTCAGATATTTCAAACATCTCAGACCAAAACATGGAAAGGAAAATCCTAACAATGTAATAGTCAACAAGCTATCCAAAAAACCTTCCATCCATACCTAATAGAGCAAGTATTCACCAAGGTTATATTACAAGAATTTCCAACGAGCACAATAGACAAAAGATAATGATCATTGCCCCATTCCTTTTCTCTCTAAATCATTTTGATTAGACATCATCGAGAGGTCATTGGAATGAGTGCAATAAGATAAATCAAAGAAAATATCAAGCAAGAAAACAAGCCAATGTTCTTCATACCTCAAGCCAAAAGGATGTGTTTTGTTTAGGATAAGTATCCAAAGTGATTTGCCAAAGATAATGCCCATTGTAGGAAGGATGCATCCTAGGACATGTTAGTGGATGGTCGCAAGTTGATAGGTTGTTTGAAAGCTGTTGATATAAGGTTGACTTACATGTTTGCAAATGATCAAGAGTTTGATTTAAAATTTAAAATTTTCTTGTTTCAATTTTGATTTTGCATTTGAAGTTTTCTTTTGCTGATTGTTGTGGTTGTTTCTGTTTGTTTTGCCAAAGGGTGAGTGTGTTGATTGATTTATTATGGATGAGATTATTGTGGGAAAAGAGAAATGAGACAAATGGATTTTTTCAAATATTTGGATGTTTTTGGAGTTTTGAAATGTTTTGAGGTTGTTTTTGGTATTTTCCAATGTTTCATGAATATTTTGATTTTTTAAAATTTCCAATGTTTTTGTGTTTTATGAGATTTTATGAATTTTTTGGATTTTGTGTATTTTGGATGTTTTTGGATTTTCTTGGTTTGGATATGGATATGTGTGATGATATCAGTGCTCTGTTTTGGGATTTTCTTGAAAACCAAGCTAAGGTTGATTGATCAGATCGATGGATTGATGATGATAACATTGTTGAGGATACACAACAATGCAAGGATAGTTTTAAGGAATACAAGGATTAGGATGGATATCCCAAGATGAAGAGGGATTGATGATGATTTGATTGATCAGGATTTTGAAGCTTGATTTTGGAACAAAATTGTTTTGAATGATTTGATATGACATTGAAGCATACATTAGATGCAAGTAATATTGATTGTTTGGATTGATGTTCAATGAAAATATAAAGCTTAATAAGGAACATCTTCTTGTCAAAATGTTCCATGGGCTAGTGATTTGAATTGTGCTCACAAATGCTTTGACCAATTTGATTTCATGTTTGCCAATGTTTGGATCACCACATAAGTGGGAAGATATAAATCAAGATTTATTCTTGAAGCAAGATGTAAATATCCACCCCCAGTGTCTAGCAATGTGTGGAATGCCATGGGTGGATGGTTGGATAGGTGTGTGGATGGAGGAATATGGTAAGCACATAAAGGATGCCAAGGATTATCTTGTGATAAGATAAGGTGTTCAAATAAATAATGCTCATTGGATAATGCTTCATGGCTCAAATAATGTTGGATAGGATAGGATCAATCAAAATGACCCTTGTCAAGATGTTTACCATAAGCAAGTGTAAAGTATGCACCAAACTTTCATCAAGATCAAGATAAATTGGAATATGGATGTAGATGGATGAAAATGGATTGGATAAATGGTTTATAGATGAATGAATTTATCATGGATGTAAGATGGATGGAATACTGGATTTATTATGGATGGGATGAGATGCTTCCACCTAAACTAGCGCATGTAGATACTTGATTCTATACATGAGGCCTGCTTGCCAAGTTTTCATCATGGTACCTATCCAAAGTGCCACCATAGTGGTTTTCACTAGAGGACAATTTTTTTCTTTACTGTTTTCAATCCTTTTTTTTTTTCTTTTTTCTTTTTTTCTGAAATATTTTAAGCTCATGTTGAACCACCTAGTGGTGTCAATGTAGATGCTTTTATCATAATGTGCCATTGATATCCTGCCTAATTTGTTGATACTAGAGTGAACTTTGTCTTTGTGTGCACATCACAATAGAATTCCTTATGAATCCTTATGATGAAGGGTGGTTGCCAATACATGGTCAATGTGAGAATTGGATATCATGCGTGGAGGTGTGGATGGAATGTGTTTAGGAATAAAAGATGGATTGGTTGATAGTTTGGAACCTTTGACTCTCTAAACTTGGGAAGATGAGCAATGATGGGTGGATATGGAAGTGTGCATGGAATTTGGACCAACTACTTGATATAGTTTGTGTGTTGCTTGAGAAGCCTAATTTTTCCTTTGTGGACATCTTTGATGGATACTTTTCCATTTTTCATTTTTCCCCATAGTTTTTTTGACAAATGGAGTTTGATAGGGATAATATTTCTTTGTATTTTTTGGTATCCATGTGTATTTGATTTGTCTATTATGCTTCTCAGCTTCTTTTTATTTGATGATGTTCTTCTTGATTTGATTCACATCCTTCTTTCGATGTTGGTCCCAATTCATGGACGAGGCGATGGGTGGATGAGGATTTTGACGTGGCTGGTTGTAGTATTGGCATCAGTTTCATCATAAGGATTCTTCGTGCTCCCTATGTTGATGTTTTCTTGAGACAAAGTTTCCCCCAGTGTGGTGGTAGTAGCACCTTTGTTCTTTGATTTTTCTTATTTCGAGAGTTCCTATTTTTTTTAGAATGCACTCTCTGATAAAGGATCACTATAGATGACATTATTTCAATTTTCTTCTCTATTGATTCTAGAATATCTTTTTCTTTCTAACCTATTTCCTTGACTGGATAATGCTGGATACCTTCATAGATGATGTCCTTAGTTTGAATTTTGGATATATCTGATCCTAATGTTGACAACTTAGTTTGACTATAGGAATCAATAACCTACTCTTTTGTGTAATAATGTTAGGAGTAAAGGAATCTTCTTCTAAATGAAGATCATCTACGTGTCCATCTAAAGAAAGCATCTCATGGGTAGATGGAGGAGTATGTGCTATGTGGATGTGATCATCATTTGTGACATCTTGTATAGATAGGAGTGTGTCCATTATATCATTGTAGTAGATTGAAGATACAAATTCTTGATCTCGAATGATTTCAGAATTGCTTTCGACATGCTTTGGATCAAGTTCTTAACATGGGTCAATTTCAAAGGATAGGTTGCTTACAAAGGGTTCTTGGACATCATCATTAGGCATGGGAAGTGGCTCAATATCCTCTTGTTTTTTGAGTGGACTTGGATCAAACATTGAGTTGAGGATCCCTTTAGTATCTATAACCATGAGGTCAAAGGATGTTAATATGTCTTGGAAAGGGACATTGCTAGACTTTGGTGAAATATTTTGACCATGCTTTGGAATAAATTCTTGAGATATGTTCTCTAACTCATTAGGTGATGTAGAGAAATTTTCAACATGATCATTGGTCGATGGGTCGTGGATTATGCCAATAGGATCAAATAAGTCTAACACCCCTTGAAATAGATCATTGCCGAATATTGTTGAGGGATTTTGATCACGACTAAAAAATGACTCTTGATGCATGTTGATTTGATCATTGGATGAGGTAGAAACATCTTCAAGGTGCTCATTGATGGATAGATCTTGATCATTATTTTCAACAATTGTGGTGGAGAGATTGCCAATGCCATCACTAGTGGTTGAATCTTGATTATTGTCCCCCATAGTTATTATTTTTTGATCAATCAAGTCTTGGATGAGATTTTTGAGTCAAATGAAATTTGATGTTGTGTGTCCTTTTATTTTGTGAAAATCACAAAGGTGCTTCTCATTATACCCTGGTGGTTTAACTTGGGGCTCTTGATAATTCTCATAAATGGGGATTTTGATGAGATTTTCTTGTACCCACAATTGCATGACCAATTTAATTGGTTTCCCAAGTGGTGTGTATTTTCGTTTGTTACCTTGTGAGATTTTAAATTGACCTTGTGGTGATTGATTTTGGAGATATGGTGATTGATCTTTGAGACATGGTGATTGGGTTTGTTGTTGGTGATCTTGGTATCCAACCTCTTGACATTGGAGATATTGTTCTTGATGTGGTTGTGGAAACAAATCAATGTTTTGATGATATGGTTTAACCAATGGGAGAGTGTATTAATTTTTGGGTGGAGATGTCTCTTGGGGCAATGAATCAACTGTTTTGGTAAGTGTAGTAATTTTATCTCACAAAATTTGATCTTGACACCCTTGATATAGTTGATTTGGTTTTTGTTCAAGCAGATTTGGAATGCATACTTGTGGTGTTTGCATGGGATCATGGACAAACTAATTTTGGAAAATGTTCTGATTTGGGATGATGTTTAGATTTGGCATGATAGGTTGAAATTGAACATTGTTATGTTTGGTAATCACCTTGCCTTGATTTAGGTAACTTTGATTTTGCATGGTGTTACCTTGACTTGGATCAATACATGGAGTCGTTAACATATTGTTTGGACATTTAACAAAATTTGTATGATTCACAACATATCTATCCCAAAGTTTACCAAGTGTGGATTCAAAATGTTCATGTTTGGTAAATTTGTACTTGGTATATTCACATTTGGCATGTATGAATTTGGTGGGATAATGTTGTTTTGTTGTAGACTCATGCATTGATTGTTTGGTTGATATATTTGTAGGTTTGGATTTTGATTTAAATCTACCATAGGGAAAGGTGTTCCAAAATTTAGATTGGGCATACTCACATTTATTGTACTATTGAGGTTTGTAGGAGATAATGATGCCATGTATGGATTGCATAAATGTGAGTTTTGATAATCAATTGGCATTGTAAGGTTTTTATAGTTTGGTTGATTTAGACCACTCGTGATGTATGAATCAAGTTTATATTCCATGTTTTTCTTCTATTTTGACCTTGTTGACCTCTAAGGGATTTAGGACCAATGATGAGATGAAGGATGAAAGGGTTGAATGATATGGGTGTTGAAATTTTAGGAAACTTGGAGGGATTCTAGACTTTAGGACTTTTGGATTTTTTATTTTGGATTGGATTTGATTTGATTTGGATAATGGAATTATAAACCCCAAGATGTTGGATGCTATCTTGGAATGGACTTTTCCACAAGGATGATAATTTAACTAGGTGTATGAGAAGGATCCATCCACACACACTTAACCAAACAAGGAGATTTTGATGTTGATTTGAAGGATTTTACCAAAAGTCTAGTATGAAGGATTTTTCCAATATTTCTAAGAGTTGTTTGTGAGATGGGATTTGATTGATGTTTGGGATGGATGAAATGATTGGGTGTTTTTTATCCTAAATGAACCTAAGAGAGACTTGTTTACAAGACCAAGGTTTTGAAGAACATGTTTTTCCCTAAGAGTACTTCAAACCAAAAGATCAATGTTTGCATGGAAAATCATATGACCAAAAGATAGACAAGCACATGTGTGGGGTTTGATTGATTTCATCTTGATTAATGAATTGATTTTACCACAAGCACCCTCTTGATTTATATTTTCAAACTAAATATCCAATGTCCCAACTTCTTTTCATCCCACAAAATACATTTTGTGGAAATCAAGGAAATTAAGAAAAAAGTTCCCTAATGTTGACTTTACTAAGAGAAAATTGAGATGTAAATTCAAATGCTTAGAAGCATCTAAGGATAGAATCCCCAGGGAAAGCAATAGCACTTAAATTTTTTCAAAGGTATTTGCTCCTCCTAAAGGGTTTGAAATTTGATGTTCATGTTGAATGTTTGTTTTCCAATGTTTTAGATCTAAGCAAAGTGTTTTGATTCCAAAATGATGCACAACCCTAGGATAGAATGAGACAATATTTGTTGAGTTACCACTTGGATAAATCTAGCTACACCTACTCTTAGCAGATGATTAGATGCTTGACCACACTGGCTCCCCTCCACAACACACACTTCTTGGGTCAACCAAGCATTAGTACCCATGAAACTCCTATGGCATACTTCTCATCTCTACTAAGAGCCATAAAAATGTGGGAAGGCTTCAAAATGACCATTCTTGCACCAACAAATAGATAAGGATTTTTGCTTCTAAAAAAAAGGTTCTAGTATAGGAATTTCATTCATGGGGGATCATCCATATGACAAGAGACCATTGTTTCCCTTCTTTTCGGAACAATCCTTGTGATACTTGAACTTTCCTCAAGTACCCACACTTATATACTAGGTGGAAGTCACTTGGCTTTAGCGTGTTCTTGGTTGGGTCATTCCTTGGGGTGATTACTTTTTCCCACCAGGAAGACCCTCTAAGGGTAAACAAAAGTGAGCAAGCACATTCCTAGTTCGATCAATCTTTGTTTGTGTGAAAAAAGAGAGAACACACGCGATATACTCAACTCACACTTGCAAACTTTGTTCAATTTTAAGAATCCAAATTCAAGTGTGGAGGAAATCACTTATACAACTTAATATCACAAAAATACCTTTTGATTCTCAAGATCACCATGAGGTGTGAGAGAAGCGCATACATCTTTTAAATGATATTACTTTAGATAAGGGATTACAAAACATAAAAGAAACATGTTCATTTTAAACTTTAAAGCAAGAATGGATTCTTTTTAAGCACCAAAAGGAAATGTGAGATTTGTTTTTTCAATTGTTAAACCCAAAACAAAATGTAGTAAGTTGCTAAATTTCTTTTTAATCCCTTTGTTTTGTTCTTTTTAAGCCCAAACGAAAATTATTGAGTCCTAAAAGCTCGAAGATGACAAAGTCCTTAGAAATGGGATTATAATTGCTCCCCAAAGTGTTCAAAAACACTTGATACTATATACATCCAAAGTTGGTCTAGAGAATATTAATTAAATATTGGTTATTTAATTAATAAAAATCTTTATTTCTTCTACTGTATAAATAAATTGCAAATTTTATTTATATAGTTCGTATTTCTTAATTCCTCTTATCTAAACCACTTTCTTCATGATTTAATTAAATAAACAAATTTAACTAATTTTTTTTATTTGATTAAATTCCCTTTCATTAAATTTGAATTCTTAATTCAAATTTTGTCACATTTCTCCATATTCTTCTAACCTCCTTCCACATCATCTTCCATCTCACCATGTGTCACATGAAAATAACTATTCCTAATTTCTAAAATAGGTATTTACCATAAAAAAACTCAACAAACTCAGAGACACATGGCTGCTCCTCCCCATTTATTCTTTTCTACACTTGGCAAGATTGTTCTATTAAAGGGGACAACTTCCTTATTTCTCTCTAACCTCCCCATTTCTCACCGTCAATCTCTCCAAACTTAATCTTGATCGTCCATTTCTGCCAACTCACTTGATGCATTGGTAAAATCTATAAATAGAGGCTCATTTACAACTTTTGCATAAGAGAGCATTGCATACAATTACTCTACATAAATCATCTTAGCATTTGAGAACTTAGTTTACATTATAGCTTAGCATTTAGAATAGTTTAGCAAGTAAATTAGAATCATGGATTCTTTATTAGATGTGTCTTAACTTACTTACTACATTTAGAATCATTTTAACAACACCTCCATTAGTTTAATTCAACAATGCATCATTCCATTAGCATTTTGTATACAAAAGCTTATCATTCAACATATCATTTACTTCATCATCTAGTCAAATCATCAGATCATGTAGGTGTAGATATAGTTTCTACATTCTAGTTTAATGGATACTCATTTCTTAAGTGTCATCCCAGTAATTTAGTGCATAATTAAGATCTAAGAGCACTAATATAGGATCCTTAGGAATAGAGGATGATAGAATGTCTTTAAGGAATCATTTTATCAAATTGTGTTGTTAATTTAGATTCCCTTAATGTAATACATTGCATCTGTTGTGTGTTATTGATTATTATAATTCACATATTTTCTCACACACATAAATTGGCACCCACTATGGGGCCCAACCCTTGTTATTTTAATATATTTCTAGAAAGTATGATTCACAGGTTCAGACATAAATTTTTTTGGTGCAACCACTGATTCTTCTGGCGCACCTGAAAGATTCTCCAACACATTCACTGAATGTTTTGATGCAAAAACATGTTTCTCCAGCACATCCATGCCATTTTGTGGTGCATCAGAGGGTTTCTATAGTGCATTCATCATTTTCTATAAAGCATTTACTATTTTCTATAGTGCATTCATTGTTTTCTATAACACATTTACCTTTTCAGCACATCAAATTATTGTAATGGCGCATTTGATTTTCTTTGCAAATTTCTTCTGAGTCTGAAAACTAATAAATGTTTTTCTATTGTGCAGGCTTTATAAACACTGTTAGGGAATCTGCTAAAACTCGAGAACACTTCCAAAGAAACATTTATTGCAAACTACTGATAAATTTGATGCAGGGGCTAGAGTGATTTATTTCCTTTTTGCTTAAATTAGGAATCTAGACTAATTAGGAAGGAAAGAACACCATGTATGCTATGTGTATTGAATGGTAGGCATATGCTCTCCCCTTAAATGGGTGACCAAAAATATAGACCCATTCATGTTTATCTGTGAGTGTGAGTAGAGTATACAACGTGTGTTCTCTCTTTATTCATACAAAATAAAGATTGATTGAACTACGGGTATACTTGCTTGATTTTGTTTATCTTAGAGGGTCTTCCTTGTGGGAAAAAGTAATCACCCAAGGGAACAACCCAACCAGTAACACACTAAATCCAAGCGACTTCCAACCAGTATATAAGTGTGGGTACTTGTTGAAAGGAAAGTATCACGAGGATGGTTTTGACGAGAAGGGCAACAATGGTCTCTCGCTGCATGGATTATCCCCCATGAATGGAATGTTCGTACTAGAACCCTTGTTATAGTTGTCCAAAAACCTTTATCTATTCTTTTGTGCAGCAACAATCATTGCAAAGGCATCCACATTCTCATAGTTTTTAGTAGAAATGATCAACTTGCCATGGGAGTTTTATGGGGGTTGGAAGCTTGGTTGACCTAAGAAGTGAGTGCACTATAAGGGGGAGCCCGTGTGGCCAAGCTTCTTATTTCATCCGCTAAGAATAAGTGTGATTGGAGTAAAATCTGCGTGGAATCCAAAAGAATACAGTATTACATAGTCTTAGGAGTGTACATTTGCTTGATTGTGTTTTCCAAAGTGTTTTCAAAACAAACTTAAAAACAAACCTTACACACTAAAAGTGCAAAACTATGATTCGAAAAAAATCATTTGAAACAAACCATTCTTTGACTAAAAACTAGAAAAATCAATTAAACTAGCAGCAAACTATTATATTTCCCCGGTTCAACACATACACTGCTTATTTTGGCACATTTACTACTTTTTCCAACACATATACCCTTTGTTACAGTGCATTTACTACTTTTTCCAGCATATTCACCTACTATTATAGCACATTCGCCACTTTTACGAGCGCATCCCTTGCATTCTGTGGCACATTTATCAAATTCTATAGCGCATTCACTTGAGACTTTGGTGCATTCGAGCTATTCCCTAGTGCATACACCTAATTTTGAAGTGCATCTGAACCTTTCTCTGGTGCATCCAAGCCATGCTATAACACATCTGCCTTTTAGTGCATACATTGACTGTTACGACGCATCCACCAAAATTCATAACTAGAGAGTTGAATTTGACTCCTATCTGACATTTTGAAACCAGATTTAGGGATCTTTTCCAATCCAGAATCATTCCTCAGATACAACAGGGTCTAAACATGTTTTTTATCAAATGATTTCATGAAAGATTAAAATCCAGAAACTAAAATCCATAGTCTTAGTCCAAAATCTCATCAAAAATGTCTCTCAACACTCTACGAATTTAGAGAGAGATTGCTCTTCAATTTCTACAAAAGATCTTCAAAGAACAATCCTAACTTGTATTCATTTTACTATTGTCAAAATCCAAGACTTTTCCAAAGATTTGAGCATCTCGTCTAGGAGGGAAATTCGTCCCCCATTTCACAATTGGAACCAAAATTCTAGAATCTTTTCAAGTTCAGAATTATTCCTTAGGTTCCTTAGAGTCTAAACTTGTTATCTACAAGTGGAATCCTTTATCTAAACTTTGATCAAACATCTAAAAGTTCCCAATCATCATCAAAATCTAAATTTGATCTACAATTTGAGTTTTCCCATCAGGATTTATCATCTTTCATCCAGAAACAACACACTTTACATCAAATTTTACTACCTTAGTCCCATCAATGGGATTCATTATTCTATTCGACCTAGGTATTCCTTTGGCACTCCTAAATAATGATAAAATTTTAGAAAACCTTCATCACTTGCATGCCCGTTTTAACAAGGTCCCAAAAGCAAAAACTTAAGGATAAGGAACTTGAACCTCAAAATACCATGGGTGAACTAAAAGAAAATCCCTTTCACAAAATTCCTCAAAATGAAGTAGAAGAAATAATAGAGGAGGAAATAGAACAAGCAAACCAAGATCCCAAATTTCATAAATTCCTAGAAAGAGTCTTTGAAAAGGATGGAGAAAAATACCTTCTAATGTTAGCAAACCAAGGGGTCAAATTACCAAGTGATTTTGATGTCAATAAATTGAAGGGAACCCCAAAGAAAATTGAAACTAAAACACCAAATATAGATCAAATGGCTGCCCTAACACATCAAATGAAGAACCTTCAACAACAATTGCAAGGCATGCAAGGAGGGACTACTAAAAGATACTTTTTGCAAGATATTTGTCCCTACCCCTTTGATAGAAAGTTAAACATGATACCATTTCCCCCAAATTGTAACTTACCAAAATACGACAAATACAATGGAAAATCTGATCCCATAGACCATGTGAGAGAATTTTGAACCATGAGTCTTGAGTTTGCTCATGAGGACACATACTTGATGAGACTTTCTCCTTGTAGCTTGGGAGGAAATTGTATGGAATGGTTTTTGAAACTACAACCAGGCATAAAATCCTTTGAAGAACTTTTCAACAAATTTATCACTCAATATTCATATAACATTGCACATGAGATAACCATGAAGGATCTTTGTAATACCAAACAGAAACAAGGAGAATCTTTTCTCATATTCTTACAAAGGTGGAGAAGGTTATTCACTCGATACGTTTGTCCCATACCCGAACAAGAAAATATGGATATTTTTATTGATAACCTTAACAGTGAAATGAGTTATAGGTTACAATTACAATGTCCCCCTAGCTCTGAGAAGATGGTAGAAAACAGTGTCTCAAAATTGAAGAAGCTTTAGTCAAAAGAGGGGTATTGAAAATTCACAATGAAGGATCAAACAATGCTAGCTCTTCCAACCATCACAACAATGAGAAACCTATATTTTGGACAAGGAATAAGAATGCCAATGATGGTGCCACTGAAACACATAATGCTAAGACAATCTTTTATTTATCGAGAACCACAACCAAGACGGATCAAAACATCAATCAAGGCACTAATCAAAATGTCAATGAAACACAATAATCAAAATAGCCATAATCAAGGTAACACCACATCCAAACCTCCACCCTATCAAACACAATCAAATCATAGAAAATTTACACCTTTGGGTCAATCACACATATATGCATTGAGGGAACTTCTTGAAAATAACCTCATAATAGTACCTGACACTCGAGGCTTTGAACCAAAAGTAAAATCGTCATGGTGGAATGATGCTTATTACTATGAATTTCATTGGTGCAAGGTCCATCAAACAAATAGTTGGATGCAATTGAAACATAAGATACAAGATTTAATAGATGACAAGGTCATACGAATAAAAGGACCCCAAATAAATGTCGATCACAGAGCATTTAAAAATTCTTTACCGAATTATGAAAAAGGGGAGTCCTCTACAACAAACAGCAAGGGAAAGAATGTAAACTATGTCCATGATACTATCATAAATCATATCTCAGCAGCAGAGGATCAAATGAATACCATTGAAACCAATGACAATCAAGACATTATTGTAGCCAATAATCCAATCTATGTGATGAGCCTAGTTTTTGGTCCAATTTTGGGTAGAATCTATAGTTTATTTGTTGATAAATGTGATAGAATTTAATGTTAAATGTTAGCATTTTCATAATGTTTCTCTCAAACCATTGACATTGGACTTAATCCTATCTTTGCAAGCTTTAATGACATTTGGCATATTATGTGGACTATCTATATTGATTTTGCATGTGGTTAATGAATGCTCCCTAAGGTGGTTATAGATGTGCAGTTATTATGAATATTGACTTTACCATGTAGATTTAATATACTAAGTTAAGGAAGACATTTCCAGCTGGGCATGCACCATAACGTCCAGCAAAGGAATCTCTCCAAGTCAAAGGAGGCCAACAACAGACGATTCTTCATGCAACTGAATGTAACTGCCTTGCAGTGCACTTTAATGATTGAGCATGCACGGGCGTTACTACTGAGCTGAATCTCTATTTGGACCTACATGTCTGACTAGATTCCATGCACACATAACTGCCATCACTCCATTTCCTCTATTTTCCCTAAATGGCGTCCTCCTAGTCATGTAGTTGATTGCCTCATTTAGTTGTTAGTATAAATAATGATATGATGCTCCTTCTTCAAAAGGTTGCATGATTTGATATTGTACTTGCACTCTCCAATTTTCAGTAATATAGATACATTACTCTTTTGTACTCATGATTCACAGTGAATAAAATAAAGTTCTGAGTTCGAGCATCTGAGTTTTCATTAGCTTTAGAGGATACTTATCCAAGGGGGCCCACTTGGTGAGTAATTTGTCTTCTTAGTTTAGCATTAGTTTAGTATTACTTGTTGTTTAGTATTTGGTTAGAAATCTGGCACCGACTATTCCTGTAGCCACTAGAAATTCATTTTGTGACTGTTCCTGCAGCTAAAACAGACATAGTAGTGTCTTGTTTGTTGCTCATATTTTTATTCCTGTTATGCATTTCAACTTAGCATAGTCATTGATTGATGTTCAAAATTTGTTTCATTCCTTTTCAAGAAATTTACTTTCAATATTGTGTATTCCTTAGCTGTAGAATGGAATGGCTACTTTGAGTTCCTAGTGCACACACTATGCTGACCCACTTCAAGTTCACGTCCCTGGGTTGACAAGTTAAATGCACCTTCATGATGGTTGAAATGGCTATTCAGGTTATATGTCCAATCTCTAAATCATGGCTGTAAAGGCTTAGTTATTAAGATCATTGTAGGAGGCCAACATTTTTAGTGCCATTGTCGGGGATGGTGTCAAACTAGGGAGTATTTTAGAGTCATTGGTAGTTTTTTTTGCTATAGTGTTTCTAGAAGTTGTTCTTAGTATATCCTCATTTAGGAAGTAATGACCCCCCTTATTCTTTACCAATTCTTTGTGTGAGCTAACTGATAGTGAGTGATACCACATGCATAGAGGAAGAAGAAGGGATGTTGATGGGAGATTCCTTCCTATCAATCCTAATCCATTATATTAGAATCTACCAGAAGAAGAAGAAGAGGATCCACACCCCTTTGCTGATGCAATAGAAAATAGAAAAGAGCAATAAAAAGTACTAATGAATGAGCAATTATTTGAAGGAAATAGATTACCAAATAAATTGAAGTAGCCAAACCAAGCATCACCAAAGCAAGAGAGACACAAAAAAAATTTAAGCGGAAAAAACAAGAAAAAAACCCAATATTATGAATGGAGGCAAAATGCCTAAAGAATAATACAAAGAGAGAGAGAGCTTCAACCTTAGCTTGCTTGCTTGAATCTTAAAGAATAAGAGGAGGGGCACCTCAATAAGTAGAGGTGAGAAGGAGGAGTTAGAATGTAACTCCCAACTCAATGAATGCCACCATTCATCTATGTGTGTGCAAAGTGTCACCTCTTAAGGAGGTGGTTACAAATATTTCTTAATAAAGGAATTAAAAATAAGTCATCCTCACACATGTGTGAGATGACAAAAAAAGACAAAAGACTTGTAGGGATTCCTTTGGAATATTCCTACAAGTTAATAAATAATTACAATTAAAGAATAACCTTTACCAAGTAAAGATTAATCTTCTAACATCCCCCCTTAAGCTTTACTTGGGGAGGTATCATCAAACCCTTCAATGGGTTGTAATCCAAGATTTTACAAGGAAAGAGAAATTTATCTTTACAAAGATCTTTGGTGAGATTATTTGCGACTTGATACTCACCTTTACAATAGAAAAGAGAAATTTGCTTGTCTTCAATTTTCTCTCTAATGAAGTGATGTTGAAGAGCAATGTGCTTGGTCCTTGCATGAAAAATAACACTTTGATTATCACAATATAAAGGAGTAGGATCCTTTTGAGGTAGACTCAAGCCTTCAAGTAATCTTCTTAACTATAATACTTCTTTGGATGCATTAGTACAACCTTTATATTCAGCTTATGTAGAACAAAGAGAAGTAGATTGTTGTTTCTTACTATTCCATGAGATTGCACCTGATCCAACAAAGAAACAATAACCACAAGTGGATCTCCCATCATTGGGATCACCTCAGTATAACCATTTAAAGAAAACTCACAATTTGCATCATAAAAGAGACGAAGATTAAGAGTTCCTTTAACAAATCTTAAAATTCTTTTTGCAACTTTGAAATGAGTTTGATGTGGTTTAGACATAAATCTAGAACCCAATCCAACACTTTAGGTGTTTTCCAAATTTGCATACCCAAAAAAAATAATGTAATAGGCCCAAATCACTCATTTGAAATTGTTGATTGAGTTGAGACATAACATCGCTAATCAAAATGTTAGAACTAGAAGTGATAATTAAATCATATAAAATAATAAACACAATATCATTTTCACTATGCTTAATCTATAAATTTGGATCATTTTTACTTCTAATGAAACCATGAGATAGAAAGAAAGCATAGACCAAATTATAAAATGTCAATATATAGACATAGCAATAATAGATCTAGGTTGCCTCTCACTACATCATTGAATTGTAAAGGGAAATTGTATCAATATTAATAATAAAGGACTTTGAAAAATTGGTCCTAAAGATGGTTTTTAAAAAAACCATATTGCCTTCAATAAAATAATGAAACGGAAAGGTTTCAAGAACTTGATCCCCATTAATTAAGAAAATAGATCTAAGTTCATCATAAATAAGTAAGTGCATACCATCAAAGTGGATGGAAATATTTTCCATGGGTCCCAAAAAAACTCCAATGAGACTTGATAAAAAAATGATTCATTATAGATAGGGCTCCCTATGCAACATTACTGCAAATGCGACTAACGCATAAAATATATATGTAAAGGCTCCATTGAGACTTGATAAAGTGATTGATTTTGAAAAACATATATAGATGGAATAAATCCATCAAGAAGGAAAATACTCCAATGAGCTTTTAATTTTCAAAATATATATAGATGAGATAAATCCATCAAAAAGACAAATTTACCAATTAGACGCAATAAAAAAATAAATTCCCTTTATCAAAACAACATAATTGTAGATGAGAAGGAAACACTAGGTTGTTTTAAATATTGTAATAGATCAAGCCTTATGTAGAGAGAATGATAATTTCTCACAAAGTGGGATAGAAAGATCTCAGAGATATATTTAAATATGAAGGGGCACAAATCAAGCCACCTTGAATTAAAAAATTAATATTAAAAAAAATGTGATGGAATAATAAGAATTGCATACTATGACGTGAAAGATTATTAAGTATAAATAAGTCATTTAAGACGATATTCATGCATTCATGACTACATGAATATCCCCTTTTCATATTCCAAATATAATTGAGTAAAACAAGTACACTATTATTGGGTTGAAGTCCAATAATAAAATACTTGTGAAGTTATTTATAAAACAAACTTTTTATGTGAAGTAACATGTTGAGATGTACCTGAATCAATAACCCATTCAAAAGGTTTAGAAACATTAAGACTGCATGTAAAATCACGTATAGATTGATTACCATTGTTATGAAACTTTTGATTATTTTGATTCATAGGCTTTTTCTCATTTTTCTTTTTAAAACAAGTGTTTTTCCAATGACCATCCTTATTACAATAAGTGCAATGTGGTCTCTTAGAAGAGTTAAACTTTCTAGGATCATTGCCATTATTATAATGAGGTTTGGAATTATAATGTTTTTGTTTAGAATGAGGTTTAAAATTTTGCTTATGATTAGACAAGAAAGCATGTTCACTAGATTTAAGAGTACCAAATTGAATTAACTTAGCCTCTTCTTGTCTTAATAAATCACAAAAAATATCATTAGTTAATTGAGTAGCTAAAGAAGGACTAGCTAATTGAGCATGAATATTAGTAATGAATTGCTGAAATTGTCTAGGAAGACACTTTTTAAGAATAAGATGAATTAATCTAAGATTATCTAATTTAACTCCTAAACCATTCAATTGACTATTTAAAGCATCAAATTTCAATAAAAAATAATCCATAGATTTAAAATCAGAATACCTCAAATCTTCAAGTTGATCTTGAATTTGAATTTTTCTTGATTCATTTGAACTATCATAAATGGTTTTGAGTTTGTCCCATGCTTCATAGCCAGTTGTGCATGTCCCAATGTGAACATAAAGTTCGGGTGACATGGAGATACCTATGAGGCCAATGGCTTCCTCATTTTTGAGATTCCATTTTTTGATTTCATCTTTGGATGCAAATGAACTTGGTTTAGATTTAGGATCCGTAGCAACATCCAAAAGATGTTTAAACTGAAAAATGAAAGAAATGTGAGTATGCCAAGAATGATAGTTAGAGGAATTTAATTTAATCTCTGGAATTAAAGTTGACATTTTAAATAAATTTTAATGCACTAAAAAAACATTACTAAAATAAATACTTTACAACTTGAAGTAAATATCACTAATTAAGCGTAAAAGAAAATATTAGCCCTCTTAGAATAAATTTTAAGGTTTTGAAAGAAAATAAGCCCCTTTAGATTAAATTAAATGTTAGAAAAAACCTTTAAAAAAAACCAAAAAACTATTTTGCTTGAAACTATACAAATATTCGAATAAAAAAAAGATTTGGAAAGTCTGGATGGCGTTCGTCTGCAGTCTGCTGAGCTAGGGCGTCCGTGCCCTGGCTCGTTTCCTGTTCTTGGTTGAATTTGCGCTTGGAAGGGGGGTTTTGTTGGCTACGTTTGGGGGTGAGGAGTTGTGTGCGGCTACTACGGTGGTTTCATTCCATTTTTTTCCTGTGTGTGGGTAGTTCTTTGGCGCTGACCAGCGTGTGAGGTGTCATTGGGAGCCACGGGTGTACAGTTTGGGGCGGGCCTTTGGTACCTAGTTTGTGTGAGGTCTCCTTTCAGCGGTGTCTCTTGTTCTTTTGCGAGTGGATCGTGGAGAGCTTTGGGTGGGGCTTTGAAACCCTTGTTTCAGATTTTTATTTCTTGGGGGCTTTGCATGCCCAATATAAGTTAGGTATTATGTCTCCTAGGGAGACCTCGGGTGCTAACCCTTTAATGGACTTTCGTTTAGTGCTTGGTGCGAAGTCTCCTCAACACGCTTCGAAAGTCTTCAATAATAATTTGTTCGTGCAGGAATCAGGGCTAGATGGAGTGGGCTCGTCTAGTGGAGCTCGGATCACGAAAATTAATGGTTGCCTGGAACGTTGCAAGGAGAGGCCGAAACTGGTTATTCCTTTGGAAATGGTTGCGGAGGATATTGAATATTATTCAAGGCACTCTTTTTACTGTAAGTTTTTGGGTATGAGGATATCGATGCAATTTCTGGAGTCCTGGGCTCGACGGACTTGGATGCCGGAGGGTGAGATGGATATAAAGCTTCTGGAAAATAATTATTTCATGGTTACCTTTGATTGCATGGCGGATCGAAATAAGGTCTTCGAAGGAGGCCCTTATTTCTATAATCAGGTTGGTCTGTTTCTTAAACCGTGGCATGCTGGTTTTAACCCTGCTAAGGAGCTTCCAACTCGTGTCCCGGTGTGGGTTCGGCTTCCACGGTTTCCTGTGGAATGCTGGCGGGATGATGTTTTGCATATGTTGGGGTTGATGCTTGGGAAGCCGGTTGGTTCCTCACTGCAGACTTAGTTTAAAAAGGTAATCACTTTTGCTCGCATTTGTGTGGAAATTGATCTTAGTAAACCATTACCAGATTCTTTGGATATGTCTGTGGGTCCTTACTCTTGGGTACAATCATTGGACTATGAAACTCTTCCTTTCCGATGTCGTCTATGCCATGAATATGGTCACTTACAACGAAGATGTCCAAGGGCTAGGCCTGTAGAGCCTCCAATTTCTCAGCCTCCCCACAACCCACCTAGGGAGGATAAGGGAAAGAACCCCATTCCTGGGGATGGTGATGGTTTTGATGGCTTCGCCCCTGTGAAGAATCGTAACAAAAACCGAGGCCAAAAGAGGACCTTGAAGGAAAGGCAAGATGAAGACTCTTTTAACAGATTTGAGGTTTTGGATGATCTGGGTCAGCAAGAAGTGAACCCGGGTTTGGTGAATTTGGATCAAGGTATTATGTGTTCTGGGTAGGAGGGTTCCCTGTTTGGGGATACTCAGGATGCACAAGTTACTGGAGCTTTGCAAATGGTGACTGATCTTCAAATGGATGTCCAAGTGGAGTTGGCTCCTACTATGGAAATGAAGAAGGATGGGGGAGATGGTCCTATTGTGGCTTTGCATAGAGGAGTAGATGTAGTGAGGAATAACAGGTCTTCTCCTTCTCCTTTGGGTCTTCATCAAAAGGATATCAAAAAAGGGTTGGGGGACAAATCCTCAAAGCTTGGCAGGAAGAAGGATATGGAAAAGATTAAGTTAGCTGGGGAAACTTTGGTGGAGTCAGGGTCGGTTAAGACTTTGGATTCACACTTCTCGAACTCTTTGAAATGATCGTTCTTTCATGGAATGTAAGGGGCCTAAACAGTGGCCCTAGACAAAAGGCTGTTCGTGAGTTGGTTAGAAGTCAATCTCTTGATGTTTTGTTCCTGTAGGAGACTAAGTTATCTGTGGAATGCATGCTTGGTTTATCCCCTAAGCTGTGGGGCAGTGGCGAATGTCAGTGTGTTGGTGCTCAAGGGTCTACGGGTGGAGTGGCTTGCCTTTGGAATCCTCAGAGGATCCGACCTCTCTGGTGGATGGCCAGCAAGTCTTCTATCTCGATGATCGCTTCCTGTTTTGAGACTAGGGAGTCTATCCTCCTCTCTAATATCTATGCGCCTATCGAGTTTCAAGGTAAGAAAATTCTATGGTCTCATATTAGATTTGTCCGGAGCATGGTGCCTTTTCATCCATGGATTATGGTTGGGGACTTTAATGCTATTTTTGAGCTAGCTGAAAAGGTGGGTGGGTATTGCTAGGTTGGATCCTTCTGCGATGCTTCTTCAGGATAATATCTCTGCTTTGAATCTTGTTGATGTCAAACCTAATAATGGTTTATTCACTTGGAACAATCGAAGGATTGGGGATAACTGCATCTCTGAAAGACTTGACCGGTTCTTGGTTTCCTGCTTCTGGGTTGGTGGATTATGGTCTTCTAGCTCAGAAATTTTGGATTGGAGGGGGTCTGACCATTGGCCTATCAAGCTTGTAGTTTCTTCAGTTCGTGTGCCTCGGTCATCCCCTTTTAAGTTCCAGATTATGTGGCTACGTGAACCCTCTCTTCATGACTATGTGGCTAAATGGTGGAGAGAGGGTAGACCCGCTTATGCTATGGCAATGTACACTTTTGCTAAGCTTCTTCAATTTGTTAAATATCAGCTTAAGCGCTGGAATCGGCAGTGCTTTGGAAAAATTTTCCATGCTAAGGCTGCTGTATAGGTGGAGTTGGATAGCATTACAAGAGTGATCAGGGAGGAAGGTGTGACTGCCGATTTACTTCAAGAGGAGGCCAGGGCATGGAAAGTGCTGGAGGAGTGTGAACTGCGGGAGGAAATATATTGGAAACAGAAGGAAAGGGTTGAATGGCTTCAGGAGGGAGATAAAAATACGGCCTTCTTCAATTCGGTCAAAGCCAAGCGACATGGGAATTTAATTTATGTTCTGGTGAATGACACTGGTGAGCATCTATCCTCTTTCAAGGATATTTCTTGTGAAGCCATGCAGTACTTTGCTACCTTATTTAGGGAAGACTCACAGGGGGTTTCCGAGGAGGAGGCTCAAGTTCTATCTTGTATCCCTTCTCTGGTTACTATGGAGATGAATGAATGTCTCATGAGGGATATTTCAATCGAAGAGCTTGAGAGAACGGTGTTCCAAATGAAGAAAGGGAAAGCTCCTGGCCCTGATGGCTTTCCAGTGGAGTTCTTTCAAGAATTCTAGGATATTATTAAGCTTGACTTATTGGCTGTTGTCTAGGAATCTCAAACGAATAAGCAGATGTTACGGGCTTTGAATTCCACCTTCCTTGCTCTCATCCCCAAATCTGATGGAGCAAACAAGTTAAGCCAATTTAGACCCATCTCTCTTTGTAATGTGATTTACAAAATCATCTCTAAAGTAATTGCGGATAGGCTGAAAATTTGGCTTAGAGTGTTAATTTCTGAGGAGCAGAGTGGCTTTGTTGCAGGAAGGAAAATTCTAGACAGGGTGGTTATTGCTACAGAGTCCATTCATTCTATGGCTAACTCCACTGATAAGGCAATGTTCATCAAGTTGGACATGGCAAAGGCTTATGATAGAGTTCGATGGTCCTTCCTTTGGAAGATCCTTGGTGCTTTTGGGTTTGGGGATGATTGGATTCGGTGGGTCAAGAGTTGCGTGACTTCTGTATCCTTCTCTGTTTTAATTAATGGTGAACCCTTAGAGCTTTTTGGAGCCTCTCGGGGATTGCGTCAAGGTGATCCATTATCGCCATATTTGTTTTTGCTCTTTGTTGAAGGTTTGGGTCGGTTGTTGAGAAGGAATGTGGAGAGGGGTCTCATTCAGGGATGGCGTTGGGGTGGTAATATTCCCCCACAGTCTCATTTACAGTTTGTGGATGATACTACTTTGATGGGTATGGCTACAATCAGGGAGGCTACAAACTTGCATGTGGTGTTGGATGTTTATCTGACCGCCTCAGGTCAAATGATTAATGAAGGTAAATCCTCCATCTTCTTCTTCAATACTCCTGATCCGATTCAAAGGAGGATTGCCAATATTTTAAGGTTTCAGTCTGGGTCCCTCCCTTTGATCTATCTTGGAATTCCTATTTCTGACAAAAGGATGTCTAAGGATTCATGGCAGAATATTCTGGAAAATTTTCGGATGAAGGTTAACCATTGGACCCATAGATGGTTATCCTTTGCTGGCCGTGTTCAGTTGATCAAATCTGTGGTTCAAGCTCTTCCCATTTACATATGCATGCTCCAGGTGGCCCCAGTTGGTTTTCTTCAGGAACTTGATGCTTTATCTAGACAATTTTTATGGGCAGGTAATTTATCATCATCCAAATGGAGCTTGGTTAGATGGGAGCTTGTTTGTAGTCCGAGGCAATATGGAGGTCTTGGATTAAGGCAATCATCTTTGTCTGGGGTGGCGCTTGCTGCCAAGCTATACTGGAGGTGGTGTGTGGAGCAAGATCAGACCTGGGCCAAGATTTTACTTCATAAATATTTTCTGGGGATCCCTTAGATGGATATTCCTCACTATCCCTTAGTGGGGAAAGGATTGGTTATTTGGGGTACGCTTAAGAAGGGGGCTACTCTAGTTAAGGATGACTTATTTTGGATCTGCAAAAGTGGGTTTGAGGCTCAATTTTGGTTGGATGCTTGGGATGGGTTTCCTCCCATTGTTTCTCAGTTTCCTAACCTTTTGCCCCTTTGTCAAAGATTCATCGAGGCTAGTTGGGACAAGGTGAGAGACTTAAGTCTGTTTCTTCTCAAGGTCAGTTAATGATGGCTAGATGGAAGAATCTTGAGGAGTGGCCTGTGGTTGGTATGGAGGAGGAATGTGTGGAATTGCAAAGCATCCTCTCTAGCAGGACTTGTAGTTCCCTTCCGGATGGAGATGTTTTATCTTGGTCTCCCAACCCTAAGGGTGTTTATACTGTTTCCTCTGGTTATCAGGTGTTGTTATCTCGCAAGCTGGATGGGGTGGAGGTTCAATGGTGGAAGAGTGTTTGGAACAAGTTTTCTTGGCCGAAGTGTAATTGCTTCATTTGGAATTTGGCCTGGAATAAGTGTTTGACTTGGGATAATATTCAAAAGAGGGGATTTCAGGGACCATCCATGTGTGTGTTGTGTGGGGATGGAGAGGAGGATTCTGCACACTTGTTTTTTCGTTGCCCCTATGCTCTAAGGCTATGGCACTTGTGGTGGGAAGTTTGGAGAGTTCCATGTGTTCATGCTTCCTCTCTGGTGGATTTCTAGCGTAGTCTAGGCAGACCTCCTACTACCACATCTTTCTTACAGGATGTGTGGTATGTGGGGCCTACATTCCTTCTTTGGTAGATTTGGCTGGAGCAGAATCGTAGAATCTTTCGGGGTGAAAAGTTGATTATTCAACAAGTTTGGCAAAGAATTATGGGTATCGTTCAGGAGACTGTGGAAGCAAAGTGTGAGGTTGGTTTTCCCTTGGAGAAAGAGGATGCTGAGAAGATGGAGAGATTGGGACTTTAGGCGCTGTCTTTGGTGTCAGCTTGTGTTAGAAAGGGAAGGCAAGCAAAAATGAAAGTTATGAGAGTGGGTAAATGGTTTCCCCCTCCTACTGGAATTTTGAAGATTAATACTGATGGTTCCTCAAAAGGAAATCCTGGGCCTGCTGGAATTGGTGGAGTTGGTAGAGATTCCACAGGCTCAGTGGTCTTCTTCTTCTCTTCTTACGAGGGGACGAAAACCGTTAACCTTATGGAAGGTCTGGCGATTCTCTCTGCCCTTAAACGAGCTTATGCTTTGGGGTGGAGAAAAGTTATCTGTGAGTCTGACTCACAAGTTTTGGTTAATTTGCTTAAAGATCGGAAGGTAGCTGATGTCAGTTGGTAGTTAGCTAGGATGGTGCAATAGATTCTGTAGATTAGCTCCTTGATGGAGGAGGCTTCTTTTGTCCATATTCTGAGGGAGTGGAATAAAGCAGCAGATTGCTTGGCGAAATGGGCCTCGGCATATCTTGATGGTTGGAGGATTGAGGGGTGGGATCAGATTTCCCAGGATCTTTGTCATGAGTTGAACAAGATTATTGCGGAGGATGGCGATGGGATTGGTGATGGATGATGTTGATTCTTGCTTTGCTTTATTGTATTTTTGCTTTCCTGTGGTTTAGGCCCTTTGCTTTGTTGTAGTGCTCTTTTCTAATTATCAATAAAGTTTTTACCCCTTTTTTTATTAAAAAAAAAAACTATACAAATATTCAGAAAAATAAAATTAAAAAATTATAATTTAAATTAAAAATAATAATATCAACTTTGAATAAATATTAAACTGATTAATTTTAATAAAATTTAAATTTAATATTTAAAAATAATAATTTAAAACTTTAAAGTCTTTATAAAAAACGTAATATATTAAAAAACTTTATAAAATTTTATTAAAGGTAATACCTTAAAAGGGTATAAGAAAAAGAATAAGTTCCTTTTAAAAGAATATGTAAGATAAGAGATAAAATCTCTTTTTAAACTTATAAAAAATTAATGAAGGGCGGGATTTTCTAAACTTTAAATTTTGTAGACTTATAAAATTTAAAAACTTTAAAAAAGTGAATGCACTACGTGGGCGGGAGAAAAAAAAAAGGATTTAAATTGGATTTCAAAATGAAAACAATTTAGTTAAATTTTATAAGAAAAAAAGACACGAGAGCAGCAGGGCTGAAGGCTGAAGTTCTATTTTTTTAAAAAGAGTATACTATAAATGTAAAGAGAGAGCCAAGACCCTAAGAAAGGGGTTGATTTTTTTTAGATTTTGATTTTGTAAAGTGATTTTTCTAACAGAAATAGATATGATTTTTATTTTTTTTAAACTGAATTAAAATAAGGGTTTTGATATATATATATATATATATATTAAAAAAATAGATAGAGCCTTTTTTTTTACAAATTTAATATACAAATATGAATAAATTGTAGAGATTTTTTTAAAAAATTGATTTTTTTTATAGAAATTTGAACATGTAAATATGGAGAATTTTTTTATAGATTTAGCCTGATATTGTAAAAAAAACTTACAAATCTAAAAAAAATGAATTATAACCCTTTATTTGAGGGTTTCTAAATTTTTTGCAAAAATCTAAATATGCATGCAAATTATAAAGATTTGAAAAAACTTAGAAAATTTTATACAAAATATTTGAAATCGATAAAAAAAAAAAAAATTCAGGAAGAGGATTCTTGGCTCTGCAACCTAGGGTTCGGTAGTTTCTCGGCGTGTGTAGGTGGGGGAGGCTTGGTCCTCCTCCATTCGGGCCTCAGAGTGGCGGCATCTTCTCTCCCTAGTTTCGCTAATGAGACTGGCAAGTAGTCGGAGGAACTATGTTTGGAGATTCGGCCCCCCCAGATGGTGTTTCTGATAAACCGGTTCCTGAAGGCAGAAACCACTCTCAGCCGAGGTCATTCTGGGACATTGTGGCTGGCGTGGAGACATCTTTCCCAGAGGGCGTGGGTTTCTCAGTGCAAGATGGTGGCAGCGAGGAATTTGGGGGGCGTGGAAGAGGTAAGTGCCCTCCTGGCACCCAAAAAATTGACATTATGGTTCCAAATGAGAAACTTATAGATGCTCTGTGTGAACAAGATAGTAAATTAAAAAAATGTTGCTATTTTTTTGGCCGCCTTGGACATAAATAAGGTTCCGGCAAGAAATTTTATGGATGAGTGGTTGGCAAATGTATGGGGGAGAAAACTGGGGATTTCATTTTCTTTCTGTAGAATGATACAAAAAGGGATTTGTGTCATTTTTCTGAAGAATCATGAGATGCAGCAAAAAACCCTAAACAAGCAGTTTTGGAATATTAGGGGTAACATTTTTTGGGCTGTGGCTTGGTTTCCTGATGCCCTGGAAGATGAAGTTTTGGCTTTGTCTAGCCCTAGATGGCTGGTCATCAAAAACATACCCCCAAGACTGTGGGCTTTTATCCCTCTCCTTCTTGAACCATATGAAAAACTGCTAAGAATTGACAACACCATATCTGTTCTTCCCCACGCGGATGCTAGGGTCCTGATTTCAATCCTGCCCGGAGTGGATCTACCAGATGCCTTGCTTCTTAAACTAGGAAATGGAGACAAAATGTGTGGCCTAGAAGTGCTCGACGGTCTGAATGTCTGCTATCTCTGCAGGAGAGAAGGACACATAAGGAGGAATTGTCCTCTGATTGCCAAAAAAACCAGCAATATAAAGAGTCAACCAAAAAATCAAGAAAAAACTAGGGCACGCCATGATACCACAAGCCCCTGTAAATCATATGGTGAGGTCAGCAATCAGGATCACAATCACCCACCCGCCTGGTGTGATTTTCAGAAAGTAAATATAGAACATGAGGAAATTACACCAGGTTCCTCAAACCTTGAATCTGCTCGGGGGATAGAGGTTACTCTGGGTGGCAATGGAATAGTTGAAATCCCCAAAGATCTCTCGGAGCCATGATCTGGAGACACAGAGGTCGGCTCTTGGGATAGTGATGACCTTTCTGAAACAATAGATATTGACACAGACTGGGACATGGATCACAAATCGGAGAGAATGGAACTGGAATCACAAAGCAAAAACCCTGTATCTTTGGATGCCTCAGTTCCCACAAAGAATGGAACCCCAGAGGGGGAGGAACATCCTCCCCCCCACTGGAAGGCTCCAAACTTGATTCCCAAGCAAGGGACAACATAGAGAGGAGCCTAAACCAAGAAACTGAGGCACTATTTGAGGACAACTCCAATCTGAATAAGACAACAAATAAGGAGAGGAAAAATGCCCAGCAGCTGGCAATAGAGAAACTACAAAGTAGATCCAATGGGGGGGAAGGAAAGAATTTTGTCCCTAACAATGAATCTTACTACTTTAAAAACTTCAGAATCTCTAAGGAAGACCCCAGAAAAAAGAAAGTCCTGGGAAGTGCAAAAAAAGAGCCAGGCAAAGTGAAAAACATAATTAATGCCTTGGAGACAAATATGATGCCCACTTGCATCCAACCTACCACCACTGATGTACTTGTTGCAAATCTGCATGTTGCCAAGAATGGTCTAGGTGATCCCCATTCTGGGGATGGTAAGAAGTGCACCAATGATGGAGAGTTTGGTGTAAGTGGGGGTGAGGTTGAACTACCCAGAAACAACAAAACCAGCCCAGGTGATACTGCTCTCTCTTGCCAAGAGGGTATCAAGGATCAAACAATGAATAGCTGTGTTACTCCAAATAAGGACTTGGAGGCCACTGAACCTTTTGAGGTTACTAGGGAGCAAGCTCCTAAGGGAATCACTGAGGGAGAGGGTAAGGCAGACATTCCCCACAGGTCAAGAGGAAGACCAAAGAAAGGGACTAAGACTATAATCCCTGAAGGAAAAGGGAATCTTAAACTCTTGACAAAACAGAAAAGGAATAAACTGAGCGTCTTTACTGCAAGCCCAATTCCCAAAAGATTGGAAGTTGACCAAAAGGTCCCTAAATGTTTTGAAAACTTAAAGTGTGAGAAAGAACAAGCCTTAAATAAGTTCCCTAATGACTCTTAACTGTATTTCGTGGAATGTAAGGGGCCTTGAGTCTCCAGATAGGAAGCAAATTGTTAGGAGATTCCTCAATAGTTGCAAGGAAAAGGATGTGGTGTTGCTACAGGAAATCAAAGCTACTGGGTTCATGCTGGATATGAATCTCAGCTTCATATGGAGAGATTTGATCCACTTTGTCACCCATCATGAGAAAGGCAGGGGGCACAACAATCATCCTCTCCAGGGATTGGGGACAATATGTGGTCAGGCAAGGGGTCTCACCTTGCAATCGTGTTGTTTGGGTAATATTGAGAAAAGGAGACCTCTTGTTTGGCATCTGCTCAGTCTATTCCCCCAATGAATACAGTGAAAGGAGTAATGTTTGGAAATGGTTAAGTGAGCTTGACAGCCTCCCTTGGATTCTCGGGGGGGACTTTAACATGATTGAAAGACAAGAGGACAAACTTGGTGGAGTTCATATGGATTGGAAGGGCAACGAGAAATACTTCTGGTTGAAAATGAAGAATAAACTGAGACTAATAGACCCACTAGAGGGACAAAAGAAGGACTTCCCCAACATATGGTATACCTGGTGTAACGCCCAGAAGGGCAGCATAAGGATATATTCCAGGTTGGATAGATTCTATTTGAACAGAGATTTCTTCATCCCTAAGCCTCTTAGAGATGGGTGCAAAGTGGAGTTTCCCCCTTCACCCTATCTGATCATCACCCCATAAAAATAAGGATATCCTTCAGCAAGGGACCGGGGGTTGTGAGGAGAAGGATGGGGGATTTTTCCTCAACACCAATCTGCTGCAAGATAAATACTGTTGTGATGCCATCAAAACACTTAGAATATTAAATAATGGCCTACACAAAAGCAAAAGTGCCATAGAAAGATGGAATTTGAATGTCAAGGGGTGGAAATCTCTTTTTTAGATTGTTGGTAGAAAGAAAGCATTGGACAGTAGGAAGTTGGAGGGTACTCTGCAAGAAAATATGCTACAAGCAGAAGCAGGGCTCCAAAAAGACCCCATGAATGAGAACCTAGCCAACAAGATGTCCTTAGCCAAGGACTGGCTGAGAAGGCTGCAAAACAGCAGAATTCAGGGGCTGAAGGTTAGATCCAGGACTAATTGGTTGGCAAACGGTGACAAAGGCTCAAAGTTCTTTTTTAATCTGGTAAGAGAAATTTTTTTTAAGGAGCACATAGAACAACTTCAAGTAGGTGAGGGAGCTTCTGGGGATCAAGAGGTAATTAAGAACCAGTTTTTCCTCTTCTACAAAGACCTTTTCTCCTCTGAGGAAGGTGGAAGTGGCGAGGCCAATGCAAGGAGGCTTATCAATGATATCATCCCAAGGAAATTAGAAGGGAAAGAGGTGGAAAATCTGGGCCAAGAAGTGTCCAAAGAGGAAATTCTAAAAGCAATTGATTCCATGCAGAATGATAAAACCCCAGGTGTTGACGGTCTTCCGGCAGAATTCTATAAATCCTTCAAGGAGTGGATAGTGGAGGACCTCTTCTGCGTCTACAAGGAGGCGTTGGAGATGGGCTCTTTGGGGAGGGACATCAACAAAGGTATTATCAAGTTGCTCCTGAAGGATGGGGACAAGACCCAAGTGAAAAACTGGAGACCCATAACACTGCTAAATGTCTCATACAAGATTTTGGCAAAATTTTTGGCAAGGAGACTAACTAATGTTCTGCCTAAACTCATCAGTACAACTCAAACAGGCTTCATCAAAGGCAGATATATCTTGGAAAACCTCCTTACCAGCTGGGAAGCTCTAGAATGGGCCAAAAACACTAAGCAGGAAGCTGCTATCTTATTGCTAGATTTTGAGAAAGCGTATGACAGGATTGAATGGTCATTTATAAGGCTTAGTCTTGAAGCTTTTGGGTTCCCACATAACTTTTGTTGCATGGTAGTCACTTTTTTCAAAGATGCAGTTGCTCAGGTTGATGTAAATGGCTCCCTTACAGAAGAGTTTTCTCTTGAAAGATCAATCAGGCAAGGATGTCCTCTGGCCCCAACACTATTTGTGATTGCATCAGAAGCACTATACTATGTTCTTAGGACCGATATGAGTTCCCCAAAGGTAAGAGGCATAGTACTGCCAAACAATGATGAACTATTGAATGTCCAATTTGTAGATGACACAACTCTTTTCCCCTTGCTGGAAGAAGAGAATATCTCCAATTTGATGAACAAATTAAACATATTTTGCAATGCTTCAGGCGCAAAAATCTCTCTCTCTAAATCAATCTTCCTAGGTTGGCATGATAGGCCCCCATATTGGATTGAAAAATTTGGTATACAATGGGGAGGCCCATGCAAATAGGTGAGATTTTTGGGAATCCCTTTTGTAGTGAGTCCGAACCTTAAGGAAATGTGGGAGTGGATTAAAAGAAAAATTGAGAGGAAGTTGGAGAAATGGAACAAGAATTATCTTACCTTGGCAGGAAGATTACAAGTTTTCCAAAAGATCCTCTCCTCTTATAGTCTGTATTTTGCCTCGATGTGGCTTTTTTGCAGCTACCAGGTAGATCAGATTCAAAAATGAATCTAGGGATTCCTCTGGTCAGATGGAAAAGGGGGTAGAAAGAGACATGCTGTAAAATGGAGCTGGTGTTGTGTAAGCAAATCTGAAGGTGGGCTGGGTCTTAAGGACTTGAAGATCCAAAGCATTGCACTAGCTGCTAAGTGGATCTTCAAGGCTTTAGATGGTAACGAGCTGTGGAAAGTCTTAGTCAGGAGCAATGTTCAAAGGGCAACCCCGAAGATCGGAAAAAGTTGGAGGAACCTCCCCCTCAGTGACCTCCTCAGTTGTCCCCTCCCTATAACCCTAGAAGGTTCAATGGTTTTTAGGAGCATTTGGAAAGCATGGGAAGTGGTAAAAGAGCACATTTGTAATGCTCAGGCCATACAGGGCAAGCTGGTTTATACTCATAGGTCTATTTGGTGGAATCTTGACCATAATGGGAAACCCCTGGCCCTCTTGCAGGGGTGCTCAACGAAGACCTGGAATTGCAAGGGTATTAAGCACTTTTCTAACATCTTGAACAAGGGCCACCTAATAGGTCAGGACCGGCTGAGCACTAAGTTTCACTTACCAGCAACCCAATGGAGGACATATACAATCTTGAGAAAAGCATGCAAAGGTTTGGAATGGCCGGTTAACACTAAAGACAATGTTAAACAATTCCAAGAGTTCCTTTGGACTAATGGCTCCAACATTGGGAGCCTCAATGCTAAAACTATCTATAATACCCTTGCCAAACAAAAGGAAACATATGACTACCTAAATAGCAAGTGGAATAAGAACCTGCATAACACTGATTGGTCCAAAATTCTTTCTAATAACTGGGTTAAAATAATTGAGCCGAGGAAGGCATGTTTCAGGTGGCTTTTGATCTTCCACATGTTACCATACAAAAACAATACTAATGAAACTGAAATTTGCAGAATGTGTAGAGTTCCAGAATCAATCTCTCATATTTTCTTTGAATGTATATATGCAAAAGAAGTTTGGAATTTGTTTTGTAACCAGCTAAATGTTTGGAGCAATAATGGCACTCTTAGAATGGATAGAACTATTCTATTCGGTAGCAGTAAATTTGGCAAGGAACAAACTATATTTTGGTCTTGTCTCTCAACAGAAATTCTATGGCACATTTGGAATTCAAGGAATAATGAAAGATTTAATGGGGACATGAGGGTACTTACTGAGTCCTCACGAGGACTCATCATCCACAAAATTGTTGTGCAGGTCACATTGGCTGTGAAGGAAACCAAGCTCAAATTTCTCAATTTCTTGGACGATGGCAGCATTCAACCCACCATGAGGGAGGCCAGAGCTGGGTATACTTGGCAACTAGGGCAGCCCAACACTTATATCTTTCTCCAAGCATTGGAGATCTTTCAAAAAGAGTTCAATAAAAAGGTTGCTAGAGAGGCACAATTAGAAGAAATTGAAGCAACAGAGGTTCTTTTGGGTATGAAGGAGCCAACAGGCGGTGAGGATGCAAAAAAATAAGGACATGAAGTTGTTTTATTTTTGTGTGGACTTGGATCCTTTTGGCAGGGTAGCTGGGAGCTCTTGGACAGACTGGGCACTTTATTGGCGGACAGAGACAACAAGGGCTTTTTGGCAGTGGAAGTTGGATCCTCTGTGCTCAAACAGGCTTCAGTAGTTTGCTCGGATTACGGTAACAAGTGGGAAGATACAGCTACAAGAACCTTTTGGCAGTGGCTAATGGTGATACCAGGTGGAAGATACAACCATAGGCGGATGGAAGTTCCTTTTTGATTTTCTCAGTGTATTTCTCTGTGTAATGACAGTGTACCTTGATATAGGCCATTTTATGTAATGTTGTATGCTATGGTTAGTAATGTAATGGGGTTGGAAAAGCAGTAGTATTGCTGCCTCTCTCTTTGTAATCCTGTGGTTCAAACTATTCATAATACAAAAAAAATATTTGAAATCTGTAACAACTATAGATATCTGCAGAGAAAAATAAAAAAAACAAACTTAGAAATGAAATCTTGCATAAGAAAAATAGGTTAGAAGACAAAAACAACCAAGATTACATACTTTTCTCTTCTTCTCCTCTTTGAGAGTGTCTCCAATGGTGTGCTTAAAAATCTGGTAAACCTTCAACAATGTAGCTCACAAAATATTAGTAATACCAAGCTCTAATACCATGAAAGGAAATAGAAAAGAGCAATGGAAAGTACTAATGAATGAGCAATTGTTTGAAGGAAATAGATTACCAAATAAATTGAAGTAGCCAAACCAAGCATCACCAAAGCAAGAGAGACAAAAATTTGTTAAGGGAAAAAAACAAGAAAAAACCCTAATATTATGAATGGAGGAAAAATGCCTAAAGAATAATACAAAAAGAGAGATAGCTTCAGCCTTAGCTTGCTTGCTTGATTCTTAAATAATAAGAGGAGAGGCACCTCAATAAGTAGAGGTGAGAAGGAGGAGTTAGAATGTAACTCCCAACTCAATGAATGCCACCATTCATCTATGTGTGTGCAAAGTGTCACCTCTTAAGGAGGTGGTTACAAATATTTCTTAATAAAGGAATTAAAAATAAGTCATCCTCACACATGTGTGAGATGACAAAAAAAGAAAAAAAAATTGTAGGGATTCCTTTGGAATATTCCTACAAGTTAATAAATAATTACAATTAAAGAATAACCTTTACCAAGTAAAGATTAATCTTCTAACACATATCTTGATCTAACTAGTTCTGAAGTCTCCTATGAAGATCAAAATCAGTTTGAGAACCCCTTTGATTTGGAACCACATTGAGCATGCATGGGTGATGCAAATAGGAACAAACCTAACCAACCAAATTTTACTTTCCCCATTGCCCATCAGAATGAAGTTGACAACATCAAGAAAATTCATGCTTCAACACTCCCAAAGTTTTATGGACTTGTCACAGAAGATCCTAATACCTTATTATTTGAGTTTGACATACTATGTAGGAGTTATGATTATACTACTGATGCCATAGGCTTAAGCTATTTCCTACCACTTTGAAAGAGGCTACATTAAGATGGTTTATGATCCTAGGCAAAGATACTGTGGAAACTTGGGAAGCCATGAAGATAAAATTCCTTGAGAAATACAAAGAATATTACAGAGGTAGTGACATGAGAGGAGGTGACATTTTCAAGATGCAGCAAAAGGAAGATGAGAGCCTGGAAGACTACATTGCAAGGTTTATGTTTTTCCTACAAAAATATCCACACCATACACTTAATGAAGACTCACAAAAGTTGATTTTCCTAAGAGGAATCAATGATAGATGCATTGATGCCTTGGACCTCATGGGAGGAGGAGATATTTCCCAAGTTCCTTGGGAAGATATCAAGAAAATATGTCAAAACTACTCTAGGGCAGCTTCAAAGAAAGAGAGAGCTTACCAATCTTCCATGGGTAAGTCAACTACCAGTGGAGTCTCAAGAATGGAGATTACTCATTTGTTGGAAGACTTCAAGCAATACATTATCAATAATCTAGCTACTTAGCTAGATACACTTAAGGACAAGAAGAAGCAAGAGGAGGAAAAGGAAATGTTGATAGAGTATTTCCATCTGAGTTCAAGCCAATCTAGATTGAAGAAGACCAAGTCTACTATGTTGCAAAAAGGAAGCCTTGGGCTCCAAGACAAGGTATGCCACCGGATCCACTATCCTATGTTGGGCCATATTTCAATTCCTATTCCTCTGGTAACCAATGGCAGCCCCCATATCCACCCAGTTATGGAGGATATCCACCGCATCCTTGGAGTAACCCTCCAAATGCTTGGACCAATCATTAGAGTTCTCCACCCTAGTGGCAGCAACCTTAGGGGAATTAGCAGCAATTTCAAGGACATTGGCAACCACCTCCGGGAAATTAGCATCAAATGAATCAATGGAGAGGAGGGAAACAATGGCCTACTCAGACAACTAGTTACATGTATCCACCTTCTTAGCCCCAACAACCTGCTTTAATGCATCCACCTGCTAATCCTAGTTCAAATGCACCTAAACCTACTCAACTACTAGCTCAGCCCATGCCCAATCCAAATAACAAACCACAGTAGCAGCCTGCATACTCTATTGATTCAAATCAATTCCCTACATATGTTGTAAGTGATATCCACTTGCATTCAGGTACTACTCTACTGGCCCCTTCCAAGCCCATTACCACTGAGCTCCCTGTGGAAGAGGAAGAGGAACCTTTGAATGATCTCATTCAACCTAGTATACCTAAAAATCCTAAACTAGTCCAAGTCAAGCAAACTAAACAAGAGCCACCATTTCCTCAAAGATTGGAAGTTGCCTAGAAGAAGGAAGAAAATGAGGATACAACTTTTGATATCTTGGATCAGCTAAAGCATACATGTGTCTAGATGCCTCTATTTCAGGCCATAAAGGATGTTCCAATCTACAGTAAGGAAATCAAGGAGACATGTCTTAAGAATCCAGGTAGGAGAAAGAAGGACCCAACTATAATTCATGTGGTGGGACATCTAGCTGACATCATGTTGGAAAAAGTGACTATTCCCAAGTATAATGACCCAGGTAGTCCTATGGTAGCAGTTGTTATAAACATGGTCCAAGTAAAGAATGCTCTAATGGATTTAGGGGCAACAATAAATGTAATGACCAAAGACATCCTACAACAACTAAACATCACAAGCATGAGGTCTACTCCTACTGTCCTACAACTTGCTGATAGCTCTACTATTAAGTTTGATGGTGTAGTGGAGGATCTTGTGATAGTTCTAGATTCCTGAGAGTACCCAACAGACTTTATGATTCTTTCTCCTAAATCCACACTAGGCAGGTATCCCATTATTCTTAGAAGACCATGGTTAGCAACTATAGATGCATGTCATTGGATGTTGGTTAGGTGACATGACCAATTCAGATGGGAGGAGCTCTAAAAATTTTGTTCTCTATCTGCCTGCTCAACCATCTCATGATGAAGATAATCCAATATAGCCACATGTTGGTGAAGAGGCCAAGGAAGTTAACTTTGTGGTGCAGCTTATGATGCTAGGTAGAAGCTCTTTCATGCAACTCCAAGATGAGGATGAAGTATTGGATAACATCATTCAGAACCATTGTGAAGTGGAGGAAGCATCATCTTCTTATTCTGCTACTCCAGTCAAGACAATTTTTCCTGCTCTTCCCGCAACCACTGTTCCTGCAGACGTTCTTCCTACAGATACTCTTCATGCAACCACTATTTCTGCAGATGGTCTTCCTACAGATACTCTTCCTGCAACCACCGTTCCTGTGGACAAACTTCCTACAACAATAGGTATGTACCATACATTGTTTCCATATGAACTAAAGGTACCAAGTGTTAATGAAGCAGCCATGATAGAGTTAATTGCACAAGTTCAGGTGTCAGAAGGAAAATATTTGAATGTTAATAGTAAATTGAATGAAGAAGAACAATTGTTATTGATAAACCTATTAAGGACCCATCAACATGCATTTGCATGGGATTATCATGATATGAAGGGATTGGATCCTAAAATTTGTACACAAAATTTACATCAGAGATTATTGCACCCCAATAAGACAGCCACAAAGAAGAATTAACCCTACACTAAGAGAGATTGTGAAAGGAGAACTACAAAAATTACTAGATGTAGGATTTATCTACCCCATTTTAGATAGTCAGTGGGTGTCTCCATTAGTGATTGTTCCCAAGAAGGGAGGGAAATGGCGAGTTTGTGTTGATTATACAGAACTTACTACTACCACCAAGAAGGACCACTTTCCTTTACCCTTCATTGATCAAGTTTTGGAAACACTTGCAAGAAATCAATACTTTTCTTTTCTAGATAGATTCAGTGGATACAACTAGATCCAAATTGCACTAGATGACCAGGAGAAGACTACATTTACCTATCCATGGGGGACCTATGCCTATTCGGTGCTCCCATTTGGCTTATGCAACACACCTGCAACTTTTCAGAGGGAAATCATTAGCATCTTCTCAAACATTTCTCATGATTGCATGGAAATTTATATGGATGACTTTACCACTTATGGTGTTGATTTTAATCAAGCCTTGGAAAATCTTAGAGACGTGAAAACCAAAACTTATCCTTAAACAGTGAAAAGTGCTTCATGATGATGCAAGAAGGTGTAGTTCTTGGCCACTACATCTCCCATAAGGGAATTCAAGTAGATCCTACAAAGATTGAGGTAATCATAAATCTTCCCACACCTACAAAATAGAAAGATGTTAGGAGTTTTTTGGGTCATGCAGGATATTATAGGTGTTTCATCAAGGATTTCAGAGAGGTAGAAGCACCATTGTACACTCTTCTCACTAAAGATGTTGAATTTCAGTGGACTAAAGCCTGTGACAAGGCATTTTCTCACTTGAAGATAACTTTGACTCATGCTCCTATACTCAAAGGGCCTAATGGGGAGCTTCATTTCCACATCCATACTAATGCATCAGATTATGCCATAGGAGTAGTCTTAGGATAGAAAGAGGGAGCTATTGAAAAAACTATTTACTTTGTCAACAAAAAATTACAAGGAGCTAAATTCAATTATACAGTGACAGAAAAAGAAATGTTGGCAGTAATCTATGCACTGAACAAATTCAGAGATTACATAACATGATACCAAATCTTTGTGCACACTAATCATGCAACCATTAGATATCTCATGAATAAACCTTTGATCATAGGTAGGTTGGAAAGATGGTTATTTTTTATGCAAGAGTTTGATATAACCATTGTGGATAAGCTAGGGAAGGCCAATGTTGTTGCAGATTTTCTTTCAAGGCTAACTATATCAGAAGATAATCAGCCCATAGATGACTCTTTCCTTGATGAGCATCTATTCTCCCTTGGTGGAGGACACTTTGCAACCAAGAGGACAACAATGAAGGTCTTGAACACAGGATATTACTGGCCAACTCTCCTCAAGGATGCAGGAAGGTATACCAGAAAATGTGATAGATGTCAAAGAATGGGCAGACCAACCAAGTCTGATGAGATGCCATTGTGCCCTCAGGTAGTAATCACTCCCTTTGGAAAGTGGGGAATGTATTTTTTTGAACCTATTGACCCTCCATCAAATGGTAAGTCTTATATATTGGTATGCACTGATTATGTGGCAAAGTGGGTAGAAGTTAAGGCCACGAAGCATGCAAGGGATAACAAGGTTGTAGAATTTTTTATGAGGAAATTTTAACAAGATATGGAGTCCTAAGAGAAATAGTGATAGATAAAGGGGCATAATTTAGATCAACCCTTGTTGCAACACTAGTTAATGAGTACAACATAAGGCACATGAAGTCTACTCCTTGTCACCCACAAGCTAATGGCCAAGTTGAGGTGACCAATAGAGAGATTGAAGCCATTATGACTAAAACAATAGTTATTCATAGAAAGGATTGAGAAAATAGATTACCAGAATTTGTTTGGGCCAATAGGACAACCTAGAAAACAACTACAGGCTTCACCCCATTTGAGTTGCTGTATGGAAAGACAAATATGATGCTAGTTGAATTTGAATATAAGACTCTACAGACTGCAGTAGATTTGGGGATGGATATTTTTGAGGCACAAAGAGAAAGAATCATATAGCTAAATGCTTTGGATGAGATAAGAAGAGCAACCCCACAACATATAGAAGTGGTGCAAAATCAAAGAATCAAGTGGTATGAAAAATTTATCAAGGAAAAGAAATTCCAACCAGGAGATTGGGCCCTGCTCTATGACTCAAGATACCAGGACAATGCAGGAAAATTGTAGACAAGGTGGCTAGGACCATATGAAGTTATTGAGGTCTTTACCAATGGAGTTGTTCAACTTACTACCATTGAACCTATCAGGGTCAAACTATTTGTCAATGGTCATCGTCTCAGATTATATCACAAGCTAGTTTCCAAAGAAGAGTTCCTGCAACAATTCACCCAACATTCAACACCTGAGCTTCTTGCAACGGAAGGAAATGGACCTAGTGTCCCTCCTTATGAGCTAATTGAGGTACGTACTCTCTCATAATAAATACTTTCACTTACGTGGAAGTCCAATTCTTCACCCATCCACCCATCCATCCATCCATCACCACCTTTCTCTCTCTTCCATCACTTCATTCCACCTCACCTCAATCCACTTCATTTTCATTAATTGCTTAGTTTATTCCCACAAGGTGAGTGGTACTTTCTCCATGATATTTGCAACAAATCTTCCACACATTCAGGTATGTTCACATTAATTGCTATCTTTAATCATATTTTAAGTGCTTCATTTAATCACTGTACATTAGTATAGAAGTTTACATAAAATGTCATCATTCCCTGTCAAATCACCACTCCCATCTCACATGTGTGGACACATGTCCAAACTTAGGTTGGGGGAAGGGGAAAGAAAATGATGTAAATATATTTCCCATGTTTCAATTTTTGTTAGGCTACATCAGAAAATTTAAAATGAGCTGATTTGAAATCTGAGTGAGAGGATGGCTTGCATGTGTGAAGTGACATTATTTGTAGCCGCAATTTCTTCCCATCATAATTTCCCTTTATCATTCCTTTTCTTTCCATTCTTTCCCCTGTCATAATCTTGAGTTGCAAGCAAAAAGGTGAAACAAAGAAAAGAAAATTCAGTCGATATTGGCACTGGAAATTTAGTAGGTACTGTAAGAAAGTGAGCTTGATTTTCATATAGGAATTGTAGGAAAGAAGTTGCAGAGCATTTGTTTGATTGCAAACAATGGGAGGTGGGTTAATTCGAAATGAACCCATGGTGCATGACGTTTTATTGCAGGATACACAATGCTTTTCTAAATTTAGAAACTGTGAATGGTTATATTACTTCCTGAAATTGGATGGCTTTGATGAAAACATTTCCCTTGAATTCTCCCAGAAATTTTTTGAAGGGAAATCCATAGTAAAAGGGTTGGAATTAGTGGCAACTGAGGAAAGAATTGCAGAGGTCACAGGGTTACCAGCTGATGGCAAAAATTACCCTACCTCTAGAGACGCCAAATCAGCTAGGGCCAAATTTATAGAGCCAAATGACCCCCCATTGAGCATTGATAAATAGGGTGCAAAGAGAATGTCTTTACTTGAACCATGGAAGAAGATAGCTATTTATATTATCAAATGCATCACTTGTGAGGGTCGCTAGTCAAATTTGCATTCCGTACACTTCAAGATTTTGAATCACATGAGGCACATAAGGAGGATGAATGTGCCTAACACGTGCTATAAAATCTTCTCTGAATCATGGCGGCTGATACCCAAAAAGGTAGGGATAATTATGTTTCCCACCATTGTCTGATTAAATTGTTGGTTGAAAAGTCTTTGCATGATGCATCTGCAATAACCTGGGAAGAATTTATAAATTTTGATCAAATTAGACCTAAGCACTTGCAACCAAGGGCTTTACCTCAACCTCGTAGTTCTAGCAAGAGATTGAGCATGGTTGAAGCCCCTCTTGATACTTTGACCTCTGATGTTGGCTCTTGTGTGAATCCTCCTGCAGCAAAAGTGATGCAGGAGTATCCTCGGTTCTTGGCAATCTTGCATCAACCAAAAAAAATAAAATTTCCTTTAAGTTTTGTTCTTGTTTTGTTCTTTCTCATTTGATGTTGGAGAACCCATCATCTTTGCTCACCAGACCTTTTGGCTACATGATCATTTTCCTTATTCCGAGATTTGAGTGTGATTGGATCTTTTTTCGACAAGTTATTGCTTCCAGAATTCTTGGCAGTTTCTTGAACTAGCACCAGAATAGTTTTCTAGCCTAACAGCTAATCTGATCATTTGTTGATCATTCCCATGACTTGCGGATCTTAACAGTGTGATTTTAAATGTTCCTTAGAGTGTCTTCGACCTTCATTATACATCCATACTTTGTCTTAAACACCTGTTGAAGAGTAATTGAAATTTGAGGCCAACTTGTTCATGTGCCTATTATATTTTCTTTCATTGGAAAATGTAATGATTTTTGGCCGACACGAATGCTTCCAAAATTGTAGATATAGTATAAATCTTGTAATCGATCATTAGAATAAGTAGTGGAGATAGTGAGAATTGAGTTAGTAGTTGATAGATTGTATTTGTAAGAATTCACTCGCACATAGGAGCATATTGGAATGTTCTATTTCGAGCATGTATAATTAGGCCTATGAGCTGAATCTGTAAGCTGGATGTTGTTGGCTGAATGTAACTGAGATTTCTATTAATGAGAATGTGTTAATCTACATTTTCCTCCATATTCTATATTGTTTTCATTGTGTTACTCTTGTTGCACGGTCTAGATTGTTCTCTCTGAGGACCCTCCTATCGTGGCTACACCAGATTAGTATCAGAGCGAGCCTTGATCCATGTAAGGTCAACAAAATTTGCAAAGTCCTATAAAAGATTTGTTGTGGGGTGGCAGATTAAGGATCTGACCTGTAATTGCAGAGGACTATTGTAAGGATGACTGGAACAAGAAATGTTAGAGGAAATGGAGCGCGTGGAGATGTAGACCAAGCTATAATGGAGATGCTAAGAGGAATTGCTGCCAGATTAGATGTAGTTGAAACGGCCTAGAGAATAGGTCGACTAGTTGATGATGTGAGTGATGAAGAGGTAGAAGTTTAGGAAGGAGGAAGAGAAGAACAACCTAGCCTGGATCAGGAGAAGAGAGGTTCATAAGAGCCCTAACTAGAGCAAGTATGAAGCCACATTTCAATCCACAGGATTATACTGGTAAGTTGGATTTAGAAGAATTTCTTGATTGGATAACAGAGATGGAAAAGTATTTTGAATTTGAAGGTACCACTGAAGATAAGGTGAAATTTTCTTGTACAAAGTTGAGAGGACATCCATCCCTTTGGTGGGAACATTTGCAGATAGATAGGCAAAGAAGAAGATAAAATATTGGGATCATATGGTGAATAAGTTGAAGACAAAGTTTATGCTAGTACACTATCAGATTAGTTTGTTCTGAAGGTTGTAAAATTTGAAGTAGAAGGATTCAAGTGTGACAGAGTATACTAAGGAATTCTATAAGTTGAATATCATATTTGGACATTCAAAGGAGGAAATTGAGCAAGTAGCCAAATATATGAATGGTTTGAGGTCATCTATATAGGATGAAATCAGTTTGATCAAGTTGCAAAGTGTGGAAGAGGCATATTAGTGTGCCTTAAAGGCATAAGAGAAGTTGAATGAGAGACATGAGTAGAGACAGACAGGAAGAGGTGGAAGATTTCAAAGAGGATCTTTTCTAGATCAGAACAAGGATAAGGAGATTAGTAAGAATGATAATGCATATCAAAAAAGTGATGGTAACTCATAAAAAAAGAGGAGGATACGGTGGTTACCAGAATGAAGGATATAGAAGAGATGATAGAGGACAAGAGAAAAGGGTATTTAGAGGAACTTGTTATGAATGTGGAGGACATAGAGCATTTGAATGCAATCAGGGAGAGATGAGCAGAAAGACTGAGAATAGCAAAAGAACCACCTTTGTTGAGGAAGATCATGTTGGATCATCTAATAAATCAGAAGAAGGAGAAGTGTTGGTAAACATAAGAGTATTGTTTCAGAGTGAGTTGGAGCAGGAACTGTTGTAAAGGAAGAATTTGTTCTGAACAAGATGCAAGGTAGCGGGTAAATGTTGCAAGGTGATAGTTGATAGTGGAAGTTCTGAGAACTTGGTTTCTGAAGAGATGGTGACTAAGTTGAAGTTGTAAAGATTGAATCACCCGAAACCCTATCAGATAGCATGGATACAAGATGAGCATAAGATTCTAGTAAGTGAACAATGTTTGGGGAAATTGAAAATAGGAAATTACCATGATGAAGTTTGTGTGATATCATGCCTATGGATATATGTCATATTTTGTTGGGAGGGCCTTGGCAGTATGATAGACAGGATATTCATGATGGAAAGAAGAAAATATACACCATTGTTGCTAATGGGATGAAGCAAATTTTGTTGCCATTGGAAGATGTTCCTACAGTTGAGGTTTGTAGGAATGCTAGAGTTTTTTTGGTTGATGGAAGAAGATTCCTTAATGGATTGAGACATGAGAATATGTGTTATGCCTTAGTTCCTAAGAAGGCCAAAGACATGAAGCATGTGGAAGAACAACCAGAAGTGATAAAAGAGGTTATGATAGAATATGAGGAGATCATTTTAGACAATGTACCTGATGGATTTCCACCTGTGAGGAGTATGAATCATTGCATGGATCTAATTCATGGATTTAGTTTGCCTAATAAAGAAACACATTAGATGACACCTACATAAAATAAAGAGTTGAATAGACAAGTACAAGAATTGTTGAGAAAGGATTTGATCAGAGAAAGCTTAAGTCCTTGCGTAGTGCCTATTGTGTTGGCACCTAAGAAGGATGGAGAATGGAGAATGTGTATAGATTCAAGAGCCATAAATAATATCATGGTGAAGTATAGATTCCCTTTACCCCAGATGAATGAAATTATGGATTGTTTGAGTGGAGCTAAATATTTTACCAAGATAGATTTGAAGAGTGGATATCATCAGATCAAAATCAGAGAAGGAGATGAGTGGAAGACAACATTTAAGACAAATGAAGGATTGTATGAATGGTTGGTGATTCCTTTTGGATTGACAAATGCACTGAGTACTTTCATGAGATTGATGAATGAGGTATTAAAGAAATTCTTGGGTAATTTTGTGATTGTGTACTTGGATGACATCTTGATTTTTAGTAAGCGTAGAGAAGAAAATTTGTTGCACATAAGACAAGTTTTGCAGAGGTTGAGAGAAGAGAAGTTGTTGATAAACATTAAGAAATGTAGTTTCATGAAGGAGGAATTCGTATATCTAGGATTTGTGATATTCGTGGATGGATTAAAGATGGATCTTGAGAAGGTTAGAGCAATAGTTGAGTGGCCTACACCTAAAAGTATTGGAGAGGTAAGATCATTTCATGGATTGGCTAGTTTCTATAGAAAGTTCATTAGGAATTTCAGTTCTATTTGCAGTCCTATGACAGAACCAATGAGGGGAGATAAGCAGGATTTTTGATGGACACCTAGAGCAGATCAAAGTTTTGAATTACTGAAGCAGAAGGTGACTGAGCAACCTATGTTGGCTTTACTATATTTTAATAAGGTATTTCAAGTAGACTGTGATGCAAGTGGAAATGCAATTGGAGCAGTATTGAGTCAAGAAGGGAGACCTATAGCTTATTTTAGCGAGAAATTGAATGATGCTATGAGAAGGTATTCAGTGTATGATCATGAATTTTATGCCATTGTTCAAGCCTTGAAGAAGTGGAGACATTATTTGTTGCCTAAGGATTTTTTGCTATATATGGATCATCAGGCATTGCAATATTTGAACAGTCAAGGTAAGTTGAATTAGAGACACTGAGATGGGTGGAGTTCTTTTAGAGTTATACTTTTGTTTTGAAGAATAGGAGTGGAAAGTCAAATAGAGTTGTTGATGCATTGAGTAGGAGAAGGAATTTACTGACAAAGATGAGAATGGAGGTATTAGGCTTTAATGAGTTGAAGAACTTGTATGAGGAAGACCCAAATTTTGTAGAACCATGGAGAGCTTGTAAAGAACTAGTTTTGGAGGATAGAAGCTAGTGGTTGGATTATTTCATTCAGGAGGATATGTTGTTCAGAGGAAATCAGTTGTGTATACCCTGAACTTCAATGAGGGAAAACTTGGTGAAAGAAAACCATAGTGGAGGATTGGCAGGGCACTTTGGAATTGATAAGACAGTAGCATTGGTGAGTGAGAACTATTTTTGGCCATAGATTCATAAGCATGTCAGGAGATTTGTGCAAAGTTGTAGAGTTTGTCAAGTTGCAAAAGGGAGTAGTCAGAATTTTGGATTATATAAGCCTTTGACAGTTCTGGAGAGACCTTTGGAGGGTATCAACATGGATTTCATACTTGGATTGCCGAAGACACAAAGATGTAATGATTCCGTATTTGTGGTGGTAGAAATTTTTTCTAAGATGGCACATTTCATACCTTATAGGAAGACAATAGATGCAATGCATGTAGCAGACTTATTTTTCAGCGAAGTGGTCAGATTGCATGGATTACCTAGGAGTATTGCTTTAGACAAAGATGTAAATTTTTTTGGTTACTTTTGGAGGACACTTTGGAAGAAGTTGAAGGAAGATTTGAAGTTCAGTTCTACATTTCACCCATAGAGTGATGGACAAAAAGAAGTCGTGAACAAGAGCTTGGGGAATTTGTTGAGATGTTTGGTTGGAGAGAAGACTAGAAGCTGTGATTTAGTCCTGGCACAAGCAGAGTTTGCATACAATAATTTAGTGAACAGGAGTACAGGAAAGACACCTTTTGAGATTATTTCTGGAATTCATCCTAGAGGTATATCAGAGTTAACAAACATCAGTATGGAAGATAAAAGGGGTGAGAAGGAGAGGAATTTGTAGAACACATGAAGAAAGTACATACTCAAGTGAAACAACAATTGGAAGATATGAACCAGAGGTATAAGGAGAAAGAAGATGAGAAAAGGAGACATAAGGAGTTCAAAATTAGAGATGAAGTGATGGTATATTTGAGGAAGGAAATATTTTCAGTTGGGACATACAAGAAGTTGAAGATGAGGAAGTTTGGACCTTATAGGATCTTGAAGTTTGATTCAAAAAATGCATATGAAGTGGAATTAACAGATGGTATGGGTATATCACCTATATTCAACATTGCAGACCTACACCAATATTATGAAGTAAAATTCAGTGAGGACAACATAGTGAATTAGTTTCCTAAACAATAGTCAGATGAGATTGAGGAGATTCTGGATATCAGAGATGGGAGGAAGACTCATGGAAGATAGTACAAAGAATATCTTGTGAAGTGGAAAAGCAGACCAATGGAGGAATCTTCATGGATTTATCAAGCTGGGGTAGACCATCTTAGTTTTCCTTTGGCCTCTGCAAAGTGAGAGACTCACTTTTCATTAACCCGGATGTCTAATGTAGGAGCATACTCGGTTCTTGGCAATCTGCATCTAAAAATAAAAATAAATCCTTTCAATTTTGTTTTGTTTTGTTCTTTATTAGTTCATGCTGGTGGACCCACCATCTTTTCTCACCAGACCCTTTGGATCTTGGAGTACATCGCCTACATGATCATTTTCCTTATTCTGAGATTTGAGTGTGATTGGATCTTTTTCCAGCAAGTTATTGCTTTCAGAATTCTTGGCAGTTTCTTGAACCAACACCGGAATAGTTTTCTAGCCTAATGACTAATCTGATTGTTCGTAGATCATTCCCGTGACTTGCGGATCTTAACGGTGTGATTTTAAATGTTCCTTGGAGTGTCCCCAACCTTCATTATAGGTCCACACTTCGTCTTACAGACATGTTGAAGAGTAATTCAAATTTGAGGTTGAATTGTTCATGCACCCATTATATTTTCTTTCATTGGAAAATGTAATGATTTTTGGCTGACATGGATGTTTCCAAAATTGCAGATATAGTATAAATCTTGTAATCAATCATTAGAATAAGTAGCGGAGATAGTGAGAATTGAGTTAGTAGTTCATAGATTGTATTTGTAAGAATTTTCTCACACATAGGAGCATATTGGAATGTTCTATTTTGAGCATGTATAATTAGGCCTGTGAGCCGAATCTGTAAGCTAGATGTTTCCGACCAAATTTAACTGAGATTTCTATTAATGAGAATGTGTTAATCTACATTTTACTTCATATTTTGTATTTTTTTTGTTGTGTTACTCTTGCTGCACAGTCTGGATTGTTCTCTCTGAGGACCCTCCTACCATGGCTGCACCAAGAAGAAACCATAGAAATTAGTTCTTTTGGAACAAAGCACTCAGAAAAAAAGTTCTTCCTCTAATTCTGATGATGACATTCCACTTGAAACCTTGATGAAAACTAGGGCACAAAAGAGAGAAGTAGAAACAAGAAAAGGAAAGGCCAAAACACAACCTATAGAAAGAAAGTTTCCAAGTTCTAAAAAGAGGAAGGCTGACATTGTTCATCATGCAACCAAAGGAAAGCATAAGAAACCTCCTAGGAAATCAACACCAATCGGGCCTGTGATTGGTAATCCTCTACAAGAAATCCCTAAGCTTGGTGAGACATCACACAAGGACCCTAAAGCTCTAATGGGGCACGACAATGTCGAAGAAGAAGATAGATTTGGGAGAGCACCAAATATAATGTTGGCCGATCTTGGCAACATTGTAGAAGAGTTTGGGGAAAATCAAGATTTCCTCCAGCATGAGCAAGAAGTCTTGTGGCAAGAAGTCCTGCAGCAACAACCAAAACTAAAGCAGGAGTTCCTACAGCCACAACAAGAACAAGAATGCGAGTCCCTGCAACAAGAGGTGAAAAAAGAAATAGTACTCCTACAACCAGAGATAACTAGACAGCCTAAGTCCATGCAGATAGTGCCATATGAGGAACCACCATCGACAAAAAGATTGGTAAGCATTCATAATCCTCCTGGTTTTATAGTACATGCAACAATTTTGAATTTATGGAGACAAATACAAAGAAGGGAGGAAGAATGGAGAAAGGGAAAATAGAAATTGAAGGAGGAAATTCAAAAGAAGGATGAGGAGATAGAAGATAAAGATGTAGAAATTTCCACCCTGAAGCAGAGGGTGGATTATATGGCAGCTTTGGCACCACATATTTTGGAATGTAGGACCCCTCCAAGGGTCTATGCTCTACTCCTAAAAGAGAAGTATCTCTCTTTTAAGCTATCAAGGATTGCCTCAGGTTTGAATCCTTCTATTGACACCCCTATGGAATTTTTCAATGCTTATAGAATTGCCTCCCCTAAAATGAAGAATTTGTTGTGTGAGTTTTATTTGCATAATTTTGTTGTAACTCAAGGCCATGATTGGAACCCGTTGTTATTTGTTGGGGATGTCCAATTAAGGGAATTCATGTCTTGGGTACAAAATGAGATTATTTGGGAACATCAACATGGAGCTTATAAACAATTGGAGTCTAATATCCCTCTACCTGTTAGAGTTGAATCAAGCAACCCAAGGGATATTTACAGAGAATGAAACATAATGCTTCTCAGACCTAGTTATGGCAACAAGATTATGCCTTGGATTGAGGCAGTTGATAGTGAGTATGAGGTAAAGACAACAACAAAGGAGGAAACTATGAGAAGATGTTTATCACAAAGATGGAATAGTCTATCTGATGAGATGAAGCAGGCTGAGCCTCATTCCATCCACAATTATGTTGCAACACTAAAGAGGATTGATAGGTATATTCAGATTGGGAGAACTCAGGAGCAATCTTGGCTTCCCCTGACTTTCCAACCACCCATAATCATGTGGCCCATGCCAAACTTCTGATTCTACCAACTTGACATTACTGTAGAAAAGAAAAGATGGAACAAATTTGACAAATTGGGAGGATTCTATTGGGATCCCGATTCACGTACTCCAGCCATTGATGTTGGACAACTATCAATTGCAAATTTTAGAGCTTTGACCAAGTAGAAGAACAACCCTTCCCCTGCTGAAGGACCGGAAAAATGTTAGGTTGGGGGGAGTTATGAGCCTATTTTTTGGTCCAATTTTGGGTAGAATCAATAGTTTATTTGTTGATAAATGTTATGGACTTTAATATTAAATGTTAGTATTTTCATAATGTTTCTCTCAAACCATTGACATTGGACTTAATCCTATCTCTGCAAGATTTAATGACATTTGGTATATTATGTGGACTATCTATATTGATTTTGCATGTGGTTAATGAATGTTCCCTAAGGTGGTTATAGATGTGCAGTTATTATGCATACTTAATTTACCATGCAGATTTAATATACTAAGTTAAGGAAGACACCATTAGCTGGGCATGCACCATAACGTCCAACAAAGGAATCACTCCAAGTCAAAGGAGGCCAACGACAAAATATTCTTCATGCAATTGAACATAACCGCCTTGTAGTGGACTTTAATGATCGAGCATGCATGGGAATTACTGTTGAGTTGAATCTACGTTTGGACCTGCATGTCTGACTAGACTCCATTTCCTTTGTTTTCCCTAGATGGTGTCCTCCCAGTCATGGAGTTGATTGCCTCGTTTAGCTGTTAGTATAAATAATGATCTAATGCTCCTTCTTCAGAAGGTTGCACAATTTTATATTGTACTTGCACTCTCTAGTTTTCAGTAATACATATACATTACTCTTTTGTACTCATGATCCACAGTGAATAAAATAAAGTTCTAAGTTTGAGCATTTGAGTTTTTAGTAGTTTTAGAGGATACTTATCCAAGGGGACCCACTTGGTGAGTAATCCATCTTCTTAGTTTAGCATTAGTTTAGTATTACTTGTTGTTTAGTTCTTGGTTAGAAATATGGCACCGACTATTCTTGCAACCACTAGAATTTCATTCTGTGATTGTTCCTACAGCCAAATAAGACATAGTAGTGTCTTGTTTGTTGCTAAAATTTTTATTCATGTTATGCATTTTAGCTTATCATAGTCATTGATTGATGTCCAACATTTGTTTCATTCCTTTTCAAGAAATTTACTTTCAGTATTGTGTGTTCCTTAGCTGTAGAATGGAATGGCTACTTTGAGTTCCTAGTGCACATAATGTGCTGGCCCATTTCAAGTTCACGTCCCTGCGTTGACAAGTTAAATGCACCTTCATGATGGTTGAAATGGCTATTCAGGTTAGATGTCCAATCTTTGAATCATGGCTGTAAAGGATTAGTTATTAAGATCATTGTAGGAGGCCAACACTATGACACTACAATTGAACAAGAACAAGACATCATTATCCTTGAAAATCAAATTAATGACATCAAACCAAATATAGTTGCAACTGATACTCAAGTCAATGTCACTAAAATAAATGGGAAACAAGACAACATACCAGTAAATGCAACCACGAGAGCACAAGCCAAATATGTATTGAAAGGAAGTTCATCTAAAACACCTACTACCTTGTCCAATCAATACAACATAGTGGACTAGTTACAAAAGATTCCTGCACAAATATCGATATTAGAATTGCTCAAGATTTCACCTGACCACAAAGAGATTTTGGAAAAAGCCCTAGTAGACACAATAGTACCAACAAATCTAGAAGTTTGTAAATTTGAAGCCATGGTGGGACATTTGACCATGCCACATTGTTTATCCTTCTCAAAAAATGATGATGCATCTATTTCTCATCCCCACAATTCCGCCCTCCATATTGAAGTCCTAATTCATAAACATCATGTCAAACACATCCTAATAGATGGAGGATCCAAGTTGAATATATGTACTTTAAAGCTTGTTCGTGCCTTGGGATTCTCTGAGAATGCAATTGATTCAAAGAAAAAGATTACAATAAAAGCCTATGATGATGAGGAAAGATCTTCACAGGGATTGATTGTATTACCTATTCAGGTAGGACCAATTCAGAAAAATGTAATCTTCCAAGTCTTAGACAAGGATTTGACCTACAACATACTATTGGGTCGCCCATGGATCCATGAAATGCAAGCAGTCCTGTCAACATACCACTAATGTCTCAAATTCCCTTGTGGTGGCCAAGAAATTACCATCTCAGCTAATTCAAATAGTCCTTAGTATTGCAACACCCTAAAATATGTCCAAGATATCTTTGTGCCTCATAACAAAGAAGCTTCCACTTCCATCCCTTCCAATGATCAAAGCTAGTCAAGTTCTTCATCCAAACCATTGGTCATTTCTTCAAATAATGAAGGTCAATCTAGTTCCATGTCTAAACAATCCAAGAAGAAAAAAGTTGCTTCTTCCACATCCTAAAATCATGAAGCCCAATTAAATTCCCTGTCGAAATAATTTGAGAAAAAAGTCCAAGTCAAAGATAAAGGTGTGGGTGAATATTTCATTGAATGATCCCTATGTCTTTCACAGTTCTCTTCCCTAAAGTCATATGGGAAACCCTCAACATCAACACAATAGACATCACAACCAGTTACTCTCTTTGATGGTTAGTTTGTAAAATCAAACATTAGGGTTGATGAAGCATAAGACAAAGATATTCTAAACTAGCTCTATAAGGATGAAGAAGAATCTCAAGCAGCAATTACAAATGCACAAACAACACAATATGGAAAAGGCTTCACTATCTTGGAAAAGATGGGATATGAGGGAAAAGGCCCTGTAGGAAAAACAAAGGAAGGAATTGTAGAACCAATTGAACCACTCTTAATCAATCCAAAAGACAAGATTGGGTTGGGTTATAAAGAGGAGACAAAAGAAAAGATGACTCAGAAGGTGGTTGAAAGAATATTGCAGTTACAAGCCAGTGATGATCATGAAACTGATTCTAATGAATATGAGTGGGATTCACTATTAGAAGAGTCTTGTCATGACAAGGACATTGATGTGGTACACAAGTATGCACCCCTACTCGAAGAGGGACAAGGTTCAGGTTCTAGATCGTTTGAATTAGGAACGCAACACATCGATGATTCTAGCGAAGATGATTCAACTTAGAGTGAAACAAATAATTTGGAGGAAAGTTACCTTATAGACCTCAATTTTTTTATTGGAAAAATTGAAGATACCGCTATTAGGACTATTACCATCTTCGACCTTAACTAGTCCAATGACTTCTTACCCCTAGTACATCCCAAACTCATAAACTGAGACCAAACTGAGCCATTTGATATCTGTACATTTTCAAACGATGAGGATATCATTAATTTCCTTTGTGCCAACAATCCTAAAACATATTCCACCATTGAACATCATAACAAAGCTTCTAAACAAGGGAGTATCAAATCTTCGAGCTGCAAAATGAATAATATAGGAAATAGATTTGATGGTGAAAACCATTCAATGGCAATATCAGATATAGAAAAAGTAAAAACAAAGAGCGCATCCAATGGAAAAAACCTCTCTAAGGCATTGAAGGATGGAAGATTTGATACTCTCCCAGAACACTTTTAGGAAAGATCAAAGGTGTTGATTGAACCCACCCAGTCTATCAATATCGGTAGTGAAGAGATAGTGAAGACTATCTATCTAGTGACATCTTTGATAGGCCAATAAAACCCAAGCTTCCTCAAATTTTTCACAGAAAAACAAGTCAACTTTGCTTGGTCATATGTCAACATGCCAAGGATTGATCTAGAACTCATCATGCATCATCTCTCCTTACCACTAGGAGTAAAACCAGTCAAGCAGAAACTAAGGACAATGCATCCACATATTTCCCTATTTGTAAAAGAAAAGTTGAAGTTGTTAGATGCAGGATTCATCAGACCCATTGACTATGCTGAGTGGAACTCCAATAATGTACCAGTATCAAAGCCTGATAACAACATTCGTATTTGCATGGATTTTTGAGATCTCAATAAGGCTTGTCCCAAAGATGATTTTCCTCTACCTAACATAGACATCATAGTGGACTTAATGACAGGACATGGCATGTTGTCACTTATGGATGGTTTTTTCGGTTATAATCAAATCAAGATAGCTCTAGAGGATCAAGATAAGAAAACCTTTACATGTTTGTGGGGAACATTCTATTGGAACGTCATGCCATTCAGATTGAAGAATGTAGGAGCTACTTATTAGCGTGCCATGACAACAATTTTTCATGATATGATGCATACTTTCATGGAAGACTATGTCGACAATCTATTAGCTAAATCATATACTAGAGAGGGACACTTAGAGATCTTAGACAAAATCTTCACTAGATTGGAGAAATTCAATGTACGACTGAATCCAAAGAAATGTGTGTTTGGGGTGACTTTAACCAAACTCCTGGGATACATAGTTTTAGAAAAAAGGCATTGAGGTAGACCCCAAAAAAGTTAAAGCTATCATGGAAATGCCACCACCCAAAAACATCAGTCAACTATGATCTCTGCAAGGAAGGTTTCAATCAATCTGAAGATTTATTTCACAACTGGAAGACACGACCCATCCTTTTACTCACTTTCTACACAAGAGCATTTATTTCTGATGGGATGAGAAATGTGAAGGAGCCTTCAACCAATTGAAACAATACCTAATGATTCCACATGTCTTAGTACCACCAGAAGAAGGAAAACCACTCTTGTTATACATTGCAACAACTAAGGTATCATTGGGAGCCCTATTAGCACAAGAGGATTCAACAGGAAAAGAGAGGGAAATTTACTACATCAGCAAGATGCTTAAATGGCTATGAAATCAATTATACATCCATTGAAAAGGCTTGCTTGGTAGTAGTGTTTTCCACCCAACAACTACGACACTACATGCTAACTCACACCATCAAGTTAATAGCCAAAATAGATCCACTAAAACACCTCCTCAACAAAACTATCCTAATTGGAAGACTAGCCAAATGGGTTATGATACTCAATGAATTTGACATCCAATATGTGGATAGGAAAGCAATAAAAGGACAAACAGTCGCTAACTAGTTAGCTGAAGCACCTCTACCAAATGATCATCCTTTACACATTGAATTTCTAGATGCTGATGTCCTTACCTTGGCTGCAAAATAGTGGACATTATACTTTGATGGATCACACACCCAACGTGGATTAGGGGCCAAAATCCTATTTTTCACTCCACAAGGACATACCATACCAAAATCATACAGATTGATGTTCCTGTTGTCACCTAGAAATGCACCCTATGCAAAGTTGTAAAAAACTGGGCTTTCTAGTGAAACATTGGATCACTCCAAGGCTGTGGGTCACCTAAGATTGGAGTGAACCTCTGGAGAAGGCCGACTTCCTTTGGTGTCACCTAACTACTGATTGTTGTGGAGGAAAAGGAAGAAGGGATACATGAAGTAAAAATGAAAATTAAACTCTAAGGTGATGCACCGAAATGACAGGAACAATGAGATACTCGAGCTACACTTGAATACTGGTGACAACCATGAGACTACACAACAAGATCCTGTAGATCACACATTCAAACAGGTTTGACATGCACATGCCTTTAAGCAGGAAAGGAAGATTTTCACAAACTACAAGATCACATGCAGGATTAAATAAACATAGTTTGAAACCTACATGATACTACTTCTGCAAAGAAAGGCACGACATGAAACAAAAGCTATAAGGAAAGAGAAAATTTCACTAAGTAGCTCAATGAATCAAAAAAGAGTGCACAATACTTCACAAGAATCAACAGGCAGAATGATGGACCATCAATGGTAACCAAGGTAGATTTTGTATATTATGTTCCAAATTGAGTTACAGAATCATGCTGGTCTGAGAGAGGACTGCAAAAGGGTCACAGACTTCAGAAGAGCATACATCAAAACTCCTTTACAAGAAGGAAAAAATGCCTTATATACCACAAGTGTGTTGGCCCCTTGGACCTACAAAATATCTACAGAAAAAGATATGCCCCTAGATATTTGATTGATTTTAATGCTACACCCTGCGTGCCCCGCTATTCATGTCGGTGTGAAGTTGCCCCTGGGGAAGCCTTTAGATCTTTTTCCGCATTAATCCCTCTATCTCCGTGTCCTCTCGAACTTCCTCAGCCGAGCTGCCTTGAACACTCCTGAGCTCATGGCCGATCCACGTCGTGCATACTCTGTTGATCTTATTCATAGGGGGGAGTCAAATAGTCGAATTGTTAGAGGTTCATATTTGGCTCCTATTGATTAGTCAAGTACACTCCATGTAGATCTCTGGGTGGTCAAAAGCTTCTCCTTCTGAATTGCATGTCGGTGAGACACTAATCGTGTCTCCCCGATGCAATTATACCTTCCTGTGACCGTCAGCATAACTTGAAACCGTCGATGAGAGCTCCTATCAAGCCTGAAGAGTCATACTGATATCCTTTAAACCATTAGAAAGACACAAATCTTTCGTTGAGACATCATGTCGACTTCCTTGCTTTACCGAGCACTACATTTCTTTGGGGAGACTTCGGGTCATCGGCGAAACACTGGGGCAATATCGCTTACTCTCGGCGAGGCCTTGGCCAGTCGCCAAGACATCCATCGGTTGCCAAGACCTTACATTGACCTTTGCTCCTTATATCGAAGCCTCATCCCTTCGGCATGAGTCATAGCGAGTGCGTCAAATTCGCCGAGACCTTGGCTTGTCAGCCAGACCTCTCACCGGGCTCCTCATTCTCTCGGTGATGAATTTACTTTACATCCTGTCGGGGAGACATCTCTACTTCGGCATGACTTATGCCGATGTCCTCGGTCTTGGCGAAGTCTTTCGTTATCGGCGAGACTCCTTCTATCAGCCAGACCTCATGGCGAACTCCTTTGTCTGCCCGAGCTCACTTCATTTTGCCAAGACCCATCCTTGGTCGCTGAGACTTTGTAGTGAAGCTCGATTTCTTTGCCGATGCATCCCTTCCCTATCGGCAAGACATAATGGCCTTGCCAAGACATTCTGGTGAAGGCACCAACTTTTGCCAAAACCACGAACAAGTCAGGGAGACCTTTGGTGATAACATTCCTTTTTGCTAAGACTTCAACAAGTCGGTGAGACCTTGTGCCAATAGACATCTAACGCCGAAACCTTATTATTGTTGGGGAGACATCACTAGTCGCTGAGACCTCTCTTCGATTGCCTTGTTACGCCGATAGATCTTTAAGTCAGGGAGACATCTAGCCCATCGGAAAGACATTATGCCGAAGGCTGAATCGTTCGGTGAACCTGCTATCGGCGAGACCCCTTGTTAGTCACCGAGACCACATGCCGAAGGTGAAACCTTATGTCGATGGTGAAAAACCCTTCAACAAGAGCTCCTTTAGTCGGTGAGACATCCTCAGGGTCTTGGTGACTCTTCTTTCTGAGGAATTTCATACCGAACCTAAACTAGGTAGGCCCCCAAACTGAGACCCCCTGCAACCTAGCATCAGATTCATGACTTTTTCTCTTGTGCGAATGCTCCATTTGGACCTCCCGAATCTCGGTCACATGATATTCTACCTAATTGAGCATGAGGGTGAAAATTAGGTAACATTTCTGGCGACCTTTGCTAGATGTTTGCCTACTAAACATGAAGACCAGTAGCCTAGGCCTATCCATTGGGCATGGAGTCATTGGGAAAATTCAAGAATGAACCTGGAGCATCCTTACTCATGGCTACAACATAGTTGTAACTCAATAGAACACAGGTCACTTAGAATATTATTGAAAACAGGAAAAACATAAGGGAAAAACTATCTGACTGTGTTGAAACAACATTTAGGGAAAAAAAAGATGCCTTTGAAATGAAACTAACCTACCCTACCCTAACCAGCAAAGAAGTTGATCAAATGAACCCATTGACAAGTTGGGTAAAGTAACTTCCCTTTCTAAAAAAATTAAAATGTTTGCTACGCTGGAGAACAACTAAAGAGAAATGAAGCAGGGATGACAATTCAACAGATGGCTGTAGGATCTCTGACAGAACATATTCAGACTTACTAACATTTTCATCTGGAATGTAAACATTCCTGTTTTGTGGTGGAAAGGTGACTTGAGTGCACCCCTCCTGAGCAGTACCCTCATGCTTGGGTGTAAGCAAGGTATTTATATCTTTGATGGTCTCCATTTTGGCTAGATGCCTGATTGGCCATCCTTGTGAAAGAATAGCTTCCAAGCCAATCCTGTTGTGTCTACTTTGATCAGTTGCTTCCACAGTCATAACCCCATGATAATTGGAATGAGCTACCTTGTGTGATTCATATGAAACTAGGTCAGCTCCTTCCACCTGGTTATGTTGCTCACACTCTCCGAACGATGGCTTTGCACTAAGCCTTGAGCAAAACTCTTCCACTATGCTTGAAAACATATCCTCTTCAAGTTCCTGATCAGCCTCCTCATGCATGATATGTCCTACATCAATCTCATAACTTTCACCTTAGAGGATAGAGTCAGGTTCAAGCTCAGGATTTTCCTCCTGAATTATGGCCCCATTATCTTGCTGATTATCACCTATCAACAACTGCCTAGATTGCTTGATGTCTTCTAACTTTTTTGAAACTGCAACCTTGCCGGTGCCTTCCATTTGAGGAAGATCTTCAGTCAATTTTGAGGTTTGAGAAGAAGCAATCTGCTTGAAGTTTGGAATCGAAAAAACATGCTCCTTCAACTTAGCAATTTCATCGTAGCTGTCCATGCTAGATTCAACCTGTCTAAAACTTGGAAGCTTGTGTTTTGAGGCCCCCTCCTTCACAGGTAGTTGGGGTTCTAATCTATGATCTCGTGCAAGAAAGTGTTTCATCCGCTCATCCTTAGCTTCAACTTGTCTAGCCAACAACTCCTTTTCATATATCTATGCTTCCAACTCCTGCTGACGAATGTGCACTTGAAAGGAAAGCTCCTCTTGCTGCATATTATACTCATTTTCCCTTTCTATGTCTAACATCCACCTTTGAAACTACCACAACATCTCCTTGATGCTACCCAACTCGGTATTCGCATTGTTAGAATTTTGGGACTGACTCGGGAGGATACAAGGCTGGCTCAAAGTGGCATTAATATGCTGTGAGGGGAATTGAGCAGGGGTGGGAGGGTGGCAAACATATTGAGCATGTTGATAGGCTTCTATTGCATGGTTGTTTGGGATTAAACCAACAACATGATTGGCCTGATATGGCTAATAGGATGATTGGTTGGTAGGATTTTCATGAAACTAAGGTGGGTATACATGCTGACCATGAAAATTAGTCATCTCTACTCATATAAATACTGGAAATCAGAATATTAAGCTTATAATTAAAACATACCAGCACTGAACTTGTTGAAACCAGTAGATTTGCTCAGAGTCGCCAAGTATGTAAAGAAAGTACCTCCAAAAGGATAAAACTACTACTGCACATACCATACAAAGCAACAAAGTATATAAACATGAACTGAGGAGCACTTCACTGTCCCACCGGGCGTGCCAGAAACTATTGTCACCTAGAAATGAAACCTATGCAAAGTTGTAAAAAAATGAGCTTTCTAGTGAAACATTGGATCACTCCAAGGCTGTGGGTCACCTGAGATTGGAGTGAACCTCTGGAGAAGGCTGGCTTCCTTTGGTGTCACCTAACTACTGATTGTTGTGGAGGAAAAGGAAGAAGGGATACATGAAGTAAAAATGAAAATTAAACTCTAAGGTGATGCACCGAAATGACAGGAACAATGAGATACTCGAGCTACACTTGAATACTGGTGACAGCCATGAGACTACACAACAAGATTATGTAGATCACACATTCAAATAGGTTTGACATGCACATGCCTTTAAGCAGGAAAGGCAAATTTTCACAAACTAGAAGATCACGTGCAGGATTAAATAAACACAGTTTGAAACCTACATGATACTACTTCTACAAAGAAAGGCACGCCATGAAAAAAAAGCTATAAGGAAAGAGAAAATTTCACTAAGTAGCTCAATAAAGTGCACAATACTTCACAAGAATCAGCAGGTAGAATGATGGACCATCAATGGTAACCAAGGTAGATTTTGTATATTATGCTCCAAATTGAGTTACAAAATCCTGCTGGTCTGAGAGAGGACTGCAAAAGGGTCACAGACTTCAGAAGAGCATACATCAGAACTCCTTAACAAGAAGGAAAAAATTCCTTATATACCACAAGTGTGTTGGCCCCTTGGACCTATAAAATATCTATAGAAAAATATCTGCCCCTAGATATTTGATTGATTTTAATGCTGCACCCTGCGTGCCCTGCTGTTCATTTCGATGTGAAGTCGCCCCTAGGGAAGCCTTCAGATCTTTTGCCGCATTAATCCCTCTGTCTCTGTGTCCTCTCAAAATTCCTTGGCCGAGCTTCCTTGAACACTCCTGAGCTCATGGCCGATCCACGTCGTGCATACTCTGTTGATCTTATTCATAGGGGGGAGTCAAATAGTCAAATTGTTAGAGGTTCATATTTGGCTCCTATTGATTGGTCGAGCACACTCCATGTAGATCTTTGGGTGGTCAAAAGCTTCTCCTTCTGAATCGCATGTCGGTGAGACACTAATCGTGTCTCCTCGATGCGATTATACCTTCCTGTGACCGTCAACATAACTTGAAACCGTCGATGAGAGCTCCTGTCGAGCATGAAGAGTCATACCAATATCCTTTAAACCATCAGCAAGACACAAATCCTTCGTTGAGACATCATGCCGACTTCCTTGCTTTACCGAGTGCTACATTTCTTTGAGGAGACTTCGGGTCATCGGCAAAACACTGGGGCGATATCGCTTACTCTCGGCGAGGCCTTGGCCAGTCACCAAGACATCCCTCAGTCGCCAAGACCTTACATCGACCTTTGCTCCTTATATCAAAGCCTCATCCCTTCGGCATGAGTCATATCAAGTGCGTCAAATTCACCGAGACCTTGGCTTGTCGGCTAGACCTCTCACTGGGCTCCTCATTCTCTCGGCGATGAATTTACTTTACATCCTATTGGGGAGACATCCCTACTTCGGCATGACTTATGATGATGTCTTCGGTCTCGGTGAAGTCTTTTGTTATCGGCGAGACTCCTTCTATCAGCCAGACCTCATGGCGAACTCCTTTGTCTACCCGAGCTCACTTCATTTCGCCGAGACCCATCCTTGGTCGCTGAGACTTTGTAGCGAAGATCGCTTGCTTTGCCAATGTATCCCTTCCCTGTCAGCGAGACTTAATGGCCTCGCCAAGACATTCTGGCAAAGACACCAACTTTGGCCAAAACCATGAACAAGTCGGGGAGACCTTTGGCGATAAAATTCCTTTTCACTAAGACTTCACCAAGTCAGTGAGACCTTGTGCCAATAGATATCTGATGCCAAAACCTTATTGTTGTCAGGGAGACATCACTGGTCACCGATACCTCTCTCCGATTGCCTTGTTACATCGATAGATCTTTAAGTCGGGGAGACATCTGGCCCATCAGCAAGACATTATGCCGAAGGCTGAATCCTTCGGCAAACCTGCTATCGATGAGACCCCTCGTTAGTCACTGAGACCACATGCCGAAGGTGAAACCTTATGCCAATGGTGAAAAACCCTTCAACAAGAGCTCCTTGAGTCAATGAGACATCCTCAGGGTCTTGGCGACTCTTCTTTCTGAGGATTTTCATGCCAAACCTAAACTAGGTAGGCCCCCAAACTGAGACCCCCTACAACCTAGCATCAGATTCATGACTTTTGCTCTTGTGCGAATTCTCCATTTGGCCCTCCCAAGTCTCGGTCACATGATATTCTGCCTGATTGAGCCTGAGGGTGAAAATTAGGTAACAGTTCCCTTGTACCAATAAAATGGCAGAGTATGAATCATTAATCATCGACATTAAAACAACTGTAGAATGGAAAATTCCAGAATTGCAAGTATATGGAGATTCTCAGTTGGTCATTAACTAGGTCAATGATGATTATCAAACAAAAGATGACAAACTGATTCCCTACAAAAAAATGATTGATGATCTTAAGAAATATTTACTGGATATCAAATTTGAACAGATTTCAAGAGTGGACAATAAAGCTCCTGACGCCATGGCCACTATTGCTTCCTTGTTACAAATTACAAAGAAGAGAAGTCGTTACAAGTTCTTGGTGGAACAACTATTTTCCCCTGCTTATAACGATACTGAGTCCCAAGTTATATGTCACCTAGTTGATACCAATGCCTTGTTGTGCATGTTTAGCACACACGCCCCACCTACGGTAGGGACCACCTCTTTTTTTCTCTCGACAACTCATTCCTGCTCTTGTCGGGTCATTTTGATCCTACCTCGTTTTGCATGCCCCTATCCCTGAGCCTAAGTTGGTCACATGCCTTGAAACGATCAAACACCTCTTGAAAAAATTCATTTGTGCACTTGAATTTCACTAAGTCTTTTTCCTTTGCAGAACTTGGCTTGCAGGTTTCCCTTCGCCCATTGCCCCGACGTCCTCCAAGCGTCGCAGACCCACAACTATGGGTCACCTCATGTGGGTCACTGCTCATGTTTCGCCACTGAGTGGTGACTGACACCCAACTTCTTCCCACATAGTGGGATTCACACTTAGTTTCTCCATTTGAGCCTTGACCAAGCATCCAAACGAGCATGGGTTCCCACATCTCACCTGACTCAGGTCTGTCATACCAAGAAATCAGTGCATGCCATTAATGAAAATTAGCAACATTTGGGAACTTTCCTTTCGGGCCGCTATCCCTCTATGGCTATTTGGGAACTTTATTTTTAGGTCGTCATCCCTCCATTGCCGTCCGTGGGAACTTTCCTTTCAGGTTGCCGTCCCTTTGTGGCCATTTGAGAACTTTCATTTAGGGTCGCCATCCCTTTGTGGCTGTTTGGGAACTTTCCTTTCAGGCTGTCATCCCTCTGTGGATGTTTCAGAACTTCCCTTTCAGGTTGCCATCCCTTTGTGGACATTTGGGAACTTCTCTTTGTGGCCATTTGGGAACTTCCCTTTTTGGGTCATTGTCCCTCCATTTCTGATAGTGGGAACTTCCCTTTCGGTCTGTCATCCCTCTATTTCCGTCAATGGGAACTTCTCTTTCGGGCCACCATCCCTCTGTTGCTATCCGTGGGAACTTCCCTTTTTGGTTGTCATCCCTCCATTGCCATCCATTTTCCCTTCGCTCGTCAGCCGCCATCTCTTCACCGTCCCTTCGCCCATCGTCTGCCATACATTCGCTATCCCTCCACTTGTCGTCTGTTGTCCATTCGTCTTCCCTCCTCCCATTGTCTGCAGTCCATTCGCCATCCCTCCACCCATTGTTCCCCATCCATTCACTGTCCCTCCACCCATTGTCCATCGTCTATGTGTCGTCCCTCTGGCTATCATCTTTCGTTCGTCCACCATCCCTCCACCCGTCGTCTACCATTCATCCACGGTCTGCCATCAGTTTTTTGTCTTCCCGTCAACTGTCTGTCATCCCTCTACCTGTTGTCCATCTGCCATCCGTTTGCCATTCATTGACTATCCGTCGTCCCTTTTCCCATTGTCTGTCTACCATCTGCCTACCATCCATCACCCACCATCTATTTGTTGTCCTTCTCCCATAATCTATCCATCGTCCATTGTCCTTTGTCTATCTGCCATATGGCGCCTGCACCCCTAAACCTGCATTTATGTTTGTGGTCCAAATGAGCTCTAAATATGAATATTATAACCTTTTCATGATGCATGGATGGATCTAACAAGGAGTTTGAAGGATTTGACTAACTTTTTCCCTAATTTTCATATGAAAGCACTTACAACACTTCATGTATATAAAATTCAAGAAACCTACCGTGGGTCCATCTGTAACACTTGCGAGATGAGCAAAAGAATTTTAAAAAGTTTGTTTAGCTTTAAAAGGTTTACAAGTCAATAATACCATTAAAAAGAGTTGCCAAAGTAAACTCTATGCAAAAGAGTTAATTAAATTTCATTTCATGTAAATAAATAACAACATTGTATTTCATCATGTTTAAACACTTGGCCAAGTATATTAGTGCATGTTCATATATATATATTCATCCATGCTCAAAAGAGATCAATAAACCAATAAATAATTATTCACATTCAAGTGAAATCAATAACTTCAATAAATACATTTGCATCAATGTTACATAAAAATCTTAATAGCACATCTATTTCAATGTTGCAGTAACAAGTGTCAAATACAATTACATTTTACAATGGGCTTGCAAGCCATTCCAGTAGGATACACAAGTACATCAATAGTAAAATAAAAACTCTGCTCCTCCAACCACCGTGACACCATCGGTCTTCTTGCGAGTTGGGGCCAAGAGTGTGATTGAGGCGCCTTTTCCACCCAACCATGAAGTACATGACTTCCCCGGGTTCCTTCCTAACTCAAAGAAATCACTGGCCCTGCATAAGGAGCCTAGCAACCTGACACAATAAAACAGGAGGGAACTCTCGATGCATGCCTGGTGCCTATATGCATTTCTAACATGAGAAAACATATTTCTTGCAACGAGAGGTGGAAAAGACTAAAATACATATATTTCTAGGCTTTTAAAACAAATCGATCTATTTCAATGGTACAAGTGCTTGGCCAAGCATAAATAAAAACAAGTGGTAGTTTCAGAAAAGGTAAAACTACCATCTCTATGGACCCACCTTCGGCATCCTGTCCCGGAAGTTACCAAAATATAGTAAAAAGTGCAAAAATAGAAAATTAAGCATTTTTCCTTATATGCTTCATGCATTTCATTGATTCAAAAAGGAATTCTTCATATTCCCATATTCATAATATGTTTATCAAACTGGTTTCTCTTCACATTTGCAATGAGAATTCATCTATCTTTAAAGTGTAAAGAGAGAGTTTCAAGTATTTCATGAGTTCAATCTCTAAATGTTTAAACCAAATAAATAGATTTAAAGTTTCAGAATTTAAATAAAATATGTTCTCTTTCTCAACAAAATCACAAAGTCAACATGTTTTCCTCTATTTGATAAAAGATTTGTTTTCAGTTCATGCTACCCTCTTGAGTGTCCTTTGCTCAAGTTTGGTTTTTTTAAATGTAAAGAATTGTATGTATATCATGGTACTTTTCAGCATATTACCACAAGAAAAAGTAATAATTTTCTGTTTAAAAACAGTGTTCTCAGATTTATGTATATTTCTATATCTTCAAGATTTAAGCTGATTTGAAAGTAAAATTCCCAATTTGCTACAAGTTTCTGGTTAAAATAATATATAGAAACAGGATAATTCTTTCAGAAAAACAGAGGTTTGCATATTTGAATCTATGTTTTCTATTGTATGCTAATATTCAGAAATCTACATCTGTATGCAACATAAGAATGTGTGACCAAAAGAAAATCACCAATTTTGCATGATTCCAAGAACTACATTTTCATATTTTCAGCTTCAGGGATACTGAGATGTTTATATATATATTTGTCTGAAATATATCATATTCTGCAGATGGTTATATCTGTGTAAATTCACATATATATATATATATATTTACATAGCTCTGTGTATGTATATATATAAATATATATATATATATACTTACCATTCCATAAAAATCTGCCGCACAGAATACACAGTACGCTTGTGAAATATGAATTCAAAGTTTGAAACATAATACAAAGAACACAAAAGTGTTTGGAGGCCATGCCTCTCCCAAAGGGGAGGGCGCGGGCTGTGAGGAGGCCGTGCCCTCTCCACAGGCTGTGACCTGTGGAGGGTGCGAGCCTCCCCACAGCGCCGTCCCTTCCCTTGGGACGGGGCTGGGGATTAATCCCCACACAAAATTTAATGCCAGTAACAAAATTCATCCAGCTAAGACCCGAGTATGGATTCTTTCAAAGAATTCTGAAATAAAAACAGGAAGAGATATATACACGAAATTTATATATATATATATATGCACAAAAATACCAATTCTTGTATATATATATATATATATATTTCCATATGTTATCTTTTCTCTCACAATTTTTTGTTCAAAAGAATAGCAAATGAGGGCAATTTCATGAAATACAGATTGCAAAAGAATATAACCCTACTCTAGAAGAAAGAAATTGGGCATTTTCTCAACAATGTAAACAAATGAAGAGAAGGTTTTCCCCCAGAATTTTAAAATACAACTTGAAAACATTTTCTCAGGCATTTGTATTCTTTTTCTTAAAATCTTGCATACAAATTCTCCAATTTTTATACTAAAATTCAAACTGGTTAAAAGGAGAAGAATGGAAAAACCTGGCAAATTACTCCAGCTGTAGATGTCCAGAATTTCTTATTGCCTCCTCTTCCTGAGCTGGTCTTTCTAGAGAAATTCCTCTTCTTTCCTGCCTTTTGATTCCTTAACTTCCTATTAACTTCCCCCCAGATTTCCTCCAGACCTCCTAAATTGATAAAAGAAGTAGCTTCTTGGCAGCCATTCCCCCCAAACTTCCAGAGAATATTGTTTTTCAAGAAGAAATTTCAAGAACTGTTTCTTTACGGGAATGTCTTTTCCTATTCTATATTATTTTCTTTTCTCTCATTTCACCCTAATCTTGTAATTTAAATTAAATATAATTAAGAATATATATGCATTTTAAATTTCAAATTTATAAATAGGAAAATATAAGAAATCATTTACAATTTCTTGCACAAAAATTTAGAATGTAATTTAAAAATACTTACTCCTCGAACAAGTATTCCATCTAACTTGTAATTAATTCATTATTTAAATATCACAATTAAATAGAATTAAAACCATAAATCCTTTAAAACTACCATTAATAATTAAATTACATTTATGTTATTATTTTATTAATTATTTATTTTATCCATTTACTATTTATTTTGCAAATAATTCAAAGCAATCCAATTAGAATAGACATTGCCTAAATGCAACTATATGATTCTAGGTGTTGTGTGTGTGACCGAGAGTTCTTCCTCTTTTACCCTGTCGGGAAGCTAACCTTCTTTCCTCAATCACACTCTTGGTCTTCGACCACCTGCAACTCAAGTGCACTCAGGCACGCAACAACGAAATTGTATTAGTAATCGATATAGAGATATAAATCAAAGCAATAATTAAATCAATACTTCTATTTTGTTCTATCTTGCATATTTTCAAAATAAAATGCATTCATAATTTCAAAAGTAAATACTTTTCACATTTCCACACACCAAAACATCGTAATATATCATATTACTCTAGCACACACCATCATTCATAAAATAAATCCACACAAAGCCATGGACAAAAAAGCATCAAAGTCTGAGACGTGACACCATCAGGGAGGCCCATTGAGAAAGCTGAACAAGGAAAAGGCACATTGCTCCTTTCACCACTCATTTATACTCGCCTCTCCCCCTAGCACCCATTAACAAAGCTCGCATTAGAAGTAGGCCTATGGCAAGGGATTTAGTGACAAATCTATAAAGGGTGGCCTTGAAGATGGTGGGAGGGAGCGACTATTTCCTCTCTCCAAAAAAATGATCATGATCTGTCAAGAGTTGTCTCATCAGATCATCTGATCAATTTAACAACAATTCAAATCTGCAAACAAGGTGTACTTGATTGATTGAGGGATGCTACGAACACATCAAGTAGAAGGCATCTTTTGAATAGTTTCAACTACAACAAAAGGGAAATCAACTAGAAGAAAAAATTGCTACAGTGATTGACCACTACAGGACAAAATAGAGAAAAAACAAGGAATGTATTTTTAATTGCTATATAATGAGGGGTAGGTGAAGCCCTAGTGCAATCAAATCTGAGCCGGAAAATGTAATTCAATCTTATCCATTCATTTGGGCTTTGGAAAACTATAAATAGGGGTCCCCCCCCTCATTTGTAAGGGGTTGAAGAGTTGGTGTAAAGGAATTCTATAGCAACAGAGAGCTACATTGCATGATTTATGGGTGTTTCTCTTGTGTTTCTTCATTATGCATGCATAGTTATACTTCCCTATTAGTTTAGTTGTTAGTGTCTTGAATGAAAGTGATGATGGAATTTGTTGCTATTGTATTCGATGAATTTCCAACTCATGGTTTTTGTGGTTTTTTTATGATGAATCACTTTGTAAAGCTAGTCTAAGCTTCCTTACTTTATTGCTACAACTTAGTTCGATTGCATATTCATGATGTATGTGTGCAATCTGAAAATCTGCAGTCCTTAGAAGATTGCACTGGTTTTGTGTAACTATAGGTTCCTCTTGGCCAAGTAAAACTCAGTTTAGGGAGTTTGTCTATTGTAGTAGCCTCCATGATCACTGTTCATTCGTAGTTTCAGGTCTAGGAACTTACTCTATTCCCTTCCCTTTTAACTCTTTTTTTATAGTGATCTAATATAAGGTTCATTGCACATTGTAAAGTCAAATATGAAGTTGAATTGTGAGTTCTAGACTGTTGTTTTGAACCTGTAGTAGCTAAGCAACAATTTCTACATCCTAAGAACTCCATCTACAGACCCAACTTCCCACGCTTTGTAACTCATTTGTAAGTACACCTTGTGATTCCAGAAAATCACATGAATCAACAAAAGTATTCCAAGCACTATCAAGACCTAGCATTAGAGACCTTGGGATAGTTTTCTGCAATCTAATTATGGAAGATTATCTTTCAAGAGAGGTGATGCAGCTATGCATTACCTATGTTGAGAAGTGCATAAAAACACCCATCAACAAAACTTGTGCTAGAAGGAGGGCTGGCATGTTGAGGATACAAAGTTGAAAGTTGGGAGTTGAAAAGAGTACTTTCAAGAAGAAATCTTAGATAAGGAGATCTCTTTTAATGGTGAAACTTAAAATCAGAAAATTTTGAAGGCAAACAAAAGCTGAGTTGAAATGGAGCAGCACATGCAAATTAACATCACTTAGTGGCATGTAGATTTGAATAGAAGATTGAGGAGACCACTGCAACAATTTCCATTGGTGGATATATTCTGAATGCATGGCATGCATAGACACAATGAATTGGGGTGTCTAACATTCTTGGATAGAGTTGAAAGAGTCTTGTAAGGAGAAATTCCTTTTTGGGAAATATACCAGTCCTTGGCTCCTGAAGATCTGGAAAAGGAAATGACTAACATGGTAGCCAAGGCATTCAAAGAGCTAATCCAAAAGTGTTCAAACAACGATGATGGACCAAGATTGGAGGAGGTACTAATGTCAAGTTGGTGCAAATTTCACAATGTACCTCACTCAGAATTAACTTGTTCTTCCTATGCCAACACTATCACTCAAGTCAAGGGCTGCTTGAACAAGTTGGGCCAGCCAAATTTCAATGAGGATGAGTCATCCCATGAGGCAGAAAAGCTATCAAAAGCTAGAGGACAACACATTGAAGATGAACCAAAAAATTTGACACAAGCTAGTGTTGGGACAACAAACACAAAAGCTGAAAATCAAGAGGAAGGAGCTGATTCCCTTGGGACAAAAAAGATCTTTGATGAAAATTCACTTAGCAAGGAATTAGAAGGCTTTTTATCCATCAAAGAAGAGTAGTCTTCCACTCAAGAAAGAAATTTGCCAACAGTTAGAAGGCTATGTATACAAGATGAATCAGAAGGATTGATAACAATATACGTTGGGGCAGCCCATGAAGATGCTAAAAACCAGAAGGAGGAAGACCCTTAAAGTCTTGGGACAACAAAGTGGCTTGGTGAAAATTTGATTGAAACTAATGCATAAGGCCTTCCCTCCACCAATCAAAAGCAATCCTCCACTCTAGAGGAGGAACCTTTTGGCAATTGACACTGAACCAATGAAGTCTATAGCAAGAAATTCTAGGACAACCAACACAAATGCTGAAGAATAGAGAGAGGAAGAGGCTGAAAGTCTTGGGACAATAGAAAATGATAACGAAGGCGTAAGTGAACTCATATTAGAAGATCTCTCCTTCATGAATGACAGTGATCAAGCATCTGAAAATGAATATTTTGAGGAGTGGGAACAATCATATGTTGTGATTGTCCACTATACAACTTCCTTCCCAAATGATGATGAGGACCCAATAGTGGAAAGATACAGCCAGCTCATCTCAAGATTAGCAAGGGATTGGTTTTAACTAAGATATTAGGTGGATCTAGAGGTGTTGTTACTCCTGAATTGGTGTAGGCTCCATGATTCATCATACTTGGAGTTCACATGCGAACTATGCCAAGAGGTTGTGAAACAAGTTAAAGAACAAGTGGGGAAACCTAGTACACCACCTTCTATAGTTGCTTTCAGGATTGAACGAGAAATACAAGAACCAGAATCAAGTTACAACTCAGTTGAAGGTGGTCCTCAAGAAGGTATTGGGACAACAATAGAAGAAGGACAACAACACATTCTCCAGCTTTTGAATGATGAAGTGGATCAAAATGGAACATTGTCCATAGGACATCAAGAACCTTTCTCTCTTGAAGAGCATTTGTACACAAGGGATGATAGGCTATATGGAGGACTTCCGAAGGTGGATCACTCATCATATATTGATCCCTTTGATGGACTAGTGTCCCTTGTAGACTTCTTCCCACTTGGAATTGTCCCACAAAGGTGTAGTGAAATTGAGGAAGAGCACATTGTGAAAGTAGTTAGTGATGAGGATATACTACCAGAACTCCTAGGCGGTGAAGCATTGGAACCTCCAGAATGGGAGAGGGGTTACTTCTCCATTTATAGTGATAGTGAGCAAGAGGAAACAAGTGAACATAATGATGAGATGCATGACCAGAAAAGAGAAGAAGAAAAAGGCAGGGGTGTTTTGATGACTTCCAACAAGTATGACAAAATTGACCAACTACAAGATGCAACTAGAAATCCCTTCGCCATGACCATTGTTGATCCTCCTTCATATTTAGGGAGTTGTAATAGGAAAAAATTATGCATGTCATCATCCATGACATTGAACATCATAAAAATGAGGTTAATACTTTGGGAAGGAGATGGGACAACACTCCACCTTTTGAAAACAACAATCAAGTGGAGCCATGGACTATGAAAGACCCACATGATGAAGTTTTTTTCCTTGAAGAAAAGATAATAGGGGTTGCGGGTCCCATTGGTAGCTTGGAAGAGGTGCTTGCTGCCCCGTCCTCCCAACCCTATGCATGCCCAAGATAAAAAATGTTATGCAATCCAATCCCTCCATTCGAGGTTGCCAACATGACAATCGATGATGTAGTGCTTGCTCTCGACTGTCAAACGCTACCACTTTCATGTGACGACATCCAGGTTCTTTCCTTCCTTGCCCTGTTAATTTTCATAACTGCATTTATCATTTTTTTGATGGGAATGCAAGAAGGAAAACTTGTTTATGGATCAACCATGGGTTCAATGAATCACCTCAATTGCTGATTTTTCATGATGACGTGATTGAATTTGAATGTTGCTATGTTGAACATCTTTTCTCTGAATATAAGGATGAATGTGCATGATTGATAATTGTAATGATTTCCCTTCTACTTGTGCATGCCTTGCAAAATCCAATAAACGTGAATGTCAGTTTTCCTTTCCTGAACATAGTTCTTTGTAAAAAAAATTGTACATAATTCACCTTGAGTAGTGTAGGTTTCGTGTAGATAGTCTTGCTTTCCTGCTTTCATTAGAGTAGGTGTTTGTTGTAGGTTAGTTTGCTTTAGCATAGTTTCTTTGTTGTTTTCTTTCACTTTCCCACTTTGGTTAGTGTAGGTGTTTGTTTTCCATTTTGCTTTCGCTTTGTTGCTGCTTTGCTCAGGGTTTGTTTGCTTTTAGTTAGGCACATCTGTGCACACAACAACCATACTTATTTCCTGGGGTTGTTCTACGTATTTCTTTGTTAAACTCTAATCAAGTTTTCAAAGTGGATGGTGAAGGTCTTTTATTAGTGTAAAGTGACCTAGATGTTTGGTTCAAAGGGGATGAGTCATTGGTTTAATCCGATCCCGATGTATTCTAAAATCCTATATCTCTCGCACACTTTAAGAATCCTGGGGTTACTGTGAGTCCTTTTGTGAAGTCTAGTTAAGTGAAAAATCTAAAATTTTGCTTTCGTGCCATTGTGATTCTCAGCCCTTAGTGAAAGCTTCAATGCTTGTGGGTTGAAATGAAAATAATTGAAAAGAGAAAAATAAAAAGAAAAGAAACAAAATAAAGAAAAAGTAAGACATTGAAAATCAAAAGAAAGAAATTCAACCTTTCAAGGGGATATGAGCAACTCTACCAGGGCTATGGATTCCTAGCTGGTAGTAGAGCAATGTTCAGGAGAATCACATCGACAACCTCGTCAGGGCTATGGATGCCTGACTGGTAGCGAGGCAATGTCTTAGATGCTTTTGGAGTTAGAATAAACCACGTAGCCTAAATTGACAAAGCTTAGGTTCTTGTAGCAACTTAAGGATGGGAATTAATGCAATTGCACACACTTGGATTTTCAACATACTAAAGGTTGGGTTGGCTAGTAGTTTTGATCCTTTGGTTGAGTGTTTGGATTGTTTTCCCTAGCATGAAGGTCAGAACTAGAGATTCTGGGTTCATGATTCTAGTTTGTCATTGAAATGCTCTGGAGCATTTCCCTAGTGAGTCACAATTTTTTGTGCATGTTTTGCACACACGCCTCACCTAAGGAAACGATCCCCTCATTTTTTCTCTTGACGGCTCATTTTCTCTTGTCGAGTCATTTGCTCCTTCCTCATTTTGTATGCCTATCCCTGAGCCTAGGTTGGTCACATGCCTTGAAATGATTGAACACTCCTTGACCAAATTCATTTGTGCACCTGAATTTCACTAAGTCATTTTCCTTTGCGGAACTTGGCTTGTGGGTTTCCCTCCGCCCATTGCCCTGACGTCCTCCAAGCCTCGCGGACCCATAGTTGTGGGTCGCCTCATGCAGGTCACCACTTATGTTTCACCATTGACTGGAAACTAATGCGCAACTTGCACCCACATGGTGAGCTCCACACTTAGTTTCTCCATTCAAGCCTTGACCAAGCATCCAAACGAGCGTGGGTTCCTGCATCTCACCTAACCTAGGTCTGTCGTACCAAGAAATCAATGCATGCCATTAATGGAAATTGGCCTATAAATGTTGCTCCCGACCCTTCATTTTACTTGGGGCATTAAAATATTGGGAGAAACAAAGTCCCCCCTTCCATTTTCCACCTTTTTCCTTGTTCCTGTTGACTTGGTCCTTGATCACTTGATTCACTTTTTCCTTGATTTTTTAATGTTGGGGACAAGTTGTATATGGATTTGGGATATTTTCATGGTCCCTAAGTGAACTTTCAAGGTTTCGTTAAGTTTTGGGAAGTTGCAAAAATTTCCTTTCAGGTCGTCGTTCCTCTATGGTTGTTTGGGAACTTTCCTTTCAGGCCACCATCCATCCATAGCTGTTTGGGAACTTTCCTTGCAGGCCATCGTCCCTACGTGGCCATTTGAGAACTTTACTTTTGGGTGTCATCCCTCCGTGGCCATTTGGGAACTTTCCTTTTAGGTCATTGTCCCTCCATGGCCGTTTCAGAACTTTCCTTTTAGGTCGTCATGTGTGGATCGTCATGTGCTCATTGTTGTTTTAAAAAGGCAGCGACTCTCCGACTTCCCCCTTCCAAATCTCCGCATTTTTGGAATGGGTGAAAAATTCAAGTTTTCATCATCTGGGGACCATCAAATGAATGTCTTCAAATGCCTAAAGGGGTTTGGATCAAATTCTCCATTTGTTTAGACATCGCAGAACTTTCCTTTAGGGCTGCCATCCCTCTGTGGCCATTTGGGAGCTTTCCTTTTGGGTCGTTGTCCCTCCGTGGTCGTTTGGGAAATTTCCTTTCTGGCTAGTGTCCCTCTATGGCCGATTGGGAACTTTCCTTTCGGGTCGCCATCCCTCCATGGCCATTTGGGAACTTCCCTTTCAGGCCACCGTCCCTCTATGGTCATTCTGAAACTTTCCTTTTGGGCCACCATGTGCGGGTCGTCGTGTGCTCATTGCTGTTTTAAAAGGGCAGCAACCCTCCGGCTTCCCCCTTCCAAATTTCTACATTTTTCAAATTGAGTCAAATCTTAAGAAAATATTTCTTGGCACTCTTTCCACCCCCTTTCCCATGCACTAAAATTGAAAAATCTCAAATTTACTAAGTTTTTTGAAGTTGAGAACTTCCCTTTTGCGCCACCATCCCTCCGTGGCCATTTGGGAACTTTCCTTTCGGGTTGTCATCCCTCTGTGGCCATTTGGGAACTTCCCTTTTGAACTTCCATCCCACCATTTCCGTCCATGGGAACTTTCCTTTTGGGTTGTTGTCCCTCCATGGCCATTTGGGAACTTTCCTTTTAGGAAACTGTCCTTTCGTGGCCATTTGGGAACTTTCCTTTTGGGCCGCTATCCCTATGTGGTCGTTTGGGAACTTCCCTTTCGGGCTGCCATCCCTCCGTGGCTATTTGGGAATTTCCCTTTTGGGCTACTGTCCCTCCATTGCCATCTGTGGGAACTTCCCTTTTGGGCTATCATCCCTCTATTGCCGTCCATGGGAACTTCCCTTTCGGGATACCATCCCTCTATTGCTGTCTATGGGAACTTCCCTTTTGGGTTGTCGTCCCTCTATTGCCATCCACGGGAACTTCCCTTTCGGACCACCGTCCCTCCATTACCATTCATAGGAACTTACCTTTCGAGCCACCGTCCCTTTGTTGTCGTCTATCAATTGTCTGCCATACCTCCGCCTGTCATCTATCATCTATTCGTTGTCCCTCCACCCATTGTCCACCGTTCATTCATTGTCCCTCTGTTTGTCGTCTGCCATCCATTTGTCATCCCTCCACCCATCATTTGTCACCCATTCACTATCCCTCCGCCTATCGTCCGCCATCCATTCGTCATCCCTCCACCCATTTTCAGTCATCCTTTTCCCGTCATCTTCCATCCCTTCACCCATTTTCCACCTTCCATCCACCATTCGTTTGTCGTCCGCCATCCATCCATCGGTTGTCTGTCGTCCCTTCGCTCGTTGTTCATCCATCGTCCACTATCCATCCATCATCTGTCTATTGGTTGTCCATCGTCCCTCCACCTGTTGTCCATCTGCCATCCACCTGCCATCTATCACCCACCATCTATCACCCACCGTTCATCTGTTGTTTGTTGTCCATAGTCTGTCCGTTGTATGGCACCTGCACCCATGAACCCACATTTATGTTTGTGGTCCAAATGAGCTCCAAATATGAATATTATGCTCTTTTGATGATGCATGGATGGATCTAACAAGGAGTTTGCAGGATTTGACTAATGTTTTCCTTGATTTTCATATGAAATCACTTATAGTACTTCATGTATGTAGGATTCAAGAAATGTACCGTGGGTTCATTGGGGAGGCCCATTGAGAAAACTAAACAAGGAAAAGGCACATTTCTCCTTTCATCACTCATTTATACTCACCTCTTCCCCTAACACCCATCAATAAAGCTAGCATTAGAAGTAGGCCTATGTTAAGGGATTCAATAACAGATCTATAAAGGGTGGCCTTGAAGGTGGTGGGAGGGAGCGACTATTTTCTCCCTCCAAAAAATTGATCACGATTCATTAGGAGTTGTCTCATTAGATCATCTGATCAATTTAACAATGATGCAATTCTACAAACAAGGTGTAGTTGATTGATTGAGTGATGTTGTGGCCACATCAAGTAGAAGGAAACTTTTGAACAATTTCAGCTACAGAAAAAGGGCAATAAACTAGAAGACAAAATTGCTACAGTGGTTGGCCACTACAGGACAAAATAGAGAAAATACAAGGAATGTATTTTTAATTGCTATATAATGAGGGGTAGGTGAAGCCCTAGTGCAATCAAATCTGAGCCACATAATGTAATTCAATCCTAGCCATTCATTTGGGCTTTGGAAAACTATAAATAGGGGTCCCCCCTCATTTGTAAAGGGTTGGAAAGCTGGTGTAAAGATATTCTACAACAATAGAGAGCTACATTGCATGATTTATCAGTGTTTCTCTTGTGTTTCCTCATTATGCATGCATGTTTCTACTTCCCTATTAGTTTAGTTGTTAGTTTGTTGAATGGAAGTGATGATGGCGTTTGCTATTACTGTATTTGATGAATTTCCAGCTCATGTTTTTTGTGGTTTGTTGATTATGAATCACTTTATAAAGCTAGTTTGAGCTTCCTTACTTTATTGATGCAACTTAGTTCGATTGCATGTTCATGATGTGTGTGTGCAATCTGAAAATCTGCAGCCCTTAGAAGATTGCACTGGTTTTGTGTAACTATAGGTTCCTCTTGGCCAAGAAAAACTCAGTTTAGGAAGTTTTTCTACTGTAGCAGCCTCCATGATTGATGTTCGTTCATAGTTTCAGGTCTAGGAACTTGCTCTATTCCCTGCCCTTTTGACCATTTTTTTATAGTGACCATAGCTAAGGTTCATTGCACATTATAAAGCCAAATTTGAAGTTGAATTGTGAGTTCTAGACTATTGTTTTGAACTTGCAACAACTAAGCAACAATTTCTACATCCTAAGAACTCCATCTGTAGACCCAACTTCCCACACTTTGTAACTCATCTGTAAGTTTTCCTTGTGATTCTAGCAAATCACACGAATCAACTGAGGTATTCCAAGCATTGTCAAGACCTAACATTAGAGACCTTGGGATAGTGTTTTGTAATCTGATTGTGGAAGATTATCTTTCAAGATAGGTGATGTAGCTATGCATTACCTATGTTGAGAAGTGCATAAAAACACCCATCAACATGCCTTAATCTATGGTGAAATTTATACCTACCTAAAAGATAACACCCTTCCACCCAACCTGTCTAGAAATCAAAAACAAAATTTCATTCACTGAGCTGCTTGACATATTCTTATTGTAGATGTACTATATCGATGAGGTCTTGACATAACTCTCCTTTGATGTCTAGAACATGATGAGTCTGAAACGACTTTACGAGAAGTTCATGAGGGTGTTTGCGAAACACAGTCAAGCAATTTAACCTTAGCCAAGAAACTCCTTCGTTTAGGTTATTACTGGCCAAACATGGAGAAGGAGTATTTCCAGTTCATCAAGAAATGTCAAAAGTGTCAAATTCATGGCAACCTCATCCACACACTAGTGCAAGAACTTCAACATTTTACATCAACATGGCCCTTTTGTCAGTGGGGACTAGATCTTGTTGGTAAAATCCATCCATCTTCGTTGAATGGACACAAGTTTATCATCACAACTACAAAATACTTCACAAAGTGGATCTAAGTTGTTCCCCTAATCACCATCAAAAGAAAGCAAATTTCATCATTCATCCTCAATTACATCACCTATCAATACGACATCCCTCAATCCATTGTCACTAACAATGGAAGACCGTTTAAAAATCAAGACATGCAAGAATTGTGTGAGACATCAACATTCAACATCGCTTCTCTACACCATACTATCCTTAGGGAAACGATCAAGTAGAGGCTTCCAACAAAACCATTTTGAAAATCTTGAAAAAAATTATCAATGACACTAGACGTGATTGGCACATCCAATTAAACCCTGCTTTGTGGGCGTACCGCACTATTATTCACACACCAATAAGAACCACACCATATGCTCTAGTATATGGATCTGAGGCCATTGTACCCATTGAAGTTGAATTACCATCACTCCGGGTTTCATTGAAGGGTATCATCTCTGATGAGGATTACCGAGTATCTAGATTGAAGGAACTGGAACTATTAGATGAACGACGCCAACATGCAGTGAACCACTTGAAAGTCTACCAACATGGATGTCTAGAAGTTACAATCATAAAGTCAAACCCAGAACATTTCAAGTTGGTGACCTGGTGTTGAAGGAGAACCCACACAACCAATAGGATAAGGAGAAGAAAGGAAAGTTTGAACCAAATTGGCTAGGCCCCTTTGTCATTGTGTCAGTCTATGGATTAGGAGCATACCAACTATCCATGCCAGAAGGAGACCTATTTGAAGAGCCCATGAACAGTCTCCATCTCAAGAAATTTTACACATGATTCATCTCTTGCATTGGTAAAAGTCTTGAACAAATCCAAAAACATCAGAAAATGTCCTAAAAAAATGGTCGCCCTGGTGAAAACCTAGCAAATAGGCATCTTGGTGACAATAAAAAAATCAAAAAAGAGAAAAATACAAAAAAATCATAAAATCTAAAAAAAGTGCAATTAAAGCAAGTAGTGAAAACCTAGCAACAGGCGCTATTTGTGATAGGTTGGCTTCTTCTTCTATTGGAATGTGTGTCAAACACATTGGTTCTTTGCTATCACTATCCATATCCTTCATTTCAGTCTCATGTACATATTCTATTGTTCCATTTGTGTTTCACTTTGACTTGTTGATCATTGTATATAATCCATAATAAAACTGGTTTGTTTCCACTAGGGGAAAAATCCTGAACTCACTGGGGGCAATCCATCTTTGAGCTTAAAAACTATAGATAAACAATAGTATGGAAACATGGTAAAAACAAAAAAATCAAGTCGGCTACAACTTTGAACATCCATTAGACTCACCAAAAACAATCATCTAAACCAACAACAAAAAGATCCATCAAAAACAAATTTCATTTGGTGACAATCCTCTGAATCATAGTTTTATCACTTTAACATAAATGTTCAAACTATTTGCATTGTGATTGTTGTTATCATTTCTCAAGAGCAACTCAAGGATGTCAAGAACTAGAGAAGCTATGATCGAGAATGATATTTTCTTTGTCTGTTGTTTGTGAGTTGATCATTAATACTATGTGAATCGTCATGGGATGTGCTCTACAAAGTATCACTGATGATATTCCAGATTGACATAGGAAAACGGTTATCTCTTGTCTGTTTACGCAAGAAATGCTCAAGTCATCTCAGTCCAATTATACCTAGATGCTTGTGTTAACTTGCACTATCAAACATTGTGAAAGTAGTACTCAGGTCATCATGGTCTTATTATACCATTGATGTTTGTACTCACTTTCAACATTTTAAAAGCTCAATGATGATACCAAGCACAATAAATTAGTTACTGAGATGACAACATTGCATTGTTAGGTTTGCATGTTTAGGTTGCATTCATATTAGGTGTTGTACTGGTATTTATAGATTTCTCCAAGGCTAGTACAATATTACAAGTGATTTATTCCTATTGTTAACAGATTGATTACATTTGACATTACCAAAAAGATCATTCACATTTTAGTTTCATAAGCATTAGGACATCATTCATAGCATTCTCATATCATTTCATCATTCATCTAGTTATTATATCAGATATTTGCATTATGAAAATTCAAAAACAAAGCATTATCATATCATTTCAGCATTCATTTTCATTAGGTCATATATTTGCATTATGAAAATCCAAAAACAAAGCATTATCATATCATTTTCATTCATATACATTTAGTCATCCATGTGCATCACAAAAACATCCACAATGAAACATTTCCATTCATCCATCTCATACATATAATTCATCTATTGCATCATACATATTTGCATAAAAAAAGTACAAAAACATAGCATTTAGCACATTCCATTCACATAATTAGATTCATCACATAGGGCATATGGATATCATAAAAGCATCATAGGATCAAAAAACATATTGCATACATGACATATCATATCACCATCATATAAAACATCACATAGCACACATAATAGGAAATTAAATGCATCCATCGTGATCAATACATAAGCACATAGGTCAATCATCATCATCGCTGCATATATCTCCAAATAATGTCAAGTGTACAAGGATATCAGAATATGAAGAGATACATCATAAAAAATGGCAGTAACTCATCAAGTAGCAATGTATACATGTCCAAATAACAATAAAACATCAAGTGTCGAAGCTATGTAGTGCTCCCTTCAGATGGTGATGGCATCCCTAAACTAGTACCTCCCCCTGCACCCAATGGACCCACACAAGGATCTCTCTGATCTCCAGGAAATGGCTGTGTAACACCCACACTAACCATCTGAGACTGTGACCTGCCAGAACGAGACTGAGCAAAGCTCTCTTGCCACTCTGGAGGGACCAACTCATGATGCCGACCTCTATAGAACTCAACCTCTTAAGAAGTGTTACGTATCTCCCTAAAATAATATGATTTCCTAGTAGCCATCATAGCCTACTGTATTCTCTCAGTAATAGCCTCTACCTGCTCTACCCATTGTCTCAATTAATCTCTCTCCATAGTCAATGCAACAACCTGACCCTGCACCTGTCCCTAGCCCTGCACCTATGCAAGCTGCTACCTAGCAACATCCCTCTCAGCTGTCAGAGTCTGTATTTGCCCCTGGGCTTGTGAGAGTTGTTCCTGTACTTGTGACAGCAACTGTGTCTTTGCCTACAATTTCCCCTGAACCAACGTGAGTTGAGCTTGAACTGTCTGGACGTGAGCATGTAATGCTATAATCTATGACTATTGTTGTTGGGAAGGCAACCTTATTTGTACATGTTGTGTTGCCGCCACTAAGGATCGCCTCTTGCGAGGCACTTTGACATCTAGTACTAGATGGGCACCCCCTCCTTTACCATCATCATCATCATCATCCCCACCATCATCACCACCTCCTCCATCACCATCCCCACCATCTCCCTCCTTTGTCTAGGTGGTTTGTCCCCATCATCCTCTAATACTGGCACTGGCTCATCAGGCTTGCAGATCCTCAGAAATGGATGCCCACCAAAGTACTGTGAGTACTCCTTAGTCATGTATCCCTCAACAATCTTTGGATGGTAATCCCAAATCACTGGTTGTATTCCATGATACTCATCACATGTAGCATCATAAGATAAAGTATCCCCCCACTCAGTCGCATCCTACTATCTTTGTGCATACATGGCCAATCTCTATGGTATCCCCTATACTTGATTGTACTATCTAAGAACTCTCAGTAATAAAAATATCTCGATAATGTAGCGTGTTTGTCCAATAAGATACTTGGTTGTGATAAAATAAGGCATCTCTAAATGATCCTCAACCCACTGATCACAATCTACATATGGCCGCCATGTAACAAAATCTAGGTCATCCAATACCCATCTCCAATACTCCAATTTTCCCAACTTATGCTAGAAAACTAGACCTGCATAACCATTGATGTAGGGTATCCCAAATAGATAGAATTTGTTTGTGTTTGAATGTGTCATCACTATATGCTCCCAAGCCCACATCTGTAATAGGGTCACACCAACGGATAGACTAGGTCCTCTGAGGTAAACTACCTAATCCAAATCATGATATAACTATGCAAGCATGCATGAACCCCAGGCGAAACAGGTCCCAAACTGAATCATCTACTCCAGTATCCAACCCCAACTGATAGACAATCCCTTTTCCCTCTTTTCAGTACATAAGAAGCCACCAAAAAATCCTGCAAGCATGGAAGGAAAAGGGGCATACCTCTCAAACAACTCTTGCCAAGGCATCTCATATCCACTAATATGGTTGTCATGGAATATCCAACGTAAGGAATCTATACCTCCCTGCTCGGTGTGGTCATATGTAACAATGTCACCCATCACGAGAATCCAAAAAATCCTGTAGACATCCTCTAGCATCACAATCATCTCTCCAATGGCCAAATTAAAAGTGTTGTGGTCGCTATGCCACCTCTCTGCCAGCGCAGTCAACAATCGCCAATTAATCCTAATCTGAGGCATGTCAATCAGTGAAGATAATCTCCATCGCTTAATGATATCCCTATTGACCTGTGATAGATGTGGGATCAGCTCCCAAGTCCATGGGAATCGCTCTTGGGACTAAAGATTATCTAAATCCGTCTCCTATCATTATAACATCATAATCAACACATCAATCAATCAATCAAATCGACAAAATAATCAAACATCAATCAATCACTTATCCTATCAGTTCTTTTGAACATCTATTTTTGATCCTCGCCTATCATGAGGTCAAAAAAACATCATCATTATTGCATCTCACCTATCATGAGATCAATAAACCATCTAATCTATCATCAACAACAAATCATTGGCTGACACGATTAAACATCACCAAATTCAGGGACCAAAACAAAAAAATATTCAATTTTGACCTAGATGCACCATAACGGTGATGCACCACCAAATTGGCTAGATGCACTGTTATAATCTGTTAATGTGCCATTTTATCAAATGCACCATAGAATTCCTCAGGTGTGTTGTAGAATCTCTTTGATGTGCCATTTTATCAAATGTGCCAGAGAATCCCTCATATGCGCTAAAACTACAATTTGATGCGCCATTTCTAGTGGATGCACTACCTAACATTCTGATGCACCATTACAGGCCATCTATGTGCCAAAATGTGGATGCATCATTATAGACTGTGAATGTGCCACTAAATCTAGCCTATGCGCTAAAACCCTAGGCATATGTGCTAAAGAATCTAACCTATGCACCACAAAAAATTTCATATGTGCCAAAAGAATAAAAATAAAAATGCAAGAAAATTGATTCAAAATTCACAAGAATTTTTTTTGAAATTCGTATCGAAGGTCCGTATCCTATTGGCCAATTGTGTCGCCGCACCCACTCGAATCGATGGGTCTCGTAGGGGACCACCATTTTCACTCAAATGCTCAAGGATTTTTTATCACTCCACAATTTTCAAAATCACCAAGGCACAAATGAATCCTCTTTTCACTTTTTGCCTCTTAATAAGGGTAATTAATAGTGTGATTTTGGTGGGATATATTTTTTTTTTTTTAAGATCAATTAATCAGGGTAGCTCAATTCTTCCATATCAGGAGATAAATATCTGGAATATCATCAAATCAAGATTTCATTATCAACATCATCACAAATCAACAAATATTTTCAAAAGTCATCAAAAATATTTTAATCATCAAAAATTCCTTGATTTATCTCTTGAGGGGGCATACATTCGTTATCTTCTGAAATCACCGTTTGGGGCATCTTCGAAATTTTAATAGCACTGGTAAATTTTTCTTTGAAGTAATACATAAACACATCACTTCAAAGAGGGGAAAAATGTATACATCCAAAAATTGGTCTAGAGAATATTAATTAATTACTGGTTATTTAATTAATAAAAATATTTATTTCTTCTACTATATAAATAAATTGCAAAGTTTATTTATATAGTTTGTATTTCTTAATTCCTCTTATCTAAACCATTTTCTTCATGATTTAGTTAAATAGAAAAATTTAACTATTTTGTTTTATTTGATTAAATTCCCTTTCATTAAATTTGAATTCTTAATTCAAATTTTGTCACATTTCTCCATATTCTTCTAACCTCCTTCCACATCATCTTCCATCTCACCATGTGTCACATGAAAATAATTATTCCTAATTTCTAAAATGGGTATTTACTATCAACAAACTCAACAAACTTAGAGACACATGGCTTCTCCTTCCCATTTATTCTTTTTTATGCTTGGCAAGATTGTTCTATTAAAGGGGACAACTTCCTTATTTCTCTCTAACCTCCTCATTTCTCACTGTTGATCTCTTCAGACTTAATCCTAATCATCCATTGCTTCCAATTCACCTAATTCCTTGGTAAAATGTATAAATAGAGGCTCATTTATGGCTTTTGCATAAGAGAGCATTGCATATAATTACTCTACAAAAATAATCTTAGCATTTGAGAACTTAGTTTACATTATAGCTTAGCATTTAGAATAGTTTAGTAAGTAAATTAGAATCATGGTTTCTTTATTAGATGTGTCTTAACTTACTTATTGCATTTAGAATCATTTTCACAGTATCTCCATTAGTTTAATTCAACATTGCATCATTCCATTAGCATTATGTATACAACAACTTATCATTCAACATATCATTTACTTCATCATCTAGTCAAATCATTAGATCATGCAGGTGTAGATATAGTTTTTGCATTCTAGTTTAATGGCTAATCATTTCTTAAGTGTCATCCCAGTAATTCAGTGCATAATTAAGATCTGAGAGCACTAATACAGGATCCTTAGGAATAGAGGAAGATGGAATGTCTTTAAGGAATCATTTTATCAAATTGTGTTGTTAATTTAGATTCCCTTAATGTAATACATTGCATCTGTTGTGTGTTATTGATTATTATAATTCACATATTTTTTCACACATAGATACAATCACATGATAATGCTTTTTCTTTCACTTTCATGCTCCATGATCCTTTAAAACCTACAATACAAGTTCCAAATGTTAGATGAAATTAAGACACAAGAAGATATGAGGGTTAGATAAATGATTAAGCATAAAACCCTAAAATTTACCCAAGTTTCATTGTGATTTGACATTAGGTGAAAATTTGAAAATTTTAACTCTATCAAAGTTGAGAAACACCTACACTATTGGATAGCTTATGAAATTCTACCCCATTTAAAAAAAAAGCTCCGAAAAAGACCAAAATATGACCAAGATACGACCATTTAAAGATTGAGTGAAAAAGCAAGAAAGAAAAGGCGACACCCTTTGAAACACAAAGGCAACGACGTTGTTTGGTTCCAAACAATGACACTGGAACAAAAGTGGTGCTATTTAAGGAGTTGAGCAGCACTTTGGTGAAACTAGCAATGTTGTTTGAAAAAATAGAGACTGCAAATGCATCACAATTTGACCTAGCAGTGTTGTTTGACCTAGAAAGACAAAAAAACATAAAAATAATAGAATTTGACCAAAAAATGTGTTAATTTTGAAAGATTCACCCTCCTTCTAGTGCCAAAATATGAATGGTGATCCTAGACCTGCACAAACACAAAGAACAAACACACAATTAGTCCAATATGCAAGTTAGAAACATCATTCCCCATGAAATTCATTTGAAACATGAAAACAAGAAATAATATGAACACAATAAAAAAGTTATTAAATCCTATTTTAATGATCAAAATCTCAATCCCATGGGGGAATTGGTGCCAATTTGATGTGGAAAATGTCCCTTTCCCAATTCCTTGCAAGCTTGATGATCAATGTTGAAGATTTAATGCTCCTTGGTGAAATTCCTGCATAACCTAGCTATGAAACTTGATGAAAACTAAGAAAATGGATGAACAATGGATGGAAAAATTCAAAATATCAAGATAATGAATTTGCATAAAGTTTTGGATCCAAAATCCAAATGGGAGCTACTTATTTATAGATGAGAGAGATGGAGGATGAGCCAAAATGGATGAATGTGGGACAAAAGACCAACCAATAGCATAAAGCCACTTGTCAACATGTGAGTGCACAAAGGTGGAACACATTTTGGTCATTGTGCAATTAAATGCAATTAGGTGGAATTTCAAAATTGATGAAATGACAAGTTGGAGGGAGAAGAAAATGAAGTTAATGCCCATTGGCTCAAGGCAAAGGACATGTAAGAAAATTAAATGCCTTGTTGGATGTACAAACCCTTTTGGAGGAATTTTTTAAACTTGGAGAATATTCCCATTTGATGCCTTTTTGAAAGTAAATAGAGATTTAATAAATCAATTAAAATGATTTTCATGAGCAAATTGCAAAATCTAGAGGATTTGAGTGATTAAGATTAGGATTAACCAGGATTTGATTAATTTTAAAAGGAGATTAGTTGATTTGACAAGTTGATTTAGATTTTAGGATTTAAATAAATCAAAATGAGAGGAATAATGGATTTAGACTTAATTAAATAAAGATTTTGATTTATTTAATTAAAGAGGGATGATGTTAGATTAAATCAAATAAAGATTAATTTATTGAATTTAATAGAATGGCTTTAGAGATTTAATTAAATAAAATGATTTATTTAATTAATAGGAGAGAATGACTTAATTAGATAAATTTGATTTATTTAATTAAGAGATGGAATGCGATGAATTTAATCAAATAAAGATTATTTAATTAAATGACTAACAAAGGAGATGATTCAGGACAAATTGGTGTTAGTAAATCAAGATCAGGTGTATAAGATCAATCGGTATATTTTCCGTGCCTACACTAGCAATCTTGCATCACCAAAAATATTTATATTTTTTTTTTGTTGTTTTCAACAAGGGCTAAGTTGTGTGGAAAATAAATATTTAACTTTCAATAATGTGATTTTCCCTTGTGGTGATATGCAAATGCAATTTTTGGAGGAAATCTATTGAGGTAAATATTTCTAATGAATTTAAATTGGAATACTCTCTTTGTTGTGTCCATTTATAGGTGGGGACCACTTTACATGCATTTTCTTGCATGTTCTTTTACATGCTTTGCATGCATTTACATGTTTGGCCACCTATTAGAAAATGAAAGGTGAACAACAATAATAGAAGCTTAAAACAACTGTAAATAAGATCTAACAGTGTTAACCATATGGAGTTCAAATCAGCTATAACAATGAAATGCAACAATGGAAAATAGAACACATAACATAGTGTTTCATGTGGAGAAATCCTTTCGAGAAAAAACTCCACCAAAGAAGAGATGAATAGATTGTATTAATAGAAAATAAGATTACAATACATCCACTCTAACTCCTCTTCAACCTTCAATCTGACAACATCTATGTACCTATAAAACATCTCATAGTGTCTCCAACTCAACCCCTTAATATATAGCCTCATGGGGGCTCAAAATACAACCATAAAACATTACCATGGGTCAAAACAAGGTTCGGAAATACCATCATAAAAATTCAGTCAACCCCTTACATGCTAAACAGGGTCTCTTACATGATATTACACCCTCTTACAAGTTGTCATGGAAGAATCCCTATAAAATATGAGATGCTCTTACATGTGTCATAAACCATCAATAACTTATGCAAATATTTTCTTACGTGTGTTAGATGATTCTCACGTCCAAAATGATATCCCCTACTTTTATCCCTTATAGTTGTCATAGAATTTTTCATAACATCCTTAAAAATAGGTTTTCTATGTTATACCACTAAGTGGGCATCTTTTCACAACTAATAACTTATTTTTTAAGGCACCAACATGTGGCAAAATTTTGAACTCAAAATCTCATGCCTCTTTTAATGGAGCACAATTATTTAATAACATAAATGATATTTATCCATGGGAAAAACTAAAGTAATAATAAATAAACTTAGGAATTGTCAAGGTTGAGACACCTTGATTCCCAACATTCCCCCCTTTGTTGAATACCTTGCAAGAGCTAGGGGAATCACACCATCATGGAATCAACTGGGTACAAAAAACAAGGCATGTGGCCTCTCTGCACCAAATGAACTTATCTATGCTCACGGGTTTGGTAATATAATCTGCAACATTAACCTCGATGTCAATTTTCTTCTACTCAACTTTTCCATTAGCAACCATTTCTCAAAAAAAAATGGTATTGGACATCCACGTGCTTTGTTAGAGCATGATACATAGGATTCTTGGATAAATGAATTGCACTCTGGCTATCACAACCAATCTAAATTTTCCTGCAATTGAAACCAATACCTATACACAATATTTGTAACCATACTACCTCCTTAGAAACATGGGTAGCAACCATATGCTTTTCTTCAATAGTGGCTAAAACAACCGTAGACTTCCTTTTACTCATCCAACTCACTGCTCCTCCAAACAGAGTAAACACATACCCATTGGTGGACCTTAGACTATCCAAGTCACCTACCTAATTTGCATCAACAAATCCCTATATGTCTAATGACTTGACCACATTATCAGTACCATGATAAAATAAACAATAATCATAAGTACCTTGCAAATATTTAAATACCCTCTTAACAAAATTTCAATGCTCTTTACCCGGGTTAGACATAAACCTACTTAGAACTCCCACTACTTGGGCTATATCTGGTCTAGTGCATACCATTGCATACATCAAACTACCAATGGCACTAGCATAAGGAACTTTAGACATATTCTCAAAATAATCATCAGTATTAGGACACATATCTAAGATCAACTTAGTACCAACTAGAAATGGAATACAAACTAGCTTACAATTATACATATTAAACCTTTGTAAAATGGTATCAACATACTTACCCTGACTTAACCAAATATTTTTGTGACTTCGATCCTTGCTGATTTCCATCTCAAGAATGCATTTTGTAGCTCACAATTCCTTCATATCAAATGTTCCAGAAAGCTATTTCTTGATCTCACTAATCATCACCTTGTTTCCAATAAACAACATATCATCAACATACAAGATAATAATTAGGATTTGATCATCAATAACCTTAATGCACACACAATGATCATCTTTTCTCCTAATAAAACCAAAATCTAATGAAAAATCATCAAACTTCTAATACCACATCTTGGGTGATTTTTTCAAACCATACAAAGATATCTTTAAACTGCAAACCAAATTTTATTTTCCCTTCACAACAAAACCATCAAGTTGTCCCATATAAATCTCCTCCTCAAGATCCCCATGCAAGAAATAAGTTTTAACATCCATTTTCTCTATCACAAAATCACAAGCAACAAAAATAGATAATACGAATCTAATAGAAGTTAATTTAGCGACAAGAGAGAAAAATTTCACCAAAATCAACTCCCTCTCTTTGGGAGTAGCCCTTAGCCACTAATCTAGCTTTGTACTACTCTAATTGACCATATGTTCCAAGTTTATTTTTAAATACCCATTTTCATATAATGGGTTTTCTTCCTTTGGGAAAACTAACAAGATCCCAAATGTTACAATTATCTAACACCATGATCTCTTGCATGGCCTACAACCAAGACTCATTTTCCTCTGAAGACAAATCCTCCTTGAAAGATCTTGGTTCATTTTCAATACACAACAAAGAAAAAATACAATGGAAATTAGGTGAGTTATACTTGTCGACTGGATTATATTGTCTTGTGGATCTTCGAGAATGGGAGTATGAGGCTCTTATTGTTCTTGACCTTGCTCAAAATCTTCTTGATTTTCTTCCCCATGTTCTTCAATTTGATCTGTAACTTCATCTAAAACCTCATCTTCTTCCTCCTTATCCTCAAGTCCAACTCTATGTTCTTCCCAAAGTGCATCTTCTTTCTTAATTTCAAAATGCACTCCCTTTTCCTTATCTTTTTCTTTTGGCTATTCAAGATTAGAAATAACACTAAGCTCCCTAAAAATCACATCTCTAGAAAATATATTTTCTTGGTTAGAGGATTCCATAACTTATAACCTTTTTATATTATCACCATATCTAATGAAAATGCACTTTTTAGCTTTTGGATCCAACTTAGTTCATTTTTCTTTAGGCACATGAACATAAGCCTCATAGCCAAATACCCATAAATGTGAAACAAAAGGTCTCGTACATGTCCAAATTTCATAAGGTGTTGTTTCAAGAGCCTTACAAGGATATCTATTAAAGAAGTAACAATCATTACTTACAACATCTGTCAAGCTGTGAATTAGTTAGCATACTTTTGTCTCTTTTCATGATTGTTTGATTCATCCTTTCTTCCACTCCATTCTATTGAGGATTGTAAGGAGTAGCTTTCTATCTAACAATTCTTGCATGCTTACAAAATTCATCAAATTCCTTAAAATGGTATTCCCCTCCATTATCAAACCTCAAAACCTTAATATTACAATATGTTTGTTTTTCAACTAAGGCTTTAAATTCTTTAAACTTAGTGAAAACTTCAAATTTATGCCTCACAAAATATAACTAGGTATATCTTGTAACATCATCAATGAAGGAGACAAAATATTTAGATTTTCCAATTCATTCCACATCCACAAGACCAAATACAGCTGAATGAATAAGTTCCAATTTATTCTTAGATTTAGTATTGCTTGAAGGAAAATATTTTTTGTTTTGTTTACCAAACACAAAATGTTCACAGAAATTAAAACTCTCATCAGAAGAAAAACCATCTAACAACTTTTTATTCAAAATGGTATTTAAACCGGTCACACTAATGTGGCCCAATCTACAGTGCCACAACATACAAGTATTTTTTTTTTCCAGTTACATTGGTAAAGTTAACAACAATAGTGGCTTCAAGCCTAAAAAGAGTCCCCTTCCTTGTCCCTCTTACTATCACCAGATTTCCTCTTACCAATTTGCAACCATGCTTATCAAAAGTTACATGTATTCCAAAATCATTCAACTTCAAAACTAAAATCAGATTTCTAGCTACTCTAGGGATATGCAAAACACCAGGGAGGGTTTTAATCCTCCCATCACTAAAAGGAAACTGTATCTTACCCCTTTTGACAATAGGATATGAAGAATTATCACCAAGGTAGATTTCACCTCCATCATATTTTTCATATGTGGAAAACCACTCCTTATGAGGAGTCATATGAAATGAGCATCCTGAATCAATTAACCAATGTTCATTAGTCATAGTATGAAGAAAAGAAACCAAAGCTTCATCACCTAAATTTGAGGATTTATCTATGGAGGAATCAACTTGTTTCTTTGGATTTTTGCATTCCTTCTTCACATGTCCTCTTTTTCCATAGTTCTAGTATTTCACTCTATTCTTCTTTCCAGGAGTCTTAGATCTTCCCTTAGACTTTTCGTTAGGCCCATTACTATCTCCTTTATACCCTCTTTATTTATACCTTCCATTGAAATTGAGAGCATCACCTAAACTATCCATAGCCTTTTCCCTCAATTCTTGTGACAACAAAGTTGCTACAAGAGAAACCATCTTTAGATTTTCAATGTTAGCAGTGATAGAAAGTATGAAATTATCCCAAGACTTGGGTAAAGAACAAAGAAGCATAATGCATATATCTTCTTCTTCAACATTAACATCAATAGAGGCTAGTTGACTCAAAACCAAATTAAAAGAATTTAAATGATCGGCTATAGATTCACCTTCCCTCATCTTAAGAGAAAACAACTTTTGCTTCAAGTAGAGTTTATTTACCAAAATTTTTGCTTGATAGATCTCACCTATCTAGTTCCACAAAGCATATGCAGTCTTTTCCTTTGATACATTCAAGAGAAAAAAATCAGAAAGACACAATATGATAGTACCACATTCCTTTTAATCTATCTTCTCCCAATCTTCATCACTCATTTTCTCGAGTTTCTTTTCATTTGTTACAACCACCCATTGATCTCATTCTTCAAGGAGATACTCCATTTTCAACTTATACAACTCAAAAATAACTACATTAATTTTTTTTATGTCCAAACAAGAAGAAGTTGTAGCCAAGGTTTAGCACAAAAAGTTGCAAAAAATAGATCAACCAAAACTCCCACTATAGCTCAAAAAGCCTTCATTCTACCACCCAAGACACAAAAATGGCTAGGCTCTGACACCAAATGTTAGAAAATGATAGGTGAAAAACAATAATAGAAGCTTAAAACAACTGTAAATAAGATCTACTAGTGTTAACCATATGGATTTTAAATCAGCTATAACAATGAAATGCAACAATGAAAAGCAGAACACATAACATAGTGTTTAACATGGAGAAACCTTTTCAAGAAAAAAATCCACCAAAGAAGAGATGAATAGATTGTATTAACAAAAAATAAGATTACAATACATCCACTCTAACTCCCCTTCAACTTTCAATATAACATCTTTGTACCTATAAAACATCTCATAGTGTCTCCAACTCAACCCCTCAATATATAGACTCATAGGGGTTCAAAATACCACCATAAAACATTACTATGGGTCAAAACAAGGTTCGAAAATACCATGGTAAAAATCCATTCAACCCCTTACATGTTAAACATGGTCTCTTACATCACATTACACCTTTTTACAAGTTGTCATAAGAATCCCTAGAAAATAGGAGATGCTCTTACATGTGTAATAAACCATCAATAGCTTATGCAAAGATTCTCTTACGCGTGTCATAAATTATTCTCACATCCATAATGATATCTCCCACTTTTTTCCCTTATAGTTTTCATAAAATTCATCATAACATCCTTAAAAATAGGCTTTCCATGTTATACCACTAAGTGGGCATCTTTTCACAACTAATAACTTATTTTTCAAGGAACTGACATGTGGAAAAAGTATCAACTCAAAATCTCACGCCCCTTTTGATGAAGCATAATTATTTAATAACATAAATGATATTTATCCATGGGAAAAACTAAAGTAATAATAAATAAACAACTTAGGAATTACCAAGGTTGAGACACCTTGATTCCCAACATTCCCCCCTTGTCAAATACCTTGTAAGAGCTAGGGAAATCACACCATCATGGAATAAACTAGGTACAAGAAATAATTCCCATGGCCTCTCTGCACCAAATGAACTTATCTATGCTCACATGTTTGGTAAGATAATCTACAACATTAACCTCAATGTCAATTTTCTTCAACTCAACTTGTCCATTAGCAACCATTTCTCAAAAAAATTGGTATTGTATATCCACATGCCTTGTTCAAGCATGATACATAGGATTCTTGGCTAAATGAATTGCACTCTGGCTATCACAACCAATCTAAATTATCCTCCAATCAAAACCAATACCTATACACAACCATTGTAACCATACTACCACCTTAGAAACATGAGTAGCAACCATATACTCTACTTCAATAGTGGATAAAGCAACTGTATACTGCCTTTTACTCATCCAACTCACTACTCCAAACAAAGTAAACACATACCCACTAGTGGACCTTTGACTATCCTAGTCACCTGTCAAATCTGTATCAAAAAATCCATATATGTCCAATGACTTGACCACATTATCAGCACCATGATAAAATAAACAATAATTAGAAGAACCTCACAAATATCTCAATACCCTCTTAACAAAAGTCCAATGCTCTTTACCTGGGTTAGACATAAACCTGCTTAGAACTCCCACTGGTTGGGCTATATTTGGTATAGTGCATACCATTACACACATCAAACTACCAATGGCACTAGCATAAGGAACTTTAGAAATATTCTCAAAATCATCATCAATATTGAGACACATATCTAAGCTCAACATAGTACCAATCAGAAATGGAATACAAACTAGCTTATAGTTATGCATATTAAACCTCTGTAAAATGGTATCAACATACTTACTTTGACTTAACCAAATACTTTCATGACTTCGATCCCTGCTGATTTCCATCTCAAGAATGTATTTTGTAGCAACCAAGTCCTTCATATCAAATGTGCCAGAAAGATGTTTCTTGAGCTCACCAATCATCACCTTGTTATTACTAATAAACAACTTATCATAAACATACAAGATAATAATTAGGATCTAATCATCAATAACCTTAATGTACACACAATGATCCTCTTCACTCCTAAGAAAACCCAACTCTAATGCAAAAGCATCAAACTTCTAATACCACATCTTGGGTGATTGTTTCAAACCATACAAAGATCTCTTTAACCTGCAAATCAAATTTTATTTTCCCTTCACAAAAAAACCATCAAGTTATCGCATATAAATCTCCTCCTCAAGATCCCCATGCAAGAAAGTAGTTTTAACATCCATTTTCTCTATCTAAAAATTGCAAGAACCAATAATAGGTAATAAGAATCTAATAGAAATTAATTTAGCGATAGGAGAGAAAATTTCACCAAAATCAACTCCCTCTCTCTAGGAGTAGCCCTTAGCCAGTAATCTAGATTTATACTGCTCTAATTAACCATCTGCTCCAAATTTCTTTTTAAATACCCATTTACATCCAATGGGTTTTCTTCCTTTGGGAAAACTAACAAGATCCTAGGTGTTACAATTATCTAATGCCATCATCTCCTCTTGCATGGCCTACAACCAAGACTCTTTTTTCTCTAAAGAGAGAGCCTCCCCGAAAGATCTCGGTTCATTGTCAATATGCAATAAAGAAAAAATACAACAAAAATTAGGTGAGCTATACTTGTCAAATGGATTTCGTTGTCTTGTGGATCTTTTAAGAATGGGAGTATGAGGATCTTGTTGTTCTTGACCTTGCTCAACCTCTTCCCAATTTTCTTCCTCATGTTCTTCAGTTTGATTAGTAACTTCATTTGAAACCCCATCTTCTTCCTCCTCATCCTCAAGTCCAACTCTTTGTTCTTCCCAAGGTGCATCTTCTTGCTTAATTTCAAATGCACTCTCTTTTCCTTATCTTTTTCTTTTGGTTGTTCAAGATCAGAAATAACACTAAGCTCCCTGAAAATCACATCTCTAGAAAATATATTTTCTTGGTTAGAGGATTCCATAACTTATAACATTTATTGTATCTACAAATGGATGCGTCATTGAGGCTGTAGAACCCAAAATTCAATGGATTGAACCTCTGGGATATGAGATTGAAGAACAAATGGCAGAGAGGTACATTGAGATTTTGTTGGCCAATCCTAAGGACCCCTCTCTACCTATGCATGATACATATCAGGAGAAATCTATTGAAATTCATCTAGAGGCTACTATAACTAAAAGAAGAAAGAAGGTCGAAGCTTTCTTCTAACGTGTAACATACACTAAGGATGATATAGAACAATTGAAGGAGGCGATTGATGAAAGCAAAGCCAAATATTTTGAACAACCCTCTAGACCCAAAAATTTAGGGAGACTATCTTTTGGTGCTACACCAACACCTATTTCCAGTTTTGCCACCCCTAGTGGTGCTAATGTTGAGAAAGGGAAAAGGAAAGAATAAAGTGTCCCTATATCTATTGATGTTGTTGACCCTACCAGTCTGAGTACCAGGGCATCCAAAAATAAGGAAACACCTCCTACTGCACCATTTCTAGAAAATATATTTTTGTATGGTTGGAGCCATGTGTAGCACTTTCCATTCAAAGATTAAAAAAATTGATTTATTTTTTTATGAGTCATGGAAGCTGAAAATAAAAGATGTTTTAAAAGATAGGGATCAATAAATATTATTATTAAAGAAGGAAAATATGTGGATATGCTCAATGAAGATTGGACAAAGCTATACAGCAAGTCATAGGGACATTGGATTATGTCTTGCAAATTATTCTCTCCAACATCTTAGAGGAAATTGTCATATTCAATCTATGGAAGAGAATAGGTGATTATTACCAAACAAATACTTTATGATTAAGATGTATCTAAAAAATAAACTTTACTCATTAAAAATTGATGCAGGAGCATCTAGGGGTACTAGGAATCTTGTATCAGAAAAAAATATTGCTATTTTATTTTTTTTATTTTCAATAAGGGCTAAGGTGAGTGGAAAATAAATATTTTAATTGCAATAATGTGATTTTCCTTTGTGGTGATATGTAAATAATATTTTGGGAGGAAATATGTTGAGGTAAATTTTTCCAAGGCATTTAAATTGGACTATTCTCTTTGGGGCATCCATTTATAGGTGGGGACCTGTGATATAAGAGGGATTCGCTGCACACGGGTCTCTCCTTTCTCAAGAGATCACCAGGGAATGAACTACCCTCATACACCTCAAGACAACAAAATGATAAAGCACCAAAGATATAATTATGTTTCCAAAGAAAGAGTTAGAGATTTTGAGAGAGGCGAATCAGAAGTATTATGTCCCAGAAGAGGGAGTTCTCGGCCAAAAGATGTAAGCGTGGAACTAGGATGCCAATGTGGCATGTTGTCGTCTAAAAGTCACGCTGGTTTGCCGAGTGACAGAGAACTCAAGAAATCAACAAACAAAAAGTGATTCCACTCTTAGACTCAGGAATGATAAAAATAGAATTGTTAACTTAATAGGAAAGTCAAATGTTGAAGAAAATACCACAATTCTTGGAGAGAGCTTACCCCTTTCTCGAATGTACAAATCTTCACTCCAAATTCCTCTTTCATAACCTACACACAAGAGATCAAGGAGAATGTTTGTTGGGTGGCTGTATAGGGGCTTGCCTTAGTTAGAACCCTATTTGGTGTTCCCACCTCCATGGATAGCCAAGTTGGAAAGGAAAGCAAAGTGTGTGGTGAAAGCAATACTCGCTCGAGGAGTAGAACCTGCACCACAATAAGTGTGTGGTGAAAACAAGACTCGCTCAAGGAGTAGAACCCTCACCATGATAAAGTAAACAAATGCTTGTGGAAAGAAAGGAAGGAAAAGAGAGAGAAAATTACCCATAGGCCAAAGCCCTCTCCGAAGCATGTGGACATGCCACTAAGTGCTTGCTTGAGAGTTGTTGCTGCTGCTAGAGGGACCTCAGTCTAGCATGGCTTCACCTATGAATGCACTACTATCAAAGGAGAAGTCTCAAAGCTGTGGCTAAAACAATAACTTGAGTGATGTCTTCCAATCTTCCAACCTCCAAATGAGAGGAAAAAAGAGGTTCTTATGCTTGCAAGGCAACAAAGAGTTGTTACTTTTGAAATGTAACTACTGGGATACATGTCACAAGTGTTAGACTTCCAGATTCCACATTTTAGATTTGAGAAATGAACAGAACGCTAGCATGTCGCGTAGACGTCTGCTCACCGCGTAGTCATCCAACACCTATATTCTTAGAAAATGTTTTTTTCAAGTTTCTGTTGCTTGACCACTTGTCCTCCTGAAGTCAGAATCGTGACATTCTGACTAAGGGGGTTTTTCCATTACTGCACTGGGAGGACGGATGGCGATGATGACATGGGTCACATTTACACACATTGGTATGACCATGCAAGGACCATGGCACGACTGATCCGTCAAGTTATGGTTGTGACCGTTGCATTTCAGATCACGATTGATGGGCGAGGCTCACAACTTCATGGGGTCCTTGTCCATACTATCAGAGAGATGGTGGAGTAGAGGACCATTTTTTCTAGGGGCATAGTATACTGGCACACCTCTACTAGGAGTTGGTCTGGTATATTCACTATGAGTACCATAGCTTGACAATGTGCACACTTTTGTAGGTGTGGGCCTTTGCCCACATCATGTGCACTCAATCAATCGGTTTTCCCCAACTATGACCATATAGGATCCCCATGGCCCACTAGTATGATATGACAGGCCAGTGGAGGTTCGAAGACTTGCAGTTTTGGCAACTATAGTTTGATACCCTCATGGCAGATAGGATCTGATGGATGCCCTATCAATTTTTCAGGTGGGTGGATGATGTCACGTATTTGAGGAACCTACAGAGAGACCATTTTTTGATAGGGTGCAGGGACTATATCATTGTGCCCTACTATTGGAGTCGGGTCATGAAACAACTTGGTTGACCGTAGACCATACCACCGGATGTTCCCACTTATACCAGGGCCTACAGGAGTGCGGTGAGGGTCGGGGACTGCCCTCATCTGAGTATCATAGATATAGTCCCATTTGAAGACGATGAGCCTGATCATGATCTGCCACCTTTAGCAATGGGGGATAATGTGGGCATAGCTGCAAATTTTTCACGATGGTGGGAGAGGCACCGGCTAGCTCATGTGTTCAATGAGGGTGCTTCGGGAGGGGACCCTATTCCATAAGGACTTACCAACCCCACAACCATAGGACAGGAGGAGGAGGAGGCACCCTAGGAGGAGGAGGTGCCTCCAGTGAGGCTAAGATGATGGAGGAGATCAAATCCCCCATCGGCGACTCCAATATCTTTGGTGCCACCATCTTTTGTTGCGGCTACATCAATTTCGACACTAGGAGCAACCACTGAGATCGGCAGCGTAGGTCCGAGCATCGAGCCTCACCCTGACCTGACATGGCAGCCGGGGGATCTAGGTATACATGATTTTCTATTCCATTTTTTATACTTTAGATCTGATGATATGTGTATCTTTATCTATATATACCATGTGATACTAATATCTTTTCCCCTTTTGTGTTTGCAAAGGACGCACAAGGATGGACTGGGCTCATAGCTCAGTGTATATCAAAGGTGGTCCTTGCTATATAGATTTAGGGGTTATTCCTAGAGGCATTTCAGCCGGTGTTTGTGGGGTGTCATACCCCCAGCTTTGAGTTGGTTGCACGTCTATGGACTGCCTATGAGGAGCAGGGTGCAAAGGTTGTCCAGCTGACAATAGAGCTAACGAGTGTGTGGGGACAACACAATCAACTATTGGGGGAGCTACGGATAGTGCTTGCTGAGAAAGACACAACAGTGAGGAGGGTCGATGCCAATGAGCAGTAACGTGATGCCCTTCAGATCCATCTTGATGACCTCAGTGGGAAGCCATCAGCTATGAGCTTGATAGAGGTTCAATGACTACGGGCCATCTATGACAAGCGGAGCTGATGATACCTTCTTTGCAGGGGGAGATCAGAGGGATGTGGGCCACCCTATCTGCATCACACACTCATCATTCATGCTCGATGACTACCGTCCAAGCCCTCCCTCAGTTTTTAGAGCATCCACCAGAGCCAGAGGAGTTTGGGAGTCACACTCCTCAATGATCAGGGATCATCATCATTTTTTGTGTACATTTTTTATAGTGAGATACATAAATGTTCATACATACTTGTAGATCCTTTTGTATAAATATATATTCAGTAGCCACTCATTTTTGTAGTAGTAGCCTGATACATGTATATGACATTGGATACATACATTGTGTGTATATATATATGTGGATACATCAACTTTGGTTTCATGGTATTGTACATCTAGATGTTTATGTTTCTTTATTTCTCTCATATTCATGCTATGGATGTTATGTTTTCATGTAGATGTATGCTTCATATCAGATGCTAATATGATTTAATTAAGCACACATGGTTATATGCTAATTTAAATTCAATACTAATGTGATGAGTACACATACACACATACGCACATGGTCACTCATAACACAAAGTTATCATAATGTGTTAATGAATAATGTCAACATATGTGATACTACTTACTCCTTTTTGTAGAGGGAGAGCACCACATAGGGGACACATAGGACATTACACATAATACCGGCAAAGATGCATAGCATTAGTAGGCTCCTTCAAAGGCATTCCATCCATAGATGATAAACCATAGGAACCTGAGCCGTAAACAAAGATCACGATGTAAGGGCCTAACTAGTTAGGACTGAATTTTCCTCTCTGGTTGGGCGGTGCATTTACATTTCTATGGTTCTCATAAAGAATCAAATCTCCAATTTTAAAGGTTCGAGGGAGTACACTTTGATTGTATTGTCTAGATAACCACTGATGATAAACTTTAAGATGTTCGAGGGATCATAAACGACGCTCATTGAGCATCTCTAGCTGATGTAGGCGGTTGACCAGATAGGTCTCATTATCAATTATCCCTTTCAGGGAGACTCATAAAGACAAGATTTCCAATTCCAAAGGCATGATAGCTTTGGCACCATACACGAGGTTATAGGGTGTTGTCCCTATAGTTGTGCAAACACTCGTGCGATAGGCCTAGAAATCATATGTCAATTGAATGTGCCAGTCTTTACCGTGTTTATTAACTATCTCTCAGAGAATAATCTCAAGAGTTTTATTTGATGCTTCCACTTGACCGTTGGATTGAGGATAATAGGATGTGGAGAACCTATGCTAGATATGAAACTTCTCAAGGAATTTCCTCACTTCCTTGTTCTTGAGTGGTCTACCATTTTCAGAGACAAGTGTAGCGGGCAATCTAAATCGAGAAATGATGTTTCTCATAAGGAAGTTACAAATAACTTTAGCATTCATGGAGTGAAGCGGGATAGCCTCAACCCACTTTGTGAAGTAATTTGTGGTGGTAATGATGAAAGCATGTCCTTTGGAAGAGGGAGGTGATATTTTTCCGATAATATCCAACCCCCATTTAATGAACGACCAAGGGGAAGTTTGGTTTTCATGCTCAGGTGTTGGAACGTCATCACTGGTGTTAGATGGAGGCCTCTCCTCATCAATATTCCAGAAAAATTCACTAAAATATGCTTGGCTATGCAAGCGACACTGGAAACGTCTTTTGTGATGGTAGGAGGGGAGTGAGGAGTATGCACCAAGAAATTCCTCTAATGCTTCATCAGAAGAGAAGATATCTAAAGGAATATTCTCAGCTTGCTCCTTTTCCTCTATTAACTCAGGGTGTATGAGGTTCAACGGTTTGGCCGAAATCATATTAACACCCCACCAAGGCTTTATCTTAGATTGTTCAATAGAACAACCTAGCCACATATATGGATACATCAACTTTGGTTTCATGGTATTGTATATCTGGATGTTTATGTTTCTTTATTTCTCTCATATTCATGCTATGGATGTTATGTTTTCATGTGGATGTATGCTTCATATCAAATGATAATATGATTTAATTAAGCACACATGGTTGTATGCTAATTTAAATTCAATACTGATCTGATGAGTACACATACACACATACGCACATGGTCACTCATAACACAAAGTTATCATAATGTGTTAATGAATAATGTCAACATATGCGATACTACTTACTCCTTTTTGTAGAGGGAGAACACTACATAGGGGACACATAGGACATTACGCATAATACCGGTGAAGATGCATAGCATTAACAGGCCCCTTCAAATGTGTTTCATCCATAGATGATAACCCATAGGCACTTGAGTCGTAAACAAAAGATCACGATGTAAGGGCCTAACTAGTTAGGACTGAATTTTCCTCTCTAGTCGGGTGACACATTTACATTTCTTTGGTTCTCATAAAGAACCAAATCTCCTATTTTAAAGGTTCAAGGGAGTACACTTTGATTGTAGTATCTAGATAACCACTAATGATAAGATTTAAGATGTTTGAGGGCTCGTAAACGACGCTCATTGAGCATCTCTAGCTGATGTAGGCGGTTGACCCAATAGGTCTCATTATCAATTATCCCTTTCAGGGAGACTCATAAAGACAAGATTTCCAATTCGAAAGGCATGATGGCTTCAATACCATACATGAGGTTATAGGGTGTTGTCCCCATAGCCGTGTGGACACTCATGTGATAGGCCCATAAAGCATATGTCAATTGAATGTGCTAGTCTTTACCATGTTTATTAATTGTCTTTCAGAGAATAAGCTCAAGAGTTTTATTTGATGCTTTTTCTTGACTGTTGGATTGAGGATAATAGGATGTGGAGAACCTATGTTGGATATGAAACTTCTCAAGGAATTGCCTCACTTCCTTGTTCTTGAATGGTGTACCATTGTCAGAGACAAGTGTAGTAGGCAATTTGAATAGAGAAATGATGTTGCTCATAAGGAAGTTATAGATAACTTCAGCATTTGTGGAGCAAAGCAGGATAGCCTCAACCCACTTTGTGAAGTAATTTGTGGCGATAATGATGAAAGCATGTCCTTTGGAAGAGGGAGGTGATATTTTTCCGATAATACCCAACCCCCATTTAGCGAACGACCAAGGGGATGTTTGGTTTTCATGCTTAGGTGTTGGAACGTCATCACTGGTGTTAGATGGAGGCCTCTCCTCATCAATATTCAGGACAAATTCCCCAAAATACGCTTGGCTATACAAGCAATACTGGAAATTTCTTTTGTGATGGTAGGAGGAGAGTGAGGAGTATGCACCTAGAAATTCCTCTAATGCTTTATCAAAAGAGAAGATATCTAAAGGAATATTCTCATCTTGCTCATTTTCCTCTATTAACTCAGGGTAGATGAGGTTCAACAGTTTAGCTGAAATCATATTAACACTCCACCAAGGCTTTAGCTTAGATTGTTCAATAGAACAACCTATCCCCAAGTTACGCCGTCATGGGTTAAGATTGATGGGGACTTGTATTCCCTGCTCAATACATCCTAGGCCTTTCTTCCCATAGCCATATCAAGAAGCGACATCATATTTGAATCCATAGTGATTTTGTAAAACTTCAGGGGACGATGGATCCACATAGAGTGCTTCGTTCCACCAATGAATGACAAATATCTCTACGGGGGTACTTTCGTCTCCTTTGTCGGTTTCATAAATGTTAGTTTCTTTTGGAAGAGGTGGACCATTCTCCTCAACATGGGAAGGAGTGATTTCCTAAACATGATTGCACTTCTTCTCCTTCATGGGAATATTGTCTACCTTTGTACTGGGGGCACATGGAAAGTCTATTCAAGATGGGTCTACCTTGTACTCCACAATAAAGAATTTAGAAAATTTCAAGGAACCCCAATCATCCCCTAGGAAGGAATTTGTTTGAGAAGATGATATAGGAGAACCAGGATCCTCTTCTTTAGGTGTTTCTCTAGTTTTGACACTTGCTCTGGGGATGATTTCCACAGAGGGTATCAATGAAGAACATGCCATAGCATCAACAGTTAAGGAAGGAATACAATTTTTGAGGGTAGACATGGTTGAAACGTGACCGGAAACAGCCAGTTCACAGAAGCAAACACCTTCTGAATCCTCTTTGACTGTGACTACCTGGTTGTTTGCAACAAATTTCAAAGAATGACGTAAAGTAGAGGTTACCACACCCTTAGCATGGATCCAAGGTCTCCCTAAAAGGAGATTGTAAGGTAAAGGTCCAAGAATCACATAAACAAACATGGGTAAGGTAACGAGGCCTAGTTGCAAAGGTAATATCGTACCTAGAGCTTGGCGGCCAGCGTTATCAAATCCATAGATGTACAAAGAGGAAGCTACCAAGGAAGATGATTCGACTTTGATTTTAGGTAGTAGGTCCATACCACAAACGTTGAGTGCCGGTCCAGTATCAATAAGGGTATGTCTAATAATGATGTTATTAATGTTAACTATGATAATTAAAGGCTTTTCTTTCTTCTACATGTCTGGAGGCAGGAGTTCTTGTAGGTGGAACGTAATATTTGGAAAATCTACACAAATATGAGCCAACAACACATTAACATCTATAGGCCTGGCGAAGGCAGGAAAGAGAATCTTTTGCAGGGCCTCTTGAAGCATCTCTCAATAAACCGAGGTGGTCTAAAGCAAGTCCCAAAGTGAGATCTTAGCCAGAGTAACGCGAAGTTGCTCAACAAGATCATAATCGCTTGGTGCTTTGATAACAAGTTTAGGTGCTATAGGAAGGCTCGGTTGGGAAGGTGGTAAAGAAGTAGGTTGTTGATCCAAGTTCTATTTGTTACTCCTTGTGGGATATGTGTGCCCAATGACATTATAAGATGTGGAATCCGTAGCTTTCAAAAACCTTGAATATAGGTGTGGTGAATTAATGTGACCTAGAATTTCACAGATGAAAAGGTCAGTTGGGGATACATAGACGATGGGTTTCCTAGGGCTCGGGGGAGCCACTGAGAATACCACCAAATTTACTAATCCCTCAACCTTTTGAGAAGAGACTTGTTTGGGAGATTTATGGGTAGGGGGAAATGCCTCTAAGAAATCATCTAGGGCATCCTCTAGCATATTGAAATCTTCCTCAAAAAAGTCTTCATGGTAAACATGCAACATCGCAAATAGACTTCCGACGTTCACATTAGGTTCACCAAAATGTGATATAAGAGGGATTCGCTACACACGGGTCTCTCCTTTCTCAAGAGATCACCAAGAAACAAACTGCCCTTATACGCCTCAAGACAACAAAATGATAAAACACCAAAGATATAATTATTTCCAAAGAAAGAGTTAGAGATTCTAAGAGAGGCAAATCAGAAGTATTATGTGCCAAAAGAGGGAGCTCTCGAATAGAAGACATAAGTGCAGAACTAGGATGCTAGCACAACGCGCTATCATCTAAAAGTTGCACTGGCATCCCAAGCGATAGGAACTCAAGAACTCAATGGACAGAAAGTGATTCCACTCTCAGACTCAGGAATGATAAAAACATAATTGTTAACTTAATAGGAAAGTCAAATGTTGAAGGAAATACCACAATTCTTGGAGAGAGCTTACCCCTTTCTCGAATGCGCGAATCTTCACTCCAAATTCCTCTTTCGTAACCTACACACAAGAGATCAAGGAGAATGTTTGTTGGGTGGCTGTATAGGGGCCTGCCTCAGTCAGACCCCGCTTTGGTGTTCCCACCTCCATAAACAGCCAAGTTGGAAAGGAAAGAAAAGCGTGTGGTGAAAGCAATACTCACTCGAGGAGTAGAACCCGCACCATGATAAGCGTGTGGTGAAAGCAAGACCCGCTTGAGGAGTAGAACCCGCACCATGATAAAGTAAACAAATGCTTGTGGAAAGAAAGTAAGGAAAAGAGAGAGAGCATTACCCATAGGCTAAAACCCTCTCCAGAGCACACAAACACACCATTGAGTGCTTGCTTGAGAGCTGTTGCTACTGCTGGAGGGACCTCAGTTCAACATGGATTCACCTGTGAATGCACTGCTATCAAAGGAGAAGTCTCAAAGCTGTGGCTAAAACAATAAATTGAGTGATGTCTTCCAATCTTCCAACATCCAAATGAGAGGCAAAAAGAGGTTCTTATGCTTTCAAGAGCAGCAAAGAGCTATTACTTTCAGAATGTAACCACTGGGATATGTGTCACAGGGGTTATCCTTCCAGATTCCATGTTTTAGATTTGAGAAATGGACAGGACGCTAGCACGCCACATGGATGTCTGCGCGTCGCGCAGTCATCCAACGCCTATATTCTCAAAAAATACTTTTGTTAGGTTTCTGTTGCTCGACCACTTGTCTTCCTGAAGTCAAAATTGTGACATTCTAACTAAGGAAATTTTGCCATTAATGTTTTGGAGTGTCATAAATGCTAGGCAAGAATATGGAAATATGGGATTGCCTCTTGGTGCAATTCTGCAATATTGCAGGACCATTTTGCATGCATTTTCTTGCATGTTCTTTTGCATTCATTTGCATGTTGGGCCACCAACTTTGTGTGTTGGTGCATGTTCATATTTGGAGCCATCAGAGCCATCGTGGAGTTATGGAGATTCTAAAATTGACCAAATTTGATTGGCCATGGTTTAGGTTCCCATGTGAAAGCCATGTTCAAGCTCTTTGTTTTGCACATGTGGAAAAATAGCAGATTATGAAAAAAAAAATTGAAAAATATCAGTGCACTAGATATTGAAGTCATTGATCCAACAAAAAAAAAATTGAATTTCAATACATACAATTTTTTTTATGTTGTATACATTCTGCCTATGTTTGAATTGTAATTGGTTTGACTTTGAAACTTGATTAAGGAAAAAATATTAAATAAAACACTATGAAACAAAATGAAAATGCTAGATATAATAGTTGCAAATCTAAATTCAAAAAAAAAGAATTTTATCCTTTATGGAAAAAAATTATGTTGTATACAGTGAGCATCACTCCTTAAAAACGATGTTTACTGAAAAAAACTAGTTTTTGAAGGAGATGGAAAAAGAAGTGCAATCTAATTCCATTTTTTTTTTAAAATATATATTCAGAATCTACAGACAAAATGACACAAATCACTAGTTTGCATCATCTTCAAATTCCTCACAGTTTAGCCGCTATAGGTGCCTGAAAGTGAAGAATTAGTTAGAAATAATCAGTTTAGTGTCCAGTTTGGCCAAAAATTGTAAACTAGTATTGTGGGATCACCCTTAAATTGGACTTAATTAAGCCTCTAATTGGCACAATTATGCATTTAAAATCCTAATTAATCCCATTTTCCGAAAGGGAAACTTGTATTAAACAATTACAAACATTCAATTAAACACCTTGAAAATTGTGTGTCCAGGATTTAGGTCTTAGGAACCATTCAACTAAGGGTGAATGTGTCCCCTTTAGATTCCATAACCCATTTTAAAATATGTTTTTGGCAGTATTTTTATGATCCCAATTCAAGTTGCAATTGTCAGCTTTTGAATTTTAATTTTCAAGAAATTAGAAAATCGCCTATAACTATAGTCTTTTTATCAATTTAAAACATCTAGCAAGAAGGAAACTTTCACATGATAAAATATTGTTGTCAAGAGCATTGAAGAGAAAATTTCTCAGTGACCTACAACAACATTCACCATTCTAGACACTTAGAAATAAATTTTGGTGATAGGTTTTTATTGTCTTACCTTCTTCAAATCTGTTGGAAGTTTTTTATTTCTACTAGAGTTATGCTTCATCTACATGATTTAGGTCTTACATTGCATATTTGCTTTCATTTACTATTTTATTTTCATCTCCCAAAAGTGTTGTTCAAACAAATCTTACCTTGTCTTCAATCATAAGGAAATTTGCAAGATCTCCAATTGGGTTGACTCATCTAGGGTCAAAAGTCAATCCTACCATTGGGGGATCTCATTTCCTAATGAAATAGAAGAAAGATAGGTTCATTACACCCCATTTTTCCCATTCTATTTTCAATAAATTATTGGTGAACCTCTCGTTTAATAGATGAACCTATTTTTTTTGTGTTTCAATAACATTGGGACAAAAATTATGAGTTATAAAAATGTATTTATTTAATATTTGGGAAAGTAATTAATAAAGTACCCAATATTAAATGTGGGGTCATGGCTTTGTAATCTCATGGTTTTATGTAATACCATTTGGTGGTTTTATGGGATCTTGTTTCTATAAAAGCAACCACATGGGTAGTTGTTTAAGGTTAGTTGTTTGACATGTTAGCACTTATTAGTATTTGTAAAGGTTGAAGCATGGAATGGGATATGTGGTTACATGCTTGTTCACATGGATTTCTTGTAGAGGGCTTGATGATTCAAGGATGTTCATGGAGAACTCTAAAGATGTATTGTAACGTTTATTGTTGAATAATACATGAGTGATGGATGCTTTTGGATGCTGGTTTTTCCCTCTTGAGGGTTTTCCCAGGGTATATCTTGTGTCATATTTTCATGGGTATGTTGTCTATTCTCTTGCATATGGATTTTGAGTACTTATTTTCATATATTTCTCTTTTGGATTATGTGGAAATTGTCATTAGATGGCTGCAAGTTTCCTTTGACAAGAAGATTGGTGATTTCATGGTTTGATTGTAGCACTAATTTCTAATGAAGGTTGCAGGATGAAGGAGCTAGAATCGAGTGAAAGAAGATAGCTTATAGGAGACCATTCTACATTTGATCTTTGCTGTTATATAGAAGATTTATTTCAGTTTTGTAATGGTTTTTCATTAGCCTATGTGGCTGCAAAATAATGTACTTTTGTTATGCTTTGTTGTTGTATCAATTCATGAGTTTTTGAATGAGAAGCATGAGACCTTACTTGCAGATTTTTGGTGTTGATTTAAATAATTTTTGAGTTACATTTTTTATATTTTTGTATGTGAATGAGGGTTGGATCCCCTTTCATAAAAAATGGAGGGAATACTTAGTCACAAATAATCTTAATCCTTTTAATTTTATTTTTAGTTAGCAAGGATCTATTGATGTTAAGTTGGAAAAGGAAGATAAATTTATTTTGCTAATTTCCTAAACCTCAGGAAAAATTAATTATTCTAAGTGGTTCTATAACAAATCTAAAGATGGATTCTCTTGTTTCTTAGATCACCCCAACATTCCTTAATTTTTTATTAAACTAATGAAGGGATGAAATCCCAAGGACCATACAAATTATATGCCTAAGTGGCATGGTTTCTATTAGTTTTGGTTTATGAGATTGATGGACAATAGTTTATCTTGATAATCAATTCTCATGTTTATTTAGATTAAGGTGTATTTTTAATAAGAATCTTGAGATCATAATAAGCCAAGGTCATGACTTAGACCAAGGATGGTCTATTGAATTTAGATTTGATATTCAAGAATAATGTTATATTCATTTAGTCTTTAGATTATTTTATATAATTCATAAAACATGATATCTTGGATTATTTATAAAACAAGGTGTCTTGATAATTTTTTCTATAAGTGTGCAGGTGAGATTGATATGGACCATGCAAACCATGTTGAAGGGGGGTTGTTTGCTTCATGGGAATTTTTATTGGTGACTAGTAATAGTGCACAAGTATCCAAAGAAGAGGAAGGAAGAACAACCAAGTGTTAGGTTAAGATACCAAGTATCAAGAGCCAAGGTAGTGTGGATTTATCTAATTGTAAGAGATAAAAATAGGGGAAAGTTGAGGATAATGTGTATGGTGATCCTAAGATAGACCTTAAAAGATGATATGGATCTTTGAAAGAGAATGCTATAGAGACATAACTAGGTCCAACTGGCACAATATGTAATTCGAAGTTACTCACACCCATATTTTGGTGGTTTTATACAAATCTATAGCTAATGACCTTAACCATGTAGATGATTAAAAAATCACAAATACATGAGTATAGGATTTACTAGATTATGGGTGTATATATTATCCTTTGTACCATTACAAAATTTATGAACATGTAATTAGTAGATACTAACGTATCCTCAATTGAAAAAATCAAAGAATGAAAGAATCAATAAGCATTTAGGTATTTTATGTGTACCTTTAAAATCCATGAAGAAAAGAAAACATATATAACATAAATTTTGTAGACATTTGTCATTTATAATTTGAGATGTTGGATTAACCAAAATCAACAAAGATTAGTGCTTACACCTATAGGAACAAAGATAAATCAGCACTAATAACAAAAATAACAAAATAATTCATAGGTTTAGATGAGTGCAATTGAATAGGCTCTATCTTGTAGATCTTAGACTCTCAAATGCATTTTTTCCCTTAATAATACAACCCATTCTTAATTATCCATGTCTAGTTTAAACATCCCACATATCAAGTTAAAAATATTTTCCATGAAGATGAATTCCTAATAAAAATATTTAATGCATTCCTTGAATGCAAACAAGATAATATTAGATACAAATTTAGAAAATATGCATTTAGAAATTTATAAAATTCTTTGAAGTAGTCAATAAGAAATTGAGAGAAATTGAATCACAAAAGAATATGTCTTACATTCTTTTACTAAAGAGAAGATATAGTGCCAATATAAAAATTTAGTTCAAAATATGATCATATTCACATTACCCAAGTACTTACATGGATCTTTACACATAAAATCCCAAAATGATTACAAACAAAAACTATAACAAGATATTCCACTAACAACTTGAAGCACAATACAAACTAACCTCATAAGTATACCCAAAAATAATATGTAATAGAAGAAGATATTCCCAGAATGTAAAAGGGATAAGATAGTGGAACAACTTCCTACACTAATCTTGAAAGGAGGGAATGCAAAACTTTATAGATCTTTATAATAGTTGCAAAGACTTAAACAAAAAAAAAACATAAATATCATACCTACCACAACATGGTGATTTAACTAAACCCTTTTAGGAGAAAAACCCCACACTCCAAAATCCACCCAATATATTATTCAAAAAATCACAAAGATTACAATATACGTGTAGAGCATGCTTCTCACAAGAGTATCACCAACCAAAGATCCAGAGGCAACACAACTTCTATCAGACTATTAGAGTACATCACAAAACATAGTCATAATACAATATTGCCCTGATAAAATAGGGTTTCCTTCTAGGGAAATTCAAGCCAACAACATATCGATTGTCATATATGAGACCTAATGATAAATGGTCCAGATTTACAATAATAAAATATACATAAAAATTTAGCTTTCGAGGGTGTTTCCCCTGAGCCCCTATTGGGGGATGATTCCCCTAGAGCCCTTGTGGGGGGTAAACCCCCCCCCCCCCAACACACTTACCTATCAACATTACCTTATGTAATTGCAAGGTTGAGATAAATTTTCCCAACAAATCTTTCACTTGTTGAACACCTTACAAGAGCAATAGGGGGAGTATAAATATCATATATTAATTGCTAGGGGATGAAAGGCCCATAGACTCCAAACACCATCATAACTTTTGTGTACTCACTAGCTTAGTTAAAGAATTAACTAGCTTCACCCTACCATCTTTGACCATATCTCTAACGAAATGATATTGTATATCAATGTGCTTGGTCTTGGCATGAAATGTCAAGTTCTTAGCTAGACATATCACACTCTGACTATCACAATAAATTTTCATTGTACCGTGTTTTATTCTAATATCTAAACATAGCCTCTTATGCAAAATGGCTTCTTTACAAGCATGAGTAGCTTCCATATACTCAACTTTAGTAGTGGACAAAGCAACCACAACCTGTCACTTACTCATCCAATTAATTGCACCACCAAATAAAGTAAACACATAAGCATTGGTGGATCATCTGCTATCAACATCACCTACCAATATAAATCCACATAACCATGAATATTAAAGGAAATATCATCTTTAGTCAAATTACAATGATAACACAAGGAATACTCTAAGCTACCACACAAATATATAAAGACTCGTTTAACTGTATCCCAATGAACTCTACCAGGATTAGACATATATCTAGAAAGAACTTCCACTGTTTGGGAAATGTTTGGTCTAGTACAAACCATACAAACATACATCAAACTTCCAATTACACTCCAGTAAGGCACTCTACTTATTTCTTCCATCTTTGATGGGGATGTTGGATAATCTAAAATAGATAACTTTATTCCAGCTGAAAAAGGAACACACAAGGGTCCACAATCCTACATATCAAACCTCTGCAAAATTTAGTTGACATACTTAATTTTACCAATACATAGCTTTATATTCACTCTATCTCTTCTAATTTTAATCCCAAGAATGTGTCTAGCTACACAAGGGTCTTTCATCTCAAATTTAGCAGCAAGTTGAGATTTTAGTTCTAAAATCATACCTTTCCCTTTACCTATAAATAACATATCATCAACATATAATGTAATAAACAAGAAACGATCACCATTAGTTTCATAATAAACACAATGATCTGATTTAGAACACTCAAATCCTAAACTCAACACAAATGTATCAAATTTTTGGTACCACATCCTAAGACTCTATTTTAGGCCATACAAATATTTCTTCAATTTGCAAACCAATTTACTTTTACCTTTCACCACATAGTGCTTTGGTTGTGTCATATAAATATCCTCCTCCAAGTCACCATGAAGGAAAGCAATTTTTACATCCATTTTCTCAACCTCTAAATCATAAGCAACAACAATAGAAAGAAAAATCCTAATGGATGTCATTTTTGCAATAGGAGAAAATATCTCACCATAATCAATACCCTCAACTTGAGAGTAACCTTTCGCAACCAACCCTACTTTGTACTTCTCAATATCTCCATCTAAACCAATCTTTTTATTGAACACCCATTTGCAACCAATAGGTTTTCTTCCTTCAAAAAATGGTACAAGATCCCATGTATCATTCTTTTTCAAAGTTGTCATTTCTTCATCCATAGTGATCTTCCATGATTTTGTATCATTCATACCTAATACATCTTCTACTGATCTGGGTCCATCCATGTTAGTGCTCAAAGAAAAAAATACATCTCCAATCATCAGGTGAATATCTTTCAGGTGGTTGTCTATGCCTTGTGGACCTATGAACAAGTTGAGTTGGAGGTTCTTCCTCCTCTTTTTAATATTTTTAGCTATCTGAGCTCTCCTCAACTTCTTGTCTATCCATGGGCATTGATTCAACTTTCTCAAGTGTAGAAAGAAATTGAATCACATCTTCTTGTTTACTTTGTTATGGCTGCAAAGTAATAGAAGAAGAATTATTTTCTCTAAAAATAACACTTCTACTATATATTACCTTATGTGCAATAGGATCCCAAAGTTTGTATCCTTTCACACCATAACTATATTTGATGAAGATACATTTCAGATCCTTGTTCTCCAACTTTTTTCACTTCTCCTTTGGCACATGTGCATATGCCTCACAACAAAAAATTATAAGATGTCTTAATGAAGCCTTGTGACCTAGCCATGCTTCTATAGGTGTCTTATAAACAAGAGTTGATGTAGGAGACCTGTTAATCAGGTAACAAGCAGTGGAAACAACTTTAGGCCAAAACCTTTGTTCTAGAACACCACTCAACATACTCCTACCCTTCTCCATCATTGCCATATTAATTCTTTTTGCAACTCAATTCTAGTGTGGAGAATATGGAGTTGTCTTTTTTCTATGAATACCACAATCTTTATAAAATATATCAAAATAATTAGAGAAAAATTCATTGCCATTATTATTCCTCAAACATTTTTTTTTTTCCAATCTGCAACTCAACCATTTCTTTAAATTCTTTAAATCTATTGAAAACTTCAAATTTACTCTTTAGAAAATACACCCATGTCCTACTATAATCATCAATAAATGAAACATAATATGTGGATTTTCCAATTGAAGGAACATCTACAAGACCAAACACATCAGAATGAATAAGATCCAATACAAAATATTTATGATAACTTGAGTAAAACTAAATGTAGTTTTGCTTTCTATAAATTAAATAGTCACATAAATCAAATTCAAGATTACAATCAAACAACCCTTCAACAAGGTTTTTATTTTTCAAGGTCCTTAGACCCTTTTATCCAATGTGGCCAAGTCTCTAGTGTCATAGCATAGTTTTCTCTTTAGGTAACTTTGATTCAAAAGAAAGAGAACCCTTGGGTACCCATAAGCCATGACCATTTGTTGAAAATGAAACCCTCACCTCTTCCACAAACTTGCTTTTCCCATAAGTACTATTGCACTCAATAGTGTATGCATCAAGATTATATAATGTGTCATATCTGAAACCTCTAGCAATCACCATAACACCTCTAACCATCTTGCGTCCTACATCAAAAAATACTACTTGAACACCTATATCTATTACTTTTCTCATAGATAACAAATTTTGTGCTAATCCAGTGATATGCAACACACCATTAATATATTTTTATGCTACCATCACCGATTGTAAATTTACCATAGTCAACAATATTTAAACAACAATAATCACCCAAGTACACCTTATCTCCATCAAATTCTTCATATTCAGAAAACCAATCTCTATTAGAGGTCATATGGAAATATGCACCTGATTCAACTAACCATGCATCATTACCTATATGAGTTTCCAAAGCTATAGTGAATACATCACCATCTTCCTTCTCAGACTTGGAATCAAAATAAAATCTCTTCTTTTTCTTCTTCTTTTCTTCATTGCAATCCTAATGAACATGTCCAGGCTCACCACAGTTCCAGAAAATAAATTTGGACTTTCCAGAAGATTTGGATCTCCCCTTGGACTTGGATTTATTAGAATTCTAATTCTTCTTGCCTTTTCCTTAGGTCTTCCATGAACATTTAGGGACTCCTTAGAACTAATGGATACCTTCCTCTTGATCTCTTCAAAGAGTAAAGAACCCACCACATATCATATCTTCAAGATAATAGAAGTACTCCCAATAGTCATAACAAGAGAATCCCATGAATCAAGCAAAGAAAAAAGAAAGATCTAACATTTCTCCTCCTCATCCATTTGGACACCAACGGATGGCAATCGAGCCACCAAAATATTGAATTCTTTCAGGTGGTCTGTAATTTGTCCACCCTCTTCCATTCTCAAGGAATACAATTTCATCCTCAAGAAAATTTTGTTCACTAAAGATTTGGCTTGATACATCTCACCAAGCTTCTTCCATAGTTTATGTGTAGAGGTCCCTTCATGGACATTGATTAGAAAAAATTCTACCAATCACAATCTAATTAGATGCTTGGATTTATGGTCCATAACATCATATTTAGTATCCAAAGTAAGATTAACAGGCCTTGAAAAATTCTCATCAACAACATCCCACAAATCTTGATCTATTAATAGATCCTCCATCTTTAGCTTCCACATTTCAAAATTATTTCCAAAGAAAATATCAACCTCTATTATCCCTAATGAACTAGTCATCTAAAAAATTTGGAACAAGATCACAAAGTATCTTTTGCACAAGCTCCCACTCAAATATGGATTAGTTCAAAAAACCCAACAACCCACAACTAAAACCAAAGGTGATCAGGTTTTGATACCACTTGTAAAGAAGCTAAGGAAGAAAAACAAATTTCTACACTAATATTAAGAGGAGGAAAATGCAAAACTTTATAAATCTTTGCAATAGTTATATAAACTTAAACAAAAAAAATATAAATATCATGCATACCACAACATAGTGATTTACGTGGGGAAAAACATTTCTGGAGAAAAACCCCACACTCCAAAATCCACCCAATATATTATTCAAAAAATCACAAAGATTACAGTATGCTTGTAGAGAAATCTTATCACAAGAGTATCACCAACTAGAGATCCAAAGGCAACACAAGTGTTATCAGACTCTCCGAATACAACACAATACATAACCATAATACAACACCCTCATAAAATAGGGTTTTCTTCTAGGGAAAGTCAAGCCAAAAAAATATTGATCGTCAGATTTGAGACCTAATGATGAATACTCCAAATTTACAATAATAAAATATACACAAAATTTGTCTTTTGAGGGCACTGCCCCTGAGCCACCCAAAGGCACATGACCCTTGGAACCCTTATTGGGGGGATTATTGTTGAACACTCAGAATACTGAGAGGAGGGGTTAATCAATATTCTTATAAACCATCCAATTACCAAATAATACTTAGTAGTTATAAGAAATGAAAGCATGAACAACCCATAACACACACAACACATGAACACCTGAATTTTTACGTGGAAAATCCAAAATAGGAAAAACCATGGTGAGGATTAGCTCACAATATGTTATAACCAATTGTAATATATTATAGAAAAGCTCACTGCTAGGTGGACTCACTGTCCAAGTGAACTCATTGTTCAAAGAGAGAAGAAAGATAGAAAGAAGTGGCTTCATAGCCAATATTTGAACTGATAAAAAGTGCATCTAAAATATGTTGGTTTCAGTTCCTTTGACGCTCAAAACACTGACTTAAACCTCAGATTACAAATCTCTTCTCTGCTCTACATTTGCACACCTCTTTTCAACACTCACAACCTTTTCACTAAACTCTACACAATCTCACATCATTGTTTGCTTTCGAATCATGTACACAATTCTCTTCCATCATCAAAAAATCAAATCAACCTTGTATAAATACCAAAATTCATCACAAACATGTCGGCCTACTTAGATGTAACGTCAAATCATATAAAAAGTTCCTTTTCGGCACCCAATTAAAATAAAAAAATGTCTTCACACCCAAGCACACGCAATTTAGGTCGGCATGGACCTATAAGATCTCCCTCTTCCATTCACATCATATATTTAATCTCTATAGTTCTTTACATACATTAGGTCAACCAGACATAAGACCTAAAAGAAAAAATACTCCAACTGATCATCACCATAGGACATGTGGACCTCAAAATATCATGCCAACTAGAAAATACAATTCTTTGACACCTATTAACATTCTCTCAAAACCGCAAGGTCTAACTCTAATCCACGGAGGAGTGTAGACTAGTTAGGTTAAAACCAATACATAGAAAACTATGTAAACCATATATGTCGATCTTCTATTACTTGTAACTCTCAAACCACTTATCCAAATCAAGTGAAATTCATAATTAAGATGATACTGATGTTCATGAGCAACATATTAGAGTCACAAAAGTAAATCTTTATGGGAAAACCAATGTGGACCAAATAATAGAGGGCACTATGTGTTGAATCTTCTAGTGTAGATATTTAGCAAATGTACTTAACTTTTTTGGTGTGTGAATCGAACTCTCTTGTGAAATAACTCTTCTACAATCATCCTTCACTCTAATTTGACATGCATCATGTAGTTTTGACATTAATGACAACTCAGTAATGACAACCTTCTTCAATCTTTCAACAACCTCCCCCTTTTTCATTGATGGCAACATGTTCCCAAAAAAAAACTTCTTTCCTCAAAAATCTCTCCACAAATATCTCTTCCCCTTTTACATCAAGGGAAAAGGGTGCTCCCCTCAAACATATATACAAGCTAAACTAGCTCCCCCTTAGGAAATTAACCAAAAACTCCTAATACATCCGCATATATATAAAAGAATCTTAAAACATGAAAAACTAAAAAAGTGTATAGAGATAGAAATCGTCAACCCAAATATGTTCACCCTAGAAGATTCTAAAGAACAACTTGCCAAGAAAATTTTATTTCTTCCTAACTCTTCTTTGCTACTACAAGCATTATGTTTAGAGACTCAAGCTCCATCAATGTTTCCTCTCCTTTCACATTACTAGGGGTAAGATTTAACTTTGATGTTTTGTCAATACTAGTAAGGGAACTTGAGATAGGTATGTGTTTTGTTTTTACCAAGTCCCTTAGCTTCCCAAGATGCTTGATAATCTCTTCCTTTTGGCTCTGAAAAGTGAAGAATTTGTCATGCAAGTCCGCTATAGTAGTCTAGGTTTTATCATCTCTATCTATTTTTGGATCATAGGAACTTGATGCATTAGCTATTTAGGACTCAATTGAGTCCATTTCATCTTTTATTCCTTGTGTAGCATCCAACCACTTCATGCAATACAAAATTAGTGATTTTTCTCCTTCCTCACAAGCTTGTACTTCCTTCAAACACTCTTCAATTTTGGTATTGTGCATATGCATATTTATCTATGATATCCATCAAATTCCTCCCTGTAATCCTTGTCTCAACCTCATTTCCACTTTTCCTTTCAATCTGGAGGCATGTTTCTTAAAGGAGTCAATCAGTAATTTGAAATTTTCCACAACAAACAATGATATATCAACATTAGTTCCTGGTGTGATCTCTTGTAATGCCTTTACAAATTCATCTATTAATTCAGTACTCTTTTGATATGTTTCAATGATTTATTTTCTTGTTGATGCATTAAACACATAACCTAGTTGCAACTTATGTATAAGAGATATCTTATCTAAATCAAAATTTCCCTGTTGCAAGGGCAACAACAATAATTGAGAAGGAACAACTAGTTGGAACTTTAATTGCTTAGACAACAAACCTTTCAAAGAATTACCGGAGGAGGTTTCACTAGAGGACTTAGGTTAATCCTCAAACTTATCTACTTATTCATTCTTTCTGGTATCAGGATTTTATTCTTCTTCTACCTTTTCTTCTTCTTCATTGGAGGTCTTGTCTTTATCTTTGTCTTCATCTTTCTCTTTATCTCCTTCGTCCTTACCCTTATCTCCTTGCTTACCCTCTTCAAGTTCTTATCTTCTTCACCTTCCTTCTTATCATCATTCTCTCTTTCCTTTTTCTCTTCATTCTCATTCCTTTTCTCATTAATTGTATCATGTTTTTCACCTTCACTTGTCTTTTGTTTTGTATCTATTAGAGGAACAAATGTCTCTAGGTTGTCTTGATCTATAGTCACCCATGTCATCAAAGGAATAGGAGTGTCATCCTTTGTGGTTTCCTCTCTGGTCACAAAAAAAAATCTCATCTTCAAAATTTCCTTGCATTGGTTCATTTATATCTGGAGGAGTATTAGTTGTATTTTCTTTTGTATTAGTAACTCTAATATCTTCATTTACTGGATCTTGTTCCTTACTAGCAAAGGCAATGGGAATCATGCCATACTTTTGTGCTATATTAGTAATCTTTTCATCTCTATTTGCTTATGCATTTTTTCAAATTGATCCTATTCTCTTGCCATCAGAAGTGTGACCCTTCATTTTGTTTTGAATTCTTTGCTAATGACTTGGGCCAATGTGGCCTTGTTAGCCTCAAATATGGGAGAATCCAATTTTCTTCATATCATCTGATTTGAGATTCTATTCTTTTTCTATGGCCTCTTTTCTTCTCTTCATTAAGACAGTCCACATATCATCTAGAACCTTCTTCCTAATGAACTCCAGGGCTGCTTCAATAAACATAATGTATTTGATGATTGTCTCTATTATGGTGGGTCTATCTACCTCATTTTCATTCTTGTATATGGTTTTTGTTTCTCCCAACATCTCATGATTCAAAATACCTTTGAACAATGATTCCAACTTCATTGGACTAAGTGGTCTCTCTAGTGTTGTCTTCTTTTCCTTCTTTGATTCAACTGTGTCTGATTTCTTTTTCTTCCTTTCCTTCATCCACTTATGCATATTTATTCCTAATGCTTTCTTTTCCTTCTCAATATCTTCTTCATCTGAGGTATCATAAATATATATTTTTTGTTTCTTTGTAACAATTCTTTTTAGAATCAATGGAGGAACTTCATCCTCTTCTTCTTCTTCAAATATTACACTCATGTTATTTTCTCTTACAACTTTCTCTTTTCTTCTTTTTGATGTAGAGAAAGTAGAGGCTATCAAAGTAGTTTTCTTTCTCTTTTTAGGCCTTGTGGCCTCCTTCACTTGAGGTTCCTCTGTTACCAAAGCACTAGTTTCCTTTCTCTTAGTTTTTTTGGTGGTAGAAACTAATTAGGAGGGTTGCTGAATACTAGGGGGAATGGTTGAAGTAGTTATTCCAAATCTTCTAGGTCTAACAAAACCACTTGTTGTGCTCACTTCTCCCTCTTCTTTTTCTCTTAACACCCATAATTGTTCTTCTATGACTCCCTTGTCCTTGAGATGTTCATTCACCATCCTTGTCACCTTCTTTATTTCAAGCTTTTTAAGCTCAATATGCTCTTCCAAGGATTTATCCTCATATGTTCCATGTATTTCTTATGTAGGGTCCTTAGGAATTTTCAATAGTATGTCAACATAACCATCTACTTCATTTTCATTGATCTCATATCCAAGTGGTAGAATCTAGGAAGCTCTAGGTTCTACAGCCTCAATAATACATTCATTTGTTGTGACTAGAAATGTGATATCCTTCTCATATTTTCCCACCATATACTTAGGGATCCTCTCCCTTTCATGCATTCTCTTTCGAAATACTACAAAAAATGCAATAAGTTCCTCATCTTGAGCTTTCATATCACCAATGTTGTGTAGATGTTCCAATATTTGATGGGATACAAGTCTTCTTTTATCCCATATGATATTAATTCTTCTTGGAAGCTCCTTGAGAAAGTAAAATAGTAAACAAACAACCAAAGAACCATTTTTTAATGTGTATTTCTTCTCTTTATTTTTCTTCAAGTTGTGAAAGAGTTGTTGCTAGAGCAATTCACACAAATCATAGTCCTTTCACTTTTCCACTATTTCATAAGCTACATGAATTGTTGTAGCTAACATAAAATTCTCTATGTCGATGTAGTATATATGTCGTAATGGGGGAATAAAGCAATAAGAAAGAAAGCAATGAATTAAACTAAATCAATTCAAAATAAGATTAGATTCCAACCATACTCATGAAATGAAGTTCTAAAATAATGAAATCAATTAAACAATGTAATCCTAAAGATAACATAAATTGAATTCAAAACCTTAAAATATATACCATCCCATGTTAGAGTTGTGTTTGTATTGATGTTTGGATGTTGGATTTCTTAATTTAATACAAAGCCTCCATTTTTGTTTGTTGCAAAAGATTTGGTTCATGTTGATAATGGTGAACTAGAATGTGATAATAACTCTTAATGTACTCAAGAGATAATTTCTCAATACTTCACTATGAAGATTCTAGATGATTTGTGATAAGATAGAAGAGTGTTTTATGGATTTCATATTTTTTCTCAGATGAACAATTAGGATTCAGTAGTAAAAGATCATGATCGATGGTTCAAAAACTGTTGAGAGGAAATAGATTGGAAGAATTAGTGGTTTTAGATTGGAATAATAGGTGGGATTGGGAAAGCCAATTTGAGTGGTTAGTGGGATTGAAGAAATCAGTGGGATTGGAGAATAGATGAGTTAGTTAACCCTTTAGAGTGAGAAATCAATGATCGTGATTTTCTCAATCAAAAAGGAGGGTGAGGATAATTAATTAATATTTGGAGATTAACGTGCAAGTCATGTTTGACTTTGACAAACAAAGTTGTATTTGTCTGTTGACTATGTTGAATTATGTTGAATAATTAATTTAATTTTTTAGGTTTATAAAGGGGAAAATCATTTAATTAAATTATTAAGTGATAACAATTTAATTGATTTAGATGAATAGGGTATATTAGCGACATAATTAAAAAATTAATGTTATTTAATTAATTAGGAGGAATAAAGTTAGATAAATGATGAAATGGTGAATTAATTAAATAATTAAAGATTATTCAATTAATAGAGGAAAATAGGGTTTTTGATGTAAATGAAGTGAAATGCAATGATATTAGTGATAATGATGTTAATGATGAAAAAATCTCATTCAGGATGTGTGATATGCGTTAGGTCATTTTTACATGTCTACATTTTTGGTGCAGGAGCACCAAGCAAATGAATTTTTCATTAGGGGTCAGTATGTTAGGAATAGGTGTTTAGGGTCCTTTTATATTCAATAAGTTCTATTGAGACCATAACCATGTAATGGGTATCAATTTTGAGTCATTTGTGTAAAAAATTCAAAAGTTGCAAAAATGTAAAAAGTTGTCAAAGCAAGAAATTGCAAAAATGCAACTTTTCATGAATATGAAGAGTCATAGGAGTTTAAAAGTCAGTTATAGGAGTTTTAGTGGTTATATTTGAATGTAACAAGCATAAAAAACATTCAAAAGGCCCAAGCAGGGGTGGAATAAGATTGTATTGAATCATTCATATCAAATACAACGTAATTTTTGCATTTTTCTCTATTATTTTGTATTATATAGGAGTTGTACGGTCTCGTACAGTGTGCTGTTGCTTTGAATCTTGTTGTTCTCTATAGGTACATGAATTAAATCTATTTTTCTTCAGGTTTGAGGGTCTATCATTGAGGTTTGAGGGAGATTTCTTCACTTTTTTTGTAGCAACCTTGTTAACCCTGTTTTAAGGGTTGATAGTCACTTAAAATGTTGATTTGACCCATTCCACTCACTGTGACCACTATAACTCATGGAATGGATCCAATACATTAGGAATTAGGTTTCCATATGGTTTAGATGGCAGTGGAAGAGAGTTTTTTGGATTTGGGTGATGCCCTAGGGCAAAGTAGTGTGTTTTTCAAGTGAAGATGGGGTGTTAAGGTTTGATTTTGATAAAATGTTGAAGGAAATGTCTATTTAAAGGTTGATTGAGTTTTTATATGGTATTTACAAAGTGTTGAAGGCATTGGTTGGGTTAGTTAAGCCTGGGGAATAGGATTTTTATTAAACCCTTATCATTTGCATGTAAACTAAGGTTTTTGTGACTTAGTGTCTTAGAGGTCATGGAACTGAGAAAAAATAGTGGGATTTGTTGTTTTGTAACACAATTAGGGATATTCAATTGAGGTTGGGTGTTAATTAGATGTTTTGTGGGTACCTCCTTTAGAAAAGTGAGCTATTTGGTGACCTAAAACTAGGGGCAGTCTATTGTTTCTCCATATTGTTACAAAGAAACCTCTTGAAATATTTTGGTATGTTGTGATAGGCCCTGAGGTGCATCTTAGTTGGTGTTTAGTCAAGTTTGTATGGCCTTCTCTAAAAGATATTTCCAAAAAGACAAATTTTAAGGGCTACAAGATACTCAATGTGTGTTTGAGAGAGGTTGAGAGAATAGTGTTGTAAGGGTTGGTTTCTTGTTTGAACATGATCAATTTTGAGTTGGTTGAGTCATCACCACCCTAATTGTCATTAGATTGTATTAGAGCTACAGGGAGTAGGTCTTTTGATTGAAGGTTTCAGGTTTGTGAAGGACAAGTGGAAATTGAAGAGACATAATGCATCTAGGAAATAATATGGCAAAGGAGATCAGATAATTCAAAGAGAGACATGCTAAGTTGAAGGAGATGACAGAAAGGAGGGCACTATTTAGGACAAGATGCAAATGAAAAAACAAGGTATGTAATGTGGTAATAGATTTAGGTTCCATTGATAATATTGTGTCAGTTGAAATGGTAGACAAATTAGAGTTAGAAAGAATTCCATATGAACGACCATATAAAGCATTTTGGTTGAATAGTGATCAGTCAGTTGTGGTGAATAAACAAGCGTTAGTGGAGTTTCAGATTGGTGTGAATAAACAAGCATTTTGTGTGATGTTTTTACAATAAGTTATTGTCACTTGTTACTTGGAAGGAAATGGCAATTTGACATATATTCCTTACATGATGGTAGGGATAATGTTTATAAAATTGAGAAAGATGGAATCAAGTTCAAACTAACATCATTATAGGGAGATGATAGAGCACAAGATAAGATGGAAAGGATAGTGATGATAGGAAAAAAGGAGTTTCTAAAGCATGAGGAGGGAAAAAATAGAGAAGGTGCAACCTCTACAAGAGAAGAGGATGTTGATACAACAAAGGTGAAGAATGGTGCAATGTTGAAGAGTAGAGAGGGAAATAAGATAGAGAAGGTCAAGGATGAATTGAGCTTGAAGACTCAAGATAAGCTTGAAAAACATGATGAAGACATGAGAGGGGTAGAGTTTTGTTCATTGAAGGAAAATGAGACTAAAGAGTAGTCTTATGGTGTCAATACAACGATGTGCAAGTTTGATGGGACAGTGGAAGAAGGGGCAGAGACCATGATGAAAGAGATAAGAGAAGAGGATAAAGCAAGTAAGAGTGAGTTTCCTATGGAAGGGCAAGACAGGTTTGTGAAACAAGTTGAGATCATGGTTGGGGAAATTTTCTGTCCCTTGAAGACAAAAGAAGATAAGACAAAGATTTTGTATGTTTGAAAATACAAAAGTAAAAGAGGCAGAAAGTTTGAGAATCAAAGGTGAAAAGAGCCAAAGAAAATGGCAAGAGGAAGAGTGTAAGATGGTTGAAGTGAAGCAATGTGAGAGCATGATGTTTAAAAATCAGAGTGTGGACAATAAAGAAAAGAAGATGAAAGGAAAGGTGCATTGTCCATTGATGGGACAAGAAGTTGATGAAACTGAGGATATAGTGATGGAAAAGATGGAGGATTTAGTGCAAGGAAAGAAGATAGTGGGCCAAGGAGAATGGAAAGGGTTAGTGAAATGGTTAGTAGAGATTGAAGAGAGAAGTGAAGTTACAGTCACCCCAAGAGGTGAAGTTGTGAAGGAAATGAGTTTGGAAAAGGTATCAATGGTGGAAGGGACCAAAGATGTCAAGTTAACAGTGATGGGACTAGATAAGGCCAAAGATAGGTTGCTTGAGAGAACTCCAAATGAGTTGGAGAAGTTTGATGAAGGTATGGATGGGACAATTTTATGTCCTTTAGGGATAAGAGAGGTTAGTAGGAAGTCAGAGGCTGCTATGACAAAGACTAATTTCATAAAGGTTCCAAGAGTGGAAGACCTGAGACTGAGTGAGAAGACAAAAAGTGAAATAAAAGTGGATGTGTGGCAAGGAAAATGGAGTAAATTCAAATATGCAGTAGAGATCATGAGGAATAGAGTCCAAGGAACAAGAGTAAAGTGTTTTATTACATGTATGACATCAAGTTTTGACGAGATAAAGGTTAGAAAGTATGAGGCAAGTCAGTTTGCAAAGAGGCAGTCATATCAAGTTGAAAGGAAAGCACTAGTGGATGAGTTTGAGTTGGTTCCAAGTGTGAAGATGAAGACACTTCAGTCTTTGATTGCTAAGGTTGTGTTAGAAAATGAAGGAGAAGATGCAACATCATTTCTAGACTAGGGAAAGATCAGGGGATATCTACAAGGACAATGTGAGGAGATGGAGCAAGGACTAGGTGGCACAAAGTGCGAGGGAGCAAAGCATGGTGAAAATTTCTAGTATTTAACCAAGTGGAAGGGACTAATAGATGGAAGATCCTATGGAGAGTATGAAGGCAAAGGGATCAAGCAATGGAGTGAATTTTTTAGAGGTGGACAATTTGGAAGTTCAATTTCCAAGAGACTTGGAAAAATTCCAAGGTGGGTTGTATGGTGCAGGAGCACCAAGCAAATAAATTTTTCATTAGGGTTCAGTATGTTACGAATAGGTGTTTAGGGTCATTTTATATTTAATAAGGTCTATTAAGACCATTTCCATGTAATGGGGATCAATTTTGAGTCATTTGTGTAAAAAATTCAAAAGTTGCAAAAATATAAAAAGTTGTCAAAGCAAGAAATTGCAAAAATGCAACTTTTCATGAATATGAAGAGTCATAGGAGTTTAAAAGTCAGTTATAGGATTTTTGGTGGTTATATTTGAATGTAAAAAGTATAAAAATCCTTCAAAAGGCTCAAGCAGGGGTGGAAGAAGATTGTATTGAATCATTCATATCAAATACAACGTAATTTCTACATTTTTCTATGTTATTTTGTATTATCCAAAAGTTGTACAGTCTCGTATAGTGTGCTATTGCTTTGAATCTTGTTTTTATTTTTAGGTACATGAATTAAATCTCTTTTTATTTAGGTTTTAGGGTCTATGATTGAGGTTTGAGGGATATTTCTTCACTTTTCTATAGCAGCCCTATTAACCCTGTTTTAAGGGTTGATAGTCACTTAAACTGTTGATTTGACCCATTCCACTCATTGTGACTACTATAACTCATGGAATGAGTCCAATACATTAGTAATTAGGTTTAAAAATGGTTTAAAGGGTAGTGGAAGAGATTTTTTTGGATTTGGGTGATGCCCTTGGGCAAAGCAGTGTGTTTTTCAAGTGAAGATGGGGTGTTAAGGTTTGGTTTTGACAAAATGTTGAAGGAACTGTCTATTTAAAGGTTTATTGAGTTTTTATATGGTATTTATGAAGTTTTGGAGGCATTGGTTGGGTTAGTTAAGCCCGGGGAATAGGATTTCCATTAAACCCTTATCATTTGCATGTAAATTGAGGGTTTTGTGACTTAGTGTCTTAGAGGTCATGGCATTGAGAAAAAATAGTGGAATTTGTTGTTTTGTAACACAATTAGGGACTTCCAATTGAGTTTGGGTGTTAATCAGATGTTTTGTGGGTACCTCCTTTGAAAAAGTGGGCTATTTGGTGGCCTAAAACTAGGGGCAGTCTGTTGTTTCTCCATATTGTTACAAAGAAACCTCTCAAAATCTTTTGGTATGTTGTGATAGGCCTTGAGGTGAGTCTTAGTTGGTGTTTAGTCAATCTTTGTACGACCTTCTCTAAAAGATACCTTCAAAAAGATGAATTTTGAGGGCTACAAGCCACTTGGTGTGGGTTTGAGAGAGGTTGAGAGAATAGTGTTGTAAGGGTTGGTTTCTTGTTTGAACCTGATCAATTTTGAGTTGGTTGAGTCATCACCACCCTGATTGTCATCAATTTTTCCCCTCTTTGAGACAAAGTACTAGTTGCTTTGTTTCAAAGAATATGATTTTAAGATCATTATAAAAAAATTGATATGCCCCACTGTGCTCTGATGGTCAACAAAAGGGTAATACAACGCTAGGCTACCCCCTCGAGAGGTTGGCTAGAAAAATTATTTTTCGGGTTGGGCTCACGACAAGGTTTCATTATAGTTCAAATGCATATAGTGCAAGAAATTAGGCTTATAGGGCCTTTTTTATGGTTCAGATGTTTGAGGGTGCTCCTAATTTTAACCTAAGATGGTTTCCAATGTAAAAAAATAGGATTTGGGTGGTTTAAATGGTAAATTAGGTTGAAATTACCCCTCATTTGCACTCTTTGATTTGAGAATTTCTCGCCTCTAGTCTTTTTGTGAGATTTCCTTCTGTAGACAAAAATTTATGATACCTCAAGTTTCAAGAGTTTGACATAGGGTAGAGGTAGTTAGAGTATACGAATGGCCAGCTGGCATAGGGGCTCCAGTACATATGTCTTTAATCTTTACTTTCATCTTTTTTCATACTTGTAATTAATGCTCAAATGTTTTTAGGAAATAATGATAATTTAGGAAAGTTTTCACCATTAGCCCGATTTGAATGCTATTGACCTTTTATTAAGGTAGCTTTTGACAAGCATGGCCACTATTGAAAAATATGTGCGTTATTGCAAAAATGGGTGCACTATTGAAAAATATTAGCGCAATTGAAAAATATGCGCGCTATTGCAAAATATCTATGCTATTACCAAATTTGTGCGCTATTGAAAAATATTGGTGCTATTGAAAAATATGAGCACTATTTCCTAGAAAAAGTTTGCTTTTGCTTCAAAATAACTGATTGGCAATGTTTAGTTTTAGTTTGAAGCTCTTGAAAATATTGACGTTATGCATTGAATGTTTGTAGGTTGTCCTTAAGCCATTGTCTATGCGAGAGCAACGTCCTTGGTTGATGGATGGGTTAGTTGATTTTGATGATACATAGAGAGACTTTCTCGATGCTATTGATTTGGGCTATATTGCTCAATTGTCATTGATTAGGGCTCATTGAGCCATGGTGATTGCTTTGGTAGAGAGGTGGAATTCTGAGACCTCTTCATTTCATTTTCCTATTGGAGAGTGCACCATTACCTTGTAGGATTTCTAGATGATTCTCAGGATCCCCATTCATGGTTAGCTAATTGATTATAACATTAAGAGGGGTACCTTAGTGATGGAGAGATTACTTGGTGTGGAGCAATTGCAGGTCATTAATTCTGAGATAAATTTAGGGTGTCTTGTTGATGGTGTCGATCCTATGCTTCCCATCTTGGCAGGTATTATCACTAGACCTCTAATGCTTGATAGGAGGGCTAAGAGGTTCCCTATTGGTCAGGGCATAGTTATTGAGTAGATGATGGAAGAGGCCACAATGTATGCCTGGGATCAGTGTGTGTTGTCCCACCTTTACAGAGATGGTAGTAGTATATTTGTTGGAGCTAGTTTGTTGCATTTTTAGGCCTAGGAGAGGATAGTGATTACTTGACCAGAGGACATATGACACAACGATGCTCATGATCCCTATGCTTATTAGTACCATTATTATCTACATTATACTCATCCTGGTAGACTATCTTATTGGAGGGAAATTTTTGATGATGTGATAGATTTCATATGGCAGCCATACAAGGATTGCGAGGCATGGCTAGATGACCAAGAGTAGCTGGTCTACTGTAGGAAAACCTAGTTTTTGATCGATCCTTTTGATCTCTTGCTTGAGAGATATATTTACCTAAAAGAGTATTGAGATAGCTTGGCGAGTGCCAAACTCGACTTGTCGGTGATTGTATTGCCATATTTTGATGCACTACATGGGAGGAGACCACTTGGGGGCCTCGTGTTGATTCTGGCATGGCAATGGTAGCATTTAGAGAATTGAGACCTTTTCCATGGGGTTAGGTAGTTGGTACCACATATATTGGGATGACTCATGATTTTGATGGTTGGTGGGCCCATCGTAGGCCTTTGAGATTGACTATGCCTCCTAGAGGTCCAATTTTGGGTGTTCGCAAAGGAGGTCATGTTGGGCATCGAGAGGATTGAAAGCATCTTAGGATTTCTCTCAAGAAGTTGTAGCATATACAAGATTAGTACCATCAACAACATGATGGGAAGCGATAGCAGTAGCATGATGGGAAGTAGTAGTAGTAGGGAACACAGACTCCTCAGGGTCCTCCCCCACAAGGGTATACAACAACTCAACTAGCTCAAACGAAAATAGCTAGGGATGTAGAGATTGTGCAAAAATAGGCCAATGATGCATAGGTTGTTGCTCTTACCACATGGAGAGATACTCTCCATCAAGAGAGAGACTCATTGAGGTAGGATTTGGCTACCAAGAGGTAGCATAGATTGAAAGCGAAGATATCCTTGGCCTCTACCATTCCCTTGGCCTAGTATCAAGTCAAGCGGGATAGGATTTTGCGGTAGTGTACATATTATCAGATGCTATATGAGGCATTTGTGTTGAGGGCTCAGAGATGGTCTCATTTTGGAGAGTCGAGTACACAGACGAGTGTAGAGTCAGGTGGGAAGTCCATCAGATAGTCTCTAGTTACCCCACAACCATCCTAGCATCATAGCCAACATCAGTCTAGATCTCCACCATCGAACAACTAGTAGAGCTAAAAAAAATTATGATCTTTTATATGTATTATATTAAAGATTTATGTAGACATGTTTTTGTATATATATTCATTGGCCTAGTTGAGGCCTTGTATATATGTATTTATTTTGATCTTCTTTGCTATTATATCACACATGACATTTGATGATGACATTATCCATTTTTGGTGATATATGATATACCATGTTTTGATTTAGCTTTATTATTTGTTATGAGATTCTTGTAGATGATCATGGATACTTATGTGTTGATGATGCTTTTATATTTTTCTAATGCAATACATATATGAGATGCCTAGATGAATAGTTTATAATTATATGCTCATGATATGCATTGATGAGTTTGTGGATGCAGGATGGAGATGTTCAGAAGAAGTGTTAGTTGGATTAGAGATAGAAGAATTGATGTTTGTTAGTCATTGATGAGTTTACTTTTTTGCTTTCATAGAGGCATCATATCTTTTAGCAATCCTTATTGATGTAGCAAATAGATATGATACACTTGGGTATTAATACCTGAGGTAGATTTGTATCCATTGGGTGGAATTTGACTCTACAAACAAAGAATATTCTTGTTCATACCAGACATACATAAACCCTATTATAGTGTATGAATGAAAAGTTTTAACACATTTCAAACCAATTACACAAAGAGGTATGGAGTGTCTAACATGCAACTCCTAACATGCAATGCTACATGAATTGCCTTAAAACAACTTCCACACACCAAACAAAGTAAGTATTCATTGTGGTAGTTTTACAAAAAAATCTAATTAAAAAAATAAATAGAAATCAATGATCAATATCACCATTCATTCCTCTCTAAATCCTTATGAACATCATCAAGAGATCTTGGGAATATGATATTCCAACAAATCAAAAAGATAAGATCATAAAAAAAAAAAATGTTGCAGTATCACTTGCCATAGTTGTTTTGATATTTCATGTTTTAATCCATTGATGATGTCTATTGTATGAATGTTGTATCTGTTATGATTCATGTTAGGATTGTTGATGATGATTTTTCAAAAGGTAGGGTAGTTCATACATTGGCATTGTTTTAGTCTAATAATGATTTAATTGTTTCAATATTTTCTTTGGAATTTTTGACTTGATGTTTGTTTTGTTTGTTTGTTGATTGCTTTGTTAAAGGTTGAATTTGATTATTGTTTATTATAAATGGAGAGTTTATTGTGGGTGGGTGACAATGGAGATAGGACCTTTTGTAATGTTCTATGTTTTTTTATGTTGTTTTTTTTGTTTTTCAGGAAATTTAGAAATAATTAGGGGGACCTAAATGGACTGAACTAGTGCCCCAGGGGTTGTTCAGAGATTAGCCTTGCCTGTGTGATTAACACAAAGATATCGTAGTTTGACTATATTGAGTGACATTTTTTTTGGAGTTTTCTAACTTTTATGAATGTTTTTGGATTTTGATAAGATATTTGGATGTTTTTTTTTCATTTTATGGGGACTAACCCAGGGCCTTGGGGGCTCATCAATGATGGCCTTTCCTATGTTATATACACAGAGGCTCGTAGTCCACTTGTTTGATAGGAGTATGTTTTTGATGTTTTGATGTTTTGATTTTTTGAATATTTTTGAATTTTTGACTAAGTTTAAACATTACGATGGACACCTAAGGGGATCTAACCTAGGGCCTTGAGGGATGATCAAAGATTATCCTTTCCTACATTATACATGCAAAAACCATGTAGTTTGACTCATTTTGACTCAAGGCATTAAATGTTTTTGGAATTTTAATGTTTTTTTGGCTTTGTTTTGATTTTGTTTATTTTTTGGATTTTTTTATTTTTGATAGTTTTTTATTGTGATGGGATGTACAAGGATCCAATTCGCTACCATTTTCAAGAAGTTACCCCCAGTTTGAAACAAGATTATGTTCATTAGGGTAGATGGATGAATATAGTGTAACAAGGTTCAACACTTGATCAGTTATCGAGCCATGGTCTGATACACGTTTTATTATGGGATGAATGGGGTGGATGCTTTAGATAGTGTTGATAGATAAAGATGAAGGTCTTATTCAAATGTAGTACCTTTTTTCTAGGTTTTCAGTATGGTACCTATCTTAGAAGTACCACAAAGTGGTTTTCACTTAAAGGAAATTTTATTTCTCTTTACTAATTTTCTTGATTTTTTATTTTTTTGGTTTTTTAGCTTTTTTGTTGATGATATTCTTATGTGCTCAAGTATAAAACCTTTTGAGATGGTTGCTACTCAGAGGTTGCTAAAGGTTCTTCTTCTAGAGTAGCCAACTGATATGCCTCAGAACCATAGCTTGCTGTTATGATGAAATGACCTAGCCAGTTTGGTTCAAACTTCCCCTTCCTATCCTAATTTAGTTAGATCTTTTGATTCTCTTTTAGCACTATGTCACCAACTTGGAAGTTTTTGTTCTTGATCTTTTTGTTGTAGCTTCATTTGAGCCGATTCTGATAAACTTGTAGAAGGTTTAACACGCTCAAACATCTTTCATCTAGAAGTTCCAACTCATTCAATCTAGACATGCAATATTCCTCATTGCTAACCATGCCTTTCATGAATACTCATAGTGAGGGGGTTTCAACTTCAATAGGTAATATTGCTTCAAATCCGTAGACCAAGGAAAAAGGTGTGACACTCGTAGGTGTGAGAATGTTGGTCTGGTAAGCCCATAAGGCTAGATTTAGCTGCAAATGCCAATCACAATTGGCATCATTAACAGTCTTTTTAAGTATTTTTAGAATGGTTTTATTGGATGGTTCAACTTGATTGTTTCCCTAGGGATAGTATGGCATTGAGAATCGATGTTGGATAGAAAACTTTGAACATAACTCACAGAAATCTTAGTTTTTGAATGGGGTTTCATTGTTCATTATGATAGCTTGGGGAATTTCATATCGACAAATTAAATAATTCAAGATAAACTTGTATATTTGTTTCCATGTGATGTATGTTAATGAAATTGCTTCTATCCACTTTGTGAAGTATTCAGTTGCGGTGATAATGAACATGTGCCCATGGAATGAAGTGAGAGAGATCTTCCCTATCAAGTCTAGTCCCCACTGTGAGAAAGGCCATGGTGTTGTTATAGGTCTTAGTTATTGTGTCAATGCATGAACAAGGTCACTATGTTGTTGACATTAGTGTTATTTTCTTGAATAATGAACACTCTTGTTCCATTGAGGGTGAATAATTGTAAGGAAACTTTCAGCCATCTAATGATAATTTATGCATAACCCAAAAGATATATTAATGTAAATAAGTACTCATAATCCATATGTAAGAGAATAGACAACATACCCATCAAAGATGACACAAGATATACCCTAGTAAAACCCTCAAGAGGGAAAAACCCAACCTCCAAAAAGAATCCATACTTCATCATATTAGTCAAGAATAAAGCCAAACAAGAGTTACAATGAACACCTCTAAAGCATCAAACCCTCCAATTCATCTCCATGTGTCCAAGCATGAATCCACACATCCCATGCCATGCTTCACATATGCAATCTTTAGAAAGACTCAATAATGATAGCCAAACCACTTAGCCCAACCTAAACCACTACACATGTGTTTTCTTTTATAGACACAAGCTCACACAAAATACTAGTGGTAAGGTAAAACCACGTACCACAAAACCTTGTGAATACAAAACTACTAACCCTTTATTTAATATTGGGTACTAAGACTTCACTTTATTTAATATTCCCCAATATTAAATTATTATCACATGTCTCCTACACATTAAATAACAATACAATATTACAATACAACATCAAGTGGTCCCCAAATAATTACCTAGTGTAATTAACCACACCACCAAGGTGCATCACAACTAAATAAAAATTATTTAATTACAACATTATAATAAATAATTTTATGCAATATTGTACAACACAATATCCTAACATTCTCCCACTTGTTGTATGCATTGCATGAGGGATAAATACATGAAATACATCATCATATCCATACGTGAAATCACATGAATCTCCAATATGCTCTCGTACTCCATCAAGACACCTGCAATAAGAACAAAGTGACCATCATCTCAAGAAAGAACTCCTCTCATCCTCCAACGTGCCACCTATGAAAGAAAAGGAACATGCCAAGGTGAAGATGCACCAATCCAGCACAAGCACCAAATCTAGGTGATAACAAAGGCTCTAACTAGGTTGCTATGAACTGTAAAACCCACATGATCGAAATAGCATCCACAACAAATGCTAATACATCCAACCATCCATACCTCCAAGGTATCAATATATTAGTAAAATCATGCCAAGAACATATGCAACCTATAAATTACAACCACAAGCTCCTTGTATCAAACATGTCAATGAAGAACATACATATCCAAGAACTCCCACTTCATAGGTAATGTCAAAGCATATCAAGTCTACCAATCAACACTATATCAAGGTGTGATAAGTAAACCAAAGCATGAAGTAAAAAGAACAATAAAAATGATCCACACATGCAACCCAAATAGTTGCATAATCTCTCACATGTTGCCACCATCCTCCCAAAAACATGAACATCCAAGAATCATGAAGAGAGAAAACCTATAAACCATAATGTCCTCCTACAAACACCTCAAAAGTGCTACGCGTGTCAAGCATGATCTCCTAATAACCCCAAATAAAAAGCCTCAACAACATCCATAACACTCAATCTCATAGATCAAGTACAACATATGAATCATGTAACAATTCCAACCATGGATGTAAGCCTCTCTAATCAAGAAGATCAATTTCAAAGTAACCATTCCCAAATCTGAAAATCAGCCCATAAACCATCTCCTAACAATCCTCATCAATGAAATATATCATAAACTCAAATGCACAAGGAGGTGACCATGCCAAACATCCCTAAAATGAATCCTCTAAAACTAATTATCCACAACTCAAGATCCTTATCTATGAAATATAAAGCATATAAACTCATGCTAAACAATCCTCAAATGAGTCTCCATAATCAATCACTATGAAACAACTCAGTCCCATGAGAAATCAAAGCATGAAACATAACACATCTGAAAGATATAATGGGAAAACACCTCTCAAATAATAAACTAACAAGTAGAGCAAGATTTGGAATGAGAATGCTCCTCCAGGATAACTAAGCCATCTTGACTCACTCCAAGAACAATCTCCTCTATCGGTCCATCATGAACTCACGTCCATACCCAGGTGAAAACTCCTTAGTCTTCCTGTTGAAACCTCCAAAGAGTAACTAGATGTCTCAAGAAAATGTCTCTAAGCACAAGAGAACTCCAACCATCACCCATTTCTTCAAGTATCCATGAGCACATGTAACTAATAAATACATGCTGAAAGTATCCAAATGCAACATAACACCATCATGAAGTAATCAAGCAAATGATCAATGTTCTCAATACAAAGAGAACTACCATGATCAATGTCAAAGCTCCAACCAAAAAATCAAGAACCTATCATGAAAAAATGATCTATCCATCTCCTCCTAGGAGATCACATGCACCAATGCATACATCTTAGTCTCAAGAGAACACATATACCATGCCAAAACTCTAAACTAGTATCAAGAGTAAATTATGACATAATATCAACCATACTCTAAACAAAGAAATCATATCTCCAATCACATGAAGATAACCATAACCAATGATGCATCCACATTACTTCCAACAACTCCCACTGAACTGTGGTATGAGCTACACATGGCATCATGACAACAATCCTCTACATGAAGATCATCCAAGTCTGCACACACTCAATTGAAATATCAATAACTTACAAGTGAAACCAAGATCTCCAAGCCAAGAAAATAACTACAACTGCCAAACCATCATAAAAATATATGATCACCTCCAATCCATCACTATCAAAAGATCCCATTGAAAAGTGTATAACCAATAAATGTAACAAGCTATCATGAAATTGTGATAACAATATCCTAATGAAGATCAACCAAAGGTCCTCACACAATAAAAGAACTCAAATACAACATGAGCTACCCAATAAGAAGGAAAAGTAGAACCATGATCCTCATACCAAGAAGATACACTTCCAAATCTGAATCATGATCTAATCTTCCACCACCAACAATACACCTGCATAAACCATCATGACATGCCAAAGTCCCTAAAGAACAATAAACATCCATGACACCATGATCACCACCAGATGTGCCAACAACACAATCCAACCATGTCCCACATATCTACATAAAATAGTCAACTACATAGGCCTCACATCATGACTGTACCTGGTAATACCATCTCACCTCCTCAACATGACAACAAAACCATCAAACCAAGTGACTAAACCAATCCACCAAACTAAAAGCGCATCAACATTGAAATATTTATGGGCATGGACAACCCATGTCCAAGTCATAGGTGCAACAAGTATAGGTTGCCTACACTGTTACACAACTAGTAGATACAACAATGAAGCATAAAAATACAACCATATACTGATAACCATGTCAAATGAGAGTAATTAGAGATGTAAATCTGAATATACAATGAAACCAACATCAAATCTGAAAGATTCAACAATCCAAAAGCTCATAGTATCACCATAGTGAAAATAACCCATAAACAACTTAGGATAGAATATTAGAAAATAAATCATGTCAAAACAACTGCAACCTAATGCACTATGTAGTGCTCTAAACAAGATTTCCATCAACTATTTGAAGTCCAAAATCTAACTTTGTATGCATAAGATATGGCCTCTCAAAGCTCAAATAGAACACCTGACTTCCAACAAGAAATACACTATCAAAACTATAATATATTAGAAAATCACTAGTACCATAGCATAGAACACCGAGTCATCTTCCCAACAATTCCAAGAAGACCAAAACCAGACACCCTAGGTGAAATTTATTCCCCCTAGAAGAAAAAGCACAATTTTAGTATGTGGAGCAAAAATTTGGCCACCCCTAGTGGATGGGAAGCAGCCCCACCTGAGCGAAGCCACTTGTCTAGTGGCGGACCCAATTTAAAATTTCAATATATTTCAATTTATTTGCATTTAAAAAACTTTATCAAGCCCCTTTTTAAAAAATCATATGGAAAAAATATTTAATAAGGTGATATTAAATAAAAATTTAAAAGGCAATTTTAAGATTTTGAAAAGGGCAATTGAAAACTTTATGCCTCATGGGTGGGGCCCAACATACCTACCGGACGGGGGCCGCCACTGGTGGCTTAGCTTGTTGGCAGCATACCCCTCTGATAGGGGCTGACACACCCTATGACTGTAAGGTGTCAGCCCTATATATGCAAGGTATGGAGGCCGTGGAGTGGGGGAGACCCACCCCCAAATAAATTTATTATTATTTTTAAAAAAAATTACTATTAAAAACCCCTCATTAGTATTTTACCGAAACTTTTGATTTTGATTTTTTTTTATTTGTTAAATTTTGTAGGGAAATTTTTCAATAATAATGGGATTATTTTTAATAATTTTTTATTTTCTAAAGACTAATTATGATGCCCATACAATCTGAAAAGGGGGTTGGGATTTTTTTTTGCATTTTTCTCACTGTCACCAAAATATGTTGAATTTTATATCAATATTCATCTCTTGGCCAACCTGAATCCAACCATGAGGTCCATTTTTTCCCAGAAGGTCATTTACAAAATTTCTCCCACAAAACTCTCATTTGAATGCACAACCAAGAAACCCTTTTTACCCAATATTTTTCACACCCCAAATCTGCAAACAACCCGTCATAACAACAAACCCAAAACCCTTAGATCTACAATAAACATCCTACAAAACCCTCATATCTTGCCATGTATTTCATTCTCTCATGCATTGCATAGATTCAAACTTAACCAATATTTTCTCAACCTAGGGTTATACAACCTCAACCATATAGCTATGATACCACTTGTAAGGAAACTTGCATTCATCTAATGATAATTTCCACACAACCCAAAAGAGATATTAATGCAAATAAGTACTTAGAATCCATATGCAAGAGAATAAACAACATACCATCAAAGATGAAACAATATATACCCTAGGAAAACCCTCAAGAGGGAAAAACCAAGCCTACAAAAGCATCCATACTCCATCATATTAATCAACAATAAATCCATACAAGAGTTACAATGAACACCTCTAAAGCATCAAGCCCTCCAATGCATCTCCATGTGTCCAAGCATGAATCCAAACATCCCATGCCATGCTTCACATATGAAATCTTCAAAAAGACTCAATAATGACAGCCAAACCACTCAGCCCAACCTAAACCACTACACATGTCTTTTCTTTTATAGACATAATCTCACACAAAATAAAACTAGTGGTAAGGTAAAACCACGTACCACAAAACCATGTGAATACAAAACCACTAACCCCTTATTTAATATTGGGTACTAAGACTTCACTTTATTTAACATTTCTCCAATATTAATTTTTTATCACATGTCTCCCACATATTAAATAACAATACAATGCTACAATACAACATCAAGTGGTCCCCAAATAATTACCTAGTGTGATTAACCACACCACCAAGGTGCATCACAACTAAATAATTATTTAATTACAACATTATAATAAATAATTTTATACAATGGTTTACAACACCATATCCTAACAATAATACCCTATTCTCAACAATTTATGTACTAGATTAGGTCCACTAGAGTGAGACCCACAAATACCTTCTTGCACTTCTTGTAAAGCGGTTTACGCTTCTTCCATATTGATACATTGAAGTAATGTTTCTTCTAGACTTCATCTATATAGGGTATCTCCTAAGATGGTGAATCAGAAAGTTCTACAGAAAAAGGTTTTTTTTTGGTTTGTCATTAAGTCAGGGGGTATGATACCATGTTGAATATAGGAAAACATATCTTGGTACCATGGTGAGTTAGGACCAACAACATCACAAACAAGTTATGATTATGAGATATCAAGTACTGATATAAGTAGTCTCTCCACAAGGAATTCATATTTGAGAATATTTTGAGGAATGTCGAGGAGTGAACCTATTATTGCCATAGCATCAGCTGCTCTGTTATTGATCCTAGGAACCTGTTCAAAGGCGATGATGAAAAAGTATTGTTTGAAATTGTTTACCATTATTTTTTATGGAATTATCTTGTCATCTTTTGTTTGATATTCATTATTTACCTACCTTATTACTAGTTGAGAGTCTCCATAGACCTGTAGTTCCTTTATCCTCCATTCTACAACCATTTTTAATCTAGTGATGAGTGCTTCATATTTAGTAATGTTGTTCATACATGGAAAAGTGATCTTGTAAGCTTTAGGTATAATATCTCCCTGTGGTCTGAAAAATAGGATACCAGCTCCTAAACTGTGTTGAGTGTGGGACCCGTCAAAGTACAAGGTCCAATGACTAGACTAATCAATTAGAAGTATGCTTTCATCTATAAATTTTGTTATTAAAGGTTGATGATCTTCCATCGATGCTTTTGCTAGTTGATCTACTATTATTTGTCCCTTTATGGATTTTTTGTCAATGTAATCTATGTCAAACTCACTAAGTATCATTACCCACTTAGTGATCCTCCCTATTAGAGCTACTTTTTCCAATAGATATATTAAGGGATCCACTTTTGATATCAACTTTACTTGTCTATTTAATATGTAGTGTCTCATTTTTTGTGTTGCAAAGACAACGGATAGAAATTCTCTTTCTATGGGTAAATAGTTCAATTCATAGCCCACCAGTGTTCGACTTATATAATATACTACTCTTTCCTTGTTATTGTCATCTAGTTGCACTAACAGAGCTCCTAATGTTGCTAGTGTTGTAGATACATATAGGATCATTTCCTTATCTTGGATTGGAGGCATTAGTATTGGAGGAGTGAGTAATTAATCCTTGACCTACTGGAAAGAAAGATAACATCTACCATCCCATTTGAATGTAATTTCCTCGTATAGAAAATGGGTGAATGGATGCACTTGTCTCCAAACTATGTGATGAATCATCTAATGGACTGTAGTTTACCTTGTAGAATTCTTAGCTGCTTCAATATTTTAGAGGAGGAATTTCTAATATAGCTTTTACCTTGGCAAGATCTACCTTGATTCCTCTTCTTGATACTATGTAACCCAACAATTTTCTCAATGTCACTCTGAATAGGCACATCTTTGAATTAAGCCACAAATTTTATTCCTCTAACCTGTCAAATACCTTTTCTAGGTTGGAAAAATGATCTTTTCTTTTCATGGATTTTTCTAATATGTCATCCACATAATCCTCCATAGTGATATGCAACATATCATGGAAAATGGTGGTCATTTCTCGTTGGTAGGTTGCTCCTACATTCTTTAGACTGAATGGCATGACATTCCAACAAAAGGTTCCCCATGCACAAGTGAAAGTTCTTTAATGTTGGTTTTTGGGGGAGATCTTTATTTGGTTATATCCAAAGAAACTGTCCATCAGTGATAGCATTTCATTCCCCACAATTAGGTCTACAATCATGTCAATGTTGGGTAGAGAGAAGTCATCCTTTAGGCATGCCTTGTTGAGATCCCTGAAGTCAATGCAGATTCTTATGCCCCCGGCGGGCTTTGATACTAGTACAAGATCAAATACCCAATCAAGATAGTTGATGGATCTAATGAAACCCACATCTAGAAGCTTCTAAAGTTCTACTTTAACCAAGAGTGTTATGTATGGATTCATTTTACATAACTTCTATTTGACTGGTTTAGCTCCAGGAAACATTGTTAGGTTATGTACTACCAGGGTGGGATCCAACCTTAGAATGTCTACATATGTCCATGCAAAGTTGATTTGGCACTCATTGATAAATGTTAATAAGTTTACCTTTTCCTCAGGATCAAGTGATGTTGCACGATATGTTAGTTTTGGTGTTTCTACTGTGCCAACATTGATAGGTTTGGAGTCTTCAACTAGGAGTGTTGATTTCTCTTGATATTTTATAGTGGGGAGATTGAATCTTCCATCATTGGGTGCCTCAAATTTGTCCTTTGTTTTTCTCTTTTCCTGATTCGATAAAGCCACATTATGGTTTTCTTTAGGGGACCTCTTTTTTATTTTAAAATTTTGTAGTTTATTTTTGCAACTAGAAGATGCAATCTCCCCTCCAAAATATGATCCTTGATCTAGTTACTTTACAAAACCTACTTTATGATCTCCTTGTAGTTTATCAGTTCAAAGTCCCATGAACTCTACAATAGCTTCATCATTCTGGAATGTGTCAAAAACAGGTGTATGATGTTGTTGGTCACAGTTTATCAACTCTGGATAATGCAAGGATATTTTGTCATTAGTATCAACAAAGCTTATGGAGGTTGTAGCTAGGGTAGGGACATTGGTTTTATCAAGGCTCCATAAGGTTTCTAGGTTATACTCACTAGAGTCACAAGGATCCCATTCATATTCATTGGAATCCATTTCAATATGACCGTCATCAAATATAGGTTCAAATGTAGGTTTGACCATGATAGAATTTACGTTGAGGTTTACAAACATGTTATGGATATACATATAGTCATCTAGACATTCACAATTATCCAATGTCTCATCAATGGTAGAAATAGCTCCTTCCTCATAAGAGGTGCTTTCAATAGTTGGGGTAATCACGTTAAATGAACCATAACCTAGTCCAAGATTTTTTGGGTGCTTTTCCACGATAATTGGTTCTCTCCTACCTTGTCCATGTAAACCAAGGCCACTTTTTCTAGTGAAACCCCATGCTTTTGGATATCTAATATCCTTTTCTACTTTAATCAATAGGAAGGGGAGGTAGTGGTGTCTCTCATCCTTCTTCTTTATAGATCCATGAAGACAGGTCTTCCCCACACACTTCATCATCTTGCATGTCTCCCCACTTAGTAAAAATTGTGGGTTTGACTATCATCGTTATAGCTTAAACATGTCTAATCTCTTTCGGTCCTCCATAAGTCTTAGGTGTTGGGGGGGCATTCCAATGCAAAAGTATTGGTTGAAATGATACTCCCCACAACCTTTGTTAAGCACTTGGATCTTTAGATCAGATTTTTGGGGTTTAGTTGATGGAGTTTTAGTGGAGGATGAAGATAGTGATGATGGGCCCACATACGAGAAAGAGTGGAAGGATATATCATTGTTGGGTATTTGCAAAATTTTCTTGTACTTCTCCAATTTAGCACAGTAATGGAAAGGTACATGATCAACATATATGGTAACTTCCTTATTTTCATAAGGAAATTTCAAGAACTGATGAAATGTGGAAGGGATAAATTTTGAGTTGTGTATCCATGGTCGTCCCAATAGAAGGTTGTATGGTAGCTCAAGATCTAGTACTTGAAATGTTGTTTCTACTATGGATGGTCTAATTTGAACTGGTAATCTAATGGTTTCTTATGAGTTCTACTCCATCTCCTCATAAGCTCTAATGGCGATGCTCTTATTTTTATCAATTACATCATTAGAATACCCCAGTTGTTTTACTAATTTTAAGGTACATATGTTCAAGCCTACACCATTATCTATTAGCATTGTCTTGACTTCATGTTTGTGGAAACAAACTTATACATAAAGAGCTTGATTGTGGAAAGGTTTTTGTGGAAGTTCTTTCTCTAAAAAAAAAAGATGGGTGGAGGTGATGTTACCAATCATGGATTGAAACTGATCTATGTTGAGGTTATTAGGAACCAAAGTTTTGACAAGAGCTTTTTCTAGGATTTCTTTATGGGCTTGCGACAACTTCAACAACTCAAGGATGGAGATTAAGGCATGGGTTTTATTAAGTTGTTCCATAATGATATATTCAGTTGATGGCTTACTTGTGGTTTTTATTAGGGGCGAGGCTCCTTGGATTGTAACTCTCCCTCTTCGAGTAGTTACGTTCACTCAGGATTTCTACCTAGTATGGTTACAACTTGGATGGTATCATTTTCATGAGAGATATTTCCTATGATTTCATCATAGGAAAAGTTGGCCTTATGGTAATCTTGTTCTTTTCCTTCGTTGTTTCCCCTAGAATGGTCCACGATTGGATCCTTGTAAATATTTAGGTCTTTATTTCCAAGCTGATATTCTATGTCGACCTCCCCCTTTTCAATTAAATCTTACACAATGTTCTTGAGCCTCATGCAATTGTTAGTGGTATGCCCATTAATTTTGTGAAATTCACATTGGTCATTCTCATTCTACCAAGGGGGTTTGAATTTAGGTTCTTCATATTTTTCTCTATTATTAATCTTGATGAGGTTCTTTTGGACTAGTTTGTGCATAATCACCTCAAGGGATTCTCCCAATGGAGTAAATTTTCTTCACGGTTGGTCATATTGTCTTGGTGGTCTCCTTTCATTATCTTGTCCTTGATTTTGTTGTTGGTTGTTGGGTTGATTGTTTTGAGGATAACTGAGTTGGTTGTTCTATTGATAGTTAGGTTGGTTGTTATGTGGGTTGTTTGGAGCATAACCTTGTTGTGTTGTTTGAACCTGATTTTATGGTACATTGGGAGTTTGTATATTATGTACAACCTTAGCATCGACCACTCCATCATTGGTTAATTTTTTCTTTTCGCCCATATCTTGGGATTGTCATTTGAAGTAGAAGGTTGATCTTTAGGGTTGTAAATTTTGATTACTCCCTTACAATGAGGTCTCTTTCAATAAGTATACCCTTTTCAATAGTTTCTTCAAAATTGCTTGGGAATAACATAGTGAGTTGGTAATTGATATTTGCATGTACATTGGAGATAAAGATATCTACAAATTGTATCTCTAGAATGGGCCATTTAAATTTGCTTGCTTTTTTTCTCCATCTTTGTAGGTAGGAGGAAAATGATTCACCTTGATTTTGTTTGATTTTATAGAGATCAGTGATTGTAATGTCCTATTCTATGTTGTACGAGAAATGGTTGACAAATTTATCTAACAATTCATCATATGTTCTAATACCTAGTGGTAAATGAGAGAACCAGTCTATAGCAGGCCCATTGAGAATTCATGGAAAAATCCTCATCAAGTAGGTATCATTTCATTGTAGTTCCATGCAAGATACTAAAAATTCACGTGCATGCTCTATTTGATCTCCTTTCCCCCTATACTTGTCAAATTTTAGTATTTCAAATCCTTGGGGAAAGGTACCATGGATAAATTTTGATCAAACGAATATGGAAAAATGTCTTGTAAAGTATATCTCTTCTTTGGCTTTCCAATTTGTATATCTGATATCCTTTGATTGAGTTTTTGTAACTGCGCATTTATGTCATTGTTTGGTGTGCTTGCTTGAGGATTTTGGGTATTGTAGATCTATTGTCCCATGACATTTTTTTGTTCATAAATAGGATATTGTGTAGTCATAGGACCTTGAGGACCATGTTGTGTATAAAGTATGTTGGGTCCTTATGCATATGGTAGGTTGGGTCCTTCTTGTACATATGGTAGCTTGGGTCCTTGTTGTGTACCCTAATATTGGCTTTGAGGTGTTCCTTGATGCCAATTTTGTGGTCCTCCTTGTTGTTGTTGTTGAGGATTTTGATTTTGGGTTTGTTAAATAACGTATTGTTGAGTTTGGGGTATACCTTGGTAGTTTGTTTGTGGTATCCCTTGTTGTTCTGAATGTTGTTGAAGGCTACCATGGTATTGTGTTGGTGGTACACCTTGTTGTTGTGAATGATGTTGAATGGTACATTGGTATTGTATTAGTGGTACACCTTATTGTTGTTGATGTTGTGGAAGGATGCCTTGGTATTGCATTGGTGGTACACCTTGTTGTTGTAGATATTGTGGAAGGGTACCTTGGTATTGCGTTGGTGGTATACCTTGTTGTTGTGGATTGTGTTGAAGGGTACCTTGGTAGCTCATTGATGGTACACCTTGTTTTGGTTGACTTTATTGAAGGGTACCTTGGTATTGCATTAATGATACACCTTATTGTGTTTGATTTTTTTGAAGGGTACCTTGGTATTGCATTCATAGTACACCTTGTTGTGGTTGATTTTGTTGAAGGGTACCTTGGTAGTTCGTTGTTAGTATACCTTGTTGTGGTTGGTTTTGTTGAAGGGTACCTTGGTAGTTTGTTGATGGTACACCTTGTTGTGGTTGACTTTGTTGAAGGATACCTTAGTAGTTCGTTGATGGTACACCCTTTTGTGGATTTTGCAATAATTTCCATTGTTGATATTGTGAGTCATTGGAAGGTTCAATGTATGATGTGTGTTGTGGCATGTATTTCCCTTATGGTGGGTTTCTACCTTGTTGGTCTATTGGAAGGTTTCCCATGTTTTGCATAGTGTTATGTTGTGGCATGTTTTGGGGTGCATTTCCTTGATACTATTGTGCCGCAAATTCTTGTTCAATTTGGGATGGTGGTCTAAACAATGGGTTATACATGGGTTGTGTTTGATCATTTTTTTGTGAAAACAATGGTGGTATGTTGGGATTTATGGTTGGTTTTGGAATTTTTCTAACCACTTTGGGTCTCCTAGTGGAATAAGATTAGGATCTTTTAGAATGTCCACGCTAAAGTCAATGGGTAGTTTTGCACAACTTTGTGCTAATGTGAGGAAATATGAGTTTGCATTCTTCCCAAGAATCTTGTCCATAAGCTTTTATAGCTTAGGATCTTGGGAGTATTCTAATAGTTTCTCATCAGTAAGTTCCTCATTATTATTGTATTCTTCTATGATCACATAATTGTGATTTGGAAGTTTATTTTGACTATCAATCATATTTTGGATTCTAAGGAGTCCTTCCTCATCACTTGGTGGTTGGTTTGGTGTTGCATTAAATGTGGGTTCTCTTTGAGGAGTTGTAAGGTCATCTAGGTTGTAACCACATTTTTTGTTTTCCTCATTGGTCATTTTTGTCATGGTTGCACTTGAACTACCTTTGTTGGCTTCCATATTTTTCTTGTGTTGAGATCTTGTGGTTGTCATAAACAAGTTTCAAGACCTTGGGAAATTTGGTGATCACTAACTATGAAATGGAATGGTGTTTTGTTTTTGGTATTTTTTGTTTTAAAAAGGATGGTGAATGAAGATGATGCAAAAAGAAACCTTTTGGACAAAGGTGTTGATGAATTTCTATGGATTGTGATGCTTAAGACCCTAAAATATGAGTGATGTTTGGTGGATGTTTTGGAGATGATGCTAATTTTTGGACTCAAAGTGTACACAAATTGAACCGATATTTTACTTTTTTTTCTAGAGGATATATTGATGATCTACTTGAACTAGCCTTGAGGTTGCAAGAAAATGTTAATATCTTAGAAATTGAGAGCAAGGGAATAATCCAAGTTGTGTTTGATTTGTATCCTAAAACTAGGTTGGTGTGTTTTATTATGAAAATGGATATGGAAAGATGCATATATGAGGTGTTTGCACCAGAAAACAAGAAATAACAGCAATCTTTTAGATCAATAGGGATTGGTATTTCTAACAACAACAGTAAAGTTTAGAAAAGGTGACTTTGTTTTGATAGTGACTGTCAAAAACCAGAGATAGCAATAGCAGCAATTCTAAGCAACAACGAGCAAGATTTAAGTCAACAACGGTAATGTTTGGATCAATAGAAAAAAAAGTTTTCAATAGTGACTTTGTTTAAGTCAAAAGTTCTTTTTTTTCAAAAGAGGCCCTATTTTGATAGTGACTTTCATAAACAGGGACAACAAAAGCAATCGTTTTGAGTAATAGCAGACAATTTTTAGGTCAAAAGCGGTAGAAATTTCTACAATAGTATCTATGTTCAATTTGTTTCTAGATTTCATTTAACAACAATTTGGAAAAGTTTATAATTTTGAGATGTTTGGTGGATTTGATTGTTTTGAGAATATTTTTCTAAGTTTTTGCAAGTGATAAAGCACATCAATCAAAGTACACAAAACTGACCGAAATGTTTTGATGATAAGGAGCAAAAATTAACCCATGCTTAAACTAGTAATAACATCGAAAGATATCAAGCAATATTATTCCTAAGGTCAAATTGGCCAATGGAAAAAAATTTAGGCCCACAACTTGGAATCTCCTTCGAAGTAAGGTAGGGATACCCTTTCGAGTGTATACACTTAAGTCTTTCAAAAATGGATAGATAGGGGCCTCCACAAATGGAAGGATGATCCAATCACCCTCTCCCTGGAAAGTTACAAGTAGCAAGCTACAAGTAACTTATACAAGGTAGATATTTTTGTCTCAATTCAAGGGAGTTCATATGGTGAGTAAAGTTCTTCAAAGTACAATGCACATATCTTGCACTAAACTATGTCTCCAAGTAGAATATCTCAATCAAAAGGTGGGTAAAACTGCTTTAAAGTTCTTAGTCACTACTCAGGTGTTGTGACACAACACCTGGCTATCGTCCAACAAGACACTAAAGGATTTAACCACTCCTACTAGGGGCTCTATATACCTGAAGGTACCCCCCCCATTCTGAATGGCATTGTCAACCAATTAATTGCCTATTAGATCTTGGTGTTTAGCCTTGATCAATTTATATAGTGGCCTAAGGGAAATACCACTTTGAATTGCCTTGAGTTCTCTAGTGTGGGATGTATCTCAAGGCATGTCTGATTTAAAGGTAAATGTTTTGTAAAAAATTGAATGTGAAACCCAAAGTGTTTGCATCACCCAAGATCATTAAAAGGCACGAGGGGAGAGGATGCACACTTGGTTTTCTAGGCATGGTGAACACGACATACAATTCATCACAGTTTCTTTTTAAGTCCCAAAATTTGAAATGTGTGAAGATATCAATTCAATTTTTAAGTACACCAATTTCAAAGCATTTTAGACTTCAAGAAAGACATAGCAATGTGAAAATAAAAATTGATTTGTTCAATTTTATAACACCAAAAGAAATGTTTCTAATCATGTCACTAGTAGAATTTGGAAAATAAATGACTATGTGACTAAACTTTTAGTCACATGACTAAAAATTTTAGTCACGTGACTAACACTAAGAGTATTTGGAAAATAAATGACTAATTTGGTCATTTATAAGTGACTAATTTGGTCATTTATAAGTGACTAATTTGGTCATTGGGTAAAATCACAACTAAATGACTAATATTAGACAAATAAAAATGACTAAATAAATGTGCTCATTATTAAAATCTTGGCCATAAATTTCATTTTAATAAACATACTCTAAAGCCTTCGTCAAGACCTTATTTTCAATCATAGCCCACCATAATTAATAATAAAATATTACAAATAAAATTATTAATAAATATTTTTTGTGGAATAAATATTTTGTTTTGTGGTGTCATCATATGAACACCAAAGTTTCTTCTAAATTGACAAAAAAACCACCAAATTATAAAAATTAATGAAAACCATAAGAGAACCTAAAAAACTAAAACCCAAAAACCTTGAAAAAGCAAAAGGAACCAAAAGATAAGAATAAGCAACCAAATAATCTAAGAGGAAAAAGGACCAAATTTTTTTTTATAAGCATAATTTTCATTTTAATAAACATACTCTAAAACCTTGGTGAAAACCTTATTTTCAATGTAGCCTGCCAAAATGGAGTAGTCAGTCGAAACCTTATTTTCAAGGTAGCCCGCCAAAATGGAGAAGTAAAGTGATGCCTGATTTTGTATTGCAACTTTTGCCCATTTTTCTACATCGGACACGATTTGTGCAGAATCTTGTGGTAATTCACTTTCCATGGTTTAAGTTAATTTTACTTTTCAAATATGTACGTGGTCAGTCCATATGATCCATATGATCCATTCTTTTTAATAATTTTACTAGCTGCTTGTTGACTAACAATGATTATGTTCTTTTTTAGGCTAATTATGGAAAAGCAGATCCATCTTGTGTTGTAGAAGTTAAGGATTTATATAGAGAACTTGGAATCGAGGTCTGTTTATTCTTTTCTTTCCGTTATGAGATGTTAAAAGTGATCTTTTCTTTTCAAAGTTTCCACTATCAAATTGCATAGTTCACAGAGAACTTACTTTTATCTATAAAAATGATATTAAGGGACATGTAGATTGAGTTGTCTATACAAATTTCAGAATTTGAACTCTTAAAATTAGCTTCCACTTTCTAAGGGGGCATGCAAATCACTTTTGAAGTTGAGTGTAAAAAATAGAGTAGCACATAAAGAAAAAGGATGAACAATAATAAAGTGAAAAGTGGATCTTCTTATATCAACCATGTAGAGTACAATGAAAGGAGTGCAAGGATGGTAGGGGTTTAATGTTTACAATGCAGTGGAATAGTAGTTCAGTTGTACAGTAGATGTCATCCTACTTTGTTTGAGAACTCTTACTGAATTCCCAAAAATAGGAGTTCCCAAATGACGCCAATAGATATTATAAATAGAAAACAAACAACATTATTTTCATATAAAAACAAGAGTTGATTCATAGACCCTATGAAAATCTCTAACTTTTTGGATCCCCTTTGATACTTTTCTGCATACTTACAGATTGCATCTCCATGATTAATATGGAATGGAAGGGTTGAAAGGGAACATGTTAGTCTTTTCCATTTATTGGGAAATAAAGAGTTTGAAGTGACTGAAAGAATCAAATGTAGCTCTTTATTGTAGATTCTTTATTCTCATTCAGTTATTAATATATCCAGATATAAACCATGATGACTTAAATCAGAACAAGAAGAAATCTCATGAAAACTCCAAGAAGAGATCAGTGATTAGATGAATCATGGAAATGAAACCAACTCCATAAGCCACAACAAACAAAATATGTAGTGTAAATGAGAATACAGGCCTTCAAAGGAGTTGTCATGGATAAAGAATCATCCTCCCTTAGATCTCTTGTGAGAATTCCTGAAAGCTCTTCAATTATCCACAATATCCACATGCTATGAGCTCTGATACAAAGATTGTGCATAGTTATTCTCAGTTTATTCAATTTGGTGCTATTATTTTTATCCTATGATTTAGGCTTCAAACCAACCCCTCTCATTAGTATTTTTCTTCTAGAACTATCTAGAAGAGGGTAATCAAAATTAGTACTGGAATATATGAAATTTGAAGATCCTTTCCCTCAAACTAAAGCTTTGTTCTCGACAAACTAGAGTTGAGACAAGCCAAGAACTAGTGGAAGGGAAGTTGAATGAAAATTGAAAGCAACTAAAAGCCTTCCTAAGAAAAGTTCCCTTTCCACTATAACTGTCAGTTCTAATGTCTCCTTGTTCATTTTTTCTGGCATCTCCTCATTTTTCATTTCTTGATAAAGAGCTTCTGAAAGATGTGCAAGATGTTCTTCAATCTCAACAATCAATGTTGAGATAAAATGGAAGCATTTCTCTTGCAAATAAGGTGCTAAATCATTTATCCTTGAAGGAGATTTATGTGCATGAAGAAAACTTAGGAGGTCTTCCAGAATATTCTTGGACCCCTCATCTATGGTATCCTTTATTTGACTAACCTTGGTTCCAAAATAAGTGTTAAGGCGACCAAACCAATCTTCATCATTTGTCATCATAAATCTAAAACTCAACCCAGGTAAATTGACAGTTTTTAGGTCCCCTCTCTTAACAAGCCAACCCTCACTAGTAGTTAATTTGTGCAAATGGGTTTCAACATCTTTGTAACTTTCCAGAGATGTAACTATGGCTTCAAGGCATTTACAAACCTTAACCTAGTTGACCTCCACCCTCATGCTCTTGTTTCAATTCAGTTTCTTCCCAACCCTATAAATCACAGACTAATAAATGGTAAGATTTGAAATCATGGAACAAAAACTACAAGAGATGGATCAAGCATACAACATTAAAATTGTGACTTGCAGCAGTAAAAGAAAAGAAGTAGTAGGCAGTTTGATATACAATCATAAAAGGGAATTTTATGAGGCTGCCTTAAGGAAGAAAATTAAAAATTACATAAAATCATGCTTCAAATTCCATTTAAATGTTTAGAAGTACAATATATGTCATCCTACTTTGTTTGAGAACTCTTACTGAATTCCCAAAAATAGGAGTTCCCAAATGACGCCAATAGATATTATAAATAGAAAATAAACAACAATATTTTCATATAAAAACAACAAGAGATGATTCATAGGCCCTATGAAAATCTCTAACTTTTTGGATCCACTTTGATACTTTTCTGCATACTTATAGATTACATATCCATGATTAATATGGACTAGAAGGGTTGAAAGGGCACATGCTAGTCTTTTCATTTATTGGGAAATAAAGAATTTGAAGTGACTGAAAGAATCAAATTTAACTCTTTACTCTAGATGCTTTATTCTCATTCGGTTATTAATATATCCAAATATAAACCATGATGACTTAAATCAGAACTAGAAGAAATCTCATGAAAACTGCAAGAAGAGCTCAGTGATTAGATGAATCATGGAAATGAAACCAACTCCATAAGCCACAACAAAAAAAATATGCAATGCAAATGAGAATACAAGCCTTCAAAGGAGTTTTCATGGATAAAGAATCATCCTCCCTTAGATCTCTTGTGAGAATTCCTGAAATCTCTTTAGTTATCCACAATATCCACATACTATGAGCTCTGATACAAAGATTGTGCATAGTTCTTCTCAGTTTATTCAATTTGGTGCTATTATTTTTATCTTGTGATTCAGGCTTCAAACCAACCCCTCTCATTAGTATTTGTCTTCCAGAACTATCTAAAAGAGGGTAATCAAAATTAGTACTGGAATATCTGAAAGTCAAAGATCCTTTCCCTCAATTAAAAGCTTTGTTCTTGACAAACCAGAGCTAAGACGAGCCAAGAACTAGTGGAAGGGAAGTTGAATGAAAATTGAGAGCAACTAAAAGCCTTCCTAAGAAAAGTTCCCTTTCCACTATAACTTTCAGCTCTAGTGTCTCCTTGTTCATTTTTTCTGACATCTCCTCATTTTTCATTTCTTGATAGAGAGCTTCTGAAATATGTGCAATATTTTCTTCAATCTCAACAATCAATGTTGAGATAAAATGGAAGCATTGCTCTTGCAAATAAGGTGCTAAATCATTTATCCTTGAAGGAGATTTATGTGCATGAAGAAAACTTAGAAGGTATTCTAGAATATTCTTGGACCCCTCATCTATGGTATCTTTTATTTGTCTAACCTTAGTTCCAAAATAAGCGTTAAGGCGACCAAACCAGTCTTCATCATTTGTCATCATAAATCTAAAACTCAACCCAGGTAAATTGACACTTTTTAGGTCCCCTCTCTTGACAAGCCAACCCTCACTAGTAGTTAATTTGTGCAAATGGGTTTCAACATCTTTGTAACTTGCTAGAGATGTAACTATGGCTTCAAGGAATTTACCAACCTTAACTCTCTCATGCAGATCTACAAATCCATTAGCTATTATTTGTTTCATCCTACTAACAAACAATATTTCAAAAAGTTCATCCCACAGACTCTTTGAGTGCTTCAAAACAATCTCACATATGCATTGGCATGGAAACTCAACATTTGAACCAAAAATTGTTTTTATCCACTCCAAGCTCCCTTCAAATGCATCTAGATTATCCAATGTTTCTCTGATCAATGTCTCATTCTCTGCAAGTTCCTTGCCACTTTTCACAAGATCAAGAAAATACTTTCCCCCAAGCCTATCTATAAAGAGAATATCATCTGCAAATGTCTTAAGCCTCGCTAAACAAGACTCTGATATAAATTCACTCAAAAAAATCATCATGGTAGCTTGTAGCTTCTCTCTATGAGATTTCCACAACTGCACCTCATTGTCTAGGGTTGGAATCCCACCAAACAACTATGATTCAGGTGGCACTGCCAACACAGTCTTATAAAAAAGAGGCAAATCATTTAGAACCTCCAAGAAGAGTTCCCCAACCTGACATAGAATTACCTGTATGACTCTTACCACATTATAGAAAATGGAAATGACTGCCCCACCTTATTGGTCTATCGGTTAGACATGCCTTTTGGTTCCAGTGATGCGTCGACGGTTCTATTTTTTCATCAGCATGAGGATCTTCTATTGGTGGGACAAGGTCTCCTGTTCCCGCGATGGTCCGATGGGGATGTCATCAGTGGAGTTCCACCGATGACATCCCCATTGGGCCATCACGGGAATAGGAGACCTCATCCCACCGATAGAAGATCCTCACACCGATGAAAAAATAGAACTGTTCCACTGATGACATCCCCATAAGACCATTGTGGGAACATGAGACCTCATCTTACCAATAAAATATCCTCACACCGATGAAAAAATAGAACCGTTCCACTGACGACATCCCCATCGGACCATTGCAGGAACAGGAGACCTCGTCCCACCAATAGAAGATCCTCACGTTGATGAAAAAATAGAACTATCGATGGATCACTAGAACCAAAAGACACATCCGAGCGATAGAACCCTTGGTGTGTGAAGTCTTCCAACCATTTTTGTCAGAATGAAGTAGATGGAGTTTAGGGGTTTTGTTTCAAATGATATGAAAAATTTTGTTTGGAACCAAATAGAGCTAAATGGGTGTTTCAAACTCAATCAAATCTTGTTTAAAACAGCCCAACATGAAGACAAGTGTACTTAGAAGATTGGGATTGCTTTTCTAACCATCATGATTTGGTTTAGAGCCAAGAAATTGAAGCAAAATGGTGATAAAGGACAATAGGGCATGGGAAGAAAATGTGTTAGGCTGTTTTGGGAAAAACGTACCTTAAACATTAGAGATCTTCAAATTTGGGAAAATATTTTGAGAGGTTCCTTGCAAAATCCATTTTGTGCACATTCTGTAATCAATCATTTCATTCCATGAGATGACATCTCTTTGAGGAATTTTGTCAAACAATTCAATTGTTTTGTCTATGATTCCACATCTTGCATATATTTTCTACCAGAGCATATCCAACTATAACATCTAGGTATCTTTTTAATTCCTCTATCTTTCATCAATCTCTTTACTATTTGAACCTCATATAGATGTTTTAGAGAAGAACATAAGTTGCAACATTTTTAGGATCCAACTAAAAATATGAATGGTTGATCAACCATGCACACATAATGATCAACTATATATGTAAATTTTAAATGCAATAAGGGTTACTAACATGTGAAGTATGTGTTTCCCTCATCCACTAAACCTACGTGACTGCATGCACCTAGAACCCAAGAAAAGCTTACAATGTTAGGATGTGTTCCAGAGTGCTTCATTAATTCAAAGATTTTGAGAGGATCCTTGCAAAATCCATTTTGTACACATTCTGCAATCAATCATTTCATTCCATGAGATGACATCTCTTTGAGGAATTTTGTCAAACAATTCAATTGTTTTGTCTATGATTCCACATCTTGCATATATTTTCTACCAGAGCATATCCAACTATAACATCTAGGTATCTTTTTAATTCCTCTATCTTTCATCAATCTCTTTACTATTTGAACCTCGTATAGATGTTTTAGAGAAGAACACAAGTTGCAACATTTTTAGGATCCAACTAAAAATATGAATGGTTGATCAACCATGCACACATAATGATCAACTATATATGTAAATTGTAATGCAATAAGGGTTACTAACATGTGAATTATGTGTTTCCCTCATCCACTAAACCTACGTGACTGCATGCACCTAGAACCCAAGAAAAGCTTACAATGTTAGGATGTGTTCTAGAGTGCTTCATTAATTCAAAGATTTTGAGAGGTTCCTTGCAAAATCCATTTTGTGCACATTCTGCAATCAATCATTTCATTCCATGAGATGACATCTCTTTGAGGAATTCTATCAAACAATTCAGGTGTTTTGTCTACGATTCCACATCTTGCATATATTGTCTACCAGAGCATATCCAACTATAACATCTAGGTATCTTTCATCAATCTCTTTACTATTTGAACCTCGTACATATGTTTTAGAGAAGAACATAAGTTGTAGCATTTTTAGGATCCAACTAAAAATATGAATGGTTGATCAACCATGCACACATAATGATCAACTATATATGTAAATTGTAATGCAATAAGGGTTACCGACATGTGAAGTATGTGCAGACCTCATCCACTAAACCTGCATGATTGCATGCACCTAGAACCCAAGGAAAGCTTACAATGTTAGCATGTGTTCTAGAGTGCTTCAGTAATTCAAATATTTTGAGAGGTTCCTTGCAAAATCCATTTTGTGCACATTTTGCAATCAATCATTTCATTACATGAGATGGCATCTCTTTGAGGCATTCTATCAAAGACTTCAAGTGTTTTGTCTACGATTCCACATCTTACATATATTGTCTACTTAAGCTAGTTTTTCCTATAGTTGTTGTTATTTGGTGTTTTCAATGTTGTAGAGTTAGATTTTCCTGTATGCCTGAATGTCTTTTTTCGTAAAATCAAGATTATACTATGCTCCCCCGAGTTTCGGGGATGAGGATCACAGGGGATGGTGGGACGTGTTTTTGGTACAGGGGTACTTTTGGGTCATTTTTTAGGGGATGGTAGGGGATGGCTATAAAAAATAGGGAATTTTTTAAAAATATAGAGAAATTTCAAATATTCATATCAGAACATTGATAAAGCATTCATCATAGCCATTGTAGAAGATTAATACATAACATTAGAATTGAATTGATATTTCACATAAGAATTGACAAACAAAGTAACAAAATTCAAATTCTTTTATTGTCAATGTGCATACATATTAAATATGAATTATAACAAATTTCCCAAAGGCTTCAAGTTTCAACTATAAAATGACAAAAACATAGAAAATATATGGTTGTCCCTAATCAGCAGATGCAACTAGTAGGTTTGTATCAAAATTGGAGCTCAAGTTTGTGTCACTATCAGATGTAAAGGCATGGGGAAGTTTTCGGGTCCCCCAAGTCCCCGAAACATTTTCGGGATGGAGACGGGGGTACCAAGGTAGGGGATGGGTCCCCATGGAGCACTAAGTTTGTATGGTTTGGTGTTTCAAGGTGGGGTTTTACCTGACCATAAAAAACCCGTGGTTGGGACAGAGGTATACACCACTCTTGCTGATTACACCTTATCATCTACTGGAGACCTCTAGGTGATTCCTAGCAATGGTACTGTGATGGATTGAGGGGGAAAATAGTAGCATAGGTCATTGAGACAGTAAGGGGGAGGTTGGTATGTACACTATTTAAGTTTTGTAAGATTCTAACCTGGAATCTAGAGGCACCAATTAGGCAAACCCTAGTTTGGGCCTTCATAAAAGAGTTTACAATACCAATACATAAATGGAAAAATGTATTTGATTTTGACTTGTATATTTGAATAGCTCTATTTCTTCTTGAATTAAACATTTAAAAACTATTGTAGGAGCACCAAGGTATTTGTGAAATGTTGATTCATGGAGGTCTTAGGTCAGTTTGAGTTTTGAGTCTAGAAGTCATTAATAAGGTCATGATTGACCAATTCATATTGTGAGCATGTGCAGGCATAATGAAGAGTGTTGGAGGTAGTGGCAGAGATGTGAGAGGTTGGTAATGTCATTTTTCAAATAAACCCTACCCCAAGCTAGTGTAAAGTGAGGGTTTTTAGTTATAGAGGTTACATGAGAGTTTTCCCCTTTAAAAATTGTTGATTAGGGCCCTATTTGACTGGTAATAAGATCTAAGTGGTTGTTTGGAATTGAAGGAAAGAATTTGAGGTACCTCCTTTGAAACAAAGACCTAATTAGTCTATTAGGACAGTGTTGTTTCTAGGTTTTGCATGAGATGGTCCAAAGTGACCCATGATAGTTTTGAAGGTAAGTTATAGTTTTCCTTAAAGGGTGTCTAAAAGAGTAGATAGATTGATTGTTGAGTGGTTCACTGTGAGATAAAGTAAAAAATATGGGTCTACAGACCTACTAGATGAGTTGAAGATTTTTTGCAAAGGAATGATTTGGAAGAGTTTTGTGAATCAATTGGTTGTTTGAATTAGCTTGTTTTGTGATGATTTGTTCAAAGCCAAATTGCTTTGCATCAAAAAAATTCCACCATATTGAAGCTTGATGGGAAGAAGGGTCTATTGAGAGAACTCAAGGGGTGTTACTTGCTAGCAGGAGAGAGGTTGTGGAGTACTTGTTGGCTTGAACAAGTGACTGAGCTCACTTTCCTTATATTGAAGAGGATGTATCGGGTATGTATTTCCTCAATCATGATTAAATTATAACTGATGGTTTTGTGATGAGATGGTGTGGATGAAAAATCATATAACTGTGATAGTTGAAATTATTTTGGTGGTCATATGACATTCTTTTTTAGAACATTTATAAAGAAAGTATAGATTAAAGTTTGTTGTGAAGAAGCAGTGAGTAGGCTACATTCCTCTGCTTGCCTCAAATCTTGATTTGGGTGATGAGGACAGAGGTATAATGCCTTTTGTCACCTCACGCTTGTTCCTTCTATTGCCTTACACTTGTTCTAGTCATGTAATCACCTTGATGACTGTTACCTCACCCATGTTCCAGTCATGTATTTACCTTGATGACTGACTGACTTGTTTTTAGGGCTTACAACTTACAAGAAAAATGAAGGCCCTTTGACCTTTTAGACCATCTATTTTAATTTAATTACATCAACAAAAAACCATGGAAGGATTTAAGTACTTAGGGTTTTGTTGAAGATATCATTGTACTATTTGAATATTTTGGTCTGTACCTATTTTAAGCCAAATGTTATGCTTTTGGCCTTGAGATTGAGTGGGAATCTTAAAACTTACATTTTTTGGTCCTGACAACAGACTTTTAGTATGATATGGTTAAGATGGTTTGATTGAGAATTTGAGAACAAAAGATAAGCCTCAATATTTTATGTCATTTAAAGATTGGAATAAATATTATTGGGCAGGACAACTTAAGACCTTAGATTTGTACCAATTATATATCAGCTACAGACCTGACCTATACCTCATGTAACTCTCCATGACTATAAATATGATCTTCAAATTAGAAATATATACATTCTATGCAAAATTTATTGGTTTAGTAGATACTTAGGGAATGTGTAAACATGATAGTGAATACCTTGAACTAGTTAGCTTTATCTACCAATTACTTCTGATCAACTAAGGACATTTATATTTTAATTTTAAATAAAATTTCAATATTGAACTTCAAAATTTAGATAATTTCCACCTGCACTGCACACAAATGGAGGCACCCTTTTAAGACATTTCTTTGATTATGCTTTCATCTCCTTTCACATTTGAGTATACTAACTTATTTTGAAAAATAAATTAATTTCAGTGTTTTATCCCATGGCTCAGTTCTTGTTTTTGTGTTGAACAAAAATCAAACACTAAGCTTCAGTGTCATGTTGGATTGTCAAAAAGCTACAATGTGAAAATAGCTTCTTTAGAGTCTTCATTCTATTCTATCTTTGCAACTCTGTTCTTTCCAAATTTATTTTGACATACTGACAGTGACCATGAAAAAATTATTGCAGGAGTGGGAGGTTATTCTTACCTATATGAGCCACTTTGGTGGGCAGGTATGATTACCAGTAAGTGCTTATTACTTATTAAATCAAGTTTAGGTGACAACTAGAGAATATTAATGTTTGAAAATTGACATAGATTACTTTCATTCAAACTATTAATTTCCTTATTTACAATATTTTTTGAGATTATAGTTGTATGGATCGAGAGTTTATATATTCATTGTTTTCAAAATTTATAGTTTATCTGTAGTGACTTCATTGCTAGTCCTTAACAACTATTTTAGAATCAAAATTTTCACTAAAAATTACATTCACTGTATTTTACGAATAACTACTAACTACCCTACAAACCAAAAACTCCTTTTCATTTCCCATAGTTTTGTAAAACCTCCAAAAACTAACTACAGATAGCCAAAAAACTCAAATTCATGGCAGAGGATTATGTTACCTATAGAGATGCAAACGAGCTACTCGCCACAGTTTCCATAGAGGTCTCATTCTTCTTCTTCTTCCTCTGAGGTCGCTGCCCCATCTTCTCCAACTGCTCCAACTTCTTCAACCACTTCACTTCAACCTTTTCCTTCTTTATCACTGCATCAATCTCTATTAATTCCACAATCAATTTTAGAGCCTCCCACCCGCATGCTACACACTCTCCATTTGGATTTACGTTTTCCTTCTGGCCATTTCACAAAGGGTACGCATTTCACTATTTCTTCATCCTCTTCACTTTCAATTCCCTCACTGATATCCATCCCAACTCCTGGAATTTTCCATTCCAATAGTGAGTCCATGTTCTTCAGATAATCCTTATGCACTAGTGCCTTCATCACCTTTTTCACAACTTCAATCGACTCTCCCAAATCTAAGCCCTAAGCCATTATGAGTGAATAAATGTCCAAATTAGTTCTTTACCTGTGTGTGAGTTGGTTGAATCCTCTTCCCAGAATTAGTTGCACTAACTACACTAAACATTCATCGTTGTACAAGAAACACCCCATCAGTCTCTTTACCGATGGTTCTCCATAAAAGTGTGAGAGTTGTTTCTTTATTTTAAGTGTGAAACCAACCTCCATCACCTCTACAACGACAAAGCCACCACCTCCTATACACCATTTTCACACCTATTTTTTCACCACAGTAGAGGAGCATTGAGTAAGTAATTCCTTGAGAATTTAATAACTTCATTCACATTCCTTTCCATAAATTCTCAGCATACGTCAGTCATCGCCACCACCTAACTCCACACACTTCTCTCATTCATTTCAAGAATTAAAACTTGCAAGTACTCCATTTTAGAGCTCCCTAAATGCACCACTTGCTTCAGTCTTGTCAGCGAGGGAGAACATTAATTTTAAATATCCCGACGATGCCTCGGGATGTCATATCAATTAGAATAATCATTATCGTCGTATCAGTGAGACTGTGATTCTTCTTCCACCGATAGCCACCTTCTCCACCGATGAACAACTTTCCTTAGGTCTATCGATGGGATGCCAAATAACGTCACCTTGATGCACCCCAACTCCACCGATATACATTATACACTTGATAATCCATGGTTATATCGGGCCATCGGGGGAATGCAAACATTTGTTCCACCAATGTTCATGTGTCATAGTGATGTGCTTACTTTTGTTGACTCTATCGGTCTATCATGGAAAGCACCTTAGGAGTCAGCCCGATAAGTTATTGTTACACCGATACTAGGTTATGAGCTGCTTTCATTAGGCCATCGATGAGGCTATAATGGGGGTTCCGCCGATAAGGCATTGTTAGGCCGATAGTGCTAATTTTTATTTAGGGACAGGGAAAGATTTATGGAGCCTCATACTATTATGGTCTCATGCTTACTATTATTATTTTGATAGATTTTTTCCAAGGCAGTGTATTGTTTAACAAAATGCTTTGGTAGACATGTATGGAAAATACGGTAGCATAGACAAGGTAGTGAACTATTTGAAAAAATTCCTCAAAGAAATGTGGTCTCATAGAATTCCATGACAAGCAAATGCAATTGGCAGCTACTTCTAGTTATTAGTTATGCAATGTGAAGTAATGCTTTGAATTTGAAAGGTGTTCAATGCAATGTAATCAAAGATATGAATATAAACTACATAAATCTATTTTTTACAATTCATTAGTTAAACTCTTTATTTTATTTGCTCTTTATATCTCTAGGCTATGGAAATTCCTTTCAATTTCTAAAAAAATAGTTTTTATCTCTTATTCTACAATTTTTTACCTTTTTTTTTTTTAATTCGATTTTTTCTCAATTTTTTAATGCATGGGGTTATGTTTCAGAGCTTTAATGCCACTATTTTTGTACATCCCAATGTATTTCACCTTCACCTTGCAACAGTAGTAGTAGTGCTCTCATATTGCGTACATGGTAATGTAGTGTTTATATTTGTGGCCTTTGTATCTAATTAGCATGAAGCTAATAGTAACATTGTAAGTAGTGCAATGAGTGTTGGTTTTTTAGTAAATTAGATTGATCATTGCAATTATTTTTGAAATTTTCCTTTTGCAATTATTTTAACACACACATGCAAGTTCTATTGAAGTAATGGTTGTTTTATTATGCAAACAAGGGTAATCATTACCTATGTAATATAATGTGTTTTTTTTTTCTTTTTGCAGAAATGTAGTGATAAACTCAAAGGGGATAAAGTTAGGGAGTCAACTTGAAAGGAATAGGAGATGCAAATGTAAACATTCCAAAGGTCACAAGTAACATACCCCTTGTTTATGAAGACAAAATAGATGTAATTGTTTCTTCTAAAAAAGAAAGAGGGAACCTTCACATAGTGGCCACAAAAATATTTGTAGAAAATGACAGTTGAACATGTTTATTATGTACTACTTAATGTTAGACATCTTGGCTCACTACTTTATGCAGTATTTTGAATGTGTTGTTTAGGGATCTTAATTATCATGGTGTATTTGAAAGAGTTGGAAATTCTTAAACAACTTTGACATTTTTTATTATATTTACATATATTATCTTAGACTGCTTTGACATCTTGTATCTTTATATATATATATACATATTGCATTAATTTTTTTATTGCAAATTACCTCTATTTATCATGATGTTGAATCAATCTTTTAATTCTAGCATGTTGTAGCTTGTTCGTATATGTAATATTTTTATTTGCTTTTATGTTTTAGTTCAAGTTTAATATTATGTTAGTTTTGCATTATAAAATTTATGGTACTTAATAAGTTATTCATTTCATGACTATATTTACTATCAATTAATGAAAACCAGTAAATAAAAATGACTAAATATATGACTAAAGTAATGACTAAATATATGACTAAATTAATGACTAAATATATTATTAAATTAATGACTAAATAAATGACTACCATGACTAAATAAATGACTAAATTAAAGACTAAATCAACAACCAAATCAATGACCAAATCAATGACTAAAAATCAATAACTAAATAAATGACTAAAATAGTTTAGTCATAAATTTAGTGGGGTTATAAATGACTACAAATAAACCATTAATAGTCACGTGACTAAACTTAGTCATTTATATACAATTTTTAGTAGTTTATTTAGTCATATATTGTTGTTTGTGTACTAGTGTGTTGTTCATCTTAAAGGGTCAACAAATGAAACGACGTTCACTTTTAACAATGTCAAAATGAAAAACATTCAATTTTAGAAACACCAATTGAAATGTGTGAGTTGCCTACTTCAATTCTTAAGAACCAAAGTGAAATATGAGATTTTCTTTGTTCATTTTTAAAAGCATGAAAGCAAAATATGAAAGTTTTCCTTGTTCAATTTTAAACACCAATTGAAATGTGAAAGTTGTGGGTTCAATTTTAAACACCAATGGAAATGTGTCCTAACTAAGAAAGCTTTTTAAAACTGAAATGGCCTTGAATCGTTCACCAACCTTGCAATCAAACCGTTAGTTGTTCTCATGAAAATATGTGGCATACTCCTACAAGGGCTGCACCAACAATGTTAGAAACTTTCCAAACACACCAAATAGTCAAACATTAGCGTTAGGAAAACTTGTGAAATCAAAGAAGAGTTTTGTAAAATTTTGACAAATTTAGAAAATACAATAATAGAAAACCTGTTACCAACACTAGAGAACAAATTTACGTCAATAGTGTCCTTGTAAATGTCAGTTCAAATACCTCTGTTTAGAAGCCTGCAACATAAAAATGTCAATAGCAATCAAGTTTAGGTCAATAATGGCCTTGTTTAGGTCAATAGCAACAAATTAGAAGTGACAAACACACTCAGGTTTGGAGTAAAAATATTCCATTTTGGTAAAATAAATTCTTTTGAAAGGCGTACGCGACCGAGAAACTACAACTGCGTATCAAACTCAAAGAAAATGTTAAAGTTAATAATGACCTAGGTCCCACTGGGCATGCCAAATGTTGTAAGGGGGGAATAAAGCAATAGGAAATCAAGAAATGAATTAAACTAAATCAATTCAAAACGATATTAGATTCCAACCATGCTCATGAAATGAAGTTCTAAAATGACAAAATCAATTAAACAATGTAATCCTAAAGATAACATAAATTGAATTCAAAACCTTAAAAGCTATATCATCATGTGTTGGAGTTGTGTTTATATTGATTTTTGAATGTTAGATTGCTTGATTCAATACACATCCTCCATTGTTGTTGCTATAAAAAATTTGATTCGTGTTGATAATGGTGAACTAGAATGTGATAATAACTCTCAATGTGCTCAAGAGATAATTGATCAATGCTTCACCATGAAGATTCTAGATGATTTGTGAGAAGATAGAAGAGTTTTTTTTATAGATTTAATGTTTTTAGATGAACGATCGAGATTCAGTAGTAAAATATCATGATCAATGGTTAAAAGACTATTGATAGATTGGAAGAATTAGTGGTTTTAGATTGGAATAATTAGTGGGATTGGGAAAGCCAATTTGATTGGTTAGTGGGATTAAATAAATTAGTGGGATTGGTCGATTGGATTGAAGAAATCAATGGGATTGGAGAATAGATGAGTTAGTTAACCCTTTAAAGTGAGAAATCAATGATCATGATTTGCTCAATTGAAAAGGAGGGTGAGGATAATTAATTAATTGAATAATTAATTAATATTTGGAGATGAACATGCAAGTCATGTTTGAATTTGAAAAACAAAGTTGTATTTGTTTGTTGACTATGTTGAATGATGTTGGATAATTAATTTAATTATGTAGGTTTAGAAAGGGGAAAGTAATTTAATTAAATAATTAAGTGACAACAATTTAATTGATTTAAATGAATAGGGTATATTAGAAACATAATTAAATAATTAGTGTTATCTAATTAATCGGGAGGAATAAAGTTAGATAAATGATAAAATGGTGAATTAATTAAATAATTAAAGCTTATTCAATTAATAGAGGAAAATAGGGTTTTTGATGTAAATGATGTGAAATACAATGATATTAGTGATAATGATGTCGATGATGAAAAAATGTCATTCAGGATGTGTGATATGTGTTAGGTCATTTTTACATGTCTATATCCTATGACCATAGTTGCATATCTTAAAGCATGATTTTGTATAGTTTTCAGAGTGAGAGCCCTTTGATCAAATGAGGCTCCAATTAATTCCATCACATCCTTGTTCTTCATAGATTTCAATAAAGGTACAAGTCTAGTGGCACAAAGTATAGTAACTTCCCATATGACTTCCTTAGATATCAAACCAGGCATGTCCATGCATATAAATTTGTCATTCACTCTACTTAATACCATTCTCACATACTTAGTTTCATCATCATAAATGAAGAAGGAAATCCATTGTTAGACATCTAGTTTATTCTTTACTAGGTTTTCATATTTAGGTTTGATGTTGAAATCATCTCCAATAAATTGATTTGTCCATAGGTCTATGAATATTATGTGTTTATACTCTTCCATTTTCCCATGGATGATGCCCTAGTGTCTTCTGTAGGAAAAATCCTATATGGAATACTCAAAAAAGCTCCGAGCGAGTCATTCTAAAATATCTTCATGGGGAATTTCTTGAATTTTAGTCAGGGTTTCTCACTCACATTCACTATAGTAGGTGTAGCCATTTCTATTGAATTCAAATTCTTCAAAGAACACACTCTATTTCAGATTTGGACAATGGTAAATACCCTTTTCTTTCTCAATAGGAACTAGGGTTTGGATGCTCTGCTTCACAAATTTCCATCAAACTCTTGAATTCACTTCAATTCGCTCTACTCACTCTAAATGCATAAAAGTGAATGAAATCAAAAAATAATAGGTATATAACCATTTGATTCTACCCTAATTCATATGTAATATGCCAAAAAATAAAGTTGGAAAAAATCTTCTCTATACAATAGTAAACCCTAAATTGCTCCACAAATCTTCACAACTGCATATTTTCTTTTGAAGTCTTCTCCAAAAGATTCAAACTTTCCATCTCCATCTCATATATTTGTTCCAAGCCATGAAACCTATATTGGCAGGGAGTTATTTGATTATTTGTTATAGCTCCCCCTAAGCTAATCCCTAGGTTCAATTCTCAGAGGAATTATCTACATCAGAAGGTGGTACAGATTCATTTGTAGTCTCTAATTCTTCCTTGTTCTTATGCTCCTCTTTCCTTCTCCAATTATTTTCCATGTCCTTATTTACTTCAATTGGATCAATCTTTTTAACTAGTTCATTTCTCATTACCAGATTATCCTTTCTTGTATTTTTGCTTCTACAAAATCTAGCAATATGTCTTGGTCTATTGCAATTGTTGCATATGACATTTCTCCGAGCATTATTCCTTTCATTCTTTCTAAATCTGCATTGATTATCCTTGTGTCCAAATCCATAGCATGTATAGTGGTAACCATTGAAATATTGAATCATTCTACTATTGTTATATGCATTCATCATTTAAATTTTGCATTCATTTGCTCTATGCCCAAACTTCTTGCATGTAAACCATTGACCAGTAAATGATGGAACATTCTAATTCATTTTGCTTCTAAATTCCATTTCTCTATGTCCAAATTTAATGAAAAAATAACAAATACCATTGAAAGATGAGTACCTTTGAGCATTCAATTGTCTGAAAGGGGGTCTTCTAGCATTGTTTCTATGATTTTGGAACTTTCCATTGTTCTTCTTGTCTTCAATATTATCTGGTTCACTAGTCTTATTTGCATTAGGTTTCTAATCTATTTTTGAGATTCCTCCTTTTTCAAGTCCCAAGCCACTATTGTCTTTAGGTTCTTTCTGACCTACAATTAACTCATCAATCATTGTAGAACTTGTCTTGAATTTGTCCTCATGAATTCTTGCTTTCTCTAGATTTGATCTCATATTTACCACTCCTTGTTCAAGCCCTATGCATTCTTCAATTTTTCTTTTTACCATTGCATTCATACATTCCTCAATTCTTTTATTTTCTTCTGCTTGCACTTTCAGTTTGGTGATGTCTTCATTTGCTTGCTTCAATTGTTCATTGACATCCTTATGTCTTCCTCTGAACTTCTTGATTTGTTCTCTCAAATTTTTAATGCAGTCATTTTCTTCTTTAATATTGTCCTTTAGATCTTTATTTTCATCTTCAATTTTTTCAAGGTCTTCAAGAGAAACTTTGAGCTCTCCATCTTTTTCAATTATGCAATCTTCTTTTGTGTATCCAATAATAGGAATCACTTCCTGAGAAATAGGAAAATTTCTATTAGCCATGTGTTTAATCTCCAAGATCTTCCCAAAGTGATCAAGCTTCTTCCAAGGAACCATGCTCTGATACCAATTGTTGAACACTTAGAATACTTAGAGAGGGGAGGTGAATCAATAATCTTATAAACCATCTAATTATTAACCATCCAATTACCAAAGCATACTTAGCAGTTATAAGAAATGAAAGCATGAACAACCCATAACATAGACAACACATGAACACCAAAACTTTTACATGGAAAAACCATAGTGAGAATTAGCTCACAATATGTTATAACCGGTTATAAGATATTGCAGAAAGGCTCACTGCCAGGTGAACTCACAATCCAAGTGAACTCACTATTCACAGAGAGAAGAAAGATAGAAATAAATGGCTTCACAACCAAGGTTTGAACTGATAAAAAGTGCATCTAACATATGCTAGATTCAGTTCCTTTGAAGCTCAAAACATTGACTTAAATCTCAGATTAGAAATCTCTCCTCTGTTGTACATTCACACACATCTTTTCAACACATAACTTTTTTCTCAACTTTGCACAATCTCACATCACTATTTTCATTCAAATCATGTACACAATTCTCTTCCATCATCACAAACTCAAAACAACCTTGTATATATACCAAAATTCATCACAAACATCAATTAGGTTGGCCTAATTAAATGTAACCCCAAATCATACAAAACATGCCTTGCTAGCACCCAATTCAAATAAAAAATGAATTTGTGCCCAAACACATGTATTGTAGGTTGGAGTGGACCTATAAAATCTCCTTCTTCCATTCACATCACATATCTAATCTTCGTACTTCTTTACATGTACATTAGGTTGACCAAGCATAGGACCTAAAAGAAAAAATACTCCAACTGATCATCACCATAGGACATGTGGACCTCAAAATATCATGCCAACTGGAAAATACAATTCTTTGACACTTGTTAACATTCTCTCAAAACTGCAAGGTCTAACTCAAATCCACAAAGGAGTGCAGACGATTTAGGTTATAGCCAATATTCAAAAAACTGTGCAAACCATATATGTCGATATTTTGTTACTTGCAACTCTTGAACCACTTATCCAAATCAAGTGAAATTTAGAATTAAGATGCTACTAATGTTCATGAACAACATATTAGTCACTAAAGTAAATATTTATGGGTGAACCAATGTGGACCAAATTACTGGAGGGCATTGTGTGTTGAATCTATTGGTGTAGACACTTAGCAAAATTACTTAACTTTTTTGGTGTGTGAATCAAAATCTTGCAAAATAAATCTTCTACAATCATCCTTCATACTATTTTGACATCCATCATATAGTTTTGACATCAATGACAACTCATTAATGACAACCTTCTTCATTCTTTCAAAAATATCCCCCTTTGTCATTGATGGAAACATCTTCCAAAACAAAACATTTTTCCTCAAACATCTCTACACAAATATCTCTCCCCCTTTGACATCAAGGGAAAAGGGTACTCCCCTCAAACATCTATACAAACTGAACTATCTCCCCCTTAGGAAGTTAAAAAAATACTCCTAATACATCCACATTATATGTACAAAAGAATCTAAAAACATGAAAAACTAAAAAAGTGTATAGAGATAGAAATCATCAACTTGAAGATGTTGACCCCTAAAGCTTCTGAAGAACATCTTTCCAAGCAGATTTTCCTTCTTCCCAGCTCTTCTTCGCTATTGCAAGCATTTTGTGTAGAGACTTGAGCTCCATCAATGTTTCCTCTCCTTCTTCCATAGTACTAGAGGTAAGATTTAACTTTGATATTTTTTCAGTACTAGAAAGGGCACTTGAGATAGGTATGTGCTTTTTTTTTCCTAAGTCCCTTAGCTTCCCAAGCTGCTTGAAAATCTCTTCCTTCTAAATCTAAAAAGTGAAGAATCTATCATGCAAGTCCACTATAGCAATCCAGGTTTTATTAACTAAATCTAGTGTTGGATCATAGGCACTTGATGCATTATCTATCTAGGACTGAATTGAGTCCATTTCATCTTTTATTCCTTATGTGGCATCTAGCCACTTCATGCAATACAAAAACAATGTTTTTTCTCCTTCCTCATAGGTGTGTACTTCCTTCAAACATTCTTCAACTTTGGTATGTGTAGATGCACATTTCTTTATGATCTCGATCAACTTCTTCTTTGTAATCCTTGTCTCAACCTCTATTTTCACTTGTCCTTTCAATTTGGAGGCATATTCCTTAATGGAATCAATCAATAATTTGAAATTGTCCACGACAGCAAATGGTGTATCAATATTAGTTCCTGGTGTGATCTCCTATAATGCCTTTATAGTTTCATACATTAATTCACCACTCTTTTTATTTGTTTCAATGATTTATTTTCCTATTGGTGCATTAAACACATCACCTTTCTACAACTTATGTACAAGAGATATCTTATCTAAATCAACACTTCCCTACTGCATGGGTAGCCACGACAATTTAGAAGAAATAATCCATTGGAAGCTTAATTGTTTACACAATAGACCTTTCAAATAATTATTAGAGGAGGTTTCACCGGAGGAATTAGGTGAATCCTCAAAATTCTTTGCTTCTTCATTCTTTTCGGTATCAGGATTTTCTTCTTTTTCCTTTTCTTCTTCTTCATTAGAGGCCTTGTCTTTATCTTTTTCTTCATATTTCTCTTTATCTCCTTCATCCTTATCCTTCTCTCCTTACTTACACTCTCCACTCTTATCTTCTTCACCTTCCTTCTTATCATCATTCTCTCTTTCCTTGTTCTCTTCATTCTTATGCCTTTGCTTATTGATTGTATCATGCTTTTCACCTTCACTTGTGTTCTCTTCTATATCTACCAAGGGAACAAATGTCTCTGATTTTCCTTGATCTACAATCACGTATGTCACTAAAGGAATAGGAGTGTCATCCTTTTTGGTTTCCTCTCTGATCACAACAACATTCTCATCTTCAACATTTCCTTACATTGGTTGATATGTATCTAGAGGAGTAATGTCTATATTTTCTTATGTATTAGTAACTCCAATGTCTTCATTTATCAGATCTTGTTCCTTGTTGGTAGAGGCAATGGAAATCATGCCATACTCTATTCTATATCAGTAGTATTTTCCTTTGTTTTCTTATGCATTTTCTCAAATTGATAATGTTATCTTCTCATTAGAAGTGTGACCATTTTTTTTGAATTCTTTGCTAATGACTTGGGCCAATGTGGCCTTGTCAGCCTCAAATAGGGAGAATCCAATTTTCTCCACAACACTTGATTTGAGCTTCTCTTCCTTTTTTGTGGCATCTTTTCTTCTCTTCATTAAGATGGTCCACACATCATTTGGAACCTTCTTCCTAATGAACTCCATTTCTACTTCAATAAACATAATGTATTTGATGATTGCCTCTATTATGGTGGATCTATCTACCTCATTTGCATTCTTGTACAAGGTTGATATTTCTCCCAACATCTCATGATTCAAAATACCTTTGAACAATGAGTCCAGCTTCATGGGATTGAGCATTCTCTCTGGAGTTGTCTTCTTTTTCTTCTCTGGTTCAACTATGTCTAATTTCTTTTTCTTCCTTTCCTTCATCAGCTTATGCATATGTATCTGAAAGGATTGCTTTTCCTTCTAATTCTCTTCTTCATTTGAGGTATTAGAAATATCTATTATCTATTTCTTTATACCAATTCTTTTTAGAATCAATGGAGGACCTTCATCCTCTTCTTCTTCTTCAGATATTACACTCATGTTATTTTCTCTTACAACTTTCTATTTTCTTCTTTTTGATGTAGCAATAATAAAGGCTATCAGAGTAGTTTTCTTTCTCTTTTCAAGCCTTGCGACCTCCTTGACTTGAGGTTCCTCTTTTATTGGAGCATTGGTCTTTGTTCTCTTAGTTCTGATGGTGGTAGAAACTGATCTAGAGGGTTGTTGAATACTAGGGGGAATGGTTGAAGCAATTCTTCTAGATCTTCTAGGTTTGGTGGACCCACTTATTGTGCTCGCTTCTCCCTTTGCTTTTTCTCTGAACACCAGTATTTTTTCTTCTATGAATCCCTTATCCTTGAGATGGTCATTCACCCTCCTTGTCACCTTCTTCTTTATTTCAAGCTTTTTCAACTCCATGTGCACTTCCAAGGATTTCTCCTCATATGTTCCATGTCTTCTTATGTAGGGTCCTTAGGACTTTTCAACAACATGTCAACATAACCATCTACTTCAATTTCATTGATCTCATATCCAAGTGGTAGAATCTAGATAGTTATGGGTTCTATAGCTTCAATAATACATTCATTTATTGTGACTATAAATGTGATGTCCTTCTCATATTTTTCCACCATATACTTAGGGATCCTCTCCCTTTCATGCATTCTCTTCTGAAATACTACAAAGAATATAGTAAGTGCCTCATCTTGAGCTGTCATATCACCAATGTTGTGTAGATGTTCCAAGATTTGATGGGATATAGGTCTTCTTTTATCCCATATGATATTGCTTCTTCCTAGAAGCTCCCTCAAAAATTAAAACAACAAACAAACTACCAAAGAACCAAACTTGAAGGGGTATTTCTTCTCTTTAGTTTGCATCAAGTTGTCAAAGATTTTTATCAAAGAAATTCACACAAATCATATTCCTTTCCCTTTTCCACCATTTCATAAGCTACATGAATTGTTGTAGCTAACAAATAATTCTCTCTATTGGTGTAGTATATCTTATATCCTATGACCATAGCTACATATCTTACTACAAGATTTCATATAGTGTTCACAGTGAGAGCCTTTTGATCAAATGTAGCTCCAGTTAACTCCATCACATCCTTTTTCTTCACAAAGTTCAATACAGGTATAGGTTTGGTGGCACAAGAGCTAGTAACTTCTTGTATGACTTCCTTAGCTATCAAACCAGGCATGTCGGTCCATATAAATTTTCATGCACTCTACTTAATTCTATTCTCACATACTTAGTTTCATCATCATAAATGAAGCATGGAAACCATTTCCATACATCTAGTTTCTTCTTCACTAGGTTTTCATATTTAGGTTTGATGTTGAAATCATCTCTAATCAATTGATCTATCCACATGTCTTTGAATCTTATGTGGTTATAATCTTCCATTTTCCTGTGAATGTATGCCCTAGTGTCTTCTATAGGAAAAACCCTATATGGAATACTCAAAAAATATTTGAGCGAGTGATTCTCAAATATCTTCATGGGACATTTCTTGAATTTCAGTCTTGATTTCTCACTCACATTCACTACAATAGGTGTATCCATTTCTATTGAATTAAAATGCTTTGAAGAACAAACTCTATTTTATCTTTGGACAATGGTAAATACCTTTTTATTGCTCAACAAGAACTAGGGTTTGGATACTCTTCACAAATCACCTTCGAACTCTTGAATTCACTTCAGTTTGCTTTGCTCACTCCAAATGCATAAAAGTGAAAGAAATCAACAAAGAATAGGTATATAACCCTTTGATTCTACCCTAATTCATATGTAATATACCAAAAAATAAAGCTGGTAAAAATATTATCTATACAACAGTAAACCCTAAACCGCTCCACAAATCTCCACAATTGCATATTTGTTTTCAGTGTCTTCTCCAAAATATCCAAACTATCCATCTCCATCTCATATCTTTGTGCCAATCCATGACACCATATATCGGTAGGGAGTTATTTCATTATCTATTATAGCTCCCCTAAGCCAATGCTTAGGTTCAATTCTCAGAGAAGTTATTTTCATTGAAGGGTGGTACAAATTCATTTATAGTCTTTGATTCTTCCTTGTTCTCAGGCTCCTCTTTCTTTCTCCATTTTTTTTCCATTTTCTTCTTTACTTCAATCAGATCAATCTTTTTAACTGTTTCATTTCTCTTTATGGGATTATCCTTGTATTTTTGCTTCTACAGAATCTAGCAATATGTCTTGGTCTATTGTAGTTGTTGCATAAGACATTTCTTTGAGCATTATTCCTTTCATTCATTTTGAATCTACATTGATTAGCCTTGTGTCCAAATCCATAGCATGTATAGCAATAACCACTAAAATATTGAATCATTCTACCATTGTTATATGCATTCATCATTTGACTTCTGCATTCATTTTCTCCATGCCCAAACTTCTTGCATGTAAACCATTGAATAGTAAAGGATGGAACATTCTGATTCATTTTGCTTCTACATTCCATTTCTCTATGTCCAAATTTATTGCAATAATAACAAATACCATTAAAAGATGAGTACCTTTGAGCATTTGGTTGTTCGATAGAGGGTATTCTAGCATTGTTTCTTTGCTTCCAGAACTTTCCATTGTTCTTCTTGTGTTTAGTCTTCTCTAGTTCACTGGTCTTCTTTGCATTAGGTCTATGATCTATTTTTGAGCTTTCTCCTTTTTCAAGTCCCAAACCACCTTTGTCTTGATATGCTTTCTGACCTGCAATTAACTCATCAAGCATTGTAGAACTTGTATTGAATTTGTCCTCATGAATTCTTTCTTTCTTTAGATCCGATCTTAGATTTACCACTTCTTCTCCAAGCCTTGTGCATTCTTTAGTTTTTATTTTTACCATTACATTCAGACATTCCTCAATTATTTTCTTTTCTTCCACTTGCACTTTCAGTTCGGTGATGTTCTCATTTGGTTCTTTCAATTGTTAATTGACCTCCTTATGTCTTTCTCTAAACTTCTTGATTTGATCTTTCAATTTTTTAATGTAGACATTTTCTTCTTTAATATTTTCCTTTAGGTCTCAATTTTCATCTTTAATTTTTTCAAGGTCTTCAAGAGCATCTTCGAGTTCTCCATATTTGTCAATTATGCAATCTTCTTCTATGTATCCAATAGCAGGAGTTACTTCTGGAGAAATAGGAAAATTTCTATCAACCATGTATTCAATCTCCAAGATCTTCCCAAAGCACTCAAGATTCTTCCAAGGAACCATGCTCTGATACCAATTGTTGAACACTTAGAATACTAAGAGGGGGTGAATCAATATTCTTATAAACCATCCAATTACCAAAGCATACTTAGCAGTTATAATAAATGAAAGCATGAACAACCCATAACACACACAACACATGAACACTTGAATTTTTACATGGAAAATCCAAAATGGGAAAAACCATGGTGAGGATTATCTCATAATATGTTATAACCAATTACAAGATATTACACAAAGGCTCACTACCAAGTGGACTCACTGTCCAAGTGAACTCATTGTTCACAGAGAGAATAAAAATAGAAATAAATGGCTTCACGGCCAAGATTTGAATTGATAAAAATTGCATCTAACATATGTTGGATTAAATTCCTTTGAAGGTCAAGAAACTGACTTAAATCTTAGATTAAAAATCTCTATTGTGTTCTACATTCGCACACCTCTTTTCAACACTCGCAACTTTTTCATTCAACTCTACACAATCTCGTATCACTATTTACATTAAGATCGTGTACACAATTCTCTTCCATCATCACAAACTCAAAACAAACTTGTGTATATACCAAACTTGATCACAAACATTAATTAGGTCAGTCTGATTAGATGTAACCCCAAATCATACAAAATGTGCATTGTCGGCATCCAATTCAAATAAAATATGTCTTCACACCCAAACACATGTAGTGTAGGTTGACATGGACCTATAAGAGTTCCCTCTTCCATTTGCATCACATATTTAATCTTTTTAGTTCTTTATATACATTAGGTCAACTAGGCATAGGACTAAAAGAAAAAATACTCCAAATGATCATCACTATAGGACACGTGGACCTCAAAATATCATGCCAACTAGAAAATACAATTCTTTGAAACCTATTAACATTCTCTCAAAATCACAAGTTCTAACTCAAATTTGTGGACGAGTGTGAACCAATTAGGTTATAGCCACTACATAGAAAACTACGTAAACCATATATGTTGATCTAAATTATTACTTGCAACTTTCGAACCATTTATCTAAATCAAGCGAAATTCAGAATTAAGATGCTACTAATATTCATGAACAACATATTAGAGTCATAGAAGTAAATATGTATGGGCAAACCAATGTGGACCAAATTACCCGAGGGCACTATGTGTTGAATCTGTTGATGTAGACACTTAGAAAAATTACTTAATTGTTTTGCTATGTGAATCAAACTCTCTTACAAAATAACTCTTCTACAGGCATCCTTCATACTATTTTGACATCCATCATGTAGTTTTGACATCAATGACAACTCATTAATGACAATCTTCTTCACTCTTTCAATAATGATCCCCTTGGACCCCTCGTGGGGGGTCCCCCCCACACCCCCGTGCCCTATCAACAATACCTTATGTAATTGCAAGGTTGAAACATATTTTCCTAACACAAACTAGATACATAATTGAAACTTGGCATAATCTAGTTCAAAGATTCTAAGAAGATCAAAAATCACCCCATAGTGAAAAACTAAAACCTCCAACACTCCATTACGTAAGAATCTAATTTCCCATGAAACACTTGACTCAAAAAGATCATTTATTCTACCTTGTAGCTAATGAGACATTTCATCAAAAAAACTACATGTATTCCTATTTTCCTTCACATTTTTTGTATGTCAGCTTACCAAATATTTAAAAATGCTTCTCACATGCTATTATACAATATTCATAGGCATCAATATATGTCTCTATTTTTACAATCATTAAATGAATCACTACAAAATAAAAATAATTCACTACAATTATTTAATGGTCCCCATTGTTGGAGTGACAAAGGTATATTACCTATATAGTTTCACTTTAGGTCCAATTCACACTAGCTTAAGATTAATTAGGTCATGTGCTTTTATGTCGCATGTGATAAGATTAAGACACATTTCAAGTTCTTATTCTATCCTACAATTTCATTTATGATTTCCAAATAACTCTATGGATTGATATTTTATTATGACTCCTTGCTAGTATCCCTTGAATAAAATTCTTTATAGGTCGATTGGAAGGATTGAAGTGATTGAATTGATTAGATTGAATGGGTTTTATCTTATACTATGAAGGATTTTGTGATGGACTTGTGCAAATTGATAAGGTTGATAATTATTTATTTAACATTTAGAATTGGTCAAGAAAATCTTGGTTTTGATATGAAGGACCCTCTTATGCTAGAATGGTTTCTTCTTGATAAGGGTTAACACATGGAACATTTGGATTATGAGATTCATTGGTTGATGAATTAGGACATGAGGAATTGATATGCACTTTGATGGATGAGGGATATTTTGGATAGATGGAGGGTCTAATGGATTATGGTGTTGAAATTTTTGGGGAGATTGTTGGAAGTTGGCAATATGAGCATGAGAAAGTAGAAAAGGTAAATAACAATGCATTATAGTGTTGTAATTGATGTCAACATTGTAACTATATGTGAAAATTTTGGTTATAGACCATTTTGATTAGTTATAATAGGTTTTTGAGTTGTTGAGGAATAATTTTTTGCAAGATGGTTTGATCTGAAAAAGTAAGTTATGTTGGAAGTTGACTATGTGTCAATTCAGCTAATTCAAGGTAACAATACATCTATTTTTGGGTTTGCAAGAATCCGCAAATGAATGTTTCACTCTATGCTTCTAGAATTATTATTTTTAGATGTTACTTTTATCTAATTCCAATATTTCATCATTTTTTGACAAGTGGTTTGAAAGATATGAGTAACAGAGTTTGGCCTAGAAAATTACAATTATTCTCTACTCAGTGCATTTGTGTGGGAGATTATACACTTCTCTACAGTTGAGTTTTTTGGCTTTGTGCTTTAGAGGGTAAGTTTCCAGATGGAAATAGAGTATGGATTCCAATTGGCATTGAGTTTTGAGTTCCACGTGTTTGCATGTGGATACATAGTAGAAGGATTTTGTCATTAGGTCTTATGTCATGCCAACCTAATAGGTTTGAAGGTATATGAAGGCTAAATAAGTATTGTGGTCTTATGTGAGATCTATTATAGGTTCATGTCTACCTATTTTAAGTTGTTTTGAGTTTTAAATCTTGGCATGAGATATGTATGCAAGTTTTGGAACTGACAAGCTATATATTGGGTTTTACATCTAATTAGGCCAACCTAATTGATGTTAGAGTTGATACGAATATCTATTTTAGATCCTTTTGGTGTTTTGGAGTGTGACATGAGTATATGATGTGTAATGTGAAGATCCTACATGCGAATATTATCAAAGAAGTGTGAATTTAAGCTATGAATATTGAGTAGAATATTGAAATGATGTGAATGCAAATGAAAGCAAAGTGTTAGATTTGAATCAAATGAAGTGTGTAAAATGAATTTATTGAGCTTCATTGGGACTATATTTTATGCATATGAAATATGCAATTGTAACAGTTCAAAATAGGCTATGAGCCACCTCTCTTTTTTCTTTTATCTATGGGCAGTGAGTCCACTTGGATAGTGAGAACTTCTATAAATATACTATAACTGGTTAAATATATTTTGAGCTAATCCTCACATGGTTTTTCCCATTTTGGGTTTTCCATGTAAAAAATCCTAGTTTTCACGTGTTATGTGATGTCGTGAATGTTTCATGCTTTCTTTCTTTATTATAGTTGAATATTCCTTCGTAATTGGATGTTTAATGTTTGAATGGTTTAAGAGAATACTGATTCACCCCCCCCTCTCAGTATTTTGGGTGTTCAATAATTGGTATCAAAGCTTGGTTCATTGAAAGGAGCTTAACTACTTTGGAAAGGTCTTGGAGGTTGAACACATGGCTGATAGAAAAGTTACAATTCCTCTTGGAAGAGATTCTTGTTGGTGGATTCATAGAAGAAGATTGCATGCTAGATAAATACGGAGAAATCAAAGTTTCCCTTGAAGACCTTGAAAAGAATAAAGAGTAAAATAAATACTTGAAAGAAAATATCAAAGAAGAAAATTAATGCATCAAAAAATTGAGAGAGAAAATCAAGAAGTTTAGAGAAAGGAATAAGAAATTCAATGAATAATTGAAGAAAACAAGTGAATCCATCATTGGTCCAAAAGTTCAAGTTGAAGAAAAGAAAATAATTGAAGAATTTTTTCAAATGTAATGGTGAAAATAAAATAAGAGGAATGTACAAGGCTTGAACAAGTGGTAAATCTTATATTAGATTTGGAGAAAGCAAGAAGTCATGAAGAAAAATTCAAAATGAGTGCTACAAATCTTGATGAGATTATTACAAATCAGAAAGGCTCTAAAGAAAAAGGTGGAGTAGGGTTTGAGATAGGATAAAGTTCAAAGTCAGATCAAACATCAAATACTAAAAAGAATCTTGAAGATAAGAACAAAGGAAAGATCCAAAATCAAATAAATAAATCCAAAAGACCACCGATAAGACAACCGAATGCACAAAGGTACCCATATTTCAATGGTTTTTGTTATTCTTGCAATAGATTTGGACATAAGGAAATGGAATATAGAAGTAAAATAAATCATAATGTTCCATCCTTTTCTGGTCAATGTTTTACATGCAAAAGATTTGGTCACAAAGCTAGTGAGTGTAGAAGTCAAATGATGAATGGTTATAAAAATTATAGGATGATTTAATATTCCAATGGTTACTGCTATACATACAATGGATTTAGAAAAATATAATTAATGCAGATCTAGAATAAATGGAAGGAATATTGGTCAGAAGAATGTTGTATGCTATAATTGCAATAGACTTGAACACATTGCTAAGTCTTATAGAAGCAGAAATACAAGGAAATATAATTTAGTAAAGAAGAATGAGCAAGTAAAAAAGGTGGATCCATTAGAAAAAAAGAAGGAAATGGAAAATATTTGGAGAAAGAAGGAAGATACAAAAGTCAAGGAAGAATCTATACCATCCTTCAGGGCAGATGTTTCCTCCAAAAACTAAGCTAAGAGTTATGGCTTAGGGGGGGATTTAATGGAAATATTTTGTGCCCTACCAAAGAAGAGGTGTTTTTGTATGAGCACAAAGATATATGATGAAGATCAAGATGCTTGATCTATCGATGAAGATTGCAGAAGAAAAAATCTTAATGTGAAAGTTTGTGGAGCTTCAAAAGTTGACTGTGTATATAGATGAAGGGTTGAAAACTTTATTGTTTGAAGCATTCAATGCAAAATTAAGTCAGATCAAAAGGTTATAAATGATTTCACTAAGGAAAATTCATTTAATAAAGGTATTCAAGAATGAATAGAGTAGCGAGGAAAGAATTCAAAGTGATCAAGGCGAATTGAGATTCAGTGCATTGAAACCCTAATTCAGAAAGTGAAGAAAAAGGTATTTACAAATATATTTATCCTAGTCTTCGAAGAACTTTGTTAGAAAATAAGTTTGAATCTATTTTACAATGGCTACACTGAGGGTTGTCAAATTAATAGAGAAACCACAACCTAAACTCAAGAAATATCCCACAAAATCCATAGAAGATGACCTGTTAGGTGCATTTTCTCATATTCCTTATGGGGTTTTGCCAACTGAGGATATTAGGATCTATATTTATGGGAAAATGGATGAATAACCTCACACTAAGCTAAGAGATTTATGGGAAAATGAGCTAATTGGAGAATATTTCACCCTAAAACTAGAATATAAAAACCTAGTTGCTAAGAAAATTGATGTATGGAAATGGTTTATGAACTTTTGTTATGATGCCAACTAGGTTAGAATGGCTTTGAGGAAAATACTTGATCAGTTTGTTTGGAATGATATGTCTAGTGTGATAACTAAGGAAGTGATAAGAGAGGTTACCGGTCTATGCTCCACCAAACCCATTCTTGTTTTGAAATCTGTCAAAAATGAAGTGGTTATAGAACTTACTGGTGCTACTTATGACAAGAGAGCCCTAACCATCAATACTATTAGAATTCCTACTGTTAAAGGTATGTTGCAATGGTTATTGGATACAAGATCTATTTTACCAATGGGGAAAATTCAGTGTCTGCCATTACAATTAATGTGGCATATGAAATGGTTGAAAAGGGTGCAAATTATGATCTTTCAAATTTTCTTAGGAAAAAATTGATGGAGAACCTAAAGAAAACAAAGTAAAAAAGTATGAATTTAAATATGGCACTTTGGTTATGTGTTTGTTGTTTTATTTCTTGAAGGAGGTTCTCGGAACTTGAAGTGTAACCTAGTTGAAAGGAAGACTAGTTACCCACCAGATTGCAGATTTCATGAGAAGTCTTGAAGATGCTAAAGCACAAGATGAGGCTCCTGCTACTTTCTTTGCAGTATTTCAAAGGAGAATGCATGAAAGAGAAAGAATCCCAAGGAAAATAGTTGAAAAATACAAGAATGACATCACATTTTTGGTGTGTACAGGTGAATATATTATGGAGGAAATGGAACCAAGAACTATATGGGTTCCTAAATTAGGATATGAGGTTACAGAGGTAGATATTGTTGGTTTTTCTAACATTTTGTTGAATAGTCCCAAAGACACCACAAAAGCAAGATATGGCACACATGAGGAGAAATCCATGGAAGTCCACATGGAATAGAGGAAACCATGGATAAAGAAAAAGTTTGATAAAATGGTTGACCAATATGCATAGGAAATGGGTATTCCAACAGAGAAAGTGTAGTATGTGAGGAAAAAATATAAGGCAGAGTCAAGTGGTTCAAGAGAAACCATAAGAAGATCTGGTAGAATAGCTACCACTCCTACTATCCAGAACTCCTCTAGGAATGTACCTTTTGTTGGAGATAAGAGGAAAACAACTTCTAGTCTTATGATGAGGGAGAAATACCCTCCAGTTGTGCAAACTACAAGAGCTAAGAAGAAAATTGCTACGAATGCACCACTTGTTGCCCCTGTCAAGAGAAGAGTAAAGCAAAAATCTATGAGAGAAAATGTTACAAGTGTAAATGTTGTAGAAGAAGAAGAAGAATTGGAAGAAGGACCATAGTTGGTCTGGAGAAGGAGAAGTGATGCTTCAAAAGGTGAAGCTAGTGCCAAAAGAAGAAGGTTTGGCATTATTGACACTGAGAGTGAAGAGGCAATCAAGGAAGAAAAGAAGTTTGTTATCCACATGAGGAAAGAAGCTTCCAAAAAGGTGTCACTAGAGAAAAAGAAGAAGAAAATAGATACAAGTCAAAAGAAGACTTTGGGTGAAAGAAAAGAAAAAGAACAAATAGAACCGATAAGGCCTCACTCACCTACAAAATTAGAGGCATTGTTCAATAGTATCCTATAGAATGAGATGTTAGAGGAGACTGTTGGAAATATGGAGTCTTGTAACATGAGCATGAAGTGAATATGGATTGATCTAGATGTTCTTGTGTTTTCATTGATGTCAACATGGTGACAATAATATGGGAAGCTTATTTGGTACATCGGAAGCTAATCTCTACCATAAGTGTTCTTTACTAATAAACTAGTGTGTTGGTTCTTGAGTCTGAAATTCACCAAAAGAAAAGATATGATTCTGATATCTTAACCGTGTTATCATGACTCATTCAAACAACTATATCCTAAATCTTGAGAAGTTTTGTGTCGAGAGCATAAAGTTATCATTGGCAGATTCTAACTCTGTACTCTACAGTTATTTCTCTACTCTGCATATCTATGTGGGAGACTCCACATTTTCTTAAGGAGAACATTCTAATGTTGCAGTTCTAATGGTGGCCTCTATGATGGTAATGTGATAAGAAACTAATATAATATAAAATCCATAAGGTATTTTCTTTTAGAATTGTATGTTGGTTTGGAGTTTTTGTGGTTAAGTCCTAGTCTTGGTTGACCTAACATATGCCATACATTAAGAATACTAGATATAATTTGTGGATGCTTTCTATATATCTACATCAACTTGATATAATGCACTACATGGATAAAAATGTTTTAAATCATATATGGTGCCACCAAGAGTTTTTTTTATTGTTTTTCTTTCATCTAATTAGGCCGACCTAATTGATGAATGAGATATACTTGTATATATAAGATTATTTAAAGGAGAAAATATGATGGTGGTGTGTGTGTGAGGAGAAAGAGTAAAGGTGTGAATATGGAAGAAGGAAGAGAAGTGTGGTGAAGTGTGAAGAGGATTAAAGGATGTGTGAATATGTGAGCCTAAATGCGTTATTAGTTAAGGATCAAAACAAATTTGTGAGCGACTGTTGTGAGAAGTAGTACTTCTTATTTCAAAGCTTCATTAGAACTAAACCCTACACACATAAGGTGTATTCTATTAGTTCACACTCTTGGAAATGAGCCATAACTCTTGTATCTTGGTGGTCATCCATCTTTTGTATTCAGGTTGTGAGCCTTTCAAGGATAGTGAGTCCTAGTAGTGAGCCATGTAATATTTTATATCTAGATATAATATATTGTGAGTTAAACCTCACCGTGGTTTTTCCCATTTTTTGTTTTCCACGTAAAAATCCTAGTGTTCATGTGTGATGATGCATTGTCTTGTTTTCATGTTCTCTCTTGTTGATTCAGTTAGATATGTGATTATGTTTAGATGGATTTTATTTGAATGGTTTTAAGGAATACTGATTCACCCCCCCCTCAGTATTTCAGATAGTCAACAGAGACCACAAATCTTTATAAATATGTAGATGAGGTGGATAAGGCCACCATCATTGAAGTTATAGTCAAGTACATTTTTTTTCTTGAGGTTGATATGAGGAATATTAAGAAACATATTCCTATAGATTTATGGAATATTTTGCTAGAAAGAAGGAAAGAAGTTGTGGAAAAAGAAGCAAGGCTTAAGGAAGAAGCATTGGAAAGAATAAGTGCTCCTCTCTCTGAGGATTATAGAGAAACCTTGGCCACGGTATTTAGCAAATATCTAAGAACTAAGCAAAGGGTGACTACCCTTATGGGAAAAGATCAAAGTGATATTGAAAGGCTTAAGAAGGAAAGCAATGAAAAAGCTAAGGAGATTACACAAAAGTTGGGAAAGATATTAGAAGATAGGGAAGAAGTGAATGTTAAAAACCCTTACTTCAAAATAAGATAATGAAGAAGAGGTTCATATAGATGATGCTCAACATGAGCATTATGCAAATAAAGAAGCTACAAAGGACAACACACCTCCAGAAGTAGAGAACATGACAGAAAGAAATGTTGAGGATGCAATGATCGAAGAAGACATTGTAAAGGAAGACATTGCTCCTCCTTCGGTACAAGAAGATGTTACTGCTTTGATCAATACAAAAATACTTATAGAGGAAGAGAATACAAATAAGGATGATAAAGAAGAGAATTTTTATGCAAAAAAATAATAACATGAAAAGGAATGTGAAGATAAGAATAAGGATGCATCCAGAGATGTGCAAACAGAAAGAGAGAAACCAATAGACTCTAGAAATACTAAAGAAAAGAGCTCAAAAGGAAAGATTTTGGAAACAAAAAAAGGTTTTTGGTGAATATTCTAGCTCCTTTGGAGATTCCTTGAAAAATATTTTTTTGTAGCCCAAGTTCCAACCTATTGTTTCATCACAACTGCTACAATTGTCAATGGAACAAGGCAGTGTAGATCTGGATAAGATCTCTCCCCTTCATAAGCTACAATTAGGAGATATTTTTCATGTATCTGTAAGAAAAGATATTATTGAGACACACCATATTTGTGGTGAACTAATGGAAGAAGCGGTGAAAGCACTTCAAGAGACCATACCCAATGAAAATATTGACACATCACTATCTAATATAGAAAATTTGAAACTATTTAATTCTTTTAAGGTTTATGCATCCATACTGAAAGAAGTAGAGAAAAAAGTGGAAAAGAGAATCAATGATAAGAAAATGCTCAAAATTACTAAGAAATGTGCCATTGCACATAAAAAAAATTATAATTTTTGAAGGATGTTGAAGGGTGTGTGCATGAGGCAAAGGCTCTATATCGATATGGCATGAAGTAGCCCAGAGCCACATAGAGCTTAAGGAAGGAGACAAACTCTATTAAGTCTCAAATCAATACTACCTCAAGTGCCTATGATTGAGCAATTTACTTAACTATAGAAATGAGGAATGTAATAGAATACATGCATAAGAAATTATTTCAACTACAAGCCCAAAAAGAACACATCATTCTACAATTTGGAGAATTAAGGGATCTTTCCAATTCCAAATTTATACTTATTTAAAAAGCTCTTTTGAGTGTGGACAAATCCAAGCAGATGAATCTGGTACTTGGCACTCTGGAAGAAGGAGAAGAATTACTGGTAGAGTTTGAAACATAGTGTAGATTTCTTATAGAAGAAAAGAGAGAATGGGAAGAAGGCAAGCAAGCTTGGCAATATCATTTGTAAAAGTTGTAGGCATCAACCATCTCCAATTGAAATATTTCTCACTTTGTATGCATTTCAGTATTTATGTGCATATTCAGACTATATAGTGCTCTTTTCAAGTATAATTTTCAGTTTTTTTATTTGGTACATGACTCATGGGGAGTCAATGCATTCTTTTTAGTTTGTATATATGCTTACATTTCCCAAGGGGAATTCTAGTGAAACTCATAACTGTTGTATAGGTGCCCTTTTCCCTTGATGTTCAAGGAGGAGAATGTTTTGGATATCTTCACATGTTTCCATCAATTAAAAAGGGGGAGATTTTTGTTGCAAGTATGAAGTTGTTTTCATTGATGTCAACTATGTGTTGAGGAAGATTGTTGCATGATGAAGATGTTGAGGATATTGAGAAAATTGTGAATAAGAGGGAAACAAGTTGTTACAGTTTGTGTGCATGTATAATTGAGATATTGAGGAACTGTTGTGATTAAATGGAGATATCTTTATGTTGAAGTGTGTTGGAATGATGTAGTGTGCTAAGATGATGTCTCTGGTACTTGGTTTCCAAGTGCTTTTGAGAAAAATTGATAAACAGAGAAAACATTGTTGTGTAAGTGTTCAAAGCATGCTCCAAGATGTGCTCTATGTTTCTTCTGCATTGATCATATTCCTATGTGGATCTAATATTCTGTTCAAGGTTGTCAGTAGTTGCTATATCCAAAATTTTGGTTTGTGGATCGTTGTGCAAAGTGAGATATGTTCACTAGTGTGTGAACCAGTTTTTTCAATGGGGTTTTTTGTTGTCTAGGATAAATGTGTTTGATCCACATTTCTTTGTAGTTTGGCTTTAGGTTGTGTGGATCTAGAAAATTTCTTTTAATGTTTTTGTCCTTCATAATTCAAGATTTCACTTGATTTGGTATAGTACGATGTGTGTTTCATGTGTCAGAGTGTGTATGGGGTTAACCAGATGTTTTGGGTTGAAGTATTTTTATGATGCAAGTTTGGATGAAGTATTTTTTGGATCTTAGGTGGTTCATGGATTATTCCATATCATGTTCAAGTGAATTTTTTTGTTCAAAAGTTTTGAATTGATTTAAGGAAGCATGCACTTAATGTTTTATGGCGTTTAGCACAGGTATTGGCCCACTTGGTATTAACACTACATGTGAAGTTTATGAAAGTGTGTTGAGGTGTGTTAGGATTAATTTGGGTCCTAAATAAGGATTTATATGGGTCACCTTCATTCCTATCCACCATGGGAATGTTTGGGTGTTGACCTAATTTGAAATTTTAAATGTAATGGATTTTTTTGACCCTGGAGAAGGTTTTCATGGTTGAGGATGATATAAATAAGAGTTGTGTTGTTGTACGATGAAAGAGAGAGGAAAGATAGATGTGAGATAGATGCAAGTGATGAATGTGGTGCAAATTTCTGAAGTGTAGATTTGAATTTGAGCAGAACAATGAAAAATTCAAAGTGTTAGATTATTAAAGGCAGTGAGTTGAATGTTTCTGCGATCTTTCATGAAAGGTTGTAAAAGTATAGGAGAATTTGTGGTGGATTCCGTATTGCATTGAGAATTTTTTCTCTATGTAACATTTCTCATCTATCTTCTTTGTTTCTTTATGTGGTAGTGAGCCTTTTTGGAAAGTGTGTCCTATTCTAGCAGTGAGCCCTTGTATCATTTTTGCAATTACTTATATTGTGAGCTAATCCTCACTATAATTTTTCCCTCATTGGGTTTTCCACTTAAATATGGTGTTCTCTTGTGTATGGTGTTGTTATTTTGGTTTTTTTATCTACATTTCATGATTAATTACTTTGACAGAATAAGGGTTTAATAAATACATGTGGATTTGATTACTATTGAGGGTTTTGATGTTTTAACTTGCTACAACTTATTCACCCCCCCTCTCAGTTTTCTTGTTCATTCAAAAATTAGTATCAAAGAAAGTTTCCTTTGAGAAGAGCTTAACCACTTGGGGTAGATCTGGGATCATGAACAAGATAGATTTCCCTAGATTTGATGGCACAAACTATGCATTCTAGAAGATAAAAATGGAAGGATAACTGGCATCTCATGGATTTGAGATTAAAAAGGAAATAAAGACTCAATATGTTGCACCTCTGAATGGTCCAAGCACAATTAATGAGATCAAGTCACATGAGGTAAATGCTAAGGCAATATTTATTTCGGTAAATAGTCTTTCAAATTTTGAATCGGTTAAAATTATGAATCTTAAGACTGCTAAAGAAGTTTGGGACAAGCTAGAGAGAATTTATGAAGGAGATGACAAGGTTAAATAAGAAAAGTTGTAGAATCTGAAGGCACAATTTGAGACCCTGTGAATGTCTAAAGATGAAATAATTACAACCTAGATGCAGAGATTTGATGAGCTAGTAAGTGTTATGGGAGGTCTTGGTACACAAGTCAAAGAACCTAGAGTGGTAAAGAAAGTTCTCATAACTCTTCCTGATTCATATAGTGAAAAGGTATCTACTATTGAGGAAGTTTTAAATTTTAATACATATTCTAGAGATCAATTGATTGGTACACTAACTTCATTTAAAATGAGAAAACTTTGCTTGAAAAATGGTACAAAAGTTGAGACTACTTTCAAGGCTGGAAAATCAGAAAAGATTGAAGATTTAGATGGAGATGATCTTGATGATGTGTAAGATAACTTTGTAAGAAGGATGAAAAATGGAACTAGTATGTACAAAGTAAACTACCTTTCATTTTTTTTAACTATGGAGATATAGGTCATTATGCATCAAGATTTCCAAACAAAGTTGTGAACAATAAAAGTAAGGAGAACAAAGGAAAGATGATTAAAAGAAGTTACTATGAACTAGAGAAGATGTTGGTATTTCTGATGATGAATTTGATTATGGAGATGTTGATGAGAATGAATGATTTTTCTTGGCTTTAAAATATGAATCTAATTTTTCTAACTCTGAAAGTTGTGTGAAGGAAAGTGTTCTAGAGAAGGTTGAAGGTACTTTGGTTTCTACTTTTCATGTTAAACAAGATAAGAACTACTAGTTTTTTGAAAGTGGCTACTCTAATCACATGATTGGAGATAAAATTAAGTTTGTTAAACTTGAAAATTATGATGGAGGATTAGTTAAATTTGGAGATGATTCAAGACTTAAGATTTGTGGAATAGGTTCAATCAGTTTTAATGGCAAGGATAATACTAAAGATGTTTACTATGTTAAAGGTTTAAGGTATAATCTTTTGAGTGTTGGAAAAATGTGTAGCAAAGGATATAATCTTGTGTTTAAGGATGAAAGATGTGAGATCAGAAAAGGGTCTAAAACTATGATTGTTGTTGCTAAAAAGATAGATGGAAATATCTATCAACTTAAGGGTGTTGATGGTCATTTCTTTATGTATCAGATTAATGGCAGTTGGTTATGGCATCAGAGGATGTGTCACATAAACTTTAATAATTTAGTTAGAATCATTTTAGTTCATCTAGTAAGAGACCTACCAAGAATTACAAATCCTATCAAGTTATTTGCAAGAATTGTTATTTTGGAAAGAAAATAAGGAGTAGTTTTAAGGGAAAGAAACAATTTACTACCAGACTATTGGAATTAATTCATACAAATCTCTATGGTCCTACAAGGGTGAGAAGTCTTCAAGGTGACAGGTATTTTATGCTTTTGATTGATGATTACTCTAGAATGACATGGGTTACTTTACTTAGAGAGAAATTTGATGCACTAAATAGATTCAAAGCATTTAAAGATATGGTTGCGAATAGAATGGATTTGAAAATCAAATGTTTGAGTTCTGATAGAGGTGGAGAATTCACCTCCAATGAGTTTAACATGTTTTTTGAAGTTTGTGGAATAAAGAGGCACTTGTCTATCCCTATAACTCCTCAGTAGAATGGAGTGGTTGAAAGGAAAAACCAGATTGCTCAAGAAGCTACTAGAACTATGATGAAAGAATCAAGCCTACTAGAAGTCTACTAGAGAGAAGTGATTCGTACTGTTGTTTGCATACTCAACGGAGTTCAAGCAAAAGCTAATAGCACAAAGACTCCCTATGAGTTATGGTATGGAAGGATTCCTAATGTCAAGTACTTTAGAGTATTTGGAAGTAAGTGCTATATCAAAAGAGATGAAGAAAACTTAGGAAAGTTTGATGCAAGGTTTAATCAAGGTATCTTCCTTGGATATTCTACTAAAAGAAAATCATATAGATGCTACAACAAAAGGTTAAGAAAGATTAATGAAAGTGCAAAGTTAAGGTTGATAAAGATTTGTAGAATTTAATTGCTATAGATGGATATGTGTCAAATGAACCTACTTGTGAAGAAGAAGAAGAAGAAGAAAAATATAAGGAAAAAGAGTTACAAAATCAAGAGGAAGAAGCTTCGAAAAAGATCCCTAAGACCCCTAAGTATGTGCAAAAGAATCATTTTGAAGAATAGATCATTGGAGATAATAGGAAAGGAGTATTGACAAGAAGTAGAGCTACTGAAGATGAGGTAAATATATGTTTACTTTCTAAATTTGAACCTAAAATAGTGAGTGGGGCATGCAAATATGAACATTGGATGAAGGAAATGGAAGAACTTATGCAAATTAAGAAAAATTAGACTTGGGAATTGGTTCCTAGACCGGAAAATAAGAACATAATTGGAACTAAGTGGGTATTCAGAAAACAAATTGAATGAGAATGGAGAAGTGGTAAGAAATAAATCAAGACTTGTGTGTAGGGGTTACTCACAAGTGGAAGGAATAGATTTTGAGGAAACATTTGCTCTGATGGTTAGGATGGAAGCTATCATGATGTTTTTAGCATTTTCAGCATACAAGGACTTTAAATTTTATCAGATGGATGTAAATTACTACTTTTCTGAATGGTGAATTGGAAGAAGTCTACATGGAACAACAGGAAGGATTTCAATTGTCAAATCAACCGAATATGGTTTGTAAATTGAAGGAACTATATGGATTGAAGCAAGCTCTTAGAGCTTGGTATCCAAGATTGGAAAAATATTTGATACAACAACAATTCAGTAAAGGCACCACAGATAGTAATTTTTACTTCAAAATTGAGGAAGAAAAAATCTTGATAGTGGTTGTGTATGTGGATGAAATTATCTTTGGAGGAAATGAAGCTAAGTGTAAGAAATTTGCAGAAGAGATGCAGAAACAGTTTGAGATGTCAATGTTTGGGGAGATGATTTTTTTCCTTGGACTACAAATCAATTAAATAGATAAAGGAATTTTCATTTCATTGTCAAAGTATGTCAAAGTATGTCAAAGAGATGTTGAAGAAGTATGGAATGGAAGATTACAAACCAGTACGTACTCCTATGGTGACTAGTTGCAAATTGAGCAAGGATGATGATTCACCTAAGGCTTATTAGAGCAAGTATAGATCTATGATTGGTGGATTGTTATATTTAACTGCTAGTAGACTGGATTCCATGCATGCAATTTTTCTTGTGGCTAGATTTCAAAAAGATCATAAAGAGACACGTGTTGTAGTACAGTGAAGAGGATATTCAGATATTTAAAAGGAACTTTGGATTATGGCTTATGGTATCCTAAGGATATTGATTTCACATTAAGTGCTTATACAAATACAGATTGGGTTGGTTGTGTTCATGACCAAAAAAGTACAAGTGGTGGTGCATTATTTCTTGGATGTAGATTGGTGTCATGGTTAAGTAAGAAGCAAGATTCAGTTTCTTTATCCACTGCAAAGGATGAGTATATTGCAGCAACATCTTGCTACACACAAGTATTGTGGATGAAATGGACATTGAAGGATACCAAAGTATTGTATGATGATCCTATATCTATCTTTTGTGATAATAGAAGTGCAATTAACATTTCAAAGAATCCAGTGATGCATTCAAGGAAAAAGCATATATAATTTAGGTATCACTTTCTGAGAGAGAAGGTTATGGAGAATGAGGTGAATCTTGAATATGTACCTACAAAGAATCAGATTGCTGACATATTTACTAAGTCTCTTCTAAAGGATACTTTTGAGTATCTTTAGGAGAAGTTGGGGGTTATTTCCCCTCCTTCTTTGAACTAGATGCATATGGAGATGCATCAGTCCAGTGGATCTATGGATTCATCTCTTTTCTAGACTGATGTTGTGATGTAGAGCATGGTGGGCTTCAAAGGTCTTCAAAGACACAAACACTAATTTTTGAAAGATCACATAAGCATTCACAAATTCACTTCCATGAAACTTGGTTTCAAAGGGCTACAAAATACACCAAAATGTGACTTCAAGGCATTAAAATTTCAATGAACCTCTAATATACTTTAGACATTATAATATTCACTGAATTAAGCCAAATAAACTCCTTTTGAACACTAGTTCTTCCATACTTCCATTGTTCACACCCAAGACATCTATTTTCTTGTAGCATTCCACATGGACAAAATCGGGTGTATCTTTTAAACTAGATTAAATCTCCAAAAAAAATAAAAAATTCAAGAACTCATTATTGAGTACTTCAACATATCAAAAACTAAGATAAGGTTTTTTTGAAAAGAATTCCCTTAAAAATGATTGTCTCATTTTCAAGGAGGCCTAATTAGGCTAGTTAGGACAAGGGTTTATTGGATCTCTACACATTTGACCTAAAAACTCTTCACCAAAGGTTTAAAAAAATTGAATATGGTTTGAACATGCTTATTCAACCATCTCCCATTTAGTTCCAAAGTGTTTTTAACAAACCCTAGCTTCTAACCATGCATTCATGCTCAAAATCATGGAAAATCCATAGGGCAGCAATAAAACTCATGTAACTTGGCTTCCCCTACATCTACAAAAAAAAACAACATTGAAAAACAACCTAAACTAACCCATTCCACCAATTTACAAAGGTCTCCATTAGTGGAATGGTGATTTGTGCTCTTATTTGACTCTCAAACCCTTAAAATGAGGGTTTCTGGACTGCCCTAAAAAAAGTGGCTATAAAAAATTTTAAACTCAATGACATTTTCTCAAACTAGGAATTTTTGAAAGTTAACTCAAATCTTTATCAAACCAAATCAAAAAGAAAGCTTGAAAGTACTATATGGACCAGTACCATGCCTGAGAACAATAGGAAAATGTTAAAATCTACAAAATAGGGTACTTTTATTCAAAACCCTCTTCAAGATATAATCTCCTCTACTCTTTCTCACATTCAAAAGGCTTTTAAAACATGTCACAGTAGTTATATTTTATGCCCCTTCAGTTACAACGGACCAACAACCTTCCCTATACAAAATGACTCTTCAACTTCTTACATTTTTTGCATTTTGCATTTTTTACAACAATTGCAAGATTTGCATAATTTGACAACTTAACTATAAGACCCCATAGGAACCTAATAAAATGCTTCAAATACATTAAAATAGTCCCAAATATGACCTCTTTACAATCAAAACATGATGAAGACTCAAATTTTACAAAATGGCCTCATGGAGGCATAAGATTGGCATGGTGCCCTGCACCATACACCTGGCCTGGAAAAGACCTCAAGTCCCTTTGAGGACTGAGTTGCATCAAACTTGATTCTTCACACCTACAAACATACCTCTACCAATTTTTTCCTAGACTACTCCCTACCTTACTCTTATTGCACACTTGAACTCATTCACTTTCCTTTTTCTTTCACCTTGATTCAATCCACCTTCCAACTTCATTTATGTCTTCAATTTCTTTGCTCCAATAATCTCTTGTGCCATTAGACTTACAACCTACTGTTCTGATAGTATTTAACTACCCTCTAAGCTCTTTTCCAATCAAAGGACACAAGACTATCCTTACTATGATTTCACCATGCTTTTCTAAGCAACCTTGTCTCACTCCAATCAATTCATCCTTGACCTTATCTTGACCTAATTTTGTCATCATCTCATCATCTTTTCCTCCATCTATTGTCCTAGCATCTTCATGGTTTGTAATGGTTGCATTCTTCATGTGCTTTTCCTTAGATAGATACCCATCTCTCTCATTGCCTCATCACACAATCTCTCACAACATACCATCCATCTACCCAACAAAAGATCCTAGAAGATGCACCTCTACCCACTCTCTCTCTTAGTGGTTAACTCTCTCTGCACCTTCTCCCCAACTTAATCTCTATTGGAGGACAGTGATCATAGACTTCTTCCATGTTTGTAGCCAACACACCATCTCACAAATCTTTTTCTCTTTCAGCTTTAAGATGGACCACAAGCACCTACAACCAACACATTTCATAATCCACTAGATAGACCAGCTTTGATACTAATTGATGCAGAGCATGGTGGGCTTCAAAGGTCTTTAAAGACACACACACTAATTTTTGAAAGACCACTCAAACATTCACAAATTCACTTCCATGAAACTTGGTTTCAAAGGGCTACAAAATACACCAAAATGTGAATTCAAGGAATCAAAATTTCTATGAACCTCTAATATACTTTAGACATTACCATATTGACTGAATTAAGCCAAATAAACTCCTTTTGAACACTAGTTCTTCCATTCTTCCATTGTTCACACCCAAGGCACCTATTTACTTGTAGCGTTCCACATGGACAAAATTGGGTATATCTTTTAAACCAGATTAAATCTCCAAAAAAAAAAACATTTTCAAGAACCCATTATTGAATACTTCAACATATAAAAAACTAAGATAGGGTTTTTTTTGAAAAGAATGCCCTTAAAAATGACTCTCCCATTTTCAAGGAGGCTTAATTAGGCTAGTTAGGACATGGGTTTATTGGATATCTACACATTTGACCTCCAAACTCTTCACAAAAGGTTTAACCACATTAAATATGGTCTAAAAATTCTTATTTAACCATATCCCATTTAATTCCAAAGTCTTTTTAACAAACCCTAGCTTCTAACCATGCATTCATGCTCAAAATAATGAGAAATCCATTAGGGAAGCAATAAAACTCATGTAACTTGACTTCCCCTACATCTGTAAACATAACCAACATTGGAAAACAACCTAAACTAACCCATTCCACCAATTTACAAAGGTCTCCGTCGGTGGAATGGTGATTTGTGCTCTTATTTGACTCTCAAACCCTTAAAATGAGGGTTTTTGGATTGCCCTCAGAAAAGTGGCTCTAAAAAGATTTAAACTCAATGAAATTTGCTCAAACTAGGTTTTTTTGAAATTTAACTCAAAGCTTTATCAAACCAAATAAAAAAGAAATCTTGAAAGTACTGTACGAACTAGTACCACGCTTGAGAACAACAAGAAAATGTTAAAATCTTCAAAATATGGTACTTTTATTTAAAACCCTCTTCAAGATACAATCTCCTCTACTCTTTCTCGCCTTCAAAAGGATTTTAAAACATGTCACAATAGTTATATTTTCTTCCCCTTTAGTTACAACCGACCAACAACCTTCCCTATACAAAATGACTCTTCAACTTCTTACATTTTTTGCATTTTGCATTTTTTACAACAATTGCAAGATTTGCATAATTTGACAACTTAACTATAAGACCCCCTAGGAACATAATAAAATGCTTCAAATGCATTAAAATAGTCCCAAATATGACCTCTTTACAATCAAAACATGATGAAGACTCAAATTTTACAAAATGGCCTCATGGAGGCATACGATTGGCATGGTGCCCTGCACCATACACCCGGCCTAACAAAGACCTCAAGTCCCTTTGAGGAATGAGTTGCATCAAACTTGCTTCTTCACACCTACAAACATACCTCTACCAATTTTTTCCTAGACTACTCCTTGCCTTACTCTTGTTTCACACTTGAAATCATTCACTTTCCTTTGTCTTTCACCTTGATTCAATCCACCTTCCACCTTCATTTCCATGTTCAAGTTCTCTGCCCCAATAATCTCTTGTGCCATTAGACTTACAACCTATTGTTATGATAGTATTTAACTACCCTTTAACCTCCTTTCCAATCAAAGGACACATGACTGTCCTTACTATGATTCCACCATGCTTTTCTATGCAATCTTTCCTTACTCCAATCAATTCATCCTTGACCTTATCTTGACCTGCTTTTATCATCCGCTCATCATATTTTCCCCCATCTATTGTCCTATCATCTTCATGGTTTGTAATGGCTACATTCATCATGTGTTTTTCCTCAAACAGATACCCATCTCTCTCATTTCCTCATCACACAATCTCTCACAACATACCATCCATCTACCCAACAAAAGATCCTAGAAGATGCACCTCTACCCACTCTCTCTCTCAGTGGTTTAATTCTCTCTACACCTTCTCCCCAGCTTAATCTTTGTTGGAGGATAGTGATCACAAACCTCTTCCATGTATGTAGCCAACACACCTTCTCACAACTCTTTTTCTCTTTCAGCTTTAAGATGGACCACAAGCACCTGCAACCAACACATTTCATAATCCACCGGATAGACTAGATCTGATACCAATTAATGCAGAGCATGGTGGGCTTCAAAGGTCTTCAAAGACACACACGCTAATTTTTGAAAAATCACTTAAACATTCACAAATTCACTTCCATGAAACTTGGTTTTAAAGGGCTACAAAATACACCAAAATGTGACTTCAAGGAATTAAAATTTCTATGAACCTCTAATATACTTTAGAAATTATCATATTGACCGAATTAAGCAAAATAAACTCCTTTTGAACACTAGTTCTTCCATTCTTCCATCGTTCACACCCAAGACACCTATTTGCTTGTAGCATTCCACATGGACAAAATTGGGTGTATCTTTTAAACCAGATTGGATCTCCAAAAAAAAATGCATTTTCAAGAACCCATTATTGTGTACTTCAATATATTAAAACTATGATAGGGTTATTTTGAAAATAATTCCCTTAAAAATGATTGTCTTGTTTTCAAGGAGGCCTAATTAGGTTAGTTAGGACATGGGTTTATTGGATCTCTTCACATTTAACCTCCAAACTCTTCACCAAAGGTTTAAAAACATTAAATATGGTCTAAAAATTCTTATTCAACCATCTCCCATTCAATTCCAAAGTCTTTTTAACAAACCCTAGCTTTTAACCATGCATTCATGCTCAAAATCATGGAAAATCCATTAGAGAAGCAATAAAACTCATGTAACTTGACTTCCCCTACATTTGCAAACACAACCAAAATTGAAAAACAACCTAAACTAACCCATTCCACCAATTTACAAAGGTCTCCATTGTTGGAATGGTGATTTGTGCTCTTATTTGACTCTCAAACCCTTAAAATGAGGGTTTTTGGATTGCCCTCATAAAAGTGGCTCTAAAAAGCTTTAAAATCAATGAAATTCACTCAAACTAGGTTTGTTTGAAATTTAACTCAAAGATTTATGAAACCAAATCAAAAATAAATCTTGAAATTATTGTACGGACTAGTACCATGCCTGAGAACAACAAGAAAATGTTAAAATCTGCAAAACAGGGTACTTTTATTCAAAACCCTCTTCAAGATACAATCTCCTCTACTCTTTCTCACCTTCACAAGGATTTTAAAACATGTAACATCAATTACCTTTTCTACCCCTTCAGTTACAACTAACCAACAACCTTCCCTATACAAAATGACTTCAACTTCTTACATTTTTTGCATTTTGCATTTTTTACAACAATTGCAAGATTTGCATAATTTGACAACTTAACTATAAGACCCGCTAGGAACCTAATAAAATGCTTCAAATACATTAAAATAGTCCCAAATATGACCTCTTTACAATCAAAACATGATGAAGACTCAAATTTTATAAAATTCCCTCATGGAGGCATAAGATTGACATGGTGCCCTACACCATGTTGGTGGCTACCTCTCAGGGGAAGTAGGTAGTGTCATGTGTTGTCATTATTGCAGAGTTGTTGATTTGGTTGGGTAAACTCCTCAAGGGGAGTATTCAAAGAAAGTATCTTGGTTCGGTGTCAAAGGGGGAGAACAATGCAAAATACCTAGTCCTTTTCCATTGATGTCAAAGGGGGAGAAAGAATCATGTGAAAAAATTTATCTACACAGGGGGAAATAAAAGAGAGAAAATCATGAGAGAGTATGTTCAGAGCTATTGCATTTTCTTTGATGTTTTTTCACATCATGTGTTGCCGTCAATGAAAAAGGGGGATATTTTTGCAAGTATGAAGGTTTTTTCATTGATGTCAACTATGTGTTGAAGAATATTGTTGCGTGATGAAGATGTCAAGGATATTGAGAAAATTGTGAATAAGAGGGAAATAGGTTGTTGCAGTTTGTGTGCATGTATAGTTGAGATATTGAGAAAGTGTTATGAGTACATGGAGCTATCTTTTTGTTGAAGTGTGTTGGAATGAAGTAGTGTGTTGATATGATGTCTTTGGTACTCGGTTTCCAAGTGCTTTTGAGAAAATTCGATATACAAAGAAAACAGTGTTGTGTAAGTGTTCAGAGCATGCTCTGGGAGATGCTTTATGTTTCTTTTGTGTTGATCCTATGCTTGTGCGGATCTAATATTTTGTTCAAGGTTTTTAGTAGTTGTTATATTCAAAATTTGGGTTTTTGGATCGCTGTGCAAAGTGAGATATGTTCACCAATGTGAAACAATTTTTCAGTGATGTTTTCTATGGTCTAGGAGAAATGTATTTTCTCTATGTTTCTCCATAGTTTGAATTCAGGTTGTGTAGAATTGGTAATTTTATTATAATGTTTGTATCCTTCAAAATTCAAGGTTTCACTTGATTTTGTACATTATAGTGTGTTTTCCATGTGTCAGAGTGTGTATGAGGTTAACTGGATGTTTTGGGTTGAAGTATTTTTATGATGCAAGTTTGGATGAACTCTTTATTGGATCTCAAGTGGTTTGTGGATTGTTCTAGATTGTGTTCAAGTGATTTTTTTTGTTTGGAATTTTTGGATTGATTTAAGGAAGCATGTACTTAATGTTTTATGGTGTTTAGCATGGGTATTGGTCGACATGGTGTTAACACTACATGAAAAGTTTATAAAATCATGTGAGGTGTGTCAAGATTAATTTGGGTCCTAACTAAGGATTTATATGGGTTGCCTTCATTCCTATCCACCGCAAGAATGTTTGGGTGCCTACCTAATTTGAAAATTTAAATGTAATGGATAGTTTTTGACCTTGGATAAGGTTTTCAAGGTTGAAGATGATATAAATAAGAGTGGTGTTGTTATAATATGAAAGAGAGAGGGAAGATAGATGTGAGATAGATGTGAGTGATGATTTTGATGCGAATTACAAAAGTGTAGATATGAATTTGAGCATAGCAGTGTGAAATTCAAAGTGTTGGATTCCTAAAGGTAGTGAGCTGAAGGTGTCCTCAATATTTCATTCAAGACTGTGAAATTTTTGGAGCATTTTTTGTGGATTCCATGTTGCATTGAGAAGTTGTTCTTTGTGTAAAATTTCTCTTCTATCTTCTTTGTTTCTTTCTATGGCAGTGAGCCTTGTCTATGAGCCTTTTGGATAGTGTGTCCTATTCTAGAAGTGAGCCCTTGTACCAATTTTTCAATTACTTATATTGTGAGCTAATAATCACTTTGGTTTTTCCCTCATTGTGTTTTCCATGTAAATCTGGTGTTCTCTTGTGTATGGTGTTGTTATTTCAGTTTTTGTTATCTACATTTCATGATTAATTACTTTAACAAAATAAGGGTTTAATGAATACATGTGGATCTGATTACTATTGAGGGTTTTTATGTTTTAATTTGCTACAACTGATTCACCCCCCTCTCATTTTTATTGTTCATTCAAAAATTATTGGAAGTTGGCAACATGAGCATGAGGAACAAGCAAAGGTAAATAATGATGCATTGCAATGTTGTCATTGGTGTCAATATTGTAACTTATGTGAATATTTTGGTTGCAAACCATTTTGATTAGTTCTAATAGGTTTTTTAGTTGTTGAGGAAGACTTTTTTTCAAGATGGTTTGATCCCAAAAAGTAAGTTGTGTTGGAAGTTGACTATGTGTCAATTTGACTAATTCAAGGTAACAATGCATCTGTTTTTGGGTCCGCACCAATCTATAAATGAAGGTTTCACTTTGTGCTTCTAACATTGTTTTTTTGGATGTTATTTGTATCTAATTCCAAGGTCTCATCATGTTTTGAAAAGTGGTTTGAAAGATATGAGTAGTAGAGTTGCAAATTACAGTTATTCGTTGTGTAGTGCATTTGTGTGGTAGATTCTGCACTTCTCCATGAATGAGTTTTTGGCTTTGCGCTTTTGAGGGTAAGTTTCCAAATGGTAGTAGAGTATGGATTCCAATTGGAATTTAGTTTTTATTTCCACATGTCCACATTTGGATACATAGTAGAAGGATTTTTTTATTAAGTCTTATGTTGTGTCAACCTAATAGGTTTGAAGGTATGCAAAGGTTAAATAAGTAT
>VDFB02058242.1:244299982-244406030 GCA_007258455.2 Sequoia sempervirens | reverse complement strand
AAATCCAAGTCCAAGGGGAGATCCAAATCTTCTGGAAAGTCCAAATTTATTTTCTAGAACTGTGGTGAGCCTGGACATGTTCATTAGGATTGCAATGAAGAAAAGAAGAAGAAAAAGAAGAGATTTATTTTGATTCCAAGTTTGAGAAGGAAGATGGTGATGTATTCACTATAGCTTTGGCAACTCATATAGGTAATGATGCATGGTTAGTTGAATCAGGTGCATATTTCCATATGACCTCTAATAGAGATTGGTTTTCTGAATATGAAGAATTTGATGGAGATAAGGTGTACTTGGTTGATGATTGTTGTTTAAATATTGTTGACTGTGGTAAATTTACAATCGGTGATGGTAGCATAAAAAGATATTAATGGTGTGTTGCATATCACTGGATTAGCACAAAATTTGTTATCTATGAGAAAAGTAATAGATATAGGTGTTCAAGTAGTATTTTTTGATGTAGGATGCAAGATGGTTAGAGGTGTTATGGTGATTACTAGAGGTTTCAGATATGACACATTATATAAGCTTGATGCATACACTATTGAGTGCAATAGTACTTATGGGAAAATCAAGTTTGTGGAAGAGGTGAGGGTTTCATTTTCAACAAATGGTCATGGCTTATGGGTACCCAAGGGTTCTCTTTCTTTTGAATCAAATTTACCTAAAGAGAAAACTATGCTATGACACTAGAGACTTGGCCACATTGGATAAAAGGGTCTAAGGACCTTGAAAAATAAAAACCTTGTTGAAGGGTTGTTTGATTGTAATCTTGAATTTGATTTATGTGACTATTTAATTGAAAGCAAAACTACGTTTAGTTTTACTCAAGTTATCATAAATATTTTGTATTGGATCTTATTCATTCTGATGTGTTTGGTCTTGTATATGTTCCTTCAATTGGAAAATCCACATATTATGTTTCATTTATTGATGATTATAGTAGGACATGGGTGTATTTTCTAAAGAGTAAATTTGAAGTTTTCAATAGATTTAAAGAATTTAAAGAAATGGTTGAGTTGCAGATTGGAAAAAAAAAAATGTTTGAGGAATAATAATGGCAATGAATTTTTCTCTAATTATTTTGATATATTTTATAAAGATTGTGGTATTCATAGAAAAAAGACAACTCCATATTCTCCACACTAGAATTGAGTTGCAAAAAGAATTAATATGGCAATGATGGAGAAGGGTAGGAGTATGTTGAGTGGTGTTCTAGAACAAAGGTTTTGGGCTAAAGTTGTTTCCACTGCTTGTTACTTGATTAACAGGTCTCCTACATCAACTCTTGTTGATAAGACACCTATAGAAGCATGGCTAGGTCACAAGGTTTCATTAAGACATCTTATAATTTTTTGTTGTGAGGCATATGCACATGTGCCAAAGGAGAAGTGAAAAAAGTTGGAGAACAAGGATCTGAAATGTATCTTCATCAAATATAGTTATGGTGTGAAAGGATACAAACTTTGGGATCCTATTGCACATAAGGTAATATATAGTAGAAGTGTTATTTTTAGAGAAAATAATTCTTCTTCTATTACTTTGCAGCCATAACAAAGTAAACAAGAAGATGTGATTCAATTTCTTTCTACACTTGAGAAAGTTGAATCAATGCCCATGGATAGACAAGAAGTTGAGGAGAGCTCATATAGCTAAAAATATTAAAAAGAGGAGGAAGAACCTCCAACTCAACTTGTTCATAGGTCCACAAGGCATAGACAACCACCTGAAAGATATTCACCTGATGATTGGAGATGTATTTTTTTCTTTGAGCACTAACATGGATGGACCCAGATCAGTAGAAGATGTATTAGGTATGAATGATACAAAATCATGGAAGATCACTATGGATGAAGAAATGACAACTTTGAAAAAGAATGATACATGGGATCTTGTACCATTTCTTGAAGGAAGAAAACCTATTGGTTGCAAATGGGTGTTCAATAAAAAAATTGGTTTAGATGGAGATATTGAGAAGTACAAAGCAGGGTTGGTTGTGAAAGGTTACTCTCAAGTTGAGGGTATTGATTATGGTGAGATATTTTCTCCTATTGCAAAAATGACATCCATTAGGATTTTTCTTTCTATTGTTGTTGGTTATGATTTAGAGGTTGAGAAAATGGATGTAAAAATTGCTTTCCTTCATGGTGACTTGGAGGAGGATATTTATATGACACAACCAAAGCACTATGTGGTGAAAGGTAAAAGTAAATTGGTTTGCAAATTGAAGAAATATTTGTATGGCCTAAAATAGAGTCTTAGGATGTGGTACCAAAAATTTGATACATTTGTGTTGAGTTTAGGATTTGAGTGTTCTAAATCAGATCATTGTGTTTATTATGAAACTAATGGTGATCGTTTCTTGTTTATTACATTATATGTTGATGATATGTTATTTATAGGTAAAGGGAAAGGTACGATTTTAGAACTAAAATCTCAACTTGCTGCTAAATTTGAAATGAAAGACCCTTGTGTAGCTAGACACATTCTTGGGATTAAAATTAGAAGAGAGAGTGAATAGAAAGCTATGTATTGGTAAAATTAAGTATGTCAACTAAATTTTGTAGAGGTTTGATATGTAGGATTGTGGACCCTTGTGTGTTCCTTTTTCAGCTGGAATAAAGTTATCTATTTCAGATTATCCAACATCCCCATCAAAGATGGAAGAAATAAGTAGAGTGCCTTACTGGAGTGTAATTGGAAGTTTGATGTATGTTATGGTTTGTACTAGACCAAACATTTCCCAAATAGTGGAATTTCTTTCTAGATATATGTCTAATCCTGGTAGAGTTCATTGGGATGCAGTTAAACGAGTCTTTATATATTTGTGTGGTAGCTTAGAGTATTCCTTGTGTTATCATTGTAATTTGACTAAAGATGATATTTCCTTTAATATTCATGGTTATGTGGATTTATATTGGTAGGTGATGTTGATAGCAGATGATCCACCAATGCTTATGCATTTACTTTATTTGGTGGTGCAATTAATTGGATGAGTAAGTGACAGGTTGTGGTTTCTTTGTCCACTACTAAATTTGAGTATATGGAAGCTACTCATGCTTGTAAAGAAGCCATTTTGCATAAGAGGCTATGTTTAGATATTAGAATAAAACACAGTACAATGAAAATTTATTGTGATAGTCAGAGTGTGATATGTCTAGCTAAGAACTTGACATTTCATGCCAAGACCAAGCACATTGATATACAATATCATTTTGTTAGAGATATGGTCAAAGATGGTAGGGTGAAGCTAGTTAAGGTAGAGACTTTGATGAATGTTGTTGATTCTTTAACTAAGCTAGTGAGTACACAAAAGTTATGATGGTGTTTGGAGTGCCATTCATCCCCTAGCAATTAATATATGATGTTTATACTCCCCCTATTGCTCTTGTAAGGTGTTCAACAAGTGAAAGATTTGTTGGGAAAATTTATCTCAACCTTGCAATTACATAAGGTAATGTTGATAGGTAAGTGTGTTGGGGGGGGGGGGGTTTACCCCCCACAAGGGCTCTAGGGGAATCATCCCCCAATAGGGGCTCAGGGGAAACACCCTCGAAAGCTAAATTTTTATGTATATTTTATTATTGTAAATCTGGACCATTTATCATTAGGTCTCATATATGACAATCGATATGTTGTTGGCTTGAATTTCCCTAGAAGGAAACCCTATTTTATCAGGGCAATATTGTATTATGACTATGTTTTGTGATGTACTCTAATAGTCTGATAGAAGTTGTGTTGCCTCTGGATCTTTGGTTGGTGATACTCTTGTGAGAAGCATGCTCTACACGTATATTGTAATCTTTGTGATTTTTTGAATAATATATTGGGTGGATTTTGGAGTGTGGGGTTTTTCTCCTAAAAGGGTTTAGTTAAATCACCATGTTGTGGTAGGTATGATATTTATGTTTTTTTTTTGTTTAAGTCTTTGCAACTATTATAAAGATCTATAAAGTTTTGCATTCCCTCCTTTCAAGATTAGTGTAGGAAGTTGTTCCACTATCTTATCCCTTTTACATTCTGGGAATATCTTCTTCTATTACATATTATTTTTGGGTATACTTATGAGGTTAGTTTGTATTGTGCTTCAAGTTGTTAGTGGAATATCTTGTTATAGTTTTTGTTTGTAATCATTTTGGGATTTTATGTGTAAAGATCCATGTAAGTACTTGGGTAATGTGAATATGATCATATTTTGAACTAAATTTTTATATTGGCACTATATCTTCTCTTTAGTAAAAGAATGTAAGACATATTCTTTTGTGATTCAATTTCTCTCAATTTCTTATTGACTACTTCAAAGAATTTTATAAATTTCTAAATGCATATTTTCTAAATTTGTATCTAATATTATCTTGTTTGCATTCAAGGAATGCATTAAATATTTTTATTAGGAATTCATCTTCATGGAAAATATTTTTAACTTGATATGTGGGATGTTTAAACTAGACATGGATAATTAAGAATGGGTTGTATTATTAAGGGAAAAAATGCATTTGAGAGTCTAAGATCTACAAGATAGAGCCTATTCAATTGCACTCATCTAAACCTATGAATTATTTTGTTATTATTGTTATTAGTGCTGATTTATCTTTGTTCCTATAGGTGTAAGCACTAATCTTTGTTGATTTTGGTTAATCCAACATCTCAAATTATAAATGACAAATGTCTACAAAATGTATGTTATATATGTTTTCTTTTCTTCATGGATTTTAAAGGTACACATAAAATACCTAATTGCTTATTGATTCTTTCATTCTTTTATTTTTTCAATTGAGGATACGTTAGTATCTACTAATTACATGTTCATAAATTTTGTAATGGTACAAAGGATAATATATACACCCATAATCTAGTAAATCTTATACTCATGTATTTGTGATTTTTTAATCATCTACATGGTTAAGGTCATTAGCTATAGATTTGTATAAAACCACCAAAATATGGGTGTGAGTAACTATGAATTACATATTGTGCCAGTTGGACCTAGTTATGTCTCTATAGCATTCTCTTTCAAAGATCCATATCATCTTTTAAGGTCTATCTTAGGATCACCATACACATTATCCTCAACTTTCCCCTATTTTTATCTCTTACAATTAGATAAATCCACACTACCTTGGCTCTTGATACTTGGTATCTTAACCTAACACTTGGTTGTTCTCCCTTCCTCTTCTTTGGATACTTGTGCACTATTACTAGTCACCAATAAAAATTCCCATGAAGCAAACAACCCCCCTTCAACATGGTTTGCATGGTCCATATCAATCTCACCTGCACACTTTAGAAAAAATTATCAAGACACCTTGTTTTATAAATAATCCAAGATATCATGTTTTATGAATTATATAAAATAATCTAAAGAGTAAATGAATATAACATTATTCTTGAATATCAAATCTAAATTCAATAGACCATCCTTGGTCTAAGTCATGACCTTGGCTTATTATGATCTCAAGATTCTTATTAAAAATACACCTTAATCTAAATAAACATGAGAATTGATTATCAACATAAACTATTGTCCATCAATCTCATAAACCAAAACTAATAGAAACCATGCCACTTAGGCATATAATTTGTATGGTCCTTGGGATTTCATCCCTTCATTAGTTTAATAAAAAATTAAGGAATGTTGGGGTGATCTAAGAAACAAGAGAATCCATCTTTAGATTTGTTATATAACCACTTAGAATAATTAATTTTTCCTGAGGTTTAGGAAATTAGAAAAATAAATTTATCCTCCTTTTCCAGCTTAACATCAATAGATCCTTGCTAACTAAAAATAAAATTAAAAGGATTAAGATTATTTGTGACTAAGTATTCCCTCCTTCATTTTTTATGAAAGGGGATCCAACCCTCATTCACATACAAAAATATAAAAATTGTAACTCAAAAATTATTTAAATCAACACCAAAAATCTGCAAGTAAGGTCTCATGCTTCTCATTCAAAAACTCATGAATTGATACAACAACAAAGCATAACAAAAGTACATTATTTTGCAGCCACATAGGCTAATGAAAAACCATTACAAAACTGAAATAAATCTTCTATATAACAGCAAAGATCAAATGTAGAATGGTCTTCTATAAGCTATCTTCTTTCACTTGATTCTAGCTCCTTCATCCTGCAACCTTCATTAGAAATTAGTGCTACAATCAAACCATGAAATCACCAATCTTCTTGTCAAAGGAAACTTGCAGCCATCTAATGACAATTTCCACATAATCCAAAAGAGAAATATATGCAAATAAGTACTCAAAATCCATATGCAAGAGAATAGACAACATACCCATGAGAATATGACACAAGATATACCCTGGAAAAACCCTCAAGAGGGAAAAATTAGCATCCAAAAGCATCCATCACTCATGTATTATTCAACAAAAAACGTTACAATACATCTTTAGAGTTCTCCATGAACATCCTTGAAGCATCAATCCCTCTACAAGAAATCCATGTGAACAAGCATGTAACCACAGATCCCATTCCATGCTTCAAGCTTTACAAATGCTAATAAGTGCTAACATGTCAAACAACTACCCATGTGGTTGCTTTTATAGAAACAAGATCCCATAAAACCACCAAATGGTATTACATAAAACCATGAGATTACAAAGCCATGACCCCACATTTAATATTGGGTACTTTATTAATTACTTTCCCAAATATTAAATAAATACATTTTTATAACTCATAATTTTTGTCCCAATGTTATTGAAACACCAAAAAATAGGTTCATCTATTAAACGAGAGGTTCACCAATAATTTACTGAAAATAGAATGGGAAAAATGGGGTGTAATGAACCTATCTTTCTTTTATTTCATTAGGAAATGAGATCCCCCAATGGTAGGATTGACTTTTGACCCTAGATGAGTCAACCCAATTGGAGATCTTGCAAATTTCCTTATGATTGAAGACAGGGTAAGATCTATTTGAACAACACTTTTGGGAGATGAAAATAAAATAGTAAATGAACTCAAATATGCAATGTAAGACCTGAATCATGTAGATGAAGCATAACTCTAGTAGAAATAAAAAACTTCCAACAGATTTGAAGAAGGTAAGACATTAAAAACCTATCACCAAAATTTATTTCTAAGTGTCTAGAATGGTGAATGTTGTTGTAGGTGACTGAGAAATTTTCTCTTCAATGCTCTTGACAACAATATTTTATCATGTGAAAGTTTCCTTCTTGCTAGATGTTTTAAATTGATAAAAAGACTATAGTTATAGGTGATTTTCTAATTTCTTGAAAATTAAAATTCAAAAGCTGACAATTGCAACTTGAATTGGGATCATAAAAATACTACCAAAAACATATTTTAAAATGGGTTATGGAATCTAAAGGGGACACATTCACCCTTAGTTGAATGGGTCCTAAGACCTAAATCCTGGACACACAATTTTCAAGGTGTTTAATTGAATGTTTGTAATTGTTTAATACAAGTTTCCCTTTCGGAAAATGGGATTAATTAGGATTTTAAATGCATAATTGTGCCAATTAGAGGCTTAATTAAGTCCAATTTAAGGGTGATCCCATAATACTAGTTTACAATTTTTGGCCAAACTGGACACTAAACTGATTTTTTCTAACTAATTCTTCACTTTCGGGCACCTATAGTGGCTAAACTATGAGGAATTTGAAGATGATGCAAACTAGTGATTTGTGGCATTTTGTTTGTAGATTCTGAATATATTTTTAAAAAAAAAAATGGAATTAGATTGCACTTCTTTTTCCATCTCCTTCAAAAACTAGTTTTTTTCAGTAAACATCATTTTTAAGGAGTGATGCTCACTGTATACAACATAATTTTTTTTCCATAAAGGATAAAATTCTATTTTTTTTGAATTTAGATTTGCAACTATTATATCTAGCGTTTTCATTTTGTTTCATAGTGTTTTATTGAATATTTTATCCTTAATCAAGTTTCAAAGTCAAACCAATTACAATTCAAACATAGGTGGAATGTATACAACATAAAAAAAATTGTATGTATTGAAATTCAATTTTTTTTTTGTTGGATCAAGGACTTCAATATCTAGTGCACTGATATTTTTCAATTTTTTTTTCATAATCTGCTATTTTTCCATGTGAAAAAAAGAGAGCTTGAACATGGCTTTCACATGGGAACCTAAACTATGGCCAATCAAATTTGGTCAATTTTAGAATCTCCATAACTCCCCGATGGCTCTGATGGCTCCAAATATGAACATGCACCAACATGCAAAGTTGGTGGCCCAACATGCAAATGAATGCAAAAGAACATGCAAGAAAATGCATGCAAAATGGTCCTGCAATATTGCAGAATTGCACCAAGAGGCAATCCCATATTTCCATATTCTTTCCTAGCATTTATGACACTCCAAAACATTAATGGCAAAACCGCCATAGTTAGAATGTCACAATTTTGACTTCAGGAAGACAAGTGGTCGAGCAACAGAAACCTAACAAAAGTATTTTTTGAGAATATAGGTGTTGGACAACTGCGCAGCGTGCAGACATCCATGTGGCGTGCTAGCCTCCTGTCCATTTCTCAAATCTAAAACATGGAATCTGGAAGGATAACCCCTATGAAACATATCCAAGTGGTTACATTCTGAAAGTAACAACTCTTTTCCACTCTTGCAAGCATAAGAACCTCTTTTTGCCTCTCATTTGGATGTTGGAAGATTGGAATACATCACTCAATTTATTATTTTAGCCACAGCTTTGAGACTTCTCCTTTGATAGCAGTGCATTCATAGGTGAATCCATGTTGAATTGAGGTCCCTCTAGCAGTAGCAACAGCTCTCAAGCAAGCACTCAATGGTGTGTTTGCGTGCTCTAGAGAGGGTTTTAGCCTGTGGGTAATGCTCTCTCTCTTTTCCTTACTTTCTTTCCACAAGCATTTGTTTACTTTATCGTGGTGCGGGTTCTACTCCTCAAGCGGGTCTTGCTTTCACCACACGCTTATCATGGTGCGGGTTCTACTCCTTGAGTGAGTATTTCTTTCACCACACGCTTTGCTTTCCTTTCCAACTTGGTTGTTTATGGAGGTGGGAACACCAAAGCGGGGTCTGACTGAGGCAGGCCCCTATACAGCCACCCAACAAACATTCTCCTTGATCTCTTGTGTGTAGGTTATGAAAGAGGAATTCAGAGTGAAGATTCATGCATTTGAGAAAGGGGTAAGCTCTCTCCAAGAATTGTGGTATTTCCTTCAACATTTGACTTTCCTATTAAGTTAACAATTATGTTTTTATCATTCCTGAGTCTGAGAGTGGAATCACTTTTTGTCCATTGAGTTCTTGAGTTCCTATCGCTTGGGATGCCAGTGCAACTTTTAGATGATAGCACGTCATGCTGGCATCCTAGTTCTGCACTTATGTCTTCTGTCTGAGAGCTCCCTCTTTTCGCACATAATACTTCTGATTTACCTCTCTCAGAATCTCTAACTCTTTCTTTGGAAACATAATTATATCTTTGGTGTTTTATCATTTTGTTGTCTTGAGGCGTATAAGGGTAGTTTGTTCCCTAGTGATCTCTTGAGAAAGGAGAGACCCGTGTGTAGTGAATCCCTCTTATATCACATTTTGGTGAACCTGATGTGAACGTCAGAAGTCTATTTGCGATGTTGCACGTTTACCATGAAGACTTTTCTGAGGAAGATTTCGATATGCTAGAGGATGCCATAGATGATTTCTTAGAGGCATTTCCCCCTACCCGTAAATCTCCCAAACAAGTCTCTTCTCAAAAGTTGAGGGATTAGTAAATTTGGTGGTAGTCTCAGTGGCTCCCCCGAGCCCTAGGAAACCCATCATCTATGTATCCCCAGTCGACCTTTTCATTTGTGAAATTCTAGGTCACATTAATTCACCACACCTGCATTCAAGGTTTTTGAAAGCTATGGATTCCACATCTTATAATGTTGTTGGGCACACATATCCCACAAGGAGTAACAAATAGAACTTGGATCAACAACCTACTTCTTTACCACCTTCCCAATCGAGCCTTCCTATAGCACCTAAACCTGTGATCAAAGCACCAGGTGATTATGATCTTGTTGAGAAACTTCGCGTTACTCTGGCTAAGATCTCACTTTGTGACTTGCTTTAGACCACCTCGGTTTATCGAGAGATGCTTTAGGAGGCCCGACAAAAGATTCTCTTGCCTGCCTTCGCCAGGCCTATGAATGTTAATGTGTTGTTGGCTCATATTTGTGCAGATTTTCCAAATATTATGTTCCACCTACAAGAACTCCTGCCTCCAGACATGTAGAAGAAAGCAAAGCCTTTAATTATCATAGTTAACATTAATAACATCATTATTAGGCATACCCTTATTGATACTGGATCGGCACTCAACGTTTGTGGTATGGACCTACTACCTAAAATCAAAGTTGATTCATCTTCCTTGGTAGCTTCCTCTTTGTACATCTATGGATTTGATAATGTTGGCTGCCAAGCTCTAGGTACGATAATATTACCTTTGCAACTAGGCCTCGTTACCTTACCCATGTTGGTTTATGTGATGCCTGGACCTTTACCTTACAATCTCCTTTTAGGGAGACCTTGGATCCATGCTAAGGGTGTGGTAACCTCTACTTTACATCATTCTTTGAAATTTGTTGCAAACAACTAGGTAGTCACAGTCAAAGAGGATCCAGAAGGTGTTTTCCTCTGTGAACTGGCTATTTTCGGTCACGTTTCAACCATGTCTACCCTCAAAAATTGTATTCCTTCCTTAACTGTTGATGCTATGGCATGTTCTTCATCGATACCCTCTGTGGAAATCATCCCCAGAGCAAGTGCCAAAACTAGAGAAACACCTAAAGAAGAGGATCCTGGTTCTCCTGTATCATCTTCTCAAACAAATTCCTTCCTAGGGGATGATTGGGGTTCCTTGAAATTTTCTAAATTCTTTATTGTGGAGTACAAGGTAGACCCATCTTGAATAAACTTTCCACGTGCCCCCAGTACAAAGGTAGACAATATTCCCATGAAGGAGAAGAAGTGCAATCATGTTTAGGAAATCACTCCTTCCCATGTTGAGGAGAATGGTCCACCTCTTCCAAAAGAAACTAACATTTATGAAACTGACAAAGGAGACGAAAGTACCCCCATAGAGATATTTGTCATTCATTGGTGGAACGAAGCACTCTATGTGGATCCGTCACCCTTTGAAGTTTTACAAAATCACTATGGATTCAAATATGATGTCGCTTCTCGATATGGCTATGGGAAGAAAGGCCTAGGATGTATCGAGTAGGGAATACAAGTCCCCATCAATCTTAAGCCATGACGGCGTAACTTGGGGATAGGTTGTTCTATTGAACAATCTAAGCTAAAGCCTTGGTGGAGTGTTAATATGATTTCAGCTAAACTCTTGAACCTCATCTACCCTGAGTTAATAGAGGAAAAGGAGCAAGATGAGAATATTCCTTTAGATATCTTCTCTTTTGATAAAGCATTAGAGGAATTTCTAGGTGCATACTCCTCACTCTCCTCCTACCATCACAAAAGACATTTCCAGTATTTCTTGCATAGCCAAGCGTATTTTGGGGAATTTGTCCTGAATATTGATGAGGAGAGGCCTCCATCTAACACCAGTGATGACGTTCCAACACCTGAGCATGAAAACCAAAGATCCCCTTGGTTTTTCGCTAAATGGGGGTTGGGTATTATCGGAAAAATATCACCTCCCTCTTCCAAAGGACATGCTTTCATCATTATTGCCACAAATTACTTCACAAAGTGGGTTGAGGCTATCCTGCTTTGCTCCACGAATGCTGAAGTTATCTGTAACTTCCTTATGAGCAACATCATTTCTCTATTCAGATTTCCTACTACACTTGTCTCTGAAAATGGTACACCATTCAAGAACAAGGAAGTGAGGCAATTCCTTGAGAAGTTTCATATCCAACATAGGTTCTCCACATCCTATTATCCTCAATCCAATGGTCAAGAAAAAGCATCAAATAAAACTCTTGAGCTTATTCTCTGAAAGACAATTAATAAACATGGTAAAGACTGGCACATTCAATTAACATATGCTTTATGGCCCTATCACACGAGTGTCCACACGGCTATAGGGACAACACCCTATAACCTCATGTATGGTATTGAAGCTATCATGCCTTTCAAATTGGAAATCTTGTCTTTATGAGTCTCCCTGAAAGGGATAATTGATAATGAGACCTATCGGGTCAACTACCTACATCAGCTAGAGATGCTTAATGAACGTCGTTTACGAGCCCTCGAACATCTTATCATCAGTGGTTATCTAGATACTACAATCAAAGTGTACTCCTTTGAACCTTTAAAATAGGAGATTTGGTTCTTTATGAGAACCAAAGAAATGTAAATGTGTCACTCGACTAGAGAGGAAAATTCAGTCCTAACTAGTTAGGCCCTTACATCGTGATCATTGTTTATGACTCAAGTGCCTATGGGTTATCATCTATGGATGGAACACATTTGAAGGGGCCTGTTAATGCTATGCATCTTCACCGGTATTATGCGTAATGTCCTATGTGTCCCCTATGTGGTGCTCTCCCTCTACAAAAAGGAGTAAGTAGTATCGCATATGTTGACATTATTCATTAACACATTATGATAACTTTTTGTTATGAGTGACCATGTGCGTATGTGTGTATGTGTACTCATCAGATCAGTATTGAATTTAAATTAGCATACAACCATGTGTGCTTAATTAAATCATATTAGCATTTGATATGAAGCATACATCCACATGAAAACATAACATCCATAGCATGAATATGAGAGAAATAAAGAAACATAAACATCCAGATATACAATACCATGAAACCAAAGTTGATGTATCCATATATGTGGCTAGGTTGTTCTATTGAACAATCTAAGATAAAGCCTTGGTGGGGTGTTGATATGATTTTGGCCGAACCGTTGAACCTCGTACACCCTGAGTTAATAGAGGAAAAGGAGCAAGCTGAGAATATTCCTTTAGATATCTTCTCTTCTGATGAAGCATTAGAGGAATTTCTTGGTGCATACTCCTCACTCCCCTCCTACCATCACAAAAGATGTTTCTAGTGTCGCTTGCATAGCCAAGCATATTTCAGTGAATTTTTCTAGAATATTGATGAGGAGAGGCCGCCATCTAACACCAGTGATGACGTTCCAACACCTGAGCATGAAAACCAAACTTCTTCTTGGTTGTTCGCTAAATGGGGGTTGGATATTATCGGAAAAATATCACCTCCCTCTTCCAAAGGACATGCTTTCATCATTACCACCACAAATTACTTCACAAAGTGGGTTGAGGCTATCCCGCTTCACTCCATGAATGCTAAAGTTATCTGTAACTTCCTTATGAGAAACATCATTTTTTGATTTAGATTGCCCGCTACACTTGTCTCTGAAAATGGTAGACCATTCAAGAACAAGGAAGTGAGGCAATTCCTTGAGAAGTTTCATATCCAACATAGGTTCTGCACATCCTATTATCCTCAATCCAACGGTCAAGTGGAAGCATCAAATAAAACTCTTGAGATTATTCTCTGAGAGACAGTTAATAAACACGGTAAAGACTAGCACATTCAATTGACATATGCTTTCTAGGCCTATCGCACGAGTGTCTGCATAGCTATAGGGACAACACCCTATAACCTCGTGTATGGTGCCAAAGCTATCATGCCTTTGGAATTGGAAATCTTGTCCTTACGAGTCTCCCTGAAAGGGCTAATTGATAATGAGACCTATCCGGTCAACTGCCTACATCAGCTGGAGATGCTCAATGAGCATCGTTTACGATCCCTCGAACATCTTAAAGTTTATCATTGGTGGTTATCTAGACAATACAATCAAAGTGTACTCCCTCAAACCTTTAAAATAGGAGATTTGGTTCTTTATGAGAACTAGAGAAATGTAAATGCACCGCCCAACCATAGAGGAAAATTTAGTCCTAACTAGTTAGACCCTTACATCGTGATCTTTGTTTACGGCTCAGGTTCCTATGGTTTATCATCTATGGATGGAATGCCTTTGAAGGAGCCTGCTAATTCTATGCATCTTCGCTAGTATTATGTGTAATGTCCTATGTGTCCCCTATGTGGTGCTCTCCCTCTACAAAAAGGAGTAAGTAGTATCACATATGTTGACATTATTCATTAACACATTATGATAACTTTGTATTATGAGTGACCATGTGCGTATGTGTGTATGTGTACTCATCAGATTAGTATTGAATTTAAATTAGCATATAACCATGTGTGCTTAATTAAATCATATTAGCATCTGATATGAAGCATACATCCACATGAAAACATAACATCCATAGCATGAATATGAGAGAAATAAAGAAACATAAACATTCAGATATACAATACCATGAAACCAAAGTTGATGTATCCATATATGTGGCTAGGTTGTTCTGTTGAACAATCTAAGCTAAAGCCTTGGTGGAGTGTTAATATGATTTTGGCCGAACCATTGAACCTTGTCCACCCTGAGTTAATAGAGGAAAAGGAGCAAGATGAGAATATTCCTTTAGATATCTTCTCTTATGATGAAGCATTAGATGAATTTCTAGGTGCATACTCCTTACTACCCTATACCATCATAAAAGACATTTCTAGTATTGCTTGCATAGCCAAGCATATTTCGGGGAATATGTCTTGAATATTGATGAGGAGAGGCCTCCATCTAACACCAGTGATGATGTTCCAACACCTGAGCATGAAAACCAAACTTCCACTTGGCTGTTCGCTAAATGGGGGTTGGATATTATTGGAAAAATATCATCTCCCTCTTCCAAAGGACATGCTTTCATCATTACCGCCACAAATTACTTCACAAAGTGGGTTGAGGCTATCCCACATCACTCCACGAATGTTGAAGTTATCTATAACTTCCTTATGAGAAACATTATTTCTCGATTCAGATTGCTCACTACACTTGTCTCTGACAATGGTACACCATTCAAGAACAAGGAAGTGAGGCAATTCCTTGAGAAGTTTCATATCCAACATAGGTTCTCCACATCCTATTATCCTCGATCCAACGGTCAAGTGGAAGCATCCAATAAAACTTTTGATCTTATTCTCTGAGAGATAGTTAATAAACATGGTAAAGACTGGCACATTCAATTGACATATGCTTTATGGGCCTATCGCACGAGTTTCTACACGGCTATAGGGACAACGCCCTATAACCTCATGTATGGTGCCAAAGCTATCATGCCTTTGGAATTGGAAACCCTATCTTTACAAGTCTCCCTGAAAGGGCTAATTGATAATGAGACCTATCAGGTCAACTGCCTACATCAGCTGGAGATGCTCAATGAGCATCGTTTACGAGCCCTCAAAAATCTTAAAGCTTATTAGTGCTTATCTAGACAATAAAATCAAAGTTTACTCTCTTGAACCTTTAAAATAGGAGATTTAGTTCTTTATGAGAACCAGAGAAATTTAAATGTGCCGCCTGACCAAAGAGGAAAATTCAGTCTTAACTGGTTAGGCCCTTACATCGTGATCTCTATTTATGACTTAGGTGCCTATGGGTTATCATCTATGGACAAAATGCCTTTGAAGGAACTTGTTAATGCTATTCATCTTTGTCAGTATTATGTGTAATGTCCTATGTGTCCCCTATGTGGTGCTCTCCCTCTACAAAAAGGAGTAAGTAGTATCACATATGTTGACATTATTCATTAACACATTATGATAACTCTGTGCTATGAGTGACCATGTGCATATGTGTGTATGTGTACTCATCACATCAGTATTGAATTTAAATTAGCATACAACCATGTGTGCTTAATTAAATCATATTAGCATCTAATATGAAGCATACATCTACATGAAAACATAACATCCATAGCATGAATATGAGAGAAATAAAGAAACATAAACATCTAGATGTACAATACCATGAAACCAAAGTTGTTGTATCCACATATATATATATATACACACACAATGTATGTATCCAATGTCATATACATGTATTAGGCTACTACTACAAAAATGAGTGGCTACTGAATATATATCTATACAAAAGGATCTACAAGTATGTATGAACATTTATGTATCTCACTATCAAAAATGTACACAAAAAATGATGATGATCCCTGATCATTGAGGAGTGTGACTCCCAAACCCCTCTAGCTTTGGTGGATGCTCTGAAAACTAAGGGAGGGCTTGGACGGTAGTCATCGAGCATGAATGATGAGTGTGTGATGTAGATAGGGCAGCCCACATCCCTCTGATCTCCCCCTGCAAAGAAGGTATCGTCAGCTCCACTTGTCATAGATGGCCCGCAGTCGTTGAACCTCTATCGAGCTCATAGCTGATGGCTTCCCACTGAGGTCATCAAGATGGCTCTGAAGGGCATCACGTTACTACTCATTGGCATCAACCCTCCTCACTGCCATGTCTTTCTCAACAAGCACTATCCGTAGCTCCCCCAATAGTTGATTGTTTTGTCCCTGCACACTCGTTAGCTCTGTTGTCAGCTGGACAACCTTTGCACCCTGCTCCTCATAGGCAGTCTATAGATGTGCAACCAACTCAAAGTTGGGGGTATGACGCCCCACAAACACTAGCTAAAATTCCTATAGGACTGACCCCTAAATCTATATAGCAAGGACCACCTTTGATATACACTGAGCTATGAGCCCAGTCCATCCTTGTGCGTCCTTTGCAAACACAAAAGGGGAAAAGATATTAGTATCACATGGTATATATAGATAAAGATACACATATCATTAGATCTAAAGTACAAAAAATGGAATAGAAAATCATGTATACCTGGATCCCCCGGCTGCCATGTCAGGTCAGGGTGAGGCTCGATGCTCGAACCTACGCCACCCATCTCGGTGGTTGCTCCTAGTGTCAAAATTGATGTAGCTGGAACAAAAGATGGTGGCACCAAAGAGATTGGAGTCGCCGATGGGGGATTTGATCTCCTCCATCATCTTAGCCTCACTGGAGGCACCTCCTCCTCCTCCTGTCCTATGGTTGTGGGGTTGTTAAGTCCCCCTATGGATCAGGGTCCCCTCCCGAAGCACTCTCGTTGAACACATGAGCTAGCCGATGCCTCTCCCACCACCGAGAAAAATTTGCGACTACGCCCACATTATCCCCCATTGCTAAAGGTGGCAGATCATGATCAGGCTCATCATCTTCAAATGGGACTATATCTATGATACTTAGATGAGGGTAGTCCCCGACCCTCACCGTACTCCTGTAGGCCCTGGTATAAGTGGGAACATTCGGTGGTATGGTCTACAGTCAACCAAGTTGTTGCATGACCCGACTCCAATAGTAGGGCACAATGATTAGTCCCTGTGCCCTATCAAAAAATGGTCTCTCTGTAGGTTCCTCAAATACGTGACATCATCCACCCACCTGAAAAATTGATAGGGCATCCATCAGACCCTATTTTCCATGAGGGTATCAAACTGTAGCTGCCAAAACTGCAAGTCTTCGAACCTCCACTGGCTTGTCATATCATACTAGTGGGCCATGGGGATCCTATATGGTCATAGTTGGGGAAAACCGACTAATCGAGTGCACATGATGTGGGCAAAGGCCCACACCTACAAAAGTGTGCACATTGTCAAGCTACGGTACTCATAGTGAATATACCATACCAACTCCTAGTAGAGGTGTGCCAGTATACTATGCCCCTAGAAAAAATGGTCCTCTACTCCACCATCTCTCTGATAGTATGGACAAGGACCCCATGAAGTTGTGAGCCTCGCCCATCAATCATGATCTGAAATGCAACGATCACAACCATAACTTGACGGATCAGTCACGCCATGGTCCTCGCATGGTCATACCAATGTGTGTAAATGTGACCCATGTCATCACCACCATCCGTCCTCCTAGTGCAGTAATGGAAAAACCCCCTTAGTCAGAATGTCGTGATTCTGACTTCAGGAGGACAAGTGGTCAAGCAACAAAAACCTGAAAAAAGCATTTTCTGAGAATATAGGTGTTGGACGACTATGCAATGCGCAGATGTTCGTGCAGCATGCTAGCGTTCTGTTCGTTTCTCAAATCTAAAATGTGGAATCTGGAAGGCTAACACTTGTGGCATGTATCCCAGTAGTTACATTTCAAAAGTAACAGCTCTTTGTTGCCTTGCAAGCATAAGAACCTCTTTTTTCCTCTCATTTGGAGGTTGGAAGATCGGAAGACATCACTCAAGTTATTGTTTTAGCCACAGCTTTGAGACTTCTCCTTTGATAGCAGTGCATTCATAGGTGAATCCATGCCAGATTGAGGTCCCTCTAGCAACAGCAACAACTCTCAAGCAAGCACTTAGTGGCGCGTCTGCGTGCTTCAGAGAGGGCTTTGGCCTATGGGTAATTCTCTCTCTCTTTTCCTTACTTTCTTTCCGCAAGCATTTGTTTACTTTATTGTGGTGGGGGTTCTACTCCTTGAGTGGGTCTTGTTTTCACCACACGCTTATTATGGTGCAGGTTCTACTCCTCGAGCGAGTATTGCTTTCACCACACACTTTGCTTTCCTTTCCAACTTGGCTATCCATGGAGGTGGGAACACCAAATAGGGTTATAACTAAGGTAGGCCCCTATACAGCCACCCAACAAACATTCTCCTTGATCTCTTGTGTGTAGGTTACGAAAGAGGAATTTGGAGTGAAGATTCATGCATTTGAGAAAGGGGTAAGCTCTCTCCAAGAATTGTGGTATTTTCTTCAACATTTGACTTTCCTATTAAGTTAACAATTTTGTTTTTATCATTCCTGAGTCTAAGAGTGGAATCACTTTGTGTTTGTTGATTTCTTGAGTTCTCTATCACTCGGCAAACCAGTGCGACTTTTAGACGATAGCATGCCACATTGGCATCCTAGTTCCATGCTTACATCTTTTGGCGGAGAACTCCCTCTTCTGGGACATAATACTTCTGATTCGCCTCTCTCAAAATCTCTAACTCTTTCTTTGGAAACATAATTATATCTTTGGTGCTTTATCATTTTGTTGTCTTGAGGTGTATGAGGGTAGTTCATTCCCTGGTGATCTCTTGAGAAAGGAGAGACCCGTGTGCAGCGAATCCATCTTATATCACAGGTCCCCACCTATAAATGGATGCCCCAAAGAGAATAGTCCAATTTAAATGCCTTGGAAACATTTACCTCAACATATTTCCTCCCAAAATATTATTTACATATCACCACAAAGGAAAATCACATTATTGCAAATTAAAATATTTATTTTCCACTCACCTTAGCCCTTATTGAAAATAACAAAAATAAAATAGCAATATTTTTTCTGATACAAGATTCCTAGTACCCCTAGATGCTCCTGCATCAATTTTTAATGAGTAAAGTTTATTTTTTAGATACATCTTAATCATAAAGTGTTTGTTTGGTAATAATCACCTATTCTCTTCCATAGATTGAATATGATAGTTTCCTCTAAGATGTTGGAGAGAATAATTTGCAAGACATAATCCAATGTCCCTATGACTTGTTGTATAGCTTTGTCCAATCTTCATTGAGCATATCCACATATTTTCCTTCTTTAATAATAATATTTATTGATCCATATCTTTTAAAACATCTTTTATTTTCAGCTTCCGTGACTCATAAAAAAAGAAATCAATTTTTTTAATCTTTGAATGGAAAGTGCTACACATGGCTCCAACCATACAAAAATATATTTTCTAGAAATGGTGCAGCAGGAGGTGTTTCCTTCTTTTTGGATGCCCTAGTACTCAAACTGGTAGGGTCAACAACATCAATAGATATAGGGACACTTTGTTCTTTCCTTTTCCCTTTCTCAACATTAGCACCACGGGGGGTGGCAAAACTAGAAATAGGTGTTGGTGTAGCACCAAAAGATAGTCTCCCTAAATTTTTGGGTCTAGAGGGTTGTTCAAAATATTTGGCTTTGCTTTCATCAATCGTCTCCTTCAATTGTTCTATATCATCCTTAGTGTATGTTACACGTTAGAAGAAAGCTTCGACCTTCTTTCTTCTTTTAGTTATAGTAGCCTCTAGATGAATTTCAATAGATTTCTCCTGATATGTATCATGCATAGGTAGAGGGGTCCTTAGGATTGGCCAACAAAATCTCAATGTACCTCTCTGCCATTTGTTCTTCAATCTCATATCCCAGAGGTTCAATCCATTGAATTTTGGGTTCTACAGCCTCAATGACGCATTCATTTGTAGATACAATAAATGTTATAAGTTATGGAATCCTCTAACCAAGAAATATATTTTCTAGAGATGTGATTTTCAGGGAGCTTAGTGTTATTTCTGATCTTGAACAACCAAAAGAAAAAGATAAGGAAAAGAGAGTGCATTTTGAAATTAAGCAAGAAGATGCACCTTGGGAAGAACAAAGAGTTGGACTTGAGGATGAGGAGGAAGAAGATGGGGTTTCAAATGAAGTTACTAATCAAACTGAAGAACATGAGGAAGAAAATTGGGAAGAGGTTGAGCAAGGTCAAGAACAACAAGATCCTCATACTCCCATTCTCAAAAGATCCACAAGACAATGAAATCCATTTGACAAGTATAGCTCACCTAATTTTTGTTGTATTTTTTCTTTATTGCATATTGACAATGAACCGAGATCTTTCGGGGAGGCTCTCTCTTCAGAGAAAAACGAGTCTTGGTTGTAGGCCATGCAAGAGGAGATGATGGCATTAGATAATTGTAACACCTGGAATCTTGTTAGTTTTCCCAAGGAAGAAAACCCATTGGATGTAAATGGGTATTTACAAAGAAATTTGGAGCATATGGTTAATTAGAGCAGTATAAATCTAGATTACTGGCTAAGGGCTACTCCTAGAGAGAGGGAGTTGATTTTGGTGAAATTTTCTCTCCTATTGCTAAATTAATTTCTATTAGATTCTTATTACCTATTGTTGGTTCTTGCAATTTTTAGATAGAGAAAATGGATGTTAAAACTGCTTTCTTGCATGGGGATCTTGAGGAGGAGATTTATATGCGATAACTTGATGGTTTTTTTGTGAAGGGAAAATAAAATTTGATTTGCAGGTTAAAGAGATCTTTGTATGGTTTGAAACAATCACCCAAGATGTGGTATTAGAAGTTTGATGCTTTTGCATTAGAGTTGGGTTTTCTTAGGAGTGAAGAGGATCATTGTGTGTACATTAAGGCTATTGATGATTAGATCCTAATTATTATCTTGTATGTTTATGATAAGTTGTTTATTAGTAATAACAAGGTGATGATTGGTGAGCTCAAGAAACATCTTTCTGGCACATTTGATATGAAGGACTTGGGGGCTAAAAAATACATTCTTGAGATGGAAATCAGCAGGGATCGAAGTCATGAAAATATTTGGTTAAGTCAAAGTAAGTATGTTGATACCATTTTACAGAGGTTTAATATGCATAACTGTAAGCTACTTTGTATTCCATTTTTGATTGGTACTATGTTGAGCTTAGATATGTGTCTCAATATTGATGATGATTTTGAGAATATTTCTAAATTTCCTTATGCTAGTGCCATTGGTAGTTTGATGTGTGTAATGGTATGCACTATACCAAATATAGCCCAACCAGTGTGAGTTCTAAGCAGGTTTATGTCTAACCCAAGTAAAGAGCATTGGACTTTTGTTAAGAGGGTATTGAGATATTTGTGAGGTACTTCTAATTATTGTTTATTTTATCATGGTGCTGATAATGTGGTCAAGTCATTGGACATATATGGATTTTTTGATACAGATTTGACAAGTGACTAGGATAGTCAAAGGTCCACTAGTGGGTATGTGTTTACTTTGTTTGGAGGAGTAGTGAGTTGGATGAGTAAAAGGCAGTGTACAGTTGCTTTATCCACTATTGAAGTAGAGTATATGGTTGTTACTCATGTTTCTAAGGTGGTAGTATGGTTACAATGGTTGTGTATAGGTATTGGTTTTGATTGGAGGATAATTTAGATTGGTTGTGATAGCCAGAGTGCAATTCATTTAGCCAAGAATCCTATGTATCATGCTTGAACAAAGCATGTGGATATACAATACCAATTTTTTTGAGAAATGGTTGCTAATGGACAAGTTGAGTTGAAGAAAATTGACATTGAGGTTAATGTTGCAGATTATCTTACCAAACATGTGAGCTTAGATAAGTTCATTTGGTGCAGAGAGGCCATGGGAATTATTTCTTGTACCTAGTTTATTCCATGATGGTGTGATTTCCCTAGCTCTTACAAGGTATTTGACAAGGGGGGAATGTTGGGAATCAAGGTGTCTCAACCTTGGTAATTCCTAAGTTGTTTATTTATTATTACTTTAGTTTTTCCCATGGATAAATATCATTTATGTTATTAAATAATTATGCTTCATCAAAAGGGGCGTGAGATTTTGAGTTGATACTTTTTCCACATGTTAGTTCCTTGAAAAATAAGTTATTAGTTGTGAAAAGATGCCCACTTAGTGGTATAACATGGAAAGCCTACTTTTAAGGATGTTATGACGAAATTTATGAAAATTGTAAGGGACAAAAGTGGGGGATATCATTTTGGATGTGAGAATCATTTATGACACGCGTAAGAGAATCTTTGCATAAGCTATTGATGGTTTATTACACATGTAAGAGCATCTCCTATTTTCTAGGGATTCTTATGACAACTTGTAAAAAGGTGTAATGTGATGTAAGAGACCATGTTTAACATGTAAGGGGTTGAATGGATTTTTACCATGGTATTTTCGAACCTTGTTTTGACCCATAGTAATGTTTTATGGTGGTATTTTGAACCCCTATGAGTCTATATATTGAGGGGTTGAGTTGGAGACACTATGAGATGTTTTATAGGTACAAAGATGTTATATTGAAAGTTGAAGGGGAGTTAGAGTGGATGTATTGTAATCTTATTTTTTGTTAATACAATCTATTCATCTCTTCTTTGGTGGTTTTTTTTCTTGAAAAGGTTTCTCCACGTTAAACACTATGTTATGTGTTCTGCTTTTCATTGTTGCATTTCATTGTTATAGCTGATTTAAAATCCATATGGTTAACACTAGTAGATCTTATTTACAGTTGTTTTAATCTTCTATTATTGTTTTTCACCTATCATTTTCTAACATTTGGTGTCAGAGCCTAGCCATTTCTGTGTCTTGGGTGGTAGAATGAAGGCTTTTTGAGCTATAGTGGGAGTTTTGGTTGATCTATTTTTTGCAACTTTTTGTGCTAAACCTTGGCTACAACTTCTTCTTGTTTGGACATAAAAAAAATTAATGTAGTTATGTTTGAGTTGTATAAGTTGAAAATGGAGTATCTCCTTGAAGAATGAGATCAATGGGTGGTTGTAACAAATGAAAAGAAACTCGAGAAAATGAGTGATGAAGATTGGGAGAAGATAGATTAAAAGGAATGTGGTACTATCATATTGTGTCTTTCTTATTTTGTTCTCTTGAATGTATCAAAGGAAAAGACTGCATATGCTTTGTGGAACCAGATAGGTGAGATCTATCAAGCAAAAAGTTTGGTAAATAAACTCTACTTGAAGCAAAAGTTGTTTTCTCTTAAGATGAGGGAAGGTGAATCTATAGCCGAGCATTTAAATTCTTTTAATTTGGTTTTGAGTCAACTAGCCTCTATTGATGTTAATGTTGAAGAAGAAGATATATGCATTATGCTTCTTTGTTCTTTACCCAAGTCTTGGGATAATTTCATACTTTCTATCACTGCTAACATTGAAAATCTAAAGATGGTTTCTCTTGTAGCAACTTTGTTGTCACAAGAATTGATGGAAAAGGCTATGGATAGTTTAGGTGATGCTCTCAATTTCAATGGAAGGTATAAATAAAGAGGGTATAAAGGAGATAGTAATGGGACTAACGACAAGTCTAAGGGAAGATCTAAGACTCCTGGAAAGAAGAATAGAGTGAAATACTAGAACTACGGAAAAAGAGGACATGTGAAGAAGGAATGCAAAAATCCAAAGAAACAAGTTGATTCCTCCATAGATAAATCCTCAAATTTAGGTGATGAATCTTTGGTTTCTTTTCTTCATACTATGACTAATGAACATTGGTTAATTGATTCAGGATGCTCATTTCATATGACTCCTCATAAGGAGCGGTTTTCCACATATGAAAAATATGATGGAGGTGAAATCTACCTTGGTGATAATTCTTCATATCCTATTGTCAAAAGGGGTAAGATACAGTTTCCTTTTAGTGATGGGAGGATTAAAACCCTCCCTGGTGTTTTGCATATCCCTAGAGTAGCTAGAAATCTGATTTTAGTTTTGAAGTTGAATGATTTTGGAATACATGTAACTTTTGATAAGCATGGTTGCAAATTGGTAAGAGGAAATCTGGTGATAGTAAGAGGGACAAGGAAGGGGACTCTTTTTAGGCTTGAAGCCACTATTGTTGTTAACTTTACCAATGTAACTGGAAAAAAAAATACTTGTATGTTGTGGCACTGTAGATTGGGCCACATTAGTGTGACCGGTTTAAATACCATTTTGAATAAAAATTTGTTAGATGGTTTTTCTTCTGATGAGAGTTTTAATTTTTGTGAACATTTTGTGTTTGGTAAACAAAACAAAAAATATTTTCCTTCAAGCAATACTAAATCTAAGAATAAATTGGAACTTATTCATTCAGCTGTATTTGGTCTTGTGGATGTGGAATGAATTGGAAAATCTAAATATTTTGTCTCCTTCATTGATGATGTTACAAGATATACCTAGTTATATTTTGTGAGGCATAAATTTGAAGTTTTCACTAAGTTTAAAGAATTTAAAGCCTTAGTTGAAAAAAAAACATATTGTAATATTAAGGTTTTGAGGTCTGATAATGGAGGGGAATACTATTTTAAGGAATTTGATGAATTTTGTAAGCATGCAAGAATTGTTAGATAGAAAGCTACTCCTTACAATCCTCAATAGAATGGAGTGGAAGAAAGGATGAATCAAACAATCATGAAAAGAGACAAAAGTATGCTAAGTAATTCACAGCTTGACAGATGTTGTAAGTAATGATTGTTACTTCTTGAATAGATATCCTTGTAAGGCTCTTGAAACAACACCTTATGAAATTTGGACATGTACAAGACCTTTTGTTTCACATTTATGGGTATTTGGCTATGAGGCTTATGTTCATGTGCCTAAAGAAAAATGAACTAAGTTGGATCCAAAAGCTAAAAAGTGCATTTTCATTAGATATGGTGATAATATAAAAAGGTTATAAGTTATGGAATCCTCTAACCAAGAAAATATATTTTCTAGAGATGTGATTTTTAGGGAGCTTAGTGTTATTTCTAATCTTGAATAGCCAAAAGAAAAAGATAAGGAAAAGGGAGTGCATTTTGAAATTAAGAAAGAAGATGCACTTTGGGAAGAACATAGAGTTGGACTTGAGGATAAGGAGGAAGAAGATGAGGTTTTAGATGAAGTTACAGATCAAATTGAAGAACATGGGGAAGAAAATCAGGAAGATTTTGAGTAAGGTCAAGAACAATAAGAGCCTCATACTCCCATTCTCAGAAGATCCACAAGATAATATAATCTAGTCAACAAGTATAACTCACCTGATTTCCATTGTATTTTTTCTTTGTTGTGTATTGACAATGAACCAAGATCTTTCAAGAAGGATTTGTCTTAAGAGGAAAATGAGTCTTGGTTGTAGGCCATGTAAGAGATCATGGTGTTAGATAATTGTAACATCTGGGATCTTGTTAGTTTTCCCAAAGGAAGAAAACCCATTATATGTAAATGGGTATTTAAAAATAAACTTGGAACATATGGTCAATTAGAGTAGTACAAAGCCAGATTAGTGCTAAGGGCTACTCCCAAAGAGAGGGAGCTGATTTTGGTGAAATTTTCTCTCCTGTCGCTAAATTAACTTCTATTAGATTTGTATTATCTATTTTTGTTGCTTGTGATTTTGTGATAGAGAAAAGGGATGTTAAAACTTCTTTCTTGCATGGGGATCTTGAGGAGGAGATTTATATGGGACAACTTGATGGTTTTGTTGTGAAGGGAAAATAAAATTTGGTTTGCAGTTTAAAGATATCTTTGTATGGTTTGAAACAATCACCCAAGATGTGGTATTATAAGTTTGATGATTTTTCATTAGATTTTGGTTTTCTTAGGAGAAAAGATGATCATTGTGTGTGCATTAAGGTTATTGATGATCAAATCCTAATTATTATCTTGTATGTTGATGATATGTTGTTTATTGGTAACAAGGTGATGATTAGTGAGATCAAGAAATAGCTTTCTGGAACATTTGATATGAAGGAATTGTGAGCTACAAAATACATTCTTGAGATGGAAATCAGCAAGGATCGAAGTCACAAAAATATTTGGTTAAGTCAGGGTAAGTATGTTGATACCATTTTACAAAGGTTTAATATGTATAACTATAAGCTAGTTTGTATTCCATTTCTAGTTGGTACTAAGTTGATCTTAGATATGTGTCCTAATACTGATGATTATTTTGAGAATATGTCTAAAGTTCCTTATGCTAGTGCCATTGGTAGTTTGATGTATGCAATGGTATGCACTAGACCAGATATAGCCCAAGTAGTGGGAGATCTAAGTAGGTTTATGTCTAACCCGGGTAAAGAGCATTGAAATTTTGTTAAGAGGGTATTTAAATATTTGCAAGGTACTTATGATTATTGTTTATTTTATCATGGTACTGATAATGTGGTCAAGTCATTAGACATACAGGGATTTGTTGATGCAAATTAGGTAGGTGACTTGGATAGTCTAAGGTCCACTAATGGGTATGTGTTTACTCTGTTTGGAGGAGCAGTGAGTTGGATGAGTAAAAGGAAGTCTACGGTTGTTTTAGCCACTATTGAAGAAAAGCATATGGTTGCTACCCATGTTTCTAAGGAGGTAGTATGGTTACAAATGTTGTGTATAGGTATTGGTTTCAATTGCAGGAAAATTTAGATTGGTTGTGATAGCCAGAGTGTAATTCATTTAGCCAAGAATCCTATGTATCATGCTCTAACAAATCACATGGATGTCCAATACCATTTTGTTTGAGAAATGGTTGCTAATGGAAAAGTTGAGTTGAAGAAAATTGACATCGAGGTTAATGTTACAGATTATATTACCAAACCCGTGAGCATAGATAAGTTCATTTGGTGCAGAGAGGCCACAGGCCTTGTTTTTTGTACCCAGTTGATTCCATGATGGTGTGATTCCCCTAGCTCTTACAAGGTATTCAACAAAGGGGGGAATGTTGGGAATCAAGGTGTCTCAACCTTGACAATTCCTAAGTTTATTTATTATTAATTTAGTTTTTCCCATGGATAAATATCATTTATGTTATTAAATAATTGTGCTCCATTAAAAGAGGCATGAGATTTTGAGTTCAAAATTTTTCCACATGTTGGTGCCTTAAAAAATAAGTTATTAGTTGTGAAAAGATGCCCACTTAGTGGTATAACATGGAAAACCTATTTTTAAGGATGTTATGAAAAATTATATGACAACTATAAGGGATAAAAGTAGGGGATATCATTTTGGATGTGAGAATCATCTAACACACGTAAGAAAATATTTGCATAAGTTATTGATGGTTTATGACACATGCAAGAGCATCTCATATTTTATAGGGACTCTTACATGACAACTTGTAAGAGGGTGTAATATCATGTAAGAGACCCTGTTTAGCATGTAAGGGGTCGACTGAATTTTTACGATGGTATTTCCGAACCTTGTTTTGACCCATGGTAATGTTTTATGGTTGTATTTTGAGCCCCCATGAGTCTATTTATTGAGGGGTTGAGTTGGAGACACTATGAGATGTTTTATAGGTACACAGATGTCAGATTGAAGGTTGAAGAGGAGTTAGAGTGGATGTATTGTAATCTTATTTTCTATTAATACAATCTATTCATCTCTTCTTTGGTGGAGTTTTTTCCCGAAAGGATTTCTCCACATGAAACACTATGTTATGTGTTTTATTTTCCGTTGTTGCATTTCATTGTTATAGCTGATTTGAACTCCATATGGTTAAACTGTTAGATCTTATTTATAGTTGTTTTAAGCTTCTATTATTGTTGTTCACCTATCATTTTCTAATAGGTGGCCAAACATGTAAATGCATGCAAAGCATGTAAAAGAACATGCAAGAAAATGCATGTAAAGTGGTCCCCACCTATAAATGGACACAACAAAGAGAGTATTCCAATTTAAATTCATTAGAAACATTTACCTCAATAGATTTCCTCCAAAAATTGCATTTGCATATCACCACAAGGGAAAATCACATTATTGAAAGTTAAATATTTATTTTCCACACAACTTAGCCCTTGTTGAAAACAACAAAAAATAATAAAAAAAAAAAATTGGTGATGCAAGATTGCTAGTGTAGGCACGGAAAATATACCGATTGATCTTATACACCCGATCTTGATTTACTAACACCAATTCGTCCTGAATCATCTCCTTTGTTAGTCATTTAATTAAATAATCTTTATTTGATTAAATTCATCACATTCCATCTCTTAATTAAATAAATCAAATTTATCTAATTAAGTCATTCTCTCCTATTAATTAAATAAATCATTTTATTTAATTAGCTTTTATAGTATCTCTTTAATTAAATAATTCATTTTATTTAATTAAATCTCTAAAGCCATTCTATTAAATTCAATAAATTAATCTTTATTTGATTTAATCTAACACATCCCTCTTTAATTAAATAAATCAAAATCTTTATTTAATTAAGTCAATCCATTATTCCTCTCATTTTGATTTATTTAAATCCTAAAATCTAAATCAACTTGTCAAATCAACTAATCTCCTTTTAAAATTAATCAAATCCTGGTTAATCCTAATCTTAATCACTCAAATCCTCTAGATTTTGCAACTTGCTCATGAAAATCATTTTAATTGATTTATTAAATCTCTATTTACTTTCAAAAAGGCATCAAAATGGGAATATTCTCCAAGTTTAAAAAATTCCTCCAAAAGGGTTTGTACATCCAACAAGGCATTTAATTTTCTTACATGTCCTTTGCCTTGAGCCAATGGGCATTAACTTTATTTTCTTCTCCCTCCAACTTGTCATTTCATCAATTTTGAAATTCCACCTAATTGCATTTAATTGCACAATGACCAAAATGTGCTCCACCTTTGTGCACTCACATGTTGACAAGTGGCTTTATGCTATTGGTTGGTCTTTTGTCCCACATTCATCCATTTTGCCTCATCCTCCATCTCTCTCATCTATAAATAAGTAGCTTCCATTTGGATTTTGGATCCAAAAACTTTATGCAAATTCATTATCTTGATATTTTGAATTTTCCCATCCATTGTTCATCCATTTTCTTAGTTTTCATCAAGTTTCATAGCTAGGTTATGCAGGAATTTCACCAAGGAGCATTAAATCTTCAACATTGATCATCAAGCTTGCAAGGAATTGGGAAAGGGACATTTTCCACATCAAATTGGCACCAATTCCCCCATGGGATTGAGATTTTGATCATTAAAATAGGATTTAATAACTTTTTTATTGTGTTCATATTATTTCTTGTTTTCATGTTTCAAATGAATTTCATGGGGAATGGTGTTTCTAACTTGCATATTGGACTAATTGTGTGTTTTTTCTTTGTGTTTGTGCAGGTCTAGGATCACCATTCATATTTTGGCACTAGAAGGAGGGTGAATCTTTCAAAATTAACACGTTTTTTGGTCAAATTCTATTATTTTTATGTTTTTTGTCTTTCTAGGTCAAACAACACTGCTAGGTCAAATTGTGATGTATTTGCAGTCTCTATTTTTTCAAACAACATTGTTAGTTTCACCAAAGTGCCGCTCAAATCCTTAAACAGCGCCACTTTTGTTCCAGCGTCGTTGCCTCTGTGTTTCAAAGGGTGTTGCCTTTTCTTTCTTGCTTTTTCACTCAATCTTTAAATGGTCATATCTTGGTCATATTTTGGTCTTTTTCGAAGCTTTTTTTTTAACTGGGGTAGAATTTCATAAGCTATCCAATATTGTAGGTGTTTCTCAACTTTGATAGAGTTAAAATTTTCAAATTTTCACCTAATGTCAAATCACAATGAAACTTGGGTAAATTTTAGGGTTTTTATGCTTAATCATTTATCTAACCCTCATATCTTCTTGTGTCTTAATTTCATCTAACATTTGGAACTTGTATTGTAGGTTTTAAAGGATCATGGAGCATGAAAGTGAAAGAAAAAGCATTATCATGTGATTGTATCTATGTGTGAGAAAATATGTGAATTATAATAATCAATAACACACAACAGATGCAATGTATTACATTAAGGGAATCTAAATTAACAACACAATTTGATAAAATGATTCCTTAAAGACATTCCATCTTCCTCTATTCCTAAGGATCCTGTATTAGTGCTCTAAGATCTTAATTATGCACTGAATTACTAGGATGACACTTAAGAAATGATTAGCCATTAAAATAGAATGCAAAAACTATATCTACACCTGCATGATCTAATGATTTGACTAGATGATGAAGTAAATGATATGTTGAATGATAATTTGTTGTATACAGAATGCTAATGGAATGATGTAATGTTGAATTAAACTAATGGAGATGTTGTGAAAATGATTCTAAATGCAATAAGTAAGTTAAGACACATCTAATAAAGAAACCATGATTCTAATTTACTTACTAAACTATTCTAAATGCTAAGCTATAATGTAAACTAAGTTCTCAAATGCTAAGATGATTTTTGCAGAGTAATTATATGCAATGCTCTCTTATGCAAAAGCCATAAATGAGCCTCTATTTATACATTTTGCCAAGGCATTAGGTGAGTTGGAAGCAATGGATGATTAGGATTAAGTCTGAAGAGATCAATGGTGAGAAATGAGGAGGTTAGAGAGAAATAAGGAAGTTGTCCCCTTTAATAGAACAATCTTGCAAAGCGTAAAAAAGAATAAATGGGAAGGAGAAGCCATGTGTCTCTGAGTTTGTTGAGTTTGTTGATAGTAAATACCCATTTTAGAAATTAGGAATAATTATTTTCATGTGACACATGGTGAGATGGAAGATGATGTGGAAGGAGGTTAGAAGAATATGGAGAAATGTGACAAAATTTGAATTAAGAATTCAAATTTAATGAAAGGGAATTTAATCAAATAAAAAAAAATAGTTAATTTTTTTTATTTAACTAAATCATGAAGAAAATGGTTTAGATAAGAGGAATTAAGAAATACGAACTATATAAATAAACTTTGCAATTTATTTATATAGTAGAAGAAATAAATATTTTTATTAATTAAATAACTAGTATTTAATTAATATTCTCTAGACCAATTTTTGGATGTATACATTTTTCCCCTCTTTGAAGTGATGTGTTTATGTATTACTTCAAAGAAAAATTTACCAGTGCTGTTAAAATTTCGAAGATGCCCCAAACGGTGATTTCAGAAGATAACGAATGTATGCCCCCTCAAGAGATAAATCAAGGAATTTTTTATGATTAAAAGATTTTTGATGACTTTTAAAAATATTTGTTGATTTGTGATGATGTTGATAATGAAATCTTGATTTGATGATATTCCAGATATTTATCTCCTGATATGGAAGAATTGAGCTACCCTGATTAATTGATCTTTAAAAAAAATTAAAATATCCCACCAAAATCACACTATTAATTACCCTTATTAAGAGGCAAAAAGTGAAAAGAGGATTCATTTGTGCCTTGGTGATTTTGAAAATTGTGGAGTGATAGAAAATCCTTGAGCATTTGAGTGAAAATGGTGGTCCCCTACGAGACCCATCAATTTGAGTGGGTGCGGCGACACAATTGGCCAATAGGATACGGACCTCCGATACGAATTTCAAAAAAAATTCTTGTGAATTTTGAATAAATTTTCTTGCATTTTTATTTTTATTCTTTCGACACATGAAATTTTCTGTGGCGCATAGGTTAGATTCTTTAGCACATCTGCCTAGGGTTTTAGCGCATAGGCTAGATTTAGTGGCACATTCATAGTCTATAACGATGCATCCACATTTTGGCACATAGACGTCCTGTAATGGTGCATCAGAATGTTAGGTAGTGCGTCCACTAGAAATGGTGCATCAAATTGTAGTTTTAGCGCATATGAGGGATTCTCTAGCACATTTGATAAAATGGCACATCAAAGAGATTCTACAGCACATCTAAGGAATTCTATGGTGCATTTGATAAAATGGCACATTAACAGATTGTAACAGTGCATCTAGCCAATTTGGTGGCGCATCACCATTATGGCGCATCTAGGTCAAAATTGAAGATTTTTTTGTTTTGGTCCCTGAATTTGGTGATGTTTAATCGTGTCAGCCAATGATTTGTTGTTGATGATAGATTAGATGATTTATTGATCTCATGATAGGTGAGATGCAATAATGATGATGTTGTTTTGACCTCATGATAGGCGAGGATCAAAAATAGATGTTCACAAGAATTGATAGGATAAGTGATTGATTGATGCTTGATTGTTTTGTCGATTTGATTGATTGATTGATGTGTTGATTATGATGTTATAATGATAGGAGACGGATTTAGATAATCTTTAGTCCCAAGAGCGATTCCCACAGACTTAGGAGTTGATCCCACATCTATCACAAGTCAATAGGGATATCATTAAGCGATGCAGATTATCTTCACTGATTGACATGCCTCGGATTAGGATTAATTGGGGATTGTTGACTGCACTGGCAGAGAGGTGGCATAGCGACCACAACACTTTTAATTTGGCCATTGGAGAGATGACTGTGATGCTAGAGGATGTCTACAGGATTTTTTGGATTCTCGTGATGGGTGACATTGTTACATATGACCACACCGAGTAGGGAGGTATAGATTCCTTACGTTGGATATTCCATGACAACCATATTAGCGGATATGAGATGCCTTGGCAAGAGTTGTTTGAGAGGTATGCCCCTTTTCCTTCCATGCTTGCAGGATTTTTTGGTGGCTTCTTATGTCCTGACAAGAGGGAAAATGGATTGTCTGTCAGTTGGGGTCAGATACTGGAGTAGATGATTTAGTTTGGGACCTGTTTCGCCTGGGGTTCATGCATGCTTGCATAGTTATATCATGATTTGGATCAGGTAGTTTACCTTAGAGGAGCTAGTCTATCCGTTGGTGTGACCCTATTACAGACATGGGCTTGGGAGCATATAACGATGACACATTCAAACACAAACAGATTCTATCCATTTGGGATACCCTACATCAATGGTTATGCAGGTCTAGTTGTCTAGCATAAGTTGGGAAAATTGGAGTATTGGAGATGGGTATTGGATGACCTAGATTTTGTTACATGGTGGTCATATGTAGATTGTGATCAGTGGGCCGAGGATTATTTAGAGATGCCTTATTTTATCACAACCAGGTATCTTATTGGATGAACACGCTACATTATCGAGATATTTTTATTACTGAGAGTGCTTAGATAGTACAATCAAGTATAGGGGATACCATAGAGATTGGCCATGTATGCATGAAGATAGTAGGATGCGACTGAGTGGGGGGCCACTTTATCTTATGATGCTACATGTGATGAGTATCATGGAATACAACCAGTGATTTGGGATTACCATCCAGAGATCGTTGAGGGATACATGACTAAGGAGTACTCACAGTACTTTGGTGGGCATCCATTTCTGAGGATCTCCAAGCCTGATGAGCCAGTGCCAGTATTAGAGGATGATGGGGACAAACCACCCAGATGAAGGAGGGAGATGGTGGGGATGATGATGATGATGATGGTAAAGGAGGGGGTTCCCATCTAGTACTAGATGTCAAAGTGCCTCGCAAGAGGCGATCCTTAGTGGCGGCCACACAACATGTACAAATACAGTTGCCTTCCCAACAACAATAGTCATAGATTATAGCATTACATGCTTAGGTCCAAACAGTTCAAGCTCAACTCATGTTGGTTCAGGGGAAATTGTAGGCAAAGACACAGTTGTTGTCACAGGTATAGGAACAACTCTCACAATCCTAGGGGCAGATACAGACTCTGACAGCTGAGAGGGATGTTGCCAGGTAGCAGTTTGCATAGGTGCAGGGCTAGGGATAGGTGCAGGGTCAGGTTGTTGCATTGACTATGGAGAGAGATGAATTGAGACAATGGGTAGAGCAGGTAGAGGCTATTACTGAGAGAATACAGTAGGCTATGATGGCTACTAGGACATCATATTATTTTAGGGAGATACATAACACTTCTTAAGAGGCTGAGTTCTATAGAGGTCGACATCATGAGTTGGTCCCTCCAGAGCGGCAAGAGAGCTTTGCTCAATCTCAGTCTGGCAGGTCACAGTCTCAGACGGTTAGTGTGGGTGTTACACAACCATTTCCTGGAGATCAGAGAGATCCTTGTGTGGGTCCATTGGGTGCAGGGGGAGGTACCAGTTTAGGGATGCCATCACCATCTGGAGGGAGCGCTACATAGCTTTGACACTTGATGTTTTATTGTTATTTAGACATGTATACATTGCTACTTGACGAGTTACTGCCATTTTTTATGATGTATCTCTTCATATTCTGATATCCTTGTACACTTGACATTATTTGGAGATATATGCAGCGATGATGATGATTGACCTATGTGCTTATGTATTGATCATGATGGATGCATTTAATTTCCTATTATGTGTGCTATGTGATGTTTTATATGATGGTGATATGATATGTCATGGATGCAATATGTTTTTTGATCCTATGATGCTTTTATGATATCCATATACCCTATGTGATGGATCTAATTATGTGAATGGAATGTGCTAAATGCTATGTTTTTGTACTTTTTTATGCAAATATGTATGATGCAATAGATGAATTATATGTATGAGATGGATGAATGGAAATGTTTCATTGTGGATGTTTTTGTGATGCACATGGATGACTAAATGTATATGAATGAAAATGATATGATAATGATTTGTTTTTGGATTTTCATAATGTAAATATATGACCTAATGAAAATGAATGCTGAAATGATATGATAATGCTTTGTTTTTGAATTTTCATAATGCAAATATATGATCTAATAACTAGATGAATGATGAAATGATATGAGAATGCTATGAATGATGTCCTAATGCTTATGAAACTAAAATGTGAATGATCTTTTTGGTAATTTCAAATGTAATCAATCTGTTAACAATAGGAATAAATCACTTGTAATATTGTACTAGCCTTGGAGAAATCTATAAATACCAGTACAACACCTAATATGAATGCAACCTAAACATGCAAACCTAACAATGCAATGTTGTCATCCCAGTAACTAATTTATTGTGCTTGGTATCATCATTGAGCTTTTAAAATGTTGAAAGTGAGTACAAACATCAATGGTATAATAAGACCATGATGAGCTGAGTACTACTTTCACGATGTTTGATAGTGCAAGTTAACACAAGCATCTAGGTATAACTGGACTGAGATGACCTAAGCATTTCTTGCGTAAACAGACAAGAGATAACCATTTTCCTATGTCAATCTAGAATATCATCAGTGATACTTTGTAGAGCACATCCCATGACGATTCACATAGTATTAATGATCAACTCACAAACAACAGACAAAGAAAATATCATTCTCGATCATAGCTTCTCTAGTTCTTGACATCCTTGAGTTGCTCTTGAGAAATGATAACAACAATCACAATGCAAATAGTTTGAACATTTATGTTAAAGTGATAAAACTGTGATTCAGAGGATTGTCATCAAATGAAATTTGTTTTTGATGGATCTTGTTGTTGTTGGTTCAGATGATTGTTTTTGGTGAGTCTAATGGATGTTCAAAGTTGTAGCCGACTTGATTTTTGTGTTTTACCATGTTTCCATACTATTATTTATCTATAGTTTTTAAGCTCAAAGATGGATTGCCCCCAGTGAGTTCAGGATTTTTCCCCTAGTGGAAACAAACCCGTTTTATTATGGATTATATACAATGATCAACAAGTCAAAGTGAAACACAAATGGAACAATAGAATATGTACATGAGACTCAAATGAAGGATATGGATAGTGATAGCAAAGAACCAATGTGTTTGACACATGTTCCAATAGAAGAAGAAGCCAACCTATCACAAATAGCGCCTGTTGCTAGGTTTTCACTACTTGCTTTAATTGCACTTTTTTTAGATTTTATGATTTTTTTGTATTTTTCTCTTTTTTGATTTTTTTATTGTCACCAAGATGCCTATTTGCTAGGTTTTCACCAGGGCGACCATTTTTTCAGGACATTTTATGATGTTTTTGGATTTGTTCAAGACTTTTATCAATGCAAGAGATGAATCATGTGTAAAATTTCTTGAGATGGAGACTGTTCATGGGCTCTTCAAATAGGTCTCCTTCTGGCATGGATAGTTGGTATGCTCCTGATCCATAGACTGACACAATGACAAAGGGGCCTAGCCAATTTGGTTCAAACTTTCCTTTCTTCTCCTTATCCTATTGGTTGTGTGGGTTCTCCTTCAACACCAGGTCACCAACTTGAAATGTTCTAGGTTTGACTTTATGATTGTAACTTCTAGACATCCATGTTGGTAGACTTTCAAGTGGTTCACTGCATGTTGGTGTCATTCATCTAATAGTTCCAGTTCCTTCAATCTAGATACTTGGTAATCCTCATCAGAGATGATACCCTTCAATGAAACCCGGAGTGATGGTAATTCAACTTCAATGGGTACAATGGCCTCAGATCCATATACTAGAGCATATGGTGTGGTTCTTATTGGTGTGTGAATAATAGTGTGGTACGCCCACAGAGCAGGGTTTAATTGGATGTGCCAATCGCGTCCAGTGTCATTGACAGTTTTTTTCAAGATTTTCAAAATGGTTTTGTTGGAAGCCTCTACTTGATCGTTTCCCTAAAGATAGTATGGTGTAGAGAAGTGATGTTGAATGTTGATGTCTCACACAATTCTTGCATGTCTTGATTTTTAAACGGTCTTCCATTGTCAGTGACAATGGATTGAGGGATGTCGTACTGATAGGTGATGTAATTGAGGTTGAATGATGAAATTTTCTTTCTTGTGATGGTGATTAGGGGAACAACTTCAATCCACTTTGTGAAGTATTTTGTACTTGTGATGATAAACTTGTGTCCATTCGACGAAGATGGATGGATTTTACCAACAAGATCTAGTCCCCACTGACAAAAGGGCCATGTTGATGTAAAAGGTTGAAGTTCTTGCGCTGGTGTGTGGATGAGGTTGCCATGAATCTGACACTTTTGACATTTCTTGATGAACTAGAAATACTCCTTCTCTATGTTTGGCCAGTAATAACCTAGACGAAGGAGTTTCTCAACTAAGGTTAAACCACTTGACTGTGTTTCGCAAACACCCTCATGAACTTCTCGTAAAGTCGTTTCAGACTCATCATGTTCTAGACATCAAAGGAGAGTTTTTTCAAAACCTCATCGATATAGTACATCTACAATAAGAATATGTCAAGCAGCTCAGTGAATGAAATTTTGTTTTTGATTTCTAGACAGGTTGGGTGGAAGGGTGTTATCTTTTATGTAGGTATAAATTTCACCATAGATTAAGGCATGTTGATGGGTGTTTTTATGCACTTCTCAACATAGGTAATGCATAGCTACATCACCTCTCTTGAAAGATAATCTTCCACAATCATATTGCAAAACACTATCCCAAGGTCTCTAATGTTAGGTCTTGACAGTGCTTGGAATACCTCAGTTGATTCATGTGATTTGCTAGAATCACAAGGAAAACTTACAGATGAGTTACAAAGCGTGGGAAGTTGGGTCTACAAATGGAGTTCTTAGGATGTAGAAATTGTTGCTTAGCTGTTGCAAGTTCAAAACAATAGTCTAGAGCTCACAATTCAACTTCAAATTTGGCTTTATAATGTGCAATGAACCTTAGCTATGGTCACTATAAAAAAAGGGTCAAAAGGGCAAGGAATAGAGCAAGTTCCTAGACCTGAAACTACGAATGAACATTGATCATGGAGGCTGCTACAGTAGAAAAACTTCCTAAACTGAGTTTTTCTTGGCCAAGAGGAACCTATAGTTACACAAAACTAGTGCAATCTTCTAAGGGCTGCAGATTTTTAGATTGCACACACACATCATGAGCATGCAATCAAACTAAGTTGCATCAATAAAGTAAGGAAGCTCAAACTAGCTTTATAAAGTGATTCATAATCAACAAACCACAAAAAACATGAGCTGGAAATTCATCAAATACAGTAATAGCAAACGCCATCATCACTTCCATTCAAGAAACTAACAACTAAACTAATAGGGAAGTAGAAAAATGCATGCATAATGAAGAAACCAGCCATAAATCATGCAATGTAGCTCTCTATTGTTGTAGAATATCTTTACACCAGCTCTCCAACCCTTTACAAATGAGGGGGGACCCCTATTTATAGTTTTCCAAAGCCCAAATGAATGGCTAGGATTGAATTACATTATGTGGCTCAGATTTTATTGCACTAGGGCTTCACCTACCCCTCATTATATAGCAATTAAAAATACATTCCTTGTATTTTCTCTATTTTGTCTTATAGTGGCCAACCATTGTAGCAATTTTTTCTTCTAGTTTATTGCCCTTTTTCTGTAGTTGAAATTGTTCAAAATTTTCCTTCAGTGTCCACAACATCGCTCAATCAATCAAGTACACCTTGTTTGTAGATTTGCATCATTGTTAAATTGATCAGATGATCTAATGAGACAACTCCTAATGAATCGTGATCAATTTTTTGGAGGGAGAAAATAGTCGCTCCCTCCCACCACCTTCAAGCCCACCCTTTATAGATCTGTCATTGAATCCCTTAACATAGGCCTACTTCTAATGCCAGCTTTGTTGATGGGTGTTAGGGGAAGAGGTGAGTATAAATGAGTGATGAAAGGAGCAATGTGCCTTTTCCTTGTTTAGTTTTCTCAATGGGCCTCCCCGACGAACCCACGGTACGTTTCTTGAATCCTGCATACATGAAGTACTGTAAGTGCTTTCATACAAAAATCAAGGAAAACATTAGTCAAATCCTACAAACTCCTTGTTAGATCCATCCATGCATCATCAAAAGAGCATAATATTCATATTTGGAGCTCATTTGGACCACAAATATAAATGTGGGTTCATGGGTGCAGGTGCCATACAATGGACGGACTGTGGACAACGAATGACAGATGAACGGTGGGTGATAGATGGTGGGTGATAGATGGTGGGTGATAGATGGCAGACGGACAATGGGTGGAGGGACGATGGACAACCAATAGACAGACGATGGACGGATAGTGGACGATGGACGAACAACGAGCGAAGGGATGATAGACAACCGATGGATGGATGGCAGACGACAAACGAATGGTGGACGGAAGGTGGAAAATGGGTGAAGGGATGGAAGATGATGGGCAAGGGATGACTGACAATGGGTGGAGGGATGACGAACGGATGGCGGACGACGGGCGGAGGGATAGTGAATGGGCGACAAATGATGGGTGGAGGGATGACAAATGGATGGCAGACGACAGATAGAGGGACAACGAATGAATGGTGGACAATGGGTGGAGGGATAACGAATAGACGACAGATGATAGGCAGAGGGATGGTAGACAACTGATAGATGACAACAAAGGGATGGTGGCTTGAAAGGTAAGTTCCTATGAATGGTAATGGAGGGACGGTGGTCCGAAAGGGAAGTTCTGATGGATGGCAATAGAGGGACAACAACCCAAAAGGGAAGTTCCCACGGATAGCAACAAAGGGATGGCATCTCGAAAGGGAAGTTCCCATGGACGACAATAGAGGGATGATAGCCCAAAAGGGAAGTTCCCACAGATGGCAATGGAGGGACAGTAGCCCAAAAGGGAAATTCCCAAATAGCCACGGAGGGATGGCGGCCCGAAAGGGAAGTTCCCAAATGGCTACAGAGGGATAGCGGCCCAAAAGGAAAGTTCCAAAAAAGCCACAAAAGGACAGTTTCCTAAAAGGAAAGCTCTCGAATGGCCATGGAGGGACAACAACCCAAAAGGAAAGTTCCCATGGATGGAAATGGTGGGATGGCAGTTCGGAAGGGAAGTTCCCAAATGGCCACGGAGGGATGACAACCTGAAAGGAAAGTTCCCAAATGGCCATGGAGGGATGGTGGCCCAAAAGGGAAGTTCTCAACTTCAAAAAACTTAGTAAATTTGAGATTTTTCAATTTTAGCGCATGGGAAAGGGGGTGGAAAGAGTGCCAAGAAATATTTTCTTAAGATTTCACTCAATTTGAAAAATGTAGAAATTTGGAAGGGGGAAGCCGGAGGGTTGCTACCCTTTTAAAACAGCAATGAGCACACGGCGACCCACACACGGTGGCCCAAAAGGAAAGTTTCAGAATGACCATAGAGGGACGGTGGCCTGAAAGGGAAGTTCCCAAATGGCCATGGAGGGATGGCGACCCGAAAGGAAAGTTCCCAATCGGCCATAGAGGGACACTAGCCAGAAAGGAAATTTCCCAAATGACCACGGAGGGACAATGACCCAAAAGGAAAGCTCCCAAATGGCCATAGAGGGATGGTGGCCCGAAAGGAAAGTTCTGCGATGTCTAAACAAATGGAGAATTTGATCCAAACCCCTTTAGGCATTTGAAGACATTCATTTGATGGTCCCCAGATGATGAAAACTTGAAGTTTGTACCCATTCCAAAAATGCGGAGATTTGGAAGGGGGAAGTCAGAGGGTCGCCGCCTTTTTAAAACAACAATGAGCACACGACGATCCACACATGATGACCTAAAATAAAAGTTCTGAAATGGCCATGGAGGGACAACGACTTGAAAGGAAAGTTCCCAAATGGCCACGGAGGGATGACACCCAAAAGTAAAGTTCTCAAATGGCCACGTAGGAACAGTGGCCTGAAAGGAAAGTTCCCAAACGGCCATGGATGGATGGTGGCCTGAAAGGAAAGTTCCCAAACAACCATAGAGGAATGACAACCTGAAAGGAAATTTTTGCAACTTCCCAAAACTTAACAAAACCTTGAAATTTCACTTAGGCACCATGAAAATATCCCAAATCCATACACAACTTGTCCCCAACATTAAAAAATGAAGGAAAAAGCGAATCAAGCGATCAAGGACCAAGTCAACAGGAACAAGGAAAAAGGTGGAAAATGGAAGGGGGGACTTTGTTTCTCCCAAGATTTTAATGCCCCAAGTAAAATGAAGGGTCGGGAGCAATGTTTATAGGCCAATTTCCATTAATGGCATGCATTGATTTCTTGGTACGACAAACCTAGGTTAGGTGAGATGCGGGAACCCACGCTTGTTTGGATGCTTGGTCAAGGCTTGAATGGAGAAACTAAGTGTGGAGCTCACCATGTGGGTGCAAGTTGGGCATTAGTCGCCAGTCAACAGTGAAACATAAGTGGTGACCCACATGAGGCAACCCACAACTATGGGTCCGCGAGGCTTGGGGGATGTCAGGGCAATGGGCGGAGGGAAACCCACAAGCCAAGTTCCGCAAAGGAAAATGACTTAGTGAAATTCAGGTGCACAAATGAATTTGGTCAAGGAGTGTTCGATCGTTTCAAGGCATGTGACCAACCTAGGCTCAGGGATAAGCACACAAAATGAGGAAGGAGCAAATGACTCGACAAGAGAAAACGAGCTGTCAAGAGAAAAAATGAGGGGATCGTTGCCTTAGGTGAGGCATGTGTGCAAAACATGCACAAAAAGTTGTGACTCACTAGGGAAATGCTCTAGAGTATTTCAATGACAAACTGGAATCATGAACCCAGAATCTCTGGTTCTGACCTTCATGCTAGGGAAAACAATCCAGACACTCAACCAAAGGATCAAAACCACTAGCCAACCCAACCTTCAGTATGTTGAAAATCCAAGTGTGTGCAATTGCATTAATTCCCATCCTTAAGTTGCTACAAGAACCTAAGCTCCGTCAAGTTAGGCTACGTAGTTTATTCTAACTCCAAAAGCATCTAAGACATTGCCTCGCTACTAGTCAGGCATCCATAGCCCCGACGAGGTTGTCAATGTGATTCTCCCGAACATTGCTCTACTACCAACTAGGAATCCATAGCCCTGGTAGAGTTGCTCATATCCCCCTGAAAGGTTGAATTTCTTTCTTTTTATTTTCAATGTCTTACTTTTTCTTTATTTTGTTTCTTTTATTTTTATTTTTCTCTTTTCAATTATTTTCATTTCAACCCACAAGCATTGAAGCTTTCACTAAGGGCTAAGAATCACAGTGGCGTGAAAGAAAATTTTTAGATTTCTCACTTAACTAGACTTCACAAAAGGACTCATAGTAACCCCAGGATTCTTAAAGTGTGTGAGAGATATAGGATTTTAGAATACATCAGGATCGGATTAAACCAATGACTCATCCCCTTTGAACCAAACATCTAGGTCACTTGACACTAACAGAAGACCTTCACCATCCACTTTGAAAACTTGATTAGAGTTTAACAAAGAAATACGTAGAACAAACCCAGGAAATAAGTATGGTTGTTGTGTGCACAGATGTGCCTAACTAAAAGCAGACAAACCCCGAGCAAAGCAACATCAAAGCGAAAGAAAAATGGAAAACAAACACCTACACTAACCAAAGTGGGAAAGTGAAAGAAAACAACAAAGAAACTACCCTAAAGAAAACTAACCTACAACAAACACCTACTCTAATGAAAGCAGGAAAGCGAGACTATCTACACGAAACCTACACTACTCAAGGTGAATTATGTACAAATTTTTTTACAAAGAACTATGTTCAGGAAAGGAAAACTGACATTCATGTTTATTGGATTTTGCAAGGCATGCACAAGTAGAAGGGAAATCATTACAATTATCAATCATGCACATTCATCCTTATATTCAGAAAAAAGAAGTTCAACATAGCAACATTCAAATTCAATCACGTCATCATGAAAAATCAGCAATTGAGGTGATTCATTGAACCCATGGTTGATCCATAAACAAGTTTTCCTTCTTGCTTTCAACAAAATGATAAATGCAGTTATGAAAATTAACAGGGCAAGGAAGGAAAGAACCTGGATGTCGTCACATGAAGGTGGTAGCGTTTGATAGTCGAGAGCAAGCACTACATCATCGATTGTCATGTTGGCAACCTCAAATGGAGGGATTGGATTGTGCAACATTTTTTTATCTTGGGCATGCATAGGGTTGGGAGGACAGGGCAGCAAGCACCTCTTCCAAGCTACCAATGGGACCCGCAACCCCTATTAGCTTTTCTTCAAGGAAAAACACTTCATCATGTGGGTCTTTCATAGTCCATGGCTCCACTTGATTGTTGTTTTCAAAAGGCGAAGTGTTGTCCCATCTCCTTCCCAAAGTATTAACCTCATTTTTATGATGTTCAATGTCATGGATGATGACATGCATAATTTTTTCCTATTACAACTCCCTAAATATGAAGGAGGATCAACAATGGTCATGGCGAAGGGATTTCTAGTTGTATCTTGTAGTTGGTCAATTTTGTCATACTTGTTGGAAGCCATCAGAACACCCCTACCTTTTTCTTCTTCTCTTTTCTGGTCATGCATCTCATCATTATGTTCACTTGTTTCCTCTTGCTCACTATCACTGTAAATGGAGAAGTAACCCCTCTCCCATTCTGGAGGTTCCAATGCTTCACCACCTAGGAGTTCTGGTAGTATATCCTCATCACTAACTGCTTTCACAATGTGCTCTTCCTCAATGTCACTATACCTTTGTGGGACAATTCCAAGTGGGAAGAAGTCTACAAGGGACACTAGTCCATCAAAGGGATCAATATATGATGAGTGATCCACCTTCAGAAGTCCTCCATATAGCCTATCATCCCTTGTGTACAAATGCTCTTCAAGAGAGAAAGGTTCTTGATGTCCTATGGACAATGTTCCATTTTGATCCACTTCATCATTTAGAAGCTGGAGAATGTGTTGTTGTCCTTCTTCTATTGTTGTCCCAATACCTTCTTGAGGACCACCTTCAACTGAGTTGTAACTTGATTCAGGTTCTTGGATTTCTCGTTCAATCCTGAAAGCAACTATAGAAGGTGGTGTACTAGGTTTCCCCACTTGTTCTTTAACTTGTTTCACAACCTCTTGGCATAGTTTGCATGTGAACTCCAAGTTCGATGAATCATGGAGCCTACACCAATTCAGGAGTAACAACACCTTCAGATCCACCTGATATCTTAGTTTAGACCAATCCCTTGCTAATCTTGAGATGAGTTGGGTGTATCTTTCCACTATTGGGTCCTCATCATCATTTGGGAAGGAAGTTGTATAGTGGAAAATCACAACATATGATTGTTCCCACTCCTCAAAATATTCATTTTCAGATGCTTGATCACTATCATTCATGAAGGAGAGATATTCTAATATGAGTTCACTTACGCCTTCGTTATCATTTTCTATTGTCCCAAGACTTTCAGCCTCTTCCTCTCTCTATTCTTCAGTATTTGTGTTGGTTGTCCTAGCATTTGTTGTTGTAGACTTCATTGGTTCAGTGTCAATTGCCAAAAGGTTCCTCCTCTATTGGCATAGGAAGAACAAGTTAATTCTGAGTGAGGTACATTGTGAAATTTGCACCAACTTGACATTAGTACCTCCTCCAATCTTGGTCCATCATCTTTGTTTGAACACTTTTGGATTAGTTCTTTGAATGCCTTGGCTGCCATGTTAGTCATTTCCTCTTCCAGATCTTCAGGAGCCAAGGGTTGGTATATTTCCCAAAAGGGAATTTCTCCTTACAAGACTCTTTCAACTCTATCCAAGAATGTTAGACACCCCAATTCGTTGTGTCTATGCATACGATGCATTCGGAATCTATCCACCAATGGAAATTGCTGCGGTGGTCTCCTCAATCTTCTATTCAAATCTACATGCCACTAAGTGATGTTAATTTGCATGTGCTGCTCCATTTCAACTCAGCTTTTGTTTGCCTTCAAAATTTTCTGATTTTAAGTTTCAACATTAAAAGAGATCTCCTTATCTTAGATTTCTTCTTGAAAGTACTCTTTTCAACTCCCAACTTTCAACTTTGTATCCTCAACATGCCAGCCCTCCTTCTAGCGCAAGTTCTGTTGATGGGTGTTTTTATGCACTTCTCAACATAGGTAATGCATAGCTGCATCACCTCTCTTGAAAGATAATCTTCCATAATTAGATTTCAGAACACTATCCCAAGGTCTCTAATGCTAGGTCTTGATACTGCTTGGAATACTTTAGTTGATTCATGTGATTTGCTGGAATCACAAGGCGTATTTACAAATGAGTTACAAAGCGTGGGAAGTTGGGTCTGTAGATGGAGTTCTTAGGATGTAGAAATTGTTGCTTAGCTACTACAGGTTCAAAACAATAGTCTAGAACTCACAATTCAACTTCATATTTGACTTTACAATGTGCAATGAACCTTATATAAGATCACTATAAAAAAAGGGTTAAAAGGGAAGGGAATAGAGTAAGTTCCTAGACCTGAAACTACGAATGAACAGTGATCATGGAGGCTACTACAATAGAAAAACTCCCTAAACTGAGTTTTACTTGGCCAAGAGGAACCTACAGTTACACAAAACCAGTGCAATCTTCTAAGGACTGCAGATTTTCAGATTGAACACACACATCATGAATATGCAATCGAACTAAGTTGTAGCAATAAAGTAAGGAAGCTTAGACTAGCTTTACAAAGTGATTCATCATCAACAAACCACAAAAACCATGAGCTGGAAATTCATCGAATACAATAGCAACAAATTCCATCATCACTTTCATTCAAGAAACTAACAACTAAACTAATAGGGAAGTATAACTATGCATGCATAATGAAGAAACACAAGAGAAACACCCACAAATCATGCAATGTAGCTCTCTGTTGCTATAGAATTCCTTTACACCAACTCTCCAACCCCTTACAAATGAGGGGGGGACCCCTATTTATAGTTTTCCAAAGCCCAAATGAATGGATAAGATTGAATTACATTTTTCGGCTCAGATTTGATTGCACTAGGGCTTCACCTACCCCTCATTATATAGCAATTAAAAATACATTCCTTGTTTTTTCTCTATTTTGTCTTGTAGTGGCCAATCACTGTAGCAATTTTTTCTTCTAGCTGATTTCCCTTTTGTTGTAGTTGAAACTGTTCAAAAGATGCCTTCTACTTGATGTGTTCATAGCATCCCTCAATCAATCAAGTACACCTTGTTTGCAGATTTGAATTATTGTTAAATTGATCATATGATCTGATGAGACAACTCCTGACAAATCATGATCATTTTTTTGGAGAGAGGAAATAGTCGCTCCCTCCCACCATCTTCAAGGCCACCCTTTATAGATTTGTCACTAAATCCCTTGCCATAGTCCTGCTTCTAATGCGAGCTTTGTTAATGGGTGCTAGGGGGAGAGGCGAGTATAAATGAGTGGTGAAAGGAGCAATGTGCCTTTTCCTTGTTCAGCTTTCTCAATGGGCCTCCCCGATAGACCCACAATAGGTTTCTTGAATTTTATATACATGAAGTGTTGTAAGTGCTTTCATATGCAAATTAAGAAAAAATTTAGTCAAATCCTTCAAACTCCTTGTTAGATCCATCCATGCATCATGAAAATGTCATAATATTCATATTTAGAGCTCATTTGGACCACAAACATAAATGCAGGTTCAGGGGTGCGGGCGCCATATGGTAGATAGACAAAGGAAAATGGACGGTGGATAGATTATGGGAGAAGGACAACAAATAGACGGTGGGTGATGGATGGTAGGCAGATGGTAGACAGACAATGGGAAAAGGAACGACGGATAGTCAATGAATGGCAGACAAATGGTAGATGGACAACAGGTAGAGGGATGACAAACAGTTGACGGGCAGATGACAAACTGATGGCAAACCATGGATGAATGGTAGATGATGAGCAGAGGGATGGTGGATGAACGAAAGATGATAGCCAGAGGGATGACACATAGATGATGGACAATGGGTGGAGGGACAGTGAATGGATGGGGGACAATAGGTGGAGGGATGGCGAATGGACTACAGACAATGGGAGGAGGGACGACGAATGGACAACAGACAATAGGTGGAGGGATAGCGAATGAACGGCAGATGACGGGCGAAGGGATGGTGAAGAGATGGCGGCCGACAAGTGAAGGGAAAATGGATGGAAATGGAGGGATGACAACCAAAAAGGGATGTTCCCACAGACGGCAACGGAGGGACGGCGGCCAGAAAGAGAAGTTCCCATGGATGGAAATAGAGGGACGACAGATCGAAAGAGAAGTTCCCACTATCAGAAATGGAGGGACGATGACCCAAAAAGGGAAGTTCCCAAATGGCCACAAAGAGAAGTCCCCAAATGTCAACAAAGGGATGGCAACCTGAAAGGGAAGTTCTGAAACGTCCACAGAGGGATGGCAGCCTGAAAGGAAAGTTCCCAAACAGCCACAAAGGGACGGCGACCCTAAATGAAAGTTCTGAAATGGCCACAGAGGAACAGCAACCCGAAAGGAAAGTTCCCACAGACATCAATGGAGGGATGACGACCTAAAAAGGAAGTTCCCAAATGGCCATAGAGGGACAACGGCCTGAAAGGAAAGTTCCCAAATGTTGCTAATTTTCATTAATGGCATGCACTGATTTCTTGGTATGACAGACCTGAGTCAGGTGAGATGTGGGAACCCACGCTCATTTGGATGCTTGGTCAAGGCTCGAATGGAGAAACTAAGTGTGAATCCCACCATGCGGGAAGAAGTTGGGTGTCAGTCACCACTCAGTGGCGAAACATGAGCGGTGACCCGCATGAGGTGACCCATAGTTGTGGGTCTGTGAGGCTTGGAGGACGTCGGGGCAATGGGCGAAGGGAAACCTGCAAGCCAAGTTCTGCAAAGGAAAAAGACTTAGTGAAATTCAAGTGCACAAATGAATTTTGTCAAGAGGTGTTTGATCGTTTCAAGGCATGTGACCAACTTAGGCTCAGGGATAGGGGCATGCAAAATGAGGTAGGATCAAAATGACCCGACAAGAGCAGGAATGAGTTGTTGAGAGAAAAAAAGAGGTGGTCCCTACCGTAGGTGGGGCGTGTGTGCAAAACATGCACAACAAGGCATTGGTATCAACTAGGTGGCATATAACTTGGGGCTCAGTATCGTTATAAGCAGGGGAAAATAGTTGTTCCACCAAGAACTTGTAACGACTTCTCTTCTTTGTAATTTGTAACAAGGAAGCAATAGTGGCCATGGTGTCGGGAGCTTTATTGTCCACTCTTGAAATCTGTTCAAATTTGATATCCCGTAAATATTTCTTAAGATCATCAATCATTTTTTTGTAGGGAATCAGTTTGTCATCTTTTGTTTGATAATCATCATTGACCTAGTTAATGACCAACTGAGAATCTCCATATACTTGCAATTCTGGAATTTTCCATTCTACAGTTGTTTTAATGTCGATGATTAATGCTTCATACTCTGCCATGTTATTGGTACAAGGGAACTGTTACCTAATTTTCACCCTCAGGCTCAATCAGACAGAATATCATGTGACCGAGACTTGGGAGGGCCAAATGGAGCATTCGCACAAGAGCAAAAGTCATGAATTTGATGCTAGGTTGCAGGGGGTCTCAGTTTGGGGGCCTACCTAGTTTAGGTTCGACATGAAAATCCTCAGAAAGAAGAGTCGCCAAGACCCTGAGGATGTCTCACTGACTAAAGGAGCTCTCGTTGAAGGGTTTTTCACCATCGGCATAAGGTTTCACCTTGGCATGTGGTCTCGGTGACTAATGAGGGGTATCACCGATAGCAGGTTCGCCGAAGGATTCAGCCTTCGGCATAATGTCTTGCTGATGGGCTAGATGTCTCCCCGACTTAAAGATCTATCGGCATAACAAGGCAATCGGAGAGAGGTATCGGCGACCAGTGATGTCTCCCCGACAACAATAAGGTTTCGGCATCAGATGTCTATCGGCACAAGGTCTCACTGACTTGGTGAAGTCTTAGTGAAAAGGAATGTTATCGCCAAAGGTCTCCCCGACTTGTTTGTGGTTTCGGCCAAAGTTGGTGTCTTCGCTAGAATGTCTTGGCGAGGCCATTATGTCTTGCCGACAGGGAAGGGATGCATTGACAAAGCAAGCGAGCTTTGCTACAAAGTCTCAGCGACCAAGGATGGGTCTCGACGAAATGAAGTGAGCTCGGGCAGACAAAGGAGTTCACCATGAGGTCTGGCCGATAGAAGGAGTCTCGCCGATAACAAAAGACTTCGCCGAGACCGAGGACATCGGCATAAGTCATGCCGAAGTAGGGATGTCTCCCCGATAGGATGTAAAGTAAATTCATCGCCGAGAGAATGAGGAGCCTAGCGAGAGGTCTGGCCGACAAGCCAAGGTCTCGGCAAATTTGACGCACTCGCTATGACTCATGCCGAAGGGGTGAGGCTTTGATATAAGGAGCAAAGGTCGATGTAAGGTCCTGGCGACCGAGGGATGTCTTGGCGACTGGCCAAGGCCTCGCCAAGAGTAAGTGATATCGCCCCAGTGTTTCGCTGATGACTCGAAGTCTCCCTGAAGAAATGTAGTGCTCGGTAAAGCAAGGAAGTCGGCATGATGTCTCAATGAAGGATTTGTGTCTTGCTGATGGTTTAAAGGATATTGGTATGACTCTTCAGGCTCGACAGGAGCTCTCATCAAGGGTTTCAAGTTATGCTGACGGTCACAGGAAGGTATAATCGCATTGAGGAGACACGATTAGTGTCTCACCGACATGCGATTCAGAAGGAGAAGCTTTTGACCGCCTAGAGATCTACATGGAGTGTGCTCGACCAATCAATAGGAGTTGAATATGAACCTCTGACAATTCGACTGTTTGACTCCCCCCGGTGAATAAGATCAACAGAGTATGCACGACGTGGATCGGCCATGAGCTCAGGAGTATTCAAGGTAGCTCGGCCAAGGAAGTTCGAGAGGACACAGAGACAGAGGGATTAATGCAGCAAAAGATCTGAAGGCTTCCCCAGGGGTGACTTCACACCGACATGAACAGCAGGGCACATAGGGTGCAGCATTAAAATCAATCAAATATCTAGGGGCAGATCTAGGGGCATATCTTTTTCTATAGATATTTTGTAGGTCCAAGGGGCCGACACACTTGTGGTATATAAGGCATTTTTTCCTTCTTGTAAAGGAGTTCTGATGTATGCTCTTCTGAAGTTTGTGACCCTTTTGCAGTCCTCTCTCAGACTAGCAGGATTCTGTAACTCAATTTGGAACATAATATACAAAATCTACCTTGGTTACCATTGATGGTCCATCATTCTGCCTGCTGATTCTTGTGAAGTATTGTGCACTCTTTTTTGATTTATTGAGCTACTTAGTGAAATTTTCTCTTTCCTTATAGCTTTTGTTTCATGTCGTGCCTTTCTTTGTAGAAGTAGTATCATGTAGGTTTCAAACTGTGTTTATTTAATCATGCACGTGATCTTCTAGTTTGTGAAAATCTGCCTTTCCTGCTTAAAGGCATGTGCATGTCAAACCTTTTTGAATGTGTGATCTACAGGATCTTGTTGTGTAGTCTCATGGCTATCACCAGTATTCAAGTGTAGCTCGAGTATCTCATTGTTCCTGTCATTTCGGTGCATCACCTTAGAGTTTAATTTTCATTTTTACTTCATGTATCCCTTCTTCCTTTTCCTCCACAACAATCAGTAGTTAGGTGACACCAAAGGAAGCTGGCCTTCTCCAGAGGTTCACTCCAATCTTAGGTGACCCACAGCCTTGGAGCGATCCAATATTTGACTAGAAAGCTCAGTTTTTTACAACTTTGCATAGGTTTCATTTCTATGTGACAATAGTTTCTGGCATGCCCGGTGGGACAGCGAATTGCTCCTCAGTTCATATTTATATACTTTGTTGCTGCTGTGTGGTATGTGCAGTAGTAGTTTCAGCCTTTTGGAGGTACTTTCTTTACATACCTAGTGACTGAGCAAATCTACTCATTTCAACAAGTTCGGTGCTAGTATGTTTTAATTATAAGCTTAATATTCTAATTTCTAGTATTTATATCAGTAGAGATGACTGATTTTCATGGTCAGCATGTATACCCACCTCAGTTTCATGAAAATCTTGTCAACCAATCATCCTATCAGCTATATTAGGCCAATCATGTTGTTGGTTTAATCCCAAACAGCCATGCAATAGCAGCCTATCAACATGCTCAATATGTTTGCCACCCTCCCACCCCTGCTCAATTCCCCTCACAGCATATTAATGCCACTTTGAGCCAACCTTGTATCCTCCCGAGTCAGTCCCAAAATTCTAACAATGTGAATACCAAGTTGGGTAGCATCAAGGAGATGTTGTGGTAGTTTCAAAGGTGGATGTTAGACATAGAAAGGGAAAATGAGTATAATATGCAGCAAGAGGAGCTTTCCTTTCAAGTGCACATTCATCAGCAGGAGTTGGAAGCATAGATATATGAAAAGGAGTTGTTGGTTAGACAAGTTGAAGCTAAGTATGAGCGGATGAAACACTTGCTTGCACGAGATCATAGATTAGAACCCCAACTACCTATGAAGGAGGGGGCCTCAAAACACAAGCTTCCAAGTTTCAGACAGGTTGAATCTAGCATGGACAACTACGATGAAATTGCTAAGTTGAAGGAGCATGTTTTTTCGATTCCAAACTTCAAGCAGATTGCTTCTTCTCAAACCTCAAAATTGACTAAAGATCTTCCTCAAATGGAAGGCACCGACGAGGTTGCAATTTCAAAACAGTTAGAAGACATCAAGCAATCTAGGTAGTTGTTGATAGGTGATAATCAGCAAGATAATGGGGCCATAATTTAGGAGGAAAAGCTTGAGCTTGAACCTGACTCTATCCTCTAAGGTGAAAGTTATGAGATTGATGTAGGACATATCATGCATGAGGAGGTTGATCAGGAACTTGAAGAGGATATGTTTTCAAGCATAGTGGAAGAGTTTTGCTCAAGGCTTAGTGCAAAGCCATCGTCCAGAGAATGTGAGCAACATAACCAGGTGGAAGGAGCTGACCTAGTTTCATATGAATCACACAAGGTAGCTCATTCCAATTATCATGGGGTTATGACTGTGGAAGCAGCTGATCAAAGTAGACACAATAGGATTGGCTTGGAAGCTATTCTTTCACAAGGATGCCCAATCAGGCATCTAGCCAAAATGGAGACCAGTAAAGATATTAATACCTTGCTTACACCCAAGCATGAGGGTACTGCTCAGGAGGGGTGCACTCAAGTCACCTTTCCACCATAGAACAGGAATGTTTACATTCCATATGAAAAGGTTAGTAAGTCTAAATATGTTCTGTCAGAGATCCTGCAGCCATCTATTGAATTGTCATCCCTGCTTCATTTCTCTTTAGTTGTTCTCCAGCGTAGCAAACATTTTAAATTTTTTAGAAAGGGCAGTTACTTTACCCAACCTGTCAATGGGTTCGTTTGATCAAATTCTTTGCTGGTTAGGGTAGGGTAGGTTAGTTTCATTTCAAAGGAATCTTTGTTTTCCCTAAGTGTTGTTTCAACACAGTCATATAGTTTTTCCCTCATGTTTTTCCTTTTTTCAATAATCTTCTAAGTGACCTGTGTTCTATTGAGTTACAACTGTGTTGTAGCCATGAGTAAGGTTGCTCCAGGTCCGTTCTTGAGTTTTCCCAATGACTCCATGCCCAATGGATAGGCCTAGGCTACTGGTCTTCATGTTTAGTAGGCAAACATCTAGCAAAGGTCGCCAGAAATGTTACCTAATTTTCACCCTCAGGCTCAATCAGGCAGAATATCATGTGACCGAGATTCGGGAGGGCCAAATGGAGCATTCGCACAAGAGAAAAAGTCATGAATCTGATGCTAGGTTGCAGGGGGTCTCAGTTTGGGGGCCTACCTAGTTTAGATTCGGCATGAAAATCCTCAGAAAGAAGAGTCGCCAAGACCCTGAGGATGTCTCGCCGACTAAAGGAGCTCTCGTTGAAGGGTTTTTCACCATCGGAATAAGGTTTTTCCTTTGGCATGTGGTCTCGGCGACTAATGAGGGGTCTCACCGATAGTAGGTTCACCGAACGATTTAGCCTTCGGCATAATGTCTTATCGATGGGCTAGATGTCTCCCCGACTTAAAGATCTATCGGCGTAACAAGGAAATCAGAGAGAGGTCTCGGCGACCAGTGATGTCTCCCCGACAACAATAAGGTTTCGGCGTTAGATGTCTATCGGCACAAGGTCTCACTGACTTGGTGAAGTCTTAGCGAAAAGGAATGTTATCGCCAAAGGTCTCCCTGACTTGTTCGTGGTTTCGGCCAAAGTTGGTGCCTTTGCCAAAATGTCTTGGCGAGGCCATTATGTCTCGCCAATAGGGAAGGGATGCATCGGCAAAGCAAGCGAGCTTCGCTACAAAGTCTCAACGACCAAGGATGGGTCTCGGCGAAATGAAGTGAGCTCGGGTAGACAAAGGAGTTTTCCATGAGGTCTGGCCGATAACGAAAGACTTCACCAAGACTGAGGACATCGGCATAAGTCATGCCGAAGTAGGGATTTCTCCCCGATAGGATGTAAAGTAAATTCATCGCCGAGAGAATGAGGAGCCCGGCGAGAGGTTTGGCTGACAAGCCAAGGTCTCGGCGAATTTGACGCACTCGCTATGACTCATGCCGAAGGGATGAGGCTTCGATATAAGGAGCAAAGGTCGATGTAAGGTCCTGGCGACTGAGGGATGTCTTGGTGACTGGCCAAGGCCTCGCCGAGAGTAAGCGATATCGCCCCAGTGTTTCGCCGATGACCCGAAGTCTCCCCAAAAAAATGTAGTGCTAAAGCAAGGAAGTCGGCATGATGTCTCAACAAAGGATTTGTGTCTTGCTGATGGTTTAAAGGATATCAGTATGACTCTTCAGGCTCGATAGTAGCTCTCATCGACGGTTTCAAGTTATGTTGATGGTCATAGGAAGGTATAATTGCATTGGGGAGACATGATTAGTGTCTCACCGACATGCGATTCAGAAGGAGAAGCTTTTGACCGCCCAAAGATCTACATGGAGTGTGCTCGACTAATCAATAGGAGCCGAATATGAACCTTTGACAATTCGACTGTTTGACTCCCCCCTGTGAATAAGATCAATAGAGTATGCACGACGTGGATTGGCTATGAGCTCAGGAGTGTTCAAGGCAGCTCGGTCGAGTAAGTTCGAGAGGACATGGAGACAGAGGGATTAATGTGGAAAAAAATCTGAAGGCTTCCCTAGGGGCGACTTCACACCGACATGAACAGTAGGGCACGCAGGGTGCAACATTAAAATCAATCAAATATCTAGGGGCAGATCTTTTTCTGTAGATATTTTGTAGGTCCAAGGGGCTGACACACTTGTGGTATATAAGGCATTTTTTCCTTCTTGTAAAGGAGTTTTGATGTATGCTCTTCTAAATTCTGTGACCCTTTTGCAGTCCTCTCTCAGACCAGCAGGATTCTGTAACTCAATTTGGAACATAATATACAAAATCTACCTTGGTTACCATTGATGGTCCATCATTCTACCTGCTGATTCTTGTGAAGTATTGTGCACTCTTTTTTGATTCATTGAGCTACTTAGTGAAATTTTCTCTTTCCTTATAGCTTTTGTTTCATGTCGTGTCTTTCTTTGCAGAAGTAGTATCATGTAGGTTTCAAACTGTGTTTATTTAATCATGCACATGATCTTCTAGTTTGTGAAAATATGCCTTTCCTACTTAAAGGCATGTGCATGTCAAACCTGTTTGAATGTGTGATCTATAGGATCTTGTTGTGTAGTCTCATGGCTGTCACCAGTATTCAAGTGTAGCTCGAGTATCTCATTGTTCCTGTCATTTCGGTGCATCACCTTAGAGTTTAATTTTTATTTTTACTTCATGTATCCCTTCTTCCTTTTCCTCCACAAAAATAAATAGTTAGGTGAAACCAAAGGAAGCCGGCCTTCTCTAGAGGTTCACTCCAATCTTAGGTGACCCACAGCCTTGGAGTGATCCAATGTTTCACTAGAAAGCTCAGTTTTTTACAACTTTGCATAGGGTGCATTTCTAGGTGACAACAGGAACATCAATCTGTATGATTTTGGTATGGTCTGTCCTTGTGGAGTGAAAAATAGGATTTCGGCCCCTAATCCACGTTGGGTGTGTGATCCATCAAAGTATAATGTCCACTATTTTGCAGCCAAGGTAAGGACATCAGCATCTAGAAATTCAATGTGTAAAGGATGATCATTTGGTAGAGGTGCTTCAGCTAACTAGTCAGTGATTGTTTGTCCTTTTATTGCTTTCCTATCCACATATTGGATGTCAAATTCATTGAGTATCATAACCCATTTGGCTAGTCTTCCAATTAGGATAGTTTTGTTGAGGAGGTGTTTTAGTGGATCTATTTTGGCTATTAACTTGATGGTGTGAGTTAGCATGTAGTGTCGTAGCTGTTGGGTGGAAAACACTACTACCAACAAGCCTTTTCAATGGATGTATAATTGATTTCATAGCCATTTAAGCATCTTGTTGATGTAGTAAATTTCCCTCTCTTTTCCTGTTGAATCGTCTTGTGCTAATAGGGATCCCAATGATACCTTAGTTGTTGCAATGTATAACAAGAGTGGTTTTCCTTCTACTGGTGGTACTAAGACATGTGGAATCATTAGGTATTGTTTCAATTGGTTGAAGGCTCCTTCACATTTCTCATCCCATCAAAAATAAATACTTTTGTGTAGAAAGTGAGTAAAAGGATGGGTCGTGTCTCCTAGTTGTGAAATAAATCTTCAGATTGATTGAAACCTTCCTTGCAGAGATCGTAGTTGACTGATGTTTTTGGGTGGTGGCATTTCCATGATAGCTTTAACTTTTTTTGGGTCTACCTCAATGCCTTTTTTCTGAAACTATGTATCCCAGGAGTTTGGTTAAAGTCACCCCAAACACACATTTCTTTGGATTCAGTCATACATTGAATTTCTCCAATCTAGTGAAGATTTTGTCTAAGATCTCTAAGTGTCCCTCTCTAGTATATGATTTAGCTAATAGATCGTCCACATAGTCTTCCATGAAAGTATGCATCATATCATGAAAAATTGTTGTCATGGCACGCTAATAAGTAGCTCATGCATTCTTCAATCTGAATGGCATGACGTTCCAATAGAATGTTCCCCACGAACATGTAAAGGTTTTCTTATCTTGATCCTCTAGAGCTATCTTGATTTGATTATAACCGAAAAAAACCATCCATAAGTGACAACATGCCATGTCCTATCATTAAGTCCACTATGATGTCTATGTTAGGTAGAGGAAAATCATCTTTGGGACAAGCCTTATTGAGATATCAGAAATCCATGCAAATACGAATGTTGTTATCAGGCTTTGATACTGGTACAATATTGGAGTTCCACTCAACATAGTCAATGGGTCTGATGAATCCTGCATCTAACAACTTCTTCAACTTTGCTTTTACAAATAAGGCAATATGTGGATGCATTGTCCTTAGTTTCTGCTTGACTGGTTTTACTCCTAGTGGTAAGGAGATATGATGCATGATGAGTTCTAGATCAATCCTTGGCATGTTGACATATGACCAAGCAAAGTTGAATTGTTTTTCTGTGAAAAATTTGAGGAAGCTTGGGTTTTATTGGTCAATCAAAGATGTCACTAGATAGATAGTCTTCATTGTCTCTTCACTACCGATATTGACAGACTGGGTGGGTTCAATCAACACCTTTGATCTTTCTTGAAAGTGTTCTGGGAGAGTATCAAATCTTCCATCCTTCGATGCCTTAGAGAGGTTTTTTCCATTGGATGCGCTCTTTGTTTTTACTTTTTCTAGATCTGATACTGCCATTGAATGGTTTTCACCATCAAATCTATTTCCTATATTATTCATTTTGCAGCTTGAAGATTTGACACTCCCTTGTTTAGAAGCTTCGTTATGATGTTCAATGGTGGAATATGTTTTAGGATTGTTGGCACAAAGGAAATTAACGATAGCCTCATCGTTTGAAAATGTACATATATCAAATGGCTCAGTTTGGTCTCATTTTATGAGTTTGGGATGTACTAGGGGTAAGAAGTCACTGGACTAGTTAAGGTCAAAGATGGTAATAGTCCTGATAGCGGTATCTTCAATTTTTCCAATAATAAAATTGAGGTCTATAAGGTAACTTTCCTCCAAATTATTTGTTTCACTCTGAGTTGAATCATCTTCACTAGAATCATCGATGTGTTGCGTTCCTAATTCAAGCGATCTAGAACCTGAACCTTGTCCCTCTTCAAGTAGGGGTGCATACTTGTGTACCACATCAATGTCCTTGTCATGACAAGACTCTTCTAATAGTGAATCCCACTCATATTCATTAGAATCAGTTTCATGATCATCATTGGCTTGTAACTGCAATATTCTTTCAACCACCTTCTGAGTCATCTTTTCTTTTGTCTCCTCTTTATAACCCAACCCAATCTTGTCTTTTGGATTGATTAAGAGTGGTTCAATTGGTTCTATAATTCCTTCCCTTGTTTTTCCTACAGGGCCTTTTCCCTCATATCCCATCTTTTCCAAGATAGTGAAGCCTTTTCCATATTGTGTTGTTTGTGCATTTGTAATTGCTGCTTGAGATTCTTCTTCATCCTTATAGAGCTAGTTTAGAATATCTTTGTCTTCTGCTTCATCAACCCTAATGTTTGCTTTTACAAACTAACCATCAAAGAGAGTAACTGGTTGTGATGTCTGTTGTGTTGATGTTGAGGGTTTCCCATATGACTTTAGGGAAGAGAACTGTGAAAGACATAGGGATCGTTCAATGAAATATTCACCCACACCTTTATCTTTGACTTGGACTTTTTTCTCAAATTGTTTCGACAGGGAATTTAATTGGGCTTCATGATTCTAGGATGTGGAAGAAGCAACTTCTTTCTTCTCAGACTGTTTAGACATGGAACTAGATTGACCTTCATTATTTGAAGAAATGACCAATGGTTTGGATGAAGAACTTGACTAGCTTTGATCATTGGAAGGGATGGAAGTGGAAGCTTCTTTGTTATGAGGCACAAAGATATCTTGGACATATTTTAGGGTGTTGCAATACTGAGGACTATTTGAATTAGTTGAGATGGTAATTTCTTGGCCACCACAAGGGAATTTGAGACATTAGTGGTATGTTGACGGGACTGCTTGCATTTCATGGATCCATGGGTGACCCAATAGTATGTTGTAGGTCAAATCCTTGTCTAAGACTTGGCAGATTACATTTTTCTGAATTGGTCCTACCTGAATAGGTAATACAATCAATCCCTGTGAAGATCTTTCCTCATCATCATAGGCCTTTATTGTAATCTTTTTCTTTGAATCAATTGCATTCTCAGAGAATCCCAAGGCACGAACAAGCTTTAAAGTACATATATTCAACTTGGATCCTCCATCTATTAGGATGTGTTTGACACGATGTTTATGAATTAGGACTTCAATATGGAGGGCGACATTGTGGGGATGAGAAATAAATGTGTCATCATTTTTTTAGAAGGATAAACAATGTGGCGTGGTCAAATGTCCCACCATGGCTTCAAATTTACAAACTTCTAGATTTGTTGGTACTGTTGTGTCCACTAGGGCTTTTTCTAAAATCTCTTTGTGGTCAGGTGAAATCTTGAGCAATTCTAATATCCATATTTGTGCAGGGATATTTTGTAACTAGTCCACTATGTTGTATTGATTGGACAAGGCAGCAGGTGTTTTAGATGAAATTCCTTTCAATACATATTTGGCTTGTGCTCTCGTGGTTGCATTTATTGGTATGTTGTCTTGTTTCCCATTTATTTTAGTGACATTGACTTGAGTATCAATTGCAGCTATATCTTGTTTTATGTCATTAATTTTATTTTCAAGGATAATGATGTCTTGTTCTTGTTCAATTGTAGTGTCATAGTGTTGGCCTCCTACAATGATCTTAATAACTAATCCTTTACAACCATGATTCAAAGATTGGACATCTAACCTGAATAGCCATTTCAACCATCATGAAGGTGCATTTAACTTGTCAACCCAGGGATGTGAACTTGAAATGGGCTAGCACATTATGTGCATTAGGAACTCAAAGTAGCCATTCCATTCTACAGCTAAGGAACACACAATACTGAAAGTAAATTTCTTGAAAAGGAATGAAACAAATGTTGGACATCAATCAATGACTATGCTAAGCCAAAATGCATAACATGAATAAAAATTTGAGCAACAAACAGGACACTACTATGTCTTATTTGGCTGTAGGAACAATCACAGAATGAAATTCTAGTGGTTGCAGGAATAGTCGATGCCAGATTTCTAACCAAGAACTAAACAACAAGTAATACTAAACTAATGCTAAACTAAGAAGATGAATTACTCACCAAGTGGGTCCCATTGGATAAGTATCCTCTAAAACTACTAAAAACTCAAATTCTCAAACTTAAAACTTTATTTTATTCACTGTGAATCATGAGTACAAAAGAGTAATGTATATGTATTACTAAAAAATAGAGAGTGGAAGTACAATATAAAATTGTGCAACCTTCTGAAGAAGGAGCATTAGATCATTATTTATACTAATAGCTAAACGAGGTAGTCAACTCCATGACTGGGAGGATGCCATCTAGGGAAAACAAAGGAAATGGAGTCTAGTCAGACATGCAGGTCCAAACGTAGATTCAACTCAACAGTAATTCCCATGCATGCTCGATCATTAAAGTCCACTACAAGGCGGTTATGTTCAATTGCATGAAGAATATTTTGTCGTTGGCCTCCTTTGACTTGGAGTGATTCCTTTGCTAGATGTTATGGTGCATGCCCAGCTGATGGTGTCTTCCTTAACTTAGTATATTAAATATGCATGGTAAATTAAGTATGCATAATAACTGCACATCTATAACCACCTTAGGGAACATTCATTAACCACATGCAAAATCAATATAGATAGTCCACATAATATACCAAATTTCATTAAATCTTGCAGAGATAGGATTAAGTCCAATGTCAATGGTTTGAGAGAAACATTATGAAAATACTAACATTTAATATTAAAGTCCATAACATTTATCAACAAATAAACTATTGATTCTACCCAAAATTGGACCAAAAACTAGGCTCATAACTCCCCCCAACCTAACATTTTGCTGGTCCTCCAGCAGGGGAAGGGTTGTTCTTCTGCTTGGTCAAAGCTCTGAAATTTGCAATTGATAGTTGTCCAACATCAGTGGCTGGAGTACGTGAATCAGGATCCCAATAGAATCCTCCCAATCTGTCAAATTTGTTCCATCTTTTCTTTTCTACAGTAATGTCAAGTTGGTAGAATCAGAAGTTTGGCATGGGCCACATGATTATGGGTGGTTGGAAAGTCAAGGGAAGCCAAGACCACTCCTGAGTTCTCCCAATCTGAATATACCTATCAATCCTCTTTAGTGTTGCAGCATAATTGTGGATGGAATGAGGCTCAGCCTGCTTCATCTCATCAGATAGACTATTCCATCTTTGTGATAAACATCTTATCATAGTTTCCTCCTTTGTTGTTGTCTTTACCTCATACTCACTATCAACTACCTCAATCAAAGGCATAATCTTGTTGCCATAACTAGGTTTGAGAAGCATTTTGTTTCATTCTCTGTAAATATCCCTTGGGTTGCTTGATTCAACTCTAACAGGTAGAGGGATATCAGACTCCAATTGTTTATAAGCTCCATGTTGATGTCCCCAAATAATCTCATTTTGTACACAAGACATGAATTCCCTTAATTGGACATCCCCAACAAATAACAACGGGTTCCAATCATGGCCTTGAGTTACAGCAAAATTATGCAAATAAAACTCACACAATAAATTCTTCATTTTAGGGGAGGCAATTCTATAAGCATTGAAAAATTCCATAGGGGTGTCAATAGAAGGATTCAAACCTGAGGCAATCCTTGATAGCTTAAAAGAGAGATACTTCTCTTTTAGGAGTAGAGCATAGACCCTTGGAGGGGTCCTACATTCCAAAATCTATGGTGCCAAAGCTGCCATATCATCCACCCTCTGCTTCAGGGTGGAAATTTCTACATCTTTATCTTCTATCTCCTCATCCTTCTTTTGAATTTCCTCCTTCAATTTCTATTTTCCCTTTCTCCATTCTTCCTCCCTTCTTTGTATTTGTCTCCATAAATTCAAAATTGTTGGATGTACTATAAAACTAGGAGGATTATGAATGCTTACCAATCTTTTTGTTGATGGCGGTTCCTCATATGGCACTATCTGCATGGACTTAGGCTGTCTAGTTATCTCTGGTTGTAGGAGTACTATTTCTTCTTTCACCTCTTGTTGCAGGGACTCGCATTCTTGTTCTTGTTGTGGCTGTAGGAACTCCTGCTTTAGTTTTGGTTGTTGCTGCAGGACTTCTTGCCACAGGACTTCTTTCTCATGCTGGAGGAAATCTTGATTTTCCCCAAACTCTTCTGCAATGTTGCCAAGATCGGCCAACATTATATTTGCTGCTCTCCCAAATCTATCTTCTTCTTCGACATTGTCCTGCCCCATTAGAGCTTTAGGGTCCTCGTGTGATGTCTCACCGAGCTTAGGGATTTCTTGCAGAGGAGTACCAATCACAGGCCCAGTTGGTTTTGATTTCCTAGGAGGTTTCTTACGCTTTCCTTTGGTTGCATGATGAACAATGTCAACCTTCCTCTTTTTAGAACTTGGCAACTTTCTTTCTACAGGTTGTGTTTTGGCCTTTCCTTTTCTCGTTTCTACTTCTCTCTTTTGTGCCCTAGTTTTCATCAAGGTTTCAAGTGGAATATCATCATCAGAATTAGAGGAAGAACTTTCTTTTCTGAGTGCTTTGTTCCATAAGAACTAATTTCTATGGTTTCTTCTTGGTGCAGCCATGGTAGGAGGGTCCTCTGAGAGAACAATCTAGACTGTGCAGCAAGATTAACACAACAAAAACAATACAAAATATGAAGTAAAATGTAGATTAACACATTCTCATTAATAGAAATCTTAGTTAAATTTGGTCGGAAACATCTAGCTTACAGATTCGGCTCACAGGCCTAATTATACATGCTCAAAATAGAACATTCCAGTATGCTCCTATGTGTGAGCAAATTCTTACAAATACAATCTATCAACTACTAACTCAATTCTCACTATCTCCACTACTTATTCTAATGATCGATTACAAGATTTATACTATATCTGCAATTTTGGAAACATGCATGTCAGCCAAAAATCATTACATTTTCCAATGAAAGAAAATATAATGGGATCATGAACAATTCAACCTCAAATTTGAATTACTCTTCAACAGGTCCGTAAGACGAAGTGTGGACCTATAATGAAGGTTGGGGACACTCCAAGGAACATTTAAAATCACACCGTTAAGATCTGCAAGTCACGGGAATGATCTACGAACAATCAGATTAGTCATTAGGCTAGAAAACTATTCTGGTGTTGGTTCAAGAAACTGCCAAGAATTCCGAAAGCAATAACTTGCTGGAAAAAGATCCAATCACACTCAAATCTCATAATAAGGAAAATGATCATGTAGGCGATGTACTCCAAGATCCAAAAGGTCTAGTGAGAAAAGATGGTGGGTCCACCAGCATGAACTAATAAAGAACAAAATTGAAAGGAATTTTTTTTATTTTTATTTTTGGTTGATGCAAGATTGCCAAGAACCGAGGATGCTCCTACATTAGACATCCGGGTTAATGAAAAGTGAGTCTCTCACTTTGCAGAGGCCAAAGGAAAACTAAGATGGTCTACCCCAGCTTGATAAATCCATGAAGAGTCCTCCACTGGTCTGCTTTTCCACTTCACAAGATATTCTTTGTACTATCTTCCATGAGTCTTCCTCCCATCTTTGATATCCAAAATCTCCTCAATCTCATATGACTATTGTTTAGGAAACTGATTCACTGTGTTGTCCTCACTGAATTTTGCTTCATAATATTGATGTAGGTCTGCAATGTTGAATATAGGTGATATACCCATACCATCTGTTAATTCCACTTCATATGCATTTTTTGAATCAAACTTCAAGATCCTATAAGGTCCAAACTTCCTCATCTTCAACTTCTTGTATGTCCCAACTGAAAATCTTTCCTTCCTCAAATATACCATCACTTCATCTCTAATTTCAAACTCCTTATGTCTCCTTTTCTCATCTTCTTTCTCCTTATACCTCTGGTTCATATCTTCCAATTGTTGTTTCACTTGAGTATGTACTTTCTTCATGTGTTCTAAAAATTCCTCTCCTTCTCACCCCTTTTATATTCCATACTGATGTCTGTTAACTCTGATATACCTCTAGGATGAATTCCAAAAACAATCTCAAAAGGTGTCTTTCTTGTACTCCTATTCACTAAATTATTGTATGCAAACTCTGCTTGTGCCAGGACTAAATCCTAGCTTCTAGTCTTCTCTCCAACCAAACATCTCAACAAATTCCCCAAGCTCTTGTTCACTACTTCTTTTTGTCCATCACTCTATGGGTGAAATGTAGAACTGAACTTCAAATCTTCCTTCAACTTCTTTCAAAGTTTCCTCCAATAGTAACCAACAAACTTTACATCTTTGTCTAAAGCAATACTCCTAGGTAATCCATGCAATCTGACCACTTCCCTGAAAAATAAGTCTGCTACATGCATTGCATCTATTGTCTTCCTATAAGGTATGAAATGTGCCATCTTAGAAAAATTTTCTACCACCACAAATACATAATCATTACATCTTTGTGTCTTTGGCAATCCAAGTATGAAATCCATGTTGATACCCTCCCAAGGTCTCTCTGGAACTGTCAAAGGCTTATATAATCCAAAATTCTGACTACTCCCTTTTGCAACTTGACAAACTCTACAACTTTGCACAAATCTCCTGACATGCTTATGAATCTGCGGCCAAAAATAGTTCTCACTCACCAATGCTACTGTCTTATCAATTCCAAAGTGCCTTGCCAATCCTCCACTATGGTTTTCCTTCACCAAGTTTTCCCTCATTGAGCTTCAGGGTATACACAACTGATTTCCTCTAAACAATATATCCTCCTGAATGAAATAATCCAACCACTAGCTTCTATCCTCCAAAACTATATCCTTACAAGCTCTCCATGGTTCTACAAAATCTGGGTCTTCCTCATACAAGTTCTTCAACTCATTAAAACCTAATACCTCCATTTTCATCTCTGTCAGTAAATTCCTTCTCCTACTCAATGCATCAACAACTCTATTTGACTTTCCACTCCTATTCTTCAAAACAAAAGTATAACTCTAAAAGAACTCCACCCATCTCAGTGTCTCTAATTCAACTTACCTTGACTGTTCAAATATTGCAATGCCTGATGATCCATATATAGAAAAAACTCCTTAGGCAACAAATAATTTCTCCACTTCTTCAAGGCTTGAACTATGGCATAAAATTCATGATCATACACTGAATACCTTCTCCTAGCATCATTCAATTTCTCGCTAAAATAAGCTATAGGTCTCCCTTCTTGACTCAATACTGCTCCAATTACATTTCCACTTGCATCACAGTCTACTTGAAATACCTTCTTAAAATCTAGTAAAGCTAACATAGGTTGCTCAGTCACCTTCTGCTTCAGTAATTCAAAACTTTGATCTTCTCTAGGTGTCCATCAAAAATCCTGCTTATCTCCCCTCATTGGTTCTGTCATAGGACTACAAATAGAACTGAAATTCCTAATGAACTTTCTGTAGAAACTAGCCAATCCATGAAATGATCTTACCTCTCCAATACTTTTAGTGTAGGCCACTCAACTATTTCTCTAACCTTCTCAGGATCCATCTTTAATCCATCCATGAATATCACAAATCCCAGATATACGAATTCCTCCTTCATGAAACTACATTTCTTAATGTTTATTAACAACTTCTCTTCTCTCAACCTCTGCAAAACTTGTCTTATGTGCAACAAATGTTCTTCTCTACGCTTACTAAAAATCAAGATGTCATCCAAGTACACAATCACAAAATTACCCAAGAATTTCTTTAATACCTCATTCATCAATCTCATGAAAGTACTCAGTGCATTTGTCAATCCAAAAGGAATCACCAACCATTCATACAATCCTTCATTTGTCTTAAATGTTGTCTTCCACTCATCTCCTTCTCTGATTCTGATCTGATGATATCCACTCTTCAAATCTATCTTGGTAAAATACTTAGCTCCACTCAAACAATCCATAATTTCATCCATCTGGGGTAAAGGGAATCTATACTTCACCATGATATTATTTATGGCTCTTGAATCTATACACATTCTCCATTCTCCATCCTTCTTAGGTGCCAACACAATAGGCACTATGCAAGGACTTAAGCTTTCTCTGATCAAATCCTTTCTCAACAATTCTTGTACTTGTCTATTCAACTCTTTATTTTATGTAGTTGTCGTCTAATGTGTTGCTTTATTAGGAAAACTAAATCCATGAATCAGATCCATGCAATGATCCTTAGTCCTCACAGGTGGAAATCCATCAGGTACATTGTCTAAAATGATCTCCTCATATTCTATCAGCAACTCTTTTATCTCTTCTGGTTGTTCTTCCACATGCTTCATGTCTTTGGCCTTCTTAGGAACTAAGGCATAACACATATTCTCATGTCTCAATCCATTAAGGAATCTTCTTCCATCAACCAAACAAACTCTAGCATTCCTACAAACCTCAACTGTAGGAACATCTTCCAATGGAAACAAAATTTGCTTCATCCCATTAGCAACAATGGTGTATATTTTCTTCTTTCCATCATGAATATCCTGTCTATCATACTGCCAAGGCCCTCCCAACAAAATATGACATATATCCATAGGCATGATATCACACAAACTTCATCATGGTAATTTCCTATTTTCAATTTCACCAAACATTGTTCACTTACTAGAATCTTATGCTCATCTTGTATCCATGCTATCTGATAGGGTTTCGGGTGCTTCAATCTTTACAACTTCAACTTAGTCACCATCTCTTCAGAAACCAAGTTCTCAGAACTTCCACTATCAACTATCACCTTGCAACATTTACCCGCTACCTTGCATCTTGTTCAGAACAAATTCTTCCTTTACAACAGTTCCTGCTCCAACTCACTCTGACACAATACTCTTATGTTTACCAACACTTCTCCTTCTTCTGATTTATTAGATGATCCAACATGATCTTCCTCAACAAAGGTGGTTCTTTTTCTATTCTCAGTCTTTCTGCTCATCTCTCCCTGATTGCATTCAAATGCTCTATGTCCTCCACATTCATAACAAGTTCCTCTAAATACCCTTTTCTCTTGTCCTCTATCATCTCTTCTATATCCTTCATTCTGGTAACCACCGTATCCTCCTCTTTTGTATGAGTTACCATCACTTTTTTGATATGCATTATCATTCTTACTAATCTCCTTATCCTTGTTCTGATCTAGAAAAGATCCTCTTTGAAATCTTCCACCTCTTCCTGTCTGTCTCTGATCATGTCTCTCATTCAACTTCTCTTATGCCTTTAAGGCACACTAATATGCCTCTTCCACACTCTGCAACTTGATCAAACTGATTTCATCCTATATAGATGACCTCAAACCATTCATATATTTGGCTACTTGCTCAATTTCCTCCTTTGAATGTCCAAATATGATATTCAACTTATAGAATTCCTTAGTATACTCTGTCACACTTGAATCCTTCTACTTCAAATTTTACAACCTTCAGAACAAACTAATCTGATAGTGTACTAGCATAAACTTTGTCTTCAACTTATTCACCATATGATCCCAATATTTTATCTTCTTCTTTGCCTATCTATCTGCAAATGTTCCCACCAAAGGGATGGATGTCCTCTCAACTTTGTACAAGAAAATTTCACCTTATCTTCAGTGGTACCTTCAAATTCAAAATACTTTTCCATCTCTGTTATCCAATCAAGAAATTCTTCTAAATCCAACTTACCAGTATAATCCTGTGGATTGAAATGTGGCTTCGTACTTGCTCTAGTTAGGGCTCTTATGAACCTCTCTTCTCCTGATCCAGGCTAGGTTGTTCTTCTCTTCCTCCTTCCTAAACTTCTACCTCTTCATCACTCACATCATCAACTAGTCGACCTATTCTCTGGGCCGTTTCAACTACATCTAATCTGGCAGCAATTCCTCTTAGCATCTCCATTATAGCTTGGTCTACATCTCCACGCGCTCCATTTCCTCTAACATTTCTTCTTCCAGTCATCCTTACAATAGTCCTCTGCAATTACAGGTCAGATCCTTAATCTGCCACCCCACAACAAATCTTTTATAGGACTTTGCAAATTTTGTTGACCTTACATGGATCAAGGCTCGCTCTGATACTAATCTGGTGTAGCCACGATAGGAGGGTCCTCAGAGAGAACAATCTAGACCGTGCAACAAGAGTAACACAATGAAAACAATATAGAATATGGAGGAAAATGTAGATTAACACATTCTCATTAATAGAAATCTCAGTTACATTCAGCCAACAACATCCAGCTTACAGATTCAGCTCATAGGCCTAATTATACATGCTCGAAATAGAACATTCCAATATGCTCCTATGTGCGAGTGAATTCTTACAAATACAATCTATCAACTACTAACTCAATTCTCACTATCTCCACTACTTATTCTAATGATCGATTACAAGATTTATACTATATCTACAATTTTGGAAGCATTCGTGTCGGCCAAAAATCATTACATTTTCCAATGAAAGAAAATATAATAGGCACATGAACAAGTTGGCCTCAAATTTCAATTACTCTTCAACAGGTGTTTAAGACAAAGTATGGATGTATAATGAAGGTCGAAGACACTCTAAGGAACATTTAAAATCACACTGTTAAGATCCGCAAGTCATGGGAATGATCAACAAATGATCAGATTAGCTGTTAGGCTAGAAAACTATTCTGGTGCTAGTTCAAGAAACTGCCAAGAATTCTGGAAGCAATAACTTGTCGAAAAAAGATCCAATCACACTCAAATCTCGGAATAAGGAAAATGATCATGTAGCCAAAAGGTCTGGTGAGCAAAGATGATGGGTCCTCCAACATGAAATGAGAAAGAACAAAACAAGAACAAAACTTAAAGGAAATTTTTTTTTTTTGGTTGATGCAAGATTGCCAAGAACCGAGGATACTCCTGCATCACTTTTGCTGCAGGAGGATTCACACAAGAGCCAACATCAGAGGTCAAAGTATCAAGAGGGGCTTCAACCATGCTCAATCTCTTGCTAGAACTACGAGGTTGAGGTAAAGCCCTTGGTTGCAAGTGCTTAGGTCTAATTTGATCAAAATTTATAAATTCTTCCCAGGTTATTGCAGATGCATCATGCAAAGACTTTTCAACCAACAATTTAATCAGACAATGGTGGGAAACATAATTATCCCTACCTTTTTGGGTATCAGCCGCCATGATTCAGAGAAGATTTTATAGCACGTGTTAGGCACATTCATCCTCCTTATGTGCCTCATGTGATTCAAAATCTTGAAGTGTACGGAATGCAAATTTGACTAGCGACCCTCACAAGTGATGCATTTGATAATATAAATGGCTATCTTCTTCCATGGTTCAAGCAAAGACATTCTCTTTGCACCCTATTTATCAATGCTCAATGGGGGGTCATTCGGCTCTATAAATTTGGCCCTAGCTGATTTGGCGTCTCTAGAGGTAGGGTAATTTTTGCCATCAGCTGGTAACCCTGTGACCTCTGCAATTCTTTCCTCAGTTGCCACAAATTCCAACCCTTTTACTATGGATTTCCCTTCAGAAAATTTTTGGGAGAATTCAAGGGAAATGTTTTCATCAAAGCCATCCAATTTCAGGAAGTAATATAACCATTCACAGTTTCTAAATTTAGAAAAGCATTGTGTATCCTGCAATAAAACGTCATGCACCATGGGTTCATTTCGAATTAACCCACCTCCCATTGTCTGCAATCAAACAAATGCTCTGCAACTTCTTTCCTACAATTCCTATATGAAAATCAAGCTCACTTTCTTACAGTACCTACTAAATTTCCAGTGCCAATATCGACTGAATTTTCTTTTCTTTGTTTCACCTTTTTGCTTGCAACTCAAGATTATGACAGGGGAAAGAATGGAAAGAAAAGGAATGATAAAGGGAAATTATGATGGGAAGAAATTGCGGCTACAAATAATGTCACTTCACACATGCAAGCCATCCTCTCACTCAGATTTCAAATCAGCTCATTTTAAATTTTCTGATGTAGCCTAACAAAAATTGAAACATGGGAAATATATTTACATCATTTTCTTTCCCCTTCCCCCAACCTAAGTTTGGACATGTGTCCACACATGTGAGATGGGAGTGGTGATTTGACAGGGAATGATGACATTTTATGTAAACTTCTATACTAATGTACAGTGATTAAATGAAGCACTTAAAATATGATTAAAGATAGCAATTAATGTGAACATACCTGAATGTGTGGAAGATTTGTTGCAAATATCATGGAGAAAGTACCACTCACCTTGTGGGAATAAACTAAGCAATTAATGAAAATGAAGTGGATTGAGGTGAGGTGGAATGAAGTGATGGAAGAGAGAGAAAGGTGGTGATGGATGGATGGATGGGTGGATGGGTGAAGAATTGGACTTCCACGTAAGTGAAAGTATTTATTATGAGAGAGTACGTACCTCAATTAGCTCATAAGGAGGGACACTAGGTCCATTTCCTTCCGTTGCAAGAAGCTCAGGTGTTGAATGTTGGGTGAATTGTTGCAGGAACTCTTCTTTGGAAACTAGCTTGTGATATAATCTGAGACGATGACCATTGACAAATAGTTTGACCCTGATAGGTTCAATGGTAGTAAGTTGAACAACTCCATTGGTAAAGACCTCAATAACTTCATATGGTCCTAGCCACCTTGTCTACAATTTTCCTGCATTGTCCTGGTATCTTGAGTCATAGAGCAGGGCCCAATCTCCTGGTTGGAATTTCTTTTCCTTGATAAATTTTTCATACCACTTGATTCTTTGATTTTGCACCACTTCTATATGTTGTGGGGTTGCTCTTCTTATCTCATCCAAAGCATTTAGCTATATGATTCTTTCTCTTTGTGCCTCAAAAATATCCATCCCCAAATCTACTGCAGTCTGTAGAGTCTTATATTCAAATTCAACTAGCATCATATTTGTCTTTCCATACAGCAACTCAAATGGGGTGAAGCCTGTAGTTGTTTTCTAGGTTGTCCTATTGGCCCAAACAAATTCTGGTAATCTATTTTCTCAATCCTTTCTATGAATAACTATTGTTTTAGTCATAATGGCTTCAATCTCTCTATTGGTCACCTCAACTTGGCCATTAGCTTGTGGGTGACAAGGAGTAGACTTCATGTGCCTTATGTTGTACTCATTAACTAGTGTTGCAACAAGGGTTGATCTAAATTATGCCCCTTTATCTATCACTATTTCTCTTAGGACTCCATATCTTGTTAAAATTTCCTCATAAAAAATTCTACAACCTTGTTATCCCTTGCATGCTTCGTGGCCTTAACTTCTACCCACTTTGCCACATAATCAGTGCATACCAATATATAAGACTTACCATTTGATGGAGGGTCAATAGGTTCAAAAAAATACATTCCCCACTTTCCAAAGGGAGTGATTACTACCTGAGGGCACAATGGCATCTCATCAGACTTGGTTGGTCTGCCCATTCTTTGACATCTATCACATTTTCTGGTATACCTTCCTGCATCCTTGAGGAGAGTTGGCCAGTAATATCCTGTGTTCAAGACCTTCATTGTTGTCCTCTTGGTTGCAAAGTGTCCTCCACCAAGGGAGAATAGATGCTCATCAAGGAAAGAGTCATCTATGGGCTGATTATCTTCTGATATAGTTAGCCTTGAAAGAAAATCTGCAACAACATTGGCCTTCCCTAGCTTATCCACAATGGTTATATCAAACTCTTGCATCAACAATAACCATCTTTCCAACCTACCTATGATCAAAGGTTTATTCATGAGATATCTAATGGTTGCATGATCAGTGTGCACAAAGATTTGGTATCATGTTATGTAATCTCTGAATTTGTTCAATGCATAGATTACTGCCAACATTTCTTTTTCTGTCACTGTATAATTGAATTCGACTCCTTGTAATTTTTTGTTGACAAAGTAAATATTTTTTTCAACAGCTCCCTCTTTCTATCCTAAGACTACTCCTATGGCATAATCTGATGCATTAGTATGGATGTGGAAATGAAGCTCCCCATTAGGCCCTTTGAGTATAGGAGCATGAGTCAAAGTTATCTTCAAGTGAGAAAATTCCTTGTCACAGGCTTCATTCCACTAAAATTCAACATCTTTAGTGAGAAGAGTGTACAATGGTGCTTCTACCTCGCTAAAATCCTTGATGAAACACCTATAATATCTTGCATGACCCAAAAAACTCCTAACATCTTTCTATTTTGTAGGTGTGGGCAGATTTATGATTACCTCAATCTTTGTAGGATCTACTTGAATTCCCTTATGGGAGATGTAGTGGCCAAGAACTACACCTTCCTGCATCATCATGAAGCACTTTTCACTGTTTAAGGATAAGTTTTGGTTTTCACGTCTCTGATATTTTCCAAGGCTTGATTAAAATCAACACCATAAGTGGTAAAGTTATCCATATAAATTTCCATGCAATCATGAGAAATGTTTGAGAAGATGCTAATGATTGCCCTCTGAAAAGTTGTAGGTGTGTTGCATAAGCCAAATGGGAGCACCGAATAGGCATAGGTCCCCCATGGATAGGTAAATGTAGTCTTCTCCTGGTCCTCTAGTGCAATTTGGATCTGGTTGTATCCACTGAATCTATCTAGAAAAGAAAAGTATTGATTTCTTGCAAGTGTTTCCAAAACTTGATCAATGAAGGGTAAAGGAAAGTGGTCCTTCTTGGTGGTAGCATTAAGTTCTGTATAATCAACACAAACTCGCCATTTCCCTCCATTCTTGGGAACAATCACTAATGGAGACACCCACTAACTATCTAAAATGGGGTAAATAAATCCTACATCTAGTAATTTTTGTAGTTCTCCTTTCACAATCTCTCTTAGTGTAGGGTTAATTCTTCTTTGTGGCTGTCTTACTGGGGTGCAATCATCTTTGATGTAAATTTTGTGTACAAATTTTAGGATCCAATCCCTTCATATCATGATAATCCCATGCAAATGCATGTTGATGGGTCCTTAATAGGTTTATCAATAACAATTGTTCTTCTTCATTCAATTTACTATTAACATTCAAATATTTTCCTTCTGACACCTGAACTTGTGCAGTTAACTCTATCATGGCTGCTTCATTAACACTTGGTACCTTTAGTTCATATGGAAACAATGTATGGTACATACCTATTGTTGTAGGAAGTCTGTCTGCAAGAACGGTGGTTGTAGGAAGACCATCTGCAGAAATAGTGGTTGCAGGAAGAGTATCTGTAGGAAGAATGTCTGCAGGAATAGTGGTTGCGGGAAGAGCAGGAAAAATTGTCTTGACTGGAGTAGCAGAATAAGAAGATGATGCTTCCTCCACTTCACAATGGTTCTGAATGATGTTATCCAATACTTCATCCTCATCTTGGAGCTGCATGAAAGAGCTTCTACCTAGCATCATAAGCTACACCACAGAGTTAACTTCCTTGGCCTCTTCACCAACATGTGGCTATACGAGATTATCTTCATCATGAGATGGTTGAGCAAGCAGATAGAGAACAAAATTTTTAGAGCTCCTCCCATCTGAATTGGTCATGTCACCTAACCAACATCCAATGACATGCATCTACAGTTGCTAACCACGGTCTTCTAAGAATAATGGGATACCTGCCTAGTGTGGATTTAGGAGAAAGAATCATAAAGTCTATTGGGTACTCTCAGGAATCTAGAACTACCACAAGATCCTCCACTACACCATCAAACTTAACAGTAGAGCTATCAGCAAGTTGTAGGACAGTAGGAGTAGACCTCATGCTTGTGATGTTTAGTTGTTGTAGGATGTCTTTGGTCATTACATTTATTGTTGCCCCTAAATCCATTAGAGAATTCTTTACTTGGACCATGTTTATAACAACTGCTACCATAGGACTACTTGGGTCATTATACTTGGGAATAGTCACTTTTTCGAACATGATGTCAGCTACCTGTCCCACCACATGAATTATAGTTGGGTCCTTTTTTCTCCTACCTGGCTTCTTAAGACATGCCTCCTTGATTGCCTTACTGTAGATTGGAACATCCTTTATGGCCTGAAATAGAGGCATCTGGACACATATATGCTTCAGCTGATCCAAGATATCAAAAGTTGTATCCTCATTTTCTTCCTTCTTCTTGGCAACTTCCAATCTTTGAGGAAATGGTGGCTCTTGTTCAGTTTTCTTGACTTGGACTAGTTCAAGATTTTTAGGTATACTAGGTTGAATGGGATCATTCAAAGGTTCCTCTTCCTCTTCCACAGGGAGCTCAGTGATAATGGGCTTGGAAGGGGCCAGTAGAGTAGTACCTGAATGCAAGTGGATATCACTTACAACATATGTAGGAAATTGATTTGAATCAACAGAGTATGCAAGCTGCTACTGTGGTTTGTTATTTGGATTGGGCATGGGCTGAGCTGGTAGTTGAGTAGGTTTAGGTGCATTTGAACTAGGATTAGCAGGTGGAGGCATTATAGCAGGTTGTTGGGGCTAAGAAGGTGGATACATGTAACTGGTTGTCTGAGTAGGCCATTGTTGCCCCTCTCCATTGATTCATTTGATGCTAATTTTCTGGAGGTGGTTGCCAATGTCCTTGAAATTGCTGCCAATTCCCCTGAGGTTGCTGCCACTAGGGTGGAGAACTCTAATGATTGGTCCAAGCATTTGGAGGGTTACTCCAAGGATGCGGTGGATATCCTCCATAACTGGGTGGATATGGGGGCTACCATTGGTTACCGGAGGAATAGGAATTGAAATATGGCCCAACATAGGATAGTGGATCCGGTGGCATACCTTGTCTTAGAGCCCAAGGATTCCTTTTTGCAACATAGTAGACTTGGTTTTCTTCAATCTAGATTGGCTTGAACTCAGATGGAACCTGCTTGCTTTCAAGATTAGCTACCATCTTACATTTGCAATCATTCTTCTTTTGTTTGCAGTGGGGGAAATACTCTATCCACATTTCCTTTGCCTCCTCTTGCTTCTTCTTGTCCTTAAGTGTATCTAGCTAAGTAGCTAGATTATTGATAATGTATTGCTTGAAGTCTTCCAACAAATGAGTAATCTCCATTTTTGAGACTCCACTGGTAGTTGACTTACCCATGGAAGATTGGTAAGCTCTCTCTTTCTTTGAAGCTGCCCTAGAGTAGTTCTGACATATTTTCTTGATATCTTCCCAAGGAACTTGGGAAATATCTCCTCCTCCCATGAGGTCCAAGGCATCAATGCATCTATCATTGATTCCTCTTAGGAAAATCAACTTTTGTGAGTCTTCATTAAGTGTATGGTGTGGAGATTTTTGTAGGAAAAACATAAACCTTGCAATGTAGTCTTCCAGGCTCTCATCTTCCTTTTGCTGCATCCTAAAAATGTCACCTCCTCTCATGTCACTGCCTCTGTAATATTCTTTGTATTTCTCAAGGAATTTTGTCTTCATGTCTTCCCAAGTTTCCACAGTATCTCTGCCTAGGATCATAAACCATCTTAATGTAGCCTCTTTCAAAGTGGTAGGAAATAGCTTAAGCCTATGGCATCAGTAGTATAATCATAACTCCTACATAGTATGTCAAACTCAAATAAAAAGGTATTAGGATCTTCTGTGGCAAGTCCATAAAACTTTGGGAGTGTTGAAGCATGAATGTTCTTGATGTTGTCAACTTCATTCTGATGGGCAATGGGGAAAGTAAAATCCGGTTGGTTAGGTTTGTTCCTATTTGCATCACCCATGCATGCTCAATGTGGTTCCAAAGAAAAGGGGTTCTCAAACTGATTTTGATCTTCATAGGAGACTTCAGAACTAGTCAGATCAAGATATGTGTTAGAAGATTAATCTTTACTTGGTAAAGGTTATTCTTTAATTGTAATTATTTATTAACTTGTAAGAATATTCCAAAGGAATCCCTACAATTTTTTTTTCTTTTTTTGTCATCTCACACATGTGTGAGGATGACTTATTTTTAATTCCTTTATTAAGAAATATTTGTAACCACCTCCTTAAGAGGTGACACTTTGCACACACATAGATGAATGGTTGCATTCATTGAGTTGGGAGTTACATTCTAACTCCTCCTTCTCACCTATACTTATTGAGGTGCCTCTCCTCTTATTATTTAAGAATCAAGCAAGCAAGCTAAGGCTGAAGCTCTCTCTCTTTTTGTATTATTCTTTAGGCATTTTGCCTCCATTCATAATATTAGGGTTTTTTCTTGTTTTTTCCCCTTAACAAATTTTTGTGTCTCTCTTGCTTTGGTGATGCTTGGTTTGGCTACTTCAATTTATTTGGTAATCTATTTCCTTCAAACAATTGCTCATTCATTAGTACTTTCCATTGCTCTTTTCTATTTCCTTTCATGGTATCAGAGCTTGGTATTACTAATATTTTGTGAGCTACATTGTTGAAGGTTTACCAAATTTTTAAGCACACCATTGGAGACACTCTCAAAGAGGAGAAGAAGAGAAAAGTATGTAATCTTGGTTGTTTTTGTCTTCTAACCTATTTTTTTATGCAAGATTTCATTTCTAAGTTTGTTTTTTTTTATTTTTCTCTACAGATATCTATAGTTGTTACAGATTTCAAATATTTTGTATAAAGTTTTCTAAGTTTTTTCAAATCTTTATAATTTGCATGCATATTTAGATTTTTGCAAAAAATTTAGAAACCCTCAAATAAAGGGTTATAATTCATTTTTTTTAGATTTGTAAGTTTTTTTTACAATATCAGGCTAAATCTGTAAAAAAATTCTCCATATTTACATGTTCAAATTTCTATAAAAAAAATCAATTTTTTAAAAAAATGTCTACAATTTATTCATATCTGTATATTAAATTTGTAAAAAAAAAGGCTCTATCTATTTTTTAAAATATATATATATATATATCAAAACCCTTATTTTAATTCAGTTTAAAAAAAATAAAAATCATATTTATTTCTATTAGAAAAATCACTTTACAAAATCAAAATCTAAAAAAAATCAACCCCTTTCTTAGGGTCTTGGCTCTCTCTTTACATTTATAGTATACTCTTTAAAAAAAATTAGAGCTTCGGCCTTCAGCCCTGCTGCTCTCGTGTCTTTTTTTCTTATAAAATTTAACTAAATTGTTTTCATTTTGAAATCCAATTTAAATCTTTTTTTTTTCTCCCGCCCACGTAGTGCATTCACTTTTTTAAAGTTTTTAAATTTTATAAGTCTACAAAATTTAAAGTTTAGAAAATCTCCATTTTTTATAAGTTTAAAAAGAGATTTTATCTCTTATCTTACGTATTCTTTTTCTTATACCCTTTTAAGGTATTACCTTTAATAAAATTTTATAAAGTTTTTTAATATATTACGTTTTTTATAAAGACTTTAAAGTTTTAAATTATTATTTTTAAATATTAAATTTAAATTTTATTAAAATTAATTAGTTTAATATTTATTCAAAGTTGATATTATTATTTTAATTTAAATATTTTTAAATTTTATTTTTTTCTAAATATTTGTATAGTTTCAAGCAAAATAGTTTTTTGGTTTTTTTTAAAGGTTTTTTCTAACATTTAATTTAATCTAAAGGGGCTTATTTTCTTTCAAAACCTTAAAATTTATTCTAAGATGGCTAATATTTTCTTTTACGCTTAATTAGTGATATTTACTTCAAGTTGTAAAGTATTTATTTTAGTAATATTTTTTTAGTGCATTAAAATTTATTTAAAATGTCAACTTTAATTCCAGAGATTAAATTAAATTCCTCTAACTATCATTCTTGGCAGACTCACATTTCTTTCATTTTTCAGTTTAAACATCTTTTGGATGTTGCTACGGATCCTAAATCTAAACCAAGTTCATTTGCATCCAAAGATGAAATCAAAAAATGGAATCTCAAAAATGAGGAAGCCATTGGCCTCATAGGTATCTCCATGTCACCCGAACTTTATGTTCACATTGGGACATGCACAACTGGCTATGAAGCATGGGACAAACTCAAAACCATTTATGATAGTTCAAATGAATCAAGAAAAATTCAAATTCAAGATCAACTTGAAGATTTGAGGTATTCTGATTTTAAATCTATGGATGATTTTTTATTGAAATTTGATGCTTTAAATAGTCAATTGAATGGTTTAGGAGTTAAATTAGATAATCTTAGATTAATTCATCTTATTCTTAAAAAGTGTCTTCCTAGACAATTTCAGCAATTCATTACTAATATTCATGCTCAATTAGCTATTCCTTCTTTAGCTACTCAATTAACTTATGATATTTTTTGTGATTTATTAAGACAAGAAGAGGCTAAGTTAATTCAATTTGGTACTCTTAAATCTAGTGAACATGCTTTCTTGTCTAATCATAAGCAAAATTTTAAACCTCATTCTAAACAAAAACATTATAATTCCAAACCTCATTATAATAATGGCAATGATCCTAGAAAGTTTAACTCTTCTAAGAGACCACATTGCACTTATTGTAATAAGGATGGTCATTGGCAAAACACTTGTTTTAAAAAGAAAAATGAGAAAAAGCCTATGAATCAAAATAATCAAAAGTTTCATAACAATGGTAATCAATCTATACATGATTTTACATGTAGTCTTAATGTTTCTAAACCTTTTGAATGGGTTATTGATTTAGGTACATCTCAACATGTTACTTCACATAAAAAGTTTGTTTTATAAATAACTTCACAAGTATTTTATTATTGGACTTCAACCCAATAATAGTGTACTTGTTTTACTCAATTATATTTGGAATATGAAAAGGGGATATTCATGTATTCATGAATGCATGAATATTGTCTTAAATGACTTATTTATACTTAATAATCTTTCACGTCATAGTATGCAATTCTTATTATCCCATCACATTTTTTTTAATATTAATTTTTTAATTCAAGGTGGCTTGATTTGTGCCCCTTCATATTTAAATATATCTCTGAGATCTTTCTATCCCACTTTGTGAGAAATTATCATTCTCTCTACCTAAGGCTTGATCTATTACAATATTTAAAACAACCTAGTGTTTCCTTCTCATCTACAATTATGTTGTTTTGATAAAGGGAATTTGTTTTTTTATTGCGTCTAATTGGTAAATTTGTCTTTTTGATGGATTTATCTCATCTATATATATTTTGAAAATTAAAAGCTCATTGGAGTATTTTCCTTCTTGATGGATTTATTCCATCTATATATGTTTTGCAAATCAATCACTTTATCAAGTCTCAGTGGAGCCTTTACATATATATTTTATGTGCTAGTCGCATTTGCAGTAATGTTGCATAGGGAGCCCTATCTATAATGAATCATTTTTTTATCAAGTCTCATTGGAGTTTTTTTGGGACCCATGGAAAATATTTCCATCCACTTTGATGGTATGCACTTACTTATTTATGATGAACTTAGATCTATTTTCTTAATTAATGGGGATCAAGTTCTTGAAACCTTTCCGTTTCATTATTTTATTGAAGGCAATATGGTTTTTTTAAAAACCATCTTTAGGACCAATTTTTCAAAGTCCTTTATTATTAATATTGATACAATTTCCCTTTACAATTCAATGATGTAGTGAGAGGCAACCTAGGTCTATTATTGCTATGTCTATATATTGACATTTTATAATTTGGTCTATGCTTTCTTTCTATCTCATGGTTTCATTAGAAGTAAAAATGATCCAAATTTATAGATTAAGCATAGTGAAAATGATATTGTGTTTATTATTTTATATGATTTAATTATCACTTCTAGTTCTAACATTTTGATTAGTGATGTTATGTCTCAACTCAATCAACAATTTCAAATGAGTGATTTGGGCCTATTACATTATTTTTTTTGAGTATGCAAATTTGGAAAACACCTAAAGTGTTGGATTGGGTTCTAGATTTATGTCTAAACCACACCAAACTCATTTTAAAGTTGCAAAAAGAATTTTAAGATATGTTAAAGGAACTCTTAATCTTGGTCTCTTTTATGATGCAAATTGTGACTTTTCTTTAAATGGTTATACTGAGGTGATCCCAATGATGGGAGATCCACTTGTGGTTATTGTTTCTTTGTTGGATTAGGTGCAATCTCATGGAATAGTAAGAAACAACAATCTACTTCTCTTTGTTCTACATAAGTTGAATATAAAGGTTGTACTAATGCATCCAAAGAAGTATTATAGTTAAGAAGATTACTTGAAGGCTTGAGTCTACCTCAAAAGGATCGTACTCCTTTATATTGTGATAATCAAAGTGTTATTTTTCATGCAAGGACCAAGCACATTGCTCTTCAACATCACTTCATTAGAGAGAAAATTGAAGACAAGCAAATTTCTCTTTTCTATTGTAAAGGTGAGTATCAAGTCGCAAATATTCTCACCAAAGATCTTTGTAAAGATAAATTTCTCTTTCATTGTAAAATCTTGGATTACAACCCATTGAAGGGTTTGATGATACCTCCCCAAGTAAAGCTTAAGGGGGGATGTTAGAAGATTAATCTTTACTTGGTAAAGGTTATTCTTTAATTGTAATTATTTATTAACTTGTAGGAATATTCCAAAGGAATCCCTACAAGTCTTTTTTCTTTTTTTGTCATCTCACACATGTGTGAGGATGACTTATTTTTAATTCCTTTATTAAGAAATATTTGTAACCACCTCCTTAAGAGGTGACACTTTGCACACACATAGATGAATGGTGGCATTCATTGAGTTGAGAGTTACATTCTAACTCCTCCTTCTCACCTATACTTATTGAGGTGCCTCTCCTCTTATTCTTTAAGATTCAAGCAAGCAAGCTAAGGTTGAAGCTCTCTCTCTCCTTGTATTATTCTTTAGGCATTTTGCCTCCATTCATAATATTGGGTTTTTTTCTTGTTTTTTCCCCTTAAATTTTTTTTGTGTGTCTCTTGCTTTGGTGATGCTTGGTTTGGCTACTTAAATTTATTTGGTAATCTATTTCCTTCAAATAATTGCTCATTCATTAGTACTTTCCATTGCTCTTTGCTATTTTCTATTGCATCAGCAAAGGGGCGTGGATCCTCTTCTTCTTCTTCTGGTAGATTCTAATAGTCAACTAGATATAATGGATTAGGATTGTTAGGAAGGAATCTCCCATCAACATCCCTTCTCCTTCCTCTATGCATGTGGTATCACTCACTATCAGTTAGCTCACACAAAGAATTGGTAAAGAATAAGGGGGGTCATTACTTCCTAAATGAGGATATACTAAGAACAACTTCTAGAAACACTATAGCAAAAAAAACTACCAATGACTCTAAAATACTCCCTAGTTTGACACCATCCCTGACAACGGCGCTAAAAATGTTGGCCTCCTACAATGATCTTAATAACTAAGCCTTTATAGCCATGATTTAGAGATTGGACATATAACCTGAATAGCCATTTCAACCATCATGAAGGTGCATTTAACTTGTCAACCCAGGGACGTGAACTTGAAGTGGGTCAGCATAGTATGTGCACTAGGAACTCAAAGTAGCCATTCCGTTCTACAGCTAAGGAATACACAATATTGAAAGTAAATTTCTTGAAAAGGAATGAAACAAATTTTAAACATCAATCAATGACTATGCTAAGTTGAAATGCATAATAGGAATAAAAATATGAGCAACAAACAAGACACTACTATGTCTGTTTTGGCTGTAGGAATAGTCACATAATGAAATTCTAGTGGCTACAGGAATAGTCGGTGCCAGATTTCTAACCAAGTACTAAACAACAAGTAATACTAAACTAATGCTAAACTAAGAAGAAAAATTACTCACCAAGTGGGCCCCCTTGGATAAGTATCCTCTAAAACTAATGAAAACTCAGATGCTCGAACTCAGAACTTTATTTTATTCACTGTGAATCATGAGTACAAAAGAGTAATGTATCTATATTACTGAAAGTTGGAGAGTGCAAGTACAATATCAAATCGTGCAACCTTCTGAAGAAGGAGCATCAAATCATTATTTATACTAACAACTAAATGATGCAATCAACTGCATGACTAAGAGGACGCCATTTAGGGAAAATAGAGGAAATGGAGTGATGGCAGTTATGTGTGCATGGAATCTAGTCAGACATGTAGGTCCAAATAGAGATTCAGCTCAGTAGTAATGCCCGTCCATGCTCAATCATTAAAGTGCACTGCAAGGCAGTTACATTCAGTTGCATGAAGAATCGTCTGTTGTTGGCCTCCTTTGACTTGGAGAGATTCCTTTGCTGGACGTTATGGTGCATGCCCAGCTGGCAGTGTCTTCCTTAACTTAGTATATTAAATCTACATGGTAAAGTCAATATGCATAATAACTGCACATCTATAACCACCTTAGGGAACATTCATTAACCACATGCAAAATCAATATAGATAGTCCACATAATATGCCAAATGTCATTAAAGCTTGCAAAGATAGGATTAAGTCCAATTTCAATGGTTTGAGAGAAACATTATGAAAATGCTAACATTTAACATTAAATTCTATCACATTTATCAACAAATAAACTATAGATTCTACCCAAAATTGGACCAAAAACTAGGCTCATCACATAGATTGGATTATTGGCTACAATAATGTCTTGATTGTCATTGGTTTCAATGGTATTCATTTGATCCTCTGCTGCTGAGATATGATTTATGATAGTATCATGGACATAGTTTACATTCTTTCCCTTGCTGTTTGTTGTAGAGGACTCCCCTTTTTCATAATTCGGTAAAGCATTTTTAAATGCTTCGTGATCGACATTTGTTTGGGGTCCTTTTATTCATATGACCTTGTCATCTATTAAATCTTGTATCTTATGTTTCAATTGCATCCAACTATTTGTTTGATGGCCCTTGCACCAATGAAATTCATAGTAATAAGCATCATTCCACCATGATGATTTTACTTTTGGTTCAAAGCCTCGAGTGTTAGGTAGTGTTATGAGGTTATTTTCAAGAAGTTCCCTCAATGCAGATATGTGTGATTGACCCAAAGGTGTAAATTTTCTATGATTTGATTGTGTTTCATAGGGTGGAGGTTTGGATGTGGTGTTACTTTGATTATGGCTATTTTGATTATTGTGTTTCATTGACATTTTGATTAGTGCCTTGATTGATGTTTTGATCCGTCTTGGTTGTGGTTCTCGATAAATAAAAGATCGGCTTAGCATTATTTGTTTCAGTGGCACCATCATTGGCATTCTTGTTCCTTGTCCAAAATTTAGGTTTCTCATTGTTGTGATGGTTGGAAGAGCTAGCATTATTTGATCCTTCATTGTGAATTTTCAATACCCCTCTTTTGACTAAAGCTTCTTCAATTTTGAGACACCATTTTCTACCATCTTCTCAGAGCTAGGGGGACATTGTAATTGTAACCTATAACTCATTTCACTGTTAAGGTTATCAATAAAAATATCCATATTTTCTTGTTCGGGTATGGGACAAACATATCGAGTGAATAACCTTCTCCACCTTTGTAAGAATATGAGAAAAGATTCTCCTTGTTTCTGTTTGGTATTACAAAGATCCTTCATGGTTATCTCATGTGCAATGTTATATGAATATTGAGTGATAAATTTGTTGAAAAGTTCTTCAAAGGATTTTATGCCTGGTTGTAGTTTCGAAAACCATTCCATACAATTGCCTCACAAGCTACGAGGAGAAAGTCTTATCAAGTATGTGTCCTCATGAGCAAACTCAAGACTCATGGTTCAAAATTCTCACATGGTCTATGGGGTCAGATTTTCCATTGTATTTTTCGTATTTTGGTAAGTCACAATTTGGAGGAAATGGTATCATGTTTAACTTTCTATCAAAGGGGTAGGGACAAATATCTTGCAAAAAGTATCTTTTAGTAGTCCCTCCTTGCATGTCTTGCAATTGTTGTTGAAGGTTCTTCATTTGATGTGTTAGGGCAGCCATTTGATCTATATTTGGTATTTCAGTTTCAGTTTTCTTTGGGGTTCCCTTCAATTTATTGACATCAAAATCACTTGGTAATTTGACCCCTTGGTTTGCTAACATTAGAAGGTATTTTTCTCCATCCTTTTCAAAGATTCTTTCTAGGAATTTATGAAATTTGGGATCTTGGTTTGCTTGTTCTATTTCCTCCTTTGTTATTTCTTCTACTTCATTTTGAGGAATTTTGTGAAAGGGATTTTCTTTTGGTTCACCCATGGTATTTTGAGGTTCAAGTTCCTTATCCTTAAGTTTTTGCTTTTGGGACCTTGTTAAAACGGGCATGCAAATGATGAAGATTTGCTAAATTTTGATCATTATTTAGGAGTGCCAAAGGAATACCTAGGTCGAATAGAATAATGAATCCTATTGATGGGGATAAGGTAGTAAAATTTGATGTAAATTGTGTTGTTTCTGGATGAAGGATGATAAATCCTAATGGGAAAACTCAAATTGTTGATCAAATTTAGATTTTGATGATGATTGGGAACTTTTAGATGTTTGATCAAAGTTTAGGTAAATGATTCCACTTGTAGAGGTCAATTTTAACAAGTTTAGACTCTAAGGAACCTAAGGAATAATTCTGAACTTGAAAAGATTCTAGAATTTTGGTTCCAATTGTGAAACGGGGGACGAATTTCCCTCCTAGACGAGATGCTCAAATCTTTGGAAAAGTCTTGTATTTTGACAATAGTAAAATGAATACAAGTTAGGATTGTTCTTTAAAGATCTTTTGTAGAAATTGAAGAGAAATCTCTCTCTAAATTCGTAGAGTGTTGAGAGACATTTTTGATGAGATTTTGGACTAAGACTATGGATTTTGGTTTCTGGATTTTAATCTTTCATGAAATCATTTGATAAAAAACATTTTTAGACCCTGTTGTATCTAAGGAATGATTCTGGATTGGAAAAGATCCCTAAATCTGGTTTCAAAATGTCAAATAGGAGTCAAATTCAACTCTCTAGTTATGAATTTTGGTGGATGCGTCGTAACAGTCAATGTATGCACTAAAAGGCAGATATGTTATAGCATGGCTTGGATGCACTAGAGAAAGGTTCATATGCACTTCAAAATTAGGTGTATGCACTAGGGAATAGCTCAAATGCGCCAAAGTCTCAAGTGAATGCGCTACAGAATTTGGTAAATGTGCTACAGAATGCAAGGGATGCACTGGTAAAAGTGGTGAATGTGTTATAATAGCAGGTGAATATGCTGGAAAAAGTAGTAAATGCACTGTAACAGAGGGTATATGTGTTGGAAGAAGTAGTAAATGCGACAAAATAAGCAGTGTATGTGCTGAACCAGGGAAATATAATAGTTTGCTGCTAGTTTAATTGATTTTTCTAGTTTTTAGTCAAAGAATGGTTTGTTTCAAATGATTTTTCTGAATCATAGTTTTGCACTTTTAGTGTGTAAGGTTATTTTTAAGTTTTTTTTTAAAACACTTTGGAAAACACAATCAAGCAAATGTACACTCCTAAGACTATGTAATACTGTATTCTTTTGGATTCCACGCGGATTTTACTCCAATCACACTTATTCTTAGCGGATGAATTAAGAAGCTTGGCCACACGGGCTCCCCCTTATAGTGCACTCACTTCTTAGGTCAACCAAGCTTCCAGCCCCCATAAAACTCCCATGGCAAGCTGATCATTTCTACTAAAAACTATGAGAATGTGGATGCCTTTGCAATGACCATTGTTGCACAAAAGAATAGATAAAGGTTTTTGGGCAACTATAACAAGGGTTCTAGTACGTACATTCCATTCATGGGGGATAATCCATGTAGTGAGAGACCATTGTTGCCCTTCTCGTCAAAACCATCCTCGTGATACTTGCCTTTCAACAAGTACCCACACTTATATACTGGTTGGAAGTCGCTTGGATTTAGTGTGTTACTAGTTGGGTTGTTCCCTTGGGTGATTACTTTTTCCCACAAGGAAGACCCTCTAAGATAAACAAAATCAAGCAAGTATACCCGTAGTTCAATCATTCTTTATTTTGTATGAATAAAGAGAGAACAGACGTTGTATACTCTACTCACACTCATAGATAAACATGAATGGGTCTGGATTTTTGGTCACCCATTTAAGGGGAGAGCATATGCCTACCATTCAATACACATAGCAGACATGGTGTTCTTTCCTTCCTAATTAGTCTAGATTCCTAATTTAAGAAAAAAGGAAATAAATCACTCTAGCCCATGCATCAAATTTATTAGTAGTTTGCAATAAATGTTTCTTTGGAAGTGTTCTTGAGTTTTATCAGATTCCCTAACAGTGTTTATAAAGCCCACACAATAGAAAAACATTTATTAGTTTTCAGACTCAGAAGAAATTTGCAAAGAAAATCAAATGCGCCATTACAGTAATTTGATGTGCTGAAAAGGTAAATGTGTTATAGAAAACAATGAATGCACTATAGAAAATAGTAAATGCTTTATAGAAAATAAAGGCATTATAGAAAACGATGAATACACTATAGAAACCCCTTGATGCACCACAAAATGGCATGGATGTGCTGGAGAAACATGTTTTTGCATCAAAACATTCAGTGAATGTGTTGGAGAATCTTTCAGGTGCGCCAGAAGAATCAGTGGTTGCACCAAAAAAATTTACGTCCGAACCTGTGAATCATACTTTCTAGAAATATATTAAAATAACAAGGGTTGGGCCCCATAGTGGGTGCCAATTTATGTGTGTGAGAAAATATGTGAATTATAATAATCAATAACACACAACAGATGCAATGTATTACATTAAGGGAATCTAAATTAACAACACAATTTGATAAAATGATTCCTTAAAGACATTCTATCATCCTCTATTCCTAAGGATCCTATATTAGTGCTCTCAGATCTTAATTATGCACTAAATTACTGGGATGACACTTAAGAAATGAGTATCCATTAAACTAGAATGTAGAAACTATATCTACACCTACATGATCTGATGATTTGACTAGATGATGAAGTAAATGATATGTTGAATGATAAGCTTTTGTATACAAAATGCTAATGGAATGATGCATTGTTGAATTAAACTAATGGAGGTGTTGTTAAAATGATTCTAAATGTAGTAAGTAAGTTAAGACACATCTAATAAAGAATCCATGATTCTAATTTACTTGCTAAACTATTCTAAATGCTAAGCTATAATGTAAACTAAGTTCTCAAATGCTAAGATGATTTATGTAGAGTAATTGTATGCAATGCTCTCTTATGCAAAAGTTGTAAATGAGCCTCTATTTATAGATTTTACCAATGCATCAAGTGAGTTGGCAGAAATGGACGATCAAGATTAAGTCTGGAGAGATTGACGGTGAGAAATGGGGAGGTTAGAGAGAAATAAGGAAGTTGTCCCCTTTAATAGAACAATCTTGCCAAGTGTAGAAAAGAATAAATGGGGAGGAGCAGCCATGTGTCTCTGAGTTTGTTGAGTTTTTTTATGGTAAATACCTATTTTAGAAATTAGGAATAGTTATTTTCATGTGACACATGGTGAGATGGAAGATGATGTGGAAGGAGGTTAGAAGAATATGGAGAAATGTGACAAAATTTGAATTAAGAATTCAAATTTAATGAAAGGGAATTTAATCAAATAAAAAAAATTAGTTAAATTTGTTTATTTAATTAAATCATGAAGAAAGTGGTTTAGATAAGAGGAATTAAGAAATACGAACTATATAAATAAAATTTGCAATTTATTTATACAGTAGAAGAAATAAAGATTTTTATTAATTAAATAACCAATATTTAATTAATATTCTCTAGACCAATTTTGGATGTATATAGTATCAAGTGTTTTTGAACACTTTGGGGAGCAATTATAATCCCATTTCTAAGGACTTTGTCATCTTCAAGCTTTTAGGACTCAATAATTTTCGTTTGGGCTTAAAAAGAACAAAACAAAGGGATTAAAAAGAAATTTAGCAACTTACTACATTTTGTTTTGGGTTTAACAATTGAAAAAACAAATCTCACATTTCCTTTTGGTGCTTAAAAAGAATCCATTCTTGCTTTAAAGTTTAAAATGAACATGTTTCTTTTATGTTTTGTAATCCCTTATCTAAAGTAATATCATTTAAAAGATGTATGCGCTTCTCTCACACCTCATGGTGATCTTGAGAATCAAAAGGTATTTTTGTGATATTAAGTTGTATAAGTGATTTCCTCCACACTTGAATTTGGATTCTTAAAATTGAACAAAGTTTGCAAGTGTGAGTTGAGTATATCGTGTGTGTTCTCTCTTTTTTCACACAAACAAAGATTGATCGAACTAGGAATGTGCTTGCTCACTTTTGTTTACCCTTAGAGGGTCTTCCTGGTGGGAAAAAGTAATCACCCCAAGGAATGACCCAACCAAGAACACGCTAAAGCCAAGTGACTTCCACCTAGTATATAAGTGTGGGTACTTGAGGAAAGTTCAAGTATCACAAGGATTGTTCCGAAAAGAAGGGAAACAATGGTCTCTTGTCATATGGATGATCCCCCATGAATGAAATTCCTATACTAGAACCTTTTTTTTAGAAGCAAAAATCCTTATCTATTTGTTGGTGCAAGAATGGTCATTTTGAAGCCTTCCCACATTTTTATGGCTCTTAGTAGAGATGAGAAGTATGCCATAGGAGTTTCATGGGTACTAATGCTTGGTTGACCCAAGAAGTGTGTGTTGTGGAGGGGAGCCAGTGTGGTCAAGCATCTAATCATCTGCTAAGAGTAGGTGTAGCTAGATTTATCCAAGTGGTAACTCAACAAATATTGTCTCATTCTATCCTAGGGTTGTGCATCATTTTGGAATCAAAACACTTTGCTTAGATCTAAAACATTGGAAAACAAACATTCAACATGAACATCAAATTTCAAACCCTTTAGGAGGAGCAAATACCTTTGAAAAAATTTAAGTGCTATTGCTTTCCCTGGGGATTCTATCCTTAGATGCTTCTAAGCATTTGAATTTACATCTCAATTTTCTCTTAGTAAAGTCAACATTAGGGAACTTTTTTCTTAATTTCCTTGATTTCCACAAAATGTATTTTGTGGGATGAAAAGAAGTTGGGACATTGGATATTTAGTTTGAAAATATAAATCAAGAGGGTGCTTGTGGTAAAATCAATTCATTAATCAAGATGAAATCAATCAAACCCCACACATGTGCTTGTCTATCTTTTGGTCATATGATTTTCCATGCAAACATTGATCTTTTGGTTTGAAGTACTCTTAGGGAAAAACATGTTCTTCAAAACCTTGGTCTTGTAAACAAGTCTCTCTTAGGTTCATTTAGGATAAAAAACACCCAATCATTTCATCCATCCCAAACATCAATCAAATCCCATCTCACAAACAACTCTTAGAAATATTGGAAAAATCCTTCATACTAGACTTTTGGTAAAATCCTTCAAATCAACATCAAAATCTCCTTGTTTGGTTAAGTGTGTGTGGATGGATCCTTCTCATACACCTAGTTAAATTATCATCCTTGTGGAAAAGTCCATTCCAAGATAGCATCCAACATCTTGGGGTTTATAATTCCATTATCCAAATCAAATCAAATCCAATCCAAAATAAAAAATCCAAAAGTCCTAAAGTCTAGAATCCTTCCAAGTTTCCTAAAATTTCAACACCCATATCATTCAACCCTTTCATCCTTCATCTCATCATTGGTCCTAAATCCCTTAGAGGTCAACAAGGTCAAAATAGAAGAAAAACATGGAATATAAACTTGATTCATACATCACGAGTGGTCTAAATCAACCAAACTATAAAAACCTTACAATGCCAATTGATTATCAAAACTCACATTTATGCAATCCATACATGGCATCATTATCTCCTACAAACCTCAATAGTACAATAAATGTGAGTATGCCCAATCTAAATTTTGGAACACCTTTCCCTATGGTAGATTTAAATCAAAATCCAAACCTACAAATATATCAACCAAACAATCAATGCATGAGTCTACAACAAAACAACATTATCCCACCAAATTCATACATGCCAAATGTGAATATACCAAGTACAAATTTACCAAACATGAACATTTTGAATCCACACTTGGTAAACTTTGGGATAGATATGTTGTGAATCATACAAATTTTGTTAAATGTCCAAACAATATGTTAACGACTCCATGTATTGATCCAAGTCAAGGTAACACCATGCAAAATCAAAGTTACCTAAATCAAGGCAAGGTGATTACCAAACATAACAATGTTCAATTTCAACCTATCATGCCAAATCTAAACATCATCCCAAATCAGAACATTTTCCAAAATTAGTTTGTCCATGATCCCATGCAAACACCACAAGTATGCATTCCAAATCTGCTTGAACAAAAACCAAATCAACTATATCAAGGGTGTCAAGATCAAATTTTGTGAGATAAAATTACTACACTTACCAAAACAGTTGATTCATTGCCCCAAGAGACATCTCCACCCAAAAATTAATACACTCTCCCATTGGTTAAACCATATCATCAAAACATTGATTTGTTTCCACAACCACATCAAGAACAATATCTCCAATGTCAAGAGGTTGGATACCAAGATCACCAACAACAAACCCAATCACCATGTCTCAAAGATCAATCACCATATCTCCAAAATCAATCACCACAAGGTCAATTTAAAATCTCACAAGGTAACAAACGAAAATACACACCACTTGGGAAACCAATTAAATTGGTCATGCAATTGTGGGTACAAGAAAATCTCATCAAAATCCCCATTTATGAGAATTATCAAGAGCCCCAAGTTAAACCACCAGGGTATAATGAGAAGCACCTTTGTGATTTTCACAAAATAAAAGGACACACAACATCAAATTTCATTTGACTCAAAAATCTCATCCAAGACTTGATTGATCAAAAAATAATAACTATGGGGGACAATAATCAAGATTCAACCACTAGTGATGGCATTGGCAATCTCTCCACCACAATTGTTGAAAATAATGATCAAGATCTATCCATCAATGAGCACCTTGAAGATGTTTCTACCTCATCCAATGATCAAATCAACATGCATCAAGAGTCATTTTTTAGTCGTGATCAAAATCCCTCAACAATATTCGGCAATGATCTATTTCAAGGGGTGTTAGACTTATTTGATCCTATTGGCATAATCCACGACCCATCGACCAATGATCATGTTGAAAATTTCTCTGCATCACCTAATGAGTTATAGAACATATCTCAAGAATTTATTCCAAAGCATGGTCAAAATATTTCACCAAAGTCTAGCAATGTCCCTTTCCAAGACATATTAACATCCTTTGACCTCATGGTTATAGATACTAAAGGGATCCTCAACTCAATGTTTGATCCAAGTCCACTCAAAAAACAAGAGGATATTGAGCCACTTCCCATGCCTAATGATGATGTCCAAGAACCCTTTGTAAGCAACCTATCCTTTGAAATTGACCCATGTTAAGAACTTGATCCAAAGCATGTCGAAAGCAATTCTGAAATCATTCGAGATCAAGAATTTGTATCTTCAATCTACTACAATGATATAATGGACACACTCCTATCTATACAAGATGTCACAAATGATGATCACATCCACATAGCACATACTCCTCCATCTACCCATGAGATGCTTTCTTTAGATGGACACGTAGATGATCTTCATTTAGAAGAAGATTCCTTTACTCCTAACATTATTACACAAAAGAGTAGGTTATTGATTCCTATAGTCAAACTAAGTTGTCAACATTAGGATCAGATATATCCAAAATTCAAACTAAGGACATCATCTATGAAGGTATCCAGCATTATCCAGTCAAGGAAATAGGTTAGAAAGAAAAAGATATTCTAGAATCAATAGAGAAGAAAATTGAAATAATGTCATCTATAGTGATCCTTTATCAGAGAGTGCATTCTAAAAAAAATAGGAACTCTCGAAATAAGCAAAATCAAAGAACAAAGGTGCTACTACCACCACACTGGGGGAAACTTTGTCTCAAGAAAACATCAACATAGGGAGCACGAAGAATCCTTATGATGAAACTGATGCCAATACTACAACCAGCCACGTCAAAATCCTCATCCACCCATCGCCTCGTCCATGAATTGGGACCAACATCGAAAGAAGGATGTGAATCAAATCAAGAAGAACATCATCAAATAAAAAGAAGCTGAGAAGCATAATAGACAAATCAAATACACATGGATACCAAAAAATACAAAGAAATATTATCCCTATCAAACTCCATTTGTCAAAAAAACTATGGGGAAAAATGAAAAATGGAAAAGTATCCATCAAAGATGTCCACAAAGGAAAAATTAGGCTTCTCAAGCAACACACAAACTATATCAAGTAGTTGGTCCAAATTCCATGCACACTTCCATATCCACCCATCATTGCTCATCTTCCCAAGTTTAGAGAGTCAAAGGTTCCAAACTATCAACCAATCCATCTTTTATTCCTAAACACATTCCATCCACACCTCCACGCATGATATCCAATTCTCACATTGACCATGTATTGGCAACCACCCTTCATCATAAGGATTCATAAGGAATTCTATTGTGATGTGCACACAAAGACAAAGTTCACTCTAGTATCAACAAATTAGGCAGGATATCAATGGCACATTATGATAAAAGCATCTACATTGACACCACTAGGTGGTTCAACATGAGCTTAAAATATTTCAGAAAAAAAGAAAAAAGAAAAAAAAAAAGGATTGAAAACAGTAAAGAAAAAAATTGTCCTCTAGTGAAAACCACTATGGTGGCACTTTGGATAGGTACCATGATGAAAACTTGGCAAGCAGGCCTCATGTATAGAATCAAGTATCTACATGCGCTAGTTTAGGTGGAAGCATCTCATCCCATCCATAATAAATCCAGTATTCCATCCATCTTACATCCATGATAAATTCATTCATCTATAAACCATTTATCCAATCCATTTTCATCCATCTACATCCATATTCCAATTTATCTTGATCTTGATGAAAGTTTGGTGCATACTTTACACTTGCTTATGGTAAACATCTTGACAAGGGTCATTTTGATTGATCCTATCCTATCCAACATTATTTGAGCCATGAAGCATTATCCAATGAGCATTATTTATTTGAACACCTTATCTTATCACAAGATAATCCTTGGCATCCTTTATGTGCTTACCATATTCCTCCATCCACACACCTATCCAACCATCCACCCATGGCATTCCACACATTGCTAGACACCGGGGGTGGATATTTACATCTTGCTTCAAGAATAAATCTTGATTTATATCTTCCCACTTATGTGGTGATCCAAACATTGGCAAACATGAAATCAAATTGGTCAAAGCATTTGTGAGCACAATTCAAATCACTAGCCCATGGAACATTTTGACAAGAAGATGTTCCTTATTAAGCTTTATATTTTCATTGAACATCAATCCAAACAATCAATATTACTTGCATCTAATGTATGCTTCAATGTCATATCAAATCATTCAAAACAATTTTGTTCCAAAATCAAGCTTCAAAATCCTGATCAATCAAATCATCATCAATCCCTCTTCATCTTGGGATATCCATCCTAATCCTTGTATTCCTTAAAACTATCCTTGCATTGTTGTGTATCCTCAACAATGTTATCATCATCAATCCATCGATCTGATCAATCAACCTTAGCTTGGTTTTCAAGAAAATCCCAAAACAGAGCACTGATATCATCACACATATCCATATCCAAACCAAGAAAATCCAAAAACATCCAAAATACACAAAATCCAAAAAATTCATAAAATCTCATAAAACACAAAAACATTGGAAATTTTAAAAAATCAAAATATTCATGAAACATTTGGAAAATACCAAAAACAACCTCAAAACATTTCAAAACTCCAAAAACATCCAAATATTTGAAAAAATCCATTTGTCTCATTTCTCTTTTCCCACAATAATCTCATCCATAATAAATCAATCAACACACTCACCCTTTGGCAAAACAAACAGAAACAACCACAACAATCAGCAAAAGAAAACTTCAAATGCAAAATCAAAATTGAAACAAGAAAATTTTAAATTTTAAATCAAACTCTTGATCATTTGCAAACATGTAAGTCAACCTTATATCAACAGCCTTTCAAACAACCTATCAACTTGCGACCATCCACTAACATGTCCTAGGATGCATCCTTCCTACAATGGGCATTATCTTTGGCAAATCACTTTGGATACTTATCCTAAACAAAACACATCCTTTTGGCTTGAGGTATGAAGAACATTGGCTTGTTTTCTTGCTTGATATTTTCTTTGATTTATCTTATTGCACTCATTCCAATGACCTCTCGATGATGTCTAATCAAAATGATTTAGAGAGAAAAGGAATGGGGCAATGATCATTATTTTTTGTCTATTGTGCTCGTTGGAAATTCTTGTAATATAACCTTGGTGAATACTTGCTCTATTAGGTATGGATGGAAGGTTTTTTGGATAGCTTGTTGACTATTACATTGTTAGGATTTTCCTTTCCATGTTTTGGTCTGAGATGTTTGAAATATCTGAAGTACATCCTAGTAAGGTTTTTGTATGTCAGGTGTGAACAAGAATACTCCTATCTGTTTGTCGAGTCAAAGTCCATCACACTAGGTGCAACACCATCTTGGTTCTTTATACCTTGATGCATCATGCCTATGTGTATTATCAAACATAAGGTAAATATCCCTTTTAAAATCCCAATTCCTGATAAGCAAAGTGTCATTATCATCATCTCATCTCTAATAAAGTCTCGTAGATCATGGACTTTTTGGATCCTCTTGTCTTCATCTTATTTCTTCTATTCTCTCCACACTAACATGGTACCATGACAATTAATTAAAAACATCACCAATACATCCATCCTACATCCACAAACCATTAGCATGCTGCATATATCATTCATATCATTTCACATGCATTGCATTATCATTTAAGTTGTTTAGGATAATATAGATTGGTTATTCTAAGCATCTTAAAACCATCTCATTTGCATCATCATAACCATCCATACATCCATCTTGAACCTCTTTGTCACAATATTGACCCTCAAATCGAACTTTTCACTCGATCTCTCTAGGGGGCAATGTACCAGCATACTTCTTTCCATTGGGGCATCCGAAAAAAAATAAAAAAAATTGAATTTTGATCTCGGAAAGGTTATTCTTTGAACCAACATAGCAGGTACATTGCTTCAAATAGGGGAAAAATGTAGACATGGAAAATATGTCGATTGATCTTATACACCTAATCTTGATTTACTAACACCAGTTCGTCCTTAATCATCTCCTTTGCTAGTCATTTAATTAAATAATCTTTATTTGATTAAATTCATTACATTCCATCTCTTAATTAAATAAATCATTTTATTTAATTAGCTTCTATAGTTTCTCTTTAATTAAATAATTCATTTTATTTAATTAAATCTCTAAAGTCATTCTATTAAATTAAATAAATTAATCTTTATTTGATTTAATCTAACATCATCCCTCTTTAATTAAATAAATCAAAATCTTTACTTAATTAAGTCTAAATCCATTATTCCTCTCATTTTGATTTATTTATTGGTTGGTCTTTTGTCCCACATTCATCCATTTTGCCTCATCCTCCATCTCTCATCTATAAATAAGAGGCTCCCATTTGGATTTTGGATCCACAACTTTATGCAAAGTCATTATCTTGATATTTTGAATTTTCCCATCCATTGTTCATCCATTTTCTTAGTTTTCATCAAGTTTCATAGCTAGGTTATGCAAGAATTTCACCAAGGAGCATCAAATCTTCAACATTGATCATCAAGCTTGCAAGGAATTGGGAAAGGGCCATTTTCCACATCAAATTGGCACCAATTCCCCCATGGGATTTGAGAGTTTGACCATTTAAATAGGATTTAATAGCTTTTTTATTGTGTTCATATTATTTCTTGTTTTCATGTTTCAAATGAATTTCATGGGGAATGATGTTTCTAACTTGCATATTGGACTAATTGTGTGTTTGTTCTTTGTGTTTGTGCAAGTCTAGGATCACCATTCATATCTAGTACCCCTAGATGCTCCTACATCAAACACCTGAGGTAAGAAATTTTTTGTGAATATGGATTCACAAAATGGAGTTGATTGGTAGTACCACTCTTTCAGATTTTAAGCAATCTTCAACAAAATCCATCACTGAATTAGATAGAAGTAATCTCTTCCTCTGCCTCTTCCAACACTTACCTGAGACACTTGTCCTCCTCCTCCACCAAGTGTGCACTCTATTCATCCTTCTCATGGAATCACATCCACCACAGACCATTCTCCTTTTCCACATCTCTTCTTCCTTTCTTTCCTTCTCGTTGGTATCCAATCCACCACAAACTAACCACCTCCACTAAGTTCCTCTTGCATCATCATCTACAACTTCTACATGCAAATATGTATTATCCAAACAACAATCAAAATCTACTACATCCTTATACAAATATGCAATTACTTCATGGAAATTAAAAAATTCCATCTACATGCTCTCTTCTTACTCGACATCCTCTTGTAATATCATGAAAGAAGGTATAGAATCACCACAACTAAATTCAAAATTAAAATTCACCTCATTCTTGTTTGTTCTCCCAACATCCTTTTCCTCATTCTTTGCTACAACATCCATCTTCTCACCTCCAATGACAAGTTTTGTAAACTCCTCTTCGTGTTTATCTATCAATTCTCCTTCCAATAACTTGTTGATTCTTTCCATCTCTTCTTTCAACAAGAAATCATCTTCCTCTTCACCAATTTATTTGTCAAATTTTGGACCACTGCTATTCAGAATTTTAAATTGTAAAATTTCTTCATTTGGTGGATTTTATTTACTACATCCACTTGCTACTGCTGCAACTTGTGCCTCATTATCCTCTTCACTTGTGTGGGATGCCACCACATGTTCATCCTTACATTCAACCCTTACCAAAGGGTTACAACACTCTTTCTTTTTTCTCTTCTTTTCCTTGTCCTCTTCCAAGAGAACATTCTTCTTCCCATATATCTCATCCCACATTCTCACATCCTCCTTAACCATATTTTTCAATACATTTAATATAGCCTAGAGATTTTTAAATTCATCATACTTCCTATTTTCCACTTCTTCCCAATATTGTTCCCAAAATAAAATTCCTATGGCCCTCCTCAAGATCCATCCCATCCCTTCAACTGTTGCAATTTCCTCAACTCACATCACATGCTCTACAATTTGTAAAGACATTTCCTTTGTGGATTCCTAGCTCCCAATTGCTCAAGGCTTATCTCCTACCTGCAACAATCCTTTTGAGCTTTCCACAACCTCTTCCTCTTCTCTACCTACAGGTCCTAGTGTAGACTACCTCACATTTGATGATATGCCTAGACACTCAAGATCATTGGCTCGAATACCACTGATGAAAGGGGATCCAACCCTCATTCACATACTCACAACAACCTGAAAATTGTAACTTAAAAATTATTTAAATAAACACCAAAAATATGTAAGGTCTCATGTTTCTCATTCAAAAACTCATAAATTGATACAACAACAAAGCATAACTAAAGTACATTAGTTTTCACCCACATAGGCTAATGAAAAACCATTAAAAATTTAAAATCAATCTTATGTATAATAGAAAAGATAAAATGATAATGAAAAAAGAAAAAGGAAGAGGATATTAATGTTAAGGAAATGAAAGATGGTGTCGCTGGTGCAAGTCATTTCCTTGTGCAAGTCGCGCCTTGCATGAGGCCATGCCTTTGATGCATGTTGTTGAGAGCTATTGGGAGAACATTTTTTGTCTTGTTGTAGGTATTTGTTGGGGTCGAGGTGTTTGATGTGTGAGGGGGTGGCTTTTTTGGACGTCAACTATGGTGAGGTTGGATTTATCTCTTTCTATGGTTGTGTTTAATCTTCTTCTTTTCCTCTCTCTTCTGTATTTCCTTTGGTTGTTGTTCATAGTGTGGGATTTGGTGTTTGAGTGGGTCTCCCGGTGTTGGGGGTTTAAGGGTGTTTCGTCCCCATGAGTATGGCTCTGGGGGAGACATCGGGGGTCAAATATCCTATGGATTTTTGAGTTGCATTTGGGACTTCCTCTCTAAATCATTCATTGAGGGTTTTTGATAATAATCCATTTTCAAATGATTCAGGAAATGGAGGATTTGTGTCATCTGAAGGTTCTTGTATTAAAAAGATAAATGGCTATCTAGAATGTACCAAAGATAGGCTGGTGTTGTTAATTCAACCAAAATCAATTGTGGAGGATATTGAGTATTACTCAAAGCATGATTTGCTCTGCAAATTCTTGGGAATGAGGGTTTCAATCCAATTTTTGGAGTCATGGGCTCATCAGACCTAGTCCTTGATGGGTGAGATGGAAATAATGTTGTTGGCAAATAGTTACTTCATGGTGACTTTTAATTGCATGGAAGATTGCAATGGAGTTTTCAAAGGTGGGCCTTATTTCCACAACTAGATTGGTTTATTTATTAAACCTTGGCATGTGGGTTTTGATCCATTCGAGGAGCTCCCAAATCAGGTTTCGATGTGGGTGTGTCTCCCTAGATTTCTAGTTGAATGTTGGTGCAATGACATCTTGCATAGGGTTGCTTAACTGTTGGGGAAACTAGTGGGTCCTTCTCAACAAACTCAGGATAGAAAGGTAATGACATTTACTCGCATTTGTGTTGAGATGGATTTAAATAACCCTCTTCCAAATTCTTTTGAAATTTGTGTGGGTTCATATTCGTGGGTTTAACAGCTAGATTATGAGACATTGCCCTTTTTTTGTCATCTATGTCATGAATATGGCCATTTATAGAGAAGATTCCCGAAGTATAAATCTTCTAAGTCTTAGACTACTTAGCCTCCCCATAACCCTCCTAAGGTTGAAAAAGGCAAGGACCCCATTCCTAGTGTGGTTGCTGGGGTGGAGGGTTTTATTCTTGTTAAGGCTTGTAATAGGAATTGGGGTCAAAAGAGGACTCTAAAGGAGCGGAAAGAAGGTGATTCCTTTAATAGATTTGAGGTTTTGGATGATCTTAGTTAGCATGAAGTGAATTTGGGTATGATTATTATGGATTAGGGTGTTTTGGAAGTGGTTCAGGAAGGAATTGTTCTAGATTTTAACCAAACTTCTTAGGAGGCTAGTGTTTTGCAAATGAAAATGGATCTTAGTTTAGTGGTTCATGGGAGGTCCTAGACTCTTTTGGATGTGAAAATGGGGGGGGGGAGATCTCTAATCTATTGGTAAAAGTGGGGAATGATTTGGTAAAAGGCAGCAAGGCCTCTCCTTCATTGGGACTTTTTCAAAATGACCAAAAGAAAGGAGTTGCTGAGAAGTCTTCCAAAGTTTGGAGAAAGAAGGAATTAGAAAAAATAAAGATGATAGAGAGACTTTGGTGGAGTATAGATCCATTAAGACCCTGTATTCCCATTTCTCTAACCCTCTGAAATGATCATCCTCTCTTGGAATGTAAGGGGCTTGAATAGTGACCCTCGACAAAAAAGTTGTTCATGAGTTGGTGAGAATTTAGTCTCCTAATATTCTTTTTTTACAAGAGCCTAAGTTATTTGTTGAAGGTATGGTTAGTTTGTTTCCAAAGTTGTGGGGGTAGGATGACTGCCAGTGTATTAGAGCTCATGGTAATGTTGTGGGTGTGGCTTGCTTGTGGAACCCATTGATGATTTTTCCTCTTTGGTGGGTGTCCTCCAAGTCTTCCATCTCTATGGTTGCTTCAAGTCTAGAGTCGAGGGAAACTAGTCTACTTTCAAACATCTATGTGCTAATGGATTTTCCTGGTAAGCAATTATTGTGGTCTCATATCAATTTCATTCAAAGCCTTGCTCCTTTTTCCCTTGGATTATTGTGGGTGATTTTAATGGCATTATTGAGTTGGATGAGAAGAAGGGCGGTATTGCAAGGTTGGAGCCTTTTGGCTTCCTTTTTTGTCATAACATATCTGCCTTGAATTTAGTTGACATTAAGCCCCGTAATAGTCAATTTACTTGGAACACTAGGAGAATGGGAGAGAATTCTATTATTGAGAGACTTGACCATTTTTTGGTTTCTTTTTCTTGGATTGGTGGATTGTGGTCTACTTTCTCTAAGATTTTGGACTGGAGTGGCTCAGATCACAAGCCTATTAAGCTATTTTCTATTTTAGCTTGTGTTACTTGGTCCCTCTCTTTCAAGTTCCAGCTTATGTGGTTAAGAGATTCTTCTTTGCAGGTGCATATGGCTGAATGGTGGCAGATGGGAAGACCTGCTCATGGAACTACTATGTATTCCTTTTCCAAACTACTGCAATATGTGAAATATCAGCTCAAACAGTGGAATAGGCAATGTTTTGGAAATATTTTTCATGCTAAGGTGGTTGCTCAAGCTAACTTGGATGTCATCAATTAGGAGATAAGGGATTTTGGTATTTCAAAGGATTTACTCAGGGAGGAGGCAAGGGCTTTGAAAGCTTTGGAGGAGTGTGAGTTGCGCAAGGAAATTTATTGGAAACAAAAGGCTTGCATTCAGTGGTTACAAGAGGGAGAAAGAAACATTGCTTCTTCAATTCGGTGAAAGCCAGGAGACATGGTAATTCTATGCTTGTTCTTGTGAATGGAAGGGGTGAACATTTATCTTCTTGGCAGGATATGTCTAGAGAAGCTTCGTAGTTCTTTGCTTCTTTATTTAGAGAGGATTCTCAGGATGATTTGGTGGAAGAGAACCATGTTTTTTATTGTATCACCTTCTTGGTTATTGGGGAGATGAACAAGCATCTTATGGGCTATATCTTACTGGAGGAATTGGAGGCTACTACTTTCCAAATGAAGAAAGGGAAAGCTTTGGGCCCTGATGGCTTCCCGATTTAATTTTATCAAGAATTTTGGGATATCATTAAGTTGAACCTATTGGAGGTGGTTTGTGAGTCTTAGAGGAATAAGTAGATGTTGTGAGCTTTGAACTCTACCTTCCTTGCCCTCATTCCTAAATGTGAGGGGGTAGATCGGCTAAGTCAATTTTGACCTATTTACCTTTGTAATGTAGTTTATAAAATCATTTCCAAGTTGATTGCTAAAAGGATGAAGTGATGGCTTAGATGGCTTATCTCTAAGGAATAGAGTGGTTTTGTGGAGGATAGGAAATTTTTGGATGGGGTAGTCATTGCTACTAAAACCATTCATTCTATGGCAACCTCAAAAGAAAAGGCTATGTTCATCAAGCTAGATATGGAAAAGGCCTATGACAGAGTTAAGTGGTCCTTCTTGTGGAAAATTCTTATTGCCTTTGGTTTTGTTGAAGAGTGGGTCTAGTGGGTTATGCCCTATGTTTCTTCCACTTCTTTCTCAGTGTTGATAAATGGTGAGCCTTCTTCTCTTTTTAATGCTTCTAGAGGCCTTTGTCAAGGGGATCCTCTCTCTCCTTATTTATTTATTCTTCTTGTTGAAGGTCTAGGGAGATTGGTGAAATGTAATGTGGAGTTGGGTTTTATTTGGGGTTGGGTGTGAGGAAATGGTTTGCCTCCTCAGTCTCACTTGTAATTTATGGATGATATTGCTTTGATGGGTATGGCTAAGATCAGAGAAGCCACAAATTTATGTGTAAGGATTTGGATATTTATTTGGTTGCTTTTGGTCAAATGATTAATGAAGATAAATCTTCCATTTTCTTCTTCAATACTCTATGAATTATTCAATAAAGGATTGCTCGTATTTTGAGGTTTCAGATTGGGTCTCTCCTTTTAACTTATCTTGGCATTCCTATCTCTCCTGGTAGTCTCCCTAGGGAGTCATGGCATAATATTTTGGACAAGTTTCATGCGAAGGTTAATCATTGGACTCATAGATGGTTGTCCTTCGTTGGGCATGTTCAACTACTTCAATTTGTGTTACAGGCTCTTCCTATGTATAGATTTATGCTCTAAGTGGCTTCGGTTGGGTTTGTGATGGATTTGGATTCTTTGGCTAGACAAATCTTATGGGTAGGAAACATGTCCTCTTTTAAGTGGACCCATGTGAAGTGGGATATTGTGTGTAGCTCGAAGTAGTTTGGGGGTCTTGGATTGTGGTAGTCGACTTGGTCGGGGTTGACATTGGCTACAAAGATTTATTGGAGGTGGTGTGTGGAGCAGGATCATATCTAGGCCAGTATTTTAACTCACAAGTACCTTTTGAGAGTTATGAAGGAGGAGATTCCCAAGTTTCCTTTGGTGGGGAAAGGTTCTATGATTTGGGGAACACTTAAGAAAAGGGTTGCACTGATCAAGGAGGGCTTGTTCTAGATATGTAATAGGGGGGTTGAGGCCCTCTTTTGGTTGGATTCTTGGGATAGTTTTGCTGGAAAAACAAGGACACACAACTGAGAGGGGGGGTGAATCAGTTGTAACAAAAACTAAAACTTTACTTCTTAATTTTAACTTAATCTCAGATCTAATGAATAAGCAATTAACCATAAACAATCAACACATTAGAGAGACAAATAACACAAAGATTTTTTTTCATGGAAACCCTGTTGGGAAAAACCACGATGGATGTTAGTCCACAAGATTATGCTCTGCTAGAAGTATAAAAGAAATAATAAGGGGAATGCACATGCATTTAGGCACACTGCCCAGAGCTCACTACTCAATTACAAAAGAGGACTCACTATCCAACAATAGGGTTTGGATTAAAACCATCCAAGATTTGTGAACTGAGAAAATAACTTCTTCACAAGCCTGATTACAATTCCAATTAAGCTCAACACTTCTTCACACTTTGCACATTCTTCTTCACACTCTGCTCAGCAATCGAATAATATTCACACATACACACATAGGAGCACATGAAGCATCATCACCGACAATGAAATAATCACCCTTATATATCCGCTACATGAAATTCCATCACCTCTTCATCGACCAAAGAAAAAAAAATATTTGTAATGTCGGCCAAAATTTACAAATAAACTTTTAATGCGTATCCACCAAGGTCAGCCACAACATAGTGGAGACCCAAATTAATATCTCCAACACAAGAATACTTTAATTAATTACACCTCGAAGATCCACAACATGCTACCAACGACATGTCGGCCAGGAACAAGAAAAAATGAACATGCGCACAAAGATCTTCAACAACGAACTCTTCTGAATAATGTGGACATACCAAAAAGGTAGAGAATGTTCTAGAGACACCACATAACACCAAGAAACAATGAAGAAGCATCCACAACAACTGAGAAAACAAGAATTACACAAACTTCATTCAGGAATATTGACAAAGACCAGCAACACACTATCAGACCACATCATACTCAAAACTTCACACGGACCTCTGAAACTTCTGGTAGATGATCTAGAAACATTCAAAATTAGACCCTTAAATCCACATCAGCTAATGTTTAGCGTACTGCACACAACACTTCTTGACCTACACAGTTCCACTGGGAACCAAGAATACTTTCTTTTAAAATTTTCTCAATATCCTTGACATATACAGTCTTCAATGCACCAAATGCTAATAGTGTTGACATCAATGACAACCACATATTAGCAACCATATCCACAACATCCAACAATCTCCCCCTTTGACATTGATGGCAACACATGATGTTAAAAATACCATCAACCCAACACACTAACTTCTTTTGTACTTCTCCTCTCAACTGAACTTCTCTTCTCAAGAATTTTTCACAATACACTTCCCCCCCTTTGACATCAATGGAAAAGGCAACCATGACCTTTCCAAACACATGCTCTAAACCACATATCCGCACATCTAACTACTCCCCCTGAGTAGCAACCACGAAAATATTAATCCAAGTCATAATATAACAATGAAGCTCTTGGATTGATGCAAATAAATGCATATTTAGTTCTTATCAGGAGGGGTGATTACCCCTAGCATTCCTTTGAGATACTCAAAAGTATCCTTTGACAATGGCTTAGTAAATATATCTGTAATTTGTTCTTTGGTAGGCACATATTCCAGTCTAACTTCTTTCTCATTCACCTTTTCCCTAAAGAAATGAAACTTAATTCAAATATGTTTTGTGTTAGAGTGTAGTACCAAATTCCTTGAGATGTTTATTGCACTTGAATTGTCACACTATATGGAAATAGGCTATTCATATATCACTCTGATATCTCTCAACATTTGTTTCATCCATATCACTTGAGTACAATTATTTGCAGTAGCATTGTATTTTGCTTCAACAGTGGATAAAGAAATTGAATTATGATTTTTTCTCAACCACAATATTAGCTTCTTCCCTAGGAAGAAAGCACCACCACTAGTACTTTTCCTGGCATCTATATCACCAGCCCAATCTGCATCAGTGTATGCACACAAATTGAGATCATCATCCTTTGGATACCAAAGTCCAAAGTCAGTTGTTCCTTTAAGATATTTGAAAATTATTTTGACAACAGTCACATGTGATTCCTTTGGATTAGCTTGAAATCTAGCAACCATACATACAACATTCATAATATTTGGTCTAGTTTGCGTCAAGTAGAGAAATCCACCAATCATTGATCTGTACCAAGTTTGATTAGCCTTTAGAGAATCGTCATTCTGTGATAGCTTACATCTGGTCACCATGGGAGTACCAATAGGTTTGGAGTCATCCATTCCAAACTTCTTCAGTAGTTCTTTCACATATTTGGACTAAGATATGAAAATCCCTTGGTCCAATTGTATAACTTGTAATTCCAAAAAGAACTTCATTTCATCAATCATGCTCATCTCAAATTCACTCTTCATTTCATCAGCAAACTTCATATATAGATTATCATTTCCTCCAAAAATGATATCATCAACAAAAACTTGTATAATCAATTCCTTATCATGATCTAATTTGAAGTATAAGTTGTTATCAACAGTACCTTTTGTGAATCCAAGCTTTAGTAGATATTTGTACAATCTAGCATACCAGGCTTTGGGGGCTTGCTTAAGTCCATACAGAGCTTTCTTCAATCTGTAAACCATATCTCCCTTGTCTATTAATTGGAATCCATCTGGTTGTTCAATGTACACCTCTTCTTCTAATTCTCCATTCAGAAATGCAGACTTCACATCCATTTGATAGAATTTATAATTTTTGTATGCAGCATAAGCAAGAAATAATCTCACAACTTCAATTCTAGCTACAGGGGAAAAGGTTTCTTCAAAATCAATACCTTCCATTTGAGAATAGCCTTTACATACTAGTCTTGCTTTATTTCGAACCACTTCACCTTCTTCATTCAGCTTGTTTCTAAATACCCATTTGGTACCAATCACATTCTTGTCTTTAGGCCTAGGAACTAGTAGCCATGTGTCATTCTTTTCAATTTGTGTCAGCTCTTCCTTCATAGCTTCTAGCCAATGGTCATCTTGACAGGCTTCAGTGACACTCTTAGGTTCAATCTTGGATATCAGACAATATTCTTCTACAATTTTTCTTCTAGTTTGCACTCCTTTACTCTTATCTCCTATGATTTGACTTTCAAAATGATTCAGCTTTACATACCTTGGAGTTTTGGGACTTACTTGGACTTCTAATTCTTCAGATATTTCTTCTACACTTCCACTTGTTTGTGCCTCTGCACTTGTCTGAGTATCCTGATTGACTTGATTTACCAGAAAAAAATGAGATTGCTTCACCAGAACATATGGAATAATTTGAAGTAGATTTGGTGTCTGAGTGTTCTTCCCCTGGCTTGTAATGTCTTCATCTGAATTATAATTGCACTGTCTAGATGACTTGATAGAATCCTCATCAACTTTGACATTTTCACTTTCAACCATCTTTCTCAATCTTTTATTATAGCATTGGTATGCCTTACTCTTAGTAGAGTAACCTAGAAAAATCCCTTCATCGCTTCTAGTATCAAATTTTCCTATTTCATCATCTCTCTTGATATAACACCTACTTCCAAAGATCTTAAAATACTTAACAATAGGCTTGTGACCAAACCATAACTCATAAGGGGTCTTACCAGAATTTCCATTCACATTTACTCGGTTCAAGGTATACACAACAATACTTATCGCTTCACTCCAGTACATCTGAGACACATTTCCTTCCATCATCATGGTTCTGGCAGCATCCAAAAAAAAATTATTCTTTCTTTCTGCAACTCCATTCTGTTGAGGGGTTCGAGGAGCAGATAGCTATCTTTTAATTCCATGTTCTTCACAATAAGAGTTGATTTTCTTAGCAATGAACTCACCACCTTTGTTATATCTCAGGCATTTTATTTTCAGACCTTTCTCATTCTTTGCCATAGCCTTGAAGCATTTGAATTTCTCTAGAGCTTCACTTTTTTCTCTTAAAAGGAAACCCAAATAATTCTAGAAAAATCATCAATAACCAACATAAAATACCTTTCTCCATGAATGCTTCTGACTCTTGAAGGACCGCAAAGGTCAGTATGTAGCAATTCCAATAGATTATTTGAATGAAAATGCTTTCTCTAGAAGGATACTCTAGTTTGTTTACCCATTTGACATTCTTTGCATATTATATCAGCAGGCTTCACTAATCTAGGAAGATCTCTTACTACTTGGGAAAAACTTATCTTGATAATGTTGTCAAAATTTACATGACACAATCTCCGATGCCACAACCAACTTTCATCTATCTAAGCAATCAAACAACTTCCACTAGTAGTATTCAAATGAAAAATGTTACCTTGTGTTTGTTTGCCTATTGCAATCAAGTTTCTGTAACTCCCACGTATCTTGCATCTTCTGTCTTTGAACTGTAGATCATATCCATTGTGAACCATTTGTCCAACACTCAATAGATTGTGCTTCAGACCTTCAACATAGAGGACATCATCATTGTTGTCCTTACCACCAAGGAAAATGGATCCTCTGCCACGAATCACACCAGCATTGTTATTTCCAAATATTACAACTCCACCATCATACTATTCCAAACTCACAAATTTTCTTTTGTCACCAGTCATGCAATGTGAGCATCCACTATCAATGACCCACTCATCTTTTTCTTCAACTTGAGCTGCAAGAGCTTTTTCATCTTTAGTAGATTCAGTAGCCACAAGATTATTTTTAATGGTAGCAATGAAAGCCCAATCATCTTCTCTTCCATTATCTTTATCA
>VDFB02058242.1:244262896-244299882 GCA_007258455.2 Sequoia sempervirens | reverse complement strand
CATGAATAATGCCATGACAAGAAAATTGCTATGGATTGTCATGGCATTCCATCACCATTGATACCACATTTATTTGAGGCTTTTTTTTAAACAGTTTGTTTCCTTTTCTATGCTATTGATTATTAGTATGCTTTGATAGATTTTTTCCAAGCATCCATATCTTTTTTGGAAGCACCTATTTTATGCTTTTAGCCATAGCAACAAGGAAGTGAAATTTTTGATAAAATGCTTTGGTAAACATGTATGATAAATGTAGTAGCATAGACAAGGAAGCAAACTGTTTGAAAAAATGCCTCAAAGAAATGTGGTCTCATGGTAATGGAATGCCATGAAAATCCACAACAATTTGCTTGTCATGGCATTCCACCACCATGAGACCACATTTCTTTGAAGCATTTTTTTCAAACAATTCATTCCCTTGTCTATGCTATTTCTTACTATTATGCTATGATAGATTTTTTTCTAAGCATCCATAGCTTGTTTGAAAGCACCTATTTTAGGCTTTTAGCCATAGTAGCAAGGAAATGAAATATTTGATAAAATGCTTTGATAGACATGTATGAAAAATGTGTTAGCATAGACAAGGCAGTGAACTCTTTGAGGGTCACCAGAAATGAGGTCTCATGGTGATGGAATGCCATGACAATCAAAAGCATTTGATTGTCATGGCATTCCATCAGGTCATGAGACCTCATTTCTTTGAGGCATTTTTCCAAAGAGTTCATTTCCTTGTCTATGATATTGCTTACTATTATGCTTTTGATAGATTTTTTCCAAGCATCCATAGCTTGTTTGAAAGCACTTGTTTTAGGCTTTCAACCATAGCAACAAGGAAACACTTGAACTATTTGACAAAATTCTTTGGTAGACATGTATGAAAAATGTGGTAGTATAGACAAGGCAGCGAACTATTTGAAAAAATGCCTCAAAGAAATGTGGTCTCATAGAATTCCATGACAACCAAATGCGATTGGCAGCTACTCCTAGTTATTAGTTATGCAATGTGAAGTAATTGCATAACTTCTTAAGTTGACTTTGTAAAAAATATATTGTAATTGAAATTTTGTCATATATCAGTATCTAGTTATTAGTTATGAAATGTGAAGCAATGCTTTGAGTTTGAAAGATTTGCAATGCAATGTAATCAACGTTATGAATATAAACTACAAAAATCTATTTTTTACTAAGTTACCGGTTCAGTTTTGGGTTCGGGTTCGGGTTCGAGAACCCAGTTCGCCAGTTCGGGAAATTTTTTTTTGGGGTTGGGTTCATTTTGGGTTCGGTAATACAAAAACATATAAAAGTCAGAAATATATACATATTTGTAGCAGTAATCAAGTTCAAAATACACCACCATATTAATAGTCAAATAACATAGCAAAAATACACCATCACTTTCATAGTCAAATATTCAAATATTAGTGATACTCGAATTTCATGATACAAAATTATAAATTAAAGTTAAAACATAAAAATGTCAAGTGTTTACAACTAGCCATTATTGATCATTGATCAATCTGAAAAGTGTGAACATTTTTTTGTGTGGAAGGCAAAAAAGAAAACAGTGTTACATAATTATTTACATTGTGAGAGAGCCAAAACCTTTTTCTTGCAGATCATAGAAGAATCTCAGTGATTTTTTGGGTGTCCTTGCCTTGGAACGAAACTATCCTGAGCCATGAATGATTGACCAGGAACTGTGAGAAAGAAATAAGATAAATCATGCAACTTGTTGCAATTTCTTTCCTTGGGAAAAAGGGTAAAGTTTGCTTTTCAGGGAGAATCTCCTTTAGAGTTTGAACACATTGATAATTTTCAAGATAGACTTAGCCAAATATGTCATCTAGGTTTGAAGTTTTAGGTAAAAATTTTGCTTCTTAAAATTTTGTTCAAAATTCAAGATGCCTGGGCTCTCCTCCCTTAGGGAAGAGAAGGCCTATCAAACCTAACACTCTTATGCAACACTTCTCTTAAGTTCTTTTGGATAATTAGATTGAAGTTTCAAAATAGGCATAGTTATATAAATTCTCATCTCGGACTATCATTGCATCAAATTAAGAATTTTCAATCCTTTATGGTCTAGACAAGAGAAGTATGGAGTAGTGTTCCAATGCTAAAGTCTTATTGTGAATCTCTTTGCTATTAGTGGTTCACAAATGAGGAATTTTCTTCTGCACCAAATGAGAAATATTCACAATATGTGCTAGGAAGGAATAAGTCCATAAGATCGAGTACGCAAGAACTGAGAATTGCAAAATTGGCTTACGTTTGACTTCCACACAAAAATTTCACACTTTTTGATGTTCACATCGTATCTGTATGTAAGTTGTAAAGTATACACTTGAATACACATAACTCATATCTATTGAACCATGAATTTATAATGCAAATATGGACACCATTGATAAAAAAGATTTGTATTAAAAACAAATAGCCATGTACGCATACATCAATATATGTGGATATAAGTATAAAATATAGTTACAAAATAGCCATATAGGATTATGAGAATGCCATATAGGTATACAATGTCAAATATATCCAATCCAAAATATGTACAAAATTGCCATGTAGGCATCCAACAAAGGGCTCTGCATTCAAAATTCATTTCTCTCCATGCTCTGGTTCAAATACAATTTTCTTTCCCTTTGCTTGGCGATCTGATGGCAATAAGTTTGTCACCCATTTTTGATGTGCGTGAGGAGTGCTCTTGCTCCTCCTCCTAGTGTTTAGCTCCTAGTGAAGTTTTAACTGTTACAATAAGAAGTAAAGACATTAATATATAGAAATTACATTATAAAAATTGATATATTTAACAAAATAATCACTTACGACCATCTCACGATCACTCTCCTCGATGGAAATATTTGCATGCCGATGTTGAGGTGTGCTCAAACCCTATATAAACCATCCAAATAGGAATTAAACTATGAATCGGTAATGGTTTTATTTTTCACTAGAACTAGTTCATCTATAACAACGAATGTAAATTGAAATTTAGTAATTTGCCTCATACCTCCCCTATGAGAGCCATCGAGGATTGTATAGTGGAGGAAACACCAATATCCATTTCCCTCGTAATGTTTGGCAGTTTTTCTGTCACCAACATCTGGAAATAAAACAACAAATTATTCAATCACAAAAAAGTTACAATAGCAATCCACGTGATGACTTATAATGTATGAGATCTAATGAACAAAATTTTGAGTACAAGTATCAAACTATATATTTTTGATTATTAGTTATCGAATTTGAAGTAATGTTTTGAGTTTGAATGATGTGTGATGCAATGTAACCAACAATATGAATATAAACTACACAAATATATTAAACTTAGAATTCATTAGTTACGTTCTCTTTATTCTATATTACCTCCATGAACGTTTGATCAAATCTACTAGCACTAGGAGGTGTTTCATTGAAACCTCCAACATTACCCTGTTCAACATCCAAAATCACATATTAAAATACCATTCGTAAAACAATGCTATTAACATGTAATAGATTTATAATTGTTTACTAGTTACATACCCCACTGATAGGTGTACTGCAAAAATAAGTAGGTGGATGACTAGTGTATCCAGTCTCTACACTGTGACCCTATAATTTTATTAAAGTAATAAAACTAAATTAGTTAATCTTGCATTTCACAATCAAAATTTAATAAATTGAATTTAATGAGCATGTTAAATTTTAGCTGAGTGTGAATGCCATATGCATCATGCAAAATGTCAGCCGTCCTCTCCATCCCTGTAGATGCATATGGATCAGGCTGCGTAGTAGCATATGGATCCTACATAGCACCCTCCTAAGTGCTGGTAGGGTCATACGAACAAGTCGCCCCGCAAGATTGACACACATGGGTTCGAAGGACACCACCTGAAGACTCCCTTGGATGGCGTTGTACAATAGGGCTAGTGTGATGGATGACACTCCGGGTCAAAGTTGTGATCGCTTGCAATGTCTCTATGTCGGCACTCTCCTTCGCAATGGCAGGCATCACAATCTGCTGACGAGGCGGCCTAGTGAGAGGTCATCTCCCTTTCTACGTAGGATTCGACTGTGCACTGGGCCTATCTTGAGCTGACCCCCCACCTCTCCCCTGGAACTCCCTCATATCAAAATAATTTGGGATTTGGTTCAATACAAACTCACTGTATAGTTTCCTAAGAAAATATTGGGGGACTTGACAATTATTGCACAGTGGGTAATCAAAGACGATATACCATCTTTCATAAAAATGGTTCTTAATCTCTTGGTGGTGGAACCAATGAATAGGAAACCTCTTTGCATTAAGGGTAAGATCTTGATTTGTTTTAGGGTCAGTGAATAGAGAGCACAAATCACCTTTAGTAATTTTTAAATCTTTACTTGTTTATATTATAATTTGTTTGCATAATATGCCCTGGCTGTCTGTCTCCTATCTTGCCATCTAGATATTTGTTGGGTGATTGCATCTACATTTTTTAACATATCTTTCAATGAATTATCTAGAAGCATTCTTTCTATGGTTGAAGCATTTGTGTAACGCCCGTCGTGCAAACCCCAGAGAACACACACAATGCAAATAATTTTATTTTTTTTAAATAATTAAATTAAACATGTAATAACACTTAACCATAATCACATAGCACATTACATAACATTAACACACTTAGTTCTCTGGGGCACGCGAGGTTACTTCGTAACACTAAACATAAATAAAGATAAAGAATATAACATAACCATTTAATTTATGATAACCATATACAACGATACATCCGATAACCATGATGCGAGTATAATAAACATCGCATAATTTCATCCATGATAAATCTTTTAAAAGAGTTACAAATGAGCCTAACTATTACATCATCGTTATAATCTTACATTACAATTTTCTTTGATAAATGAATTACATTGAATTTCCCGACATGGGGATTGATACAAGAATGAAGAACATGAAGTACAACTGATCACTGGAACATCTACACTGCGGAAAGCTGAGAAGACATGACGCTGATGGGGAACCCAACGGGTGCGGAGCACGTTCCACCCAACCATGTGAATTACAAGTAACTCACCCCCTGTGCTCAGAGGTGACGAGGAAGTGAACCCGACCATGAATGTCAACCGACTCAACAACAACATGATACAAAACAAGTACAACTCAAGTATGCAATGCACAACCATCGACGTACTCCAAGCACATAACAAGTAAAACCAAGAAACTCATCACGATAACATGAAGTAATATCACTTAACAATCATGAATCAAATCCACAAGAATTCAAAGAAACATCACAAAGAGATAACATCCAGAGGCAACAACACAAGCACAAGGGTGTCAAGTGGAGAGGGTCATCACATAGCTTTCATGGGATCCCCTGGCACTTCCTCCAACTGAGGCGCCGGCACCCATCTATGGATTCCCTAACCCTCGAAAATAACATAAATATAACCATATCTAGAGGCGACCAGAAACAAGAACAAGGATGTCTAGTGGAGAGTGTCATCGCATAGCTCTCATGGGATCCCCTGGCCCTTCCTCCTAACTGAGGCGCCGGCACCCATCTATGGATCACCTGGCCCTTCCTCCTACTAAGGCGCCGGCACCATAGGGTAGCTAATGCGGAGCCGGTAGTCTCTCATGAAGACGAGACTACGACTTTGCCGACCACGGCCTACTCAGCCTATCACTAGTCTACGGTAGCCCTAATGCATAGACGAGGAATCCAGTTTTAATTATCTTGTGTGTTTTACTACCCATCCCTCCTAAATTCTATTTTTAGGTTATCACTTGTTTAACTACTCTTACGTGGGTTCCCCTGGAACTTCCTCCATCCGAGGCGCCGGCGCCTACGAAGAGCCACTCTCCCCATGACCCCTAACATATCTCAAAACTAGGCAAGGGTTGAACTGAAACATAAAAAAACATAAGACCACAACCAGTACACGCGAGGCGTTAACCCTCTCGCAATAATTCATAATCCAAACGTCTTAACAAACCGTTCAACCCTTCCTAACAGAATGCCAATAAGTTTCAACTCCGAAAGTATAACCAAAACGAGGATAACATTTAAAGCATAAACTCAACACAAGAACATACGAGGCAAATCCATCTCGCTATAAATCGTAATCACAACGACTACAACCACGTACAACCATTCCAAATAATAAAGCTCAAAAGCATGTAATACTCTAATCGCAAAGATACAAGTATAAACATCAAAGATATAGACATGCCTCTGGAGAAGACCAAGATTTACAATAATCCAATGAGGTTAAAAAACACAACAGAGATCCCACATCACAAGATAAAGGTCAATAACAATAAATAGAAGACAATAACAAGATCACACAATTATCTAACTCGAGAAGACGATTCGACCAATCACGTATAAAATCTCTATTTTACTCGACATAGAGTCGAAAATAAAGAACAATAAAATTAATGACAACTTATCTAATTTGTTTTCTTTAATTACCCAAAGATACTAAATTTCATGTTTACTCCACTAAATCATATTAAATAAAAGTAATATATTATTTTATTTTTTTGTATACAAATTTACACAACTTACTGCATATATTTTAATTTTACAATTATATATATATATAAATAAAATCATAAAATAATTACCTATATATGTACTTTTCTGTCAGAACTGTACATACACACACACACATATACACACACACACACACACACACACATATATATATATATAATGAATTTAAATTTAAATATACCTATTGAAAACGAATTGAGATTTAAATATACATAGTAAAAAAATGAATTAAGATTTTAAATATACATATCTAAAACGAATTTAAGACTTTTAGAAAAAAACGAATTTTAAATAACAATAAAAAAATAAATATAAATAAAAAATATAAATAAAACTAAATAGAGGCCAAGTGGGGACTGCCGCCCAGTCCCCACGGGCTGCTGTACGCAGTAGTCCTTACGGACTGCTGTGCATAGCAGTCCGTAAGGACTGCTGTGGCAGTCCGTGCCACAGTGGGGGCGGGGTGGGTACGGCCTGCCATGCCCTCCCCAACCCCCATACAAACCAAAAAAAAAACTTTTATATAAAATAAAATTTCGATAGTATAAATCCCTTATAACATTTAAATTTTATTTTTCTATGAACACGGAAAAAACAAAACCATTTCCAGCGCACGGTACAGTGTGCAGATTTCAAAAATTTCAATTTTCATTTTCTTTAAAAAAAAATATAAATACGATTTCAATAAAAGAAAACAAAAATATATATATATAAATATATATATATATATATATATTTAATATATATATATAAATATATATATATTTTTCAATGAATATACATAAATATATATATAAGGTTATATAAATACAGATAATTCAATCTTCTGTATAAAATACAGAATATCACTTATTCAAAATACATATTAAAAATAATTTCAAATTTATTAAAATACAAAGATTGATCTTTTCCTCAGTAAAAATAAGAGAGAGAAATTGGGTGTATTCATACGGAATTCGACATAGTTTCTTTTCAGTTTGCTTGCAAATATTATTTCTAATCTCAACATGAATTTTCTTTTCAAAGGAAAACCTATTTGTTTAATTGTTTTCAAATCTCAAAGAAATCACTTAAATTTAAATCACAGACAGATTCTTTTTATTTTAAAACAGAGATTAATTCTAAAACACCCCTTTATTTCTTTCACAGATTTAAAACCATTAAGATAAGAGAGTGAAACCTGTAGTCCTGCGCTCTCGAGAATCTGATGAAGCTGGTTCCTGACGGCCTTTACGAAGAATTCCTCCTGCCTGCCTCAAATCTCTCCTGAGTAACTGTGCTCAAATCTAGAACCCAATCCTTTGTTCAGAAGATTCCAGAATAGCCAGTAATAGTTTCCCAAACCCTTTCTAGAACTCTCCTCAAATTATATCACAAGATTGAAAAATGCTCTCTTCTGATTAAAAAAAAATACCAAATCAATCTCTTGTGCAACTTCTAAATCCCTGATCTTCCGTGTGTGTCCAAAAAACTCACAAAATTCCTGATTAAATAAAAGATATTGTCCCTTTCTTCCAAAAACTCTAAAAATCAAAAATAAAAGAAAACAATTCTTTAAAAGCCAGCTTTTTACCCAGATCTGTATTTTTATTTGCTCTCACAATCTTTTTATTCTTTTATTTGTTTTATTGCTTTAATTTCTATTTTGCAACTTTACTTGCACAACACATTACTTATTTAATTAAATAAATTATTCTAATAATTATCCTCCACCTGATAATTGATTAAAATAATTAAAATACCTTTAATATTTAATTATCATTTAATCAAAACACATGACTTTATAAAAATTAAATAAAACATTTAAATATTTTCATACAAATAAATCAACATTAAAATAAACAATTATTATCCACATTCAATTAACTAAATCACAACCTATTAAATACTCACATTAATAAAATACGACATACACAACACAAACCACAAACGACGACAATTACAACAATGAACAATACCAATCAAACGAGACGATCTGACATCATGGAACGGGAGGACTTCATCGTCACCTCTGTTTCAATATTTAACCATTGGGTTATTTGGTGCTCGCCTTGTCCTGCCGAAGCAGGTGGAATCGAGACTTGTACCTGCAAATCCTGCATACAAACGAAGTTGTGTACATGTGCATACATCTATATAAAATCAAAGCATTAAATCGAAGTACTACATTGTGAGAAGGAATCGCAACATAGCAGGGCACTCGCGAACGAGTGATGCCATATTGTCCTTCATCACACCTATTCTAACAATTATAATGTGATCAATAAATCAACATTTCTAATTAGCAATCATCTCATAACATATCTAATTAAATCACTGCATCATATCATAATTATGAAAATGAACTAACATCTAACCAACCACAATGTCAAATGAAATAGTCAAATCCTCAAGTGCATAAACATAATCACCAACAGTCTACTAATGAAATACAACATCATCAAATGTCTAACTATCCAACTCAAACAATATCATCATCGTCACAAGTAGCAAACAACCGCATTGAAAAATACTAAATCCTACCAGTAAGAGGAGGGGTATTACAATTTGGATCACTCAACCTACTAATAAGATCCTCAAGTTGTTTTCTATTGTTCTCAATTTCACTCCTCAAATTTTCTTGAGTGCCAGGAGGGTGTTGAGAGAATGGTGGGGGAGGTTGATTTTGTTGAGGATTTTGTTGTTGAATATTTTCCTCCTCTTCTTGTTGAGGATTTGTAGGATTTCCTACAAATTTAAAAAAAAACAATCAAGTCTAACCTAAACAAACAAAATCAATTTCAAACTAACAAACTCAAAACAAATAGCAAACAATACTTACCTCCCACATCTCTTTGTCGTCATGGCGCTGTAGACATGCAAAATTTACATTATGCATTCGATCGGATTCAGTCAAATTAGATGTTGCATTAGGACCATTCATCAATTAATCAAGTGCATTTTCATCCATTCAAATCAACATTATCATTCAACCTTCATCTTCCATCATCCATTTAATTAAATAAATCAGGACTTCATTTAAATCAAATCCTAAATCATATTCCATCATTTTCTGATTTAAATAAATCAATTATCAAAGTCTTGAAAGTCAAATAATCTAATCAGCATTAAATCAGCATAATCATCATCTAATCCTGATCTAATGCTAATCCCATCCACTTGCATTATCTAGATCTAGCCACTTGCACAATAAATCAATTTTATTGATTTATTAAAAACACTCATTTTCCTCAACATGACAAGTCAAACATGGCATTTATTGCTCTTCTTTCTTGTCCCCTCTCAAAATTTATTGCAAATTTGAATTCAAATTCTCCCTCTCATGGGCACTCTTCCCAAATCTTGCACAACCATTGACCACTCACATGATGACAAGTGTCCTCAACTCATTGGCTTGTTTTTGATCCCACATTGGTCCCTCTTCAACACTTAGCATTTTGAAAATCTTTAAATAGGTGCTTCATCTTTGAGCAAATCCTTCACAATTTCATGCAAGGTTACTCTCTTCATTTGAGATTTGATCTTGTTCATCATCAATCCATCATCTCCATTTGCATTTTATCATTTGAGCTTTGATCAAGGGTTGGGAAAGGGTCACTAGCACATGTGACACCAATCCAACATGGAATAGGTGATTACCATGCTTTTGAAATGTCTTCTTGATGTTGTTTTTGTTATTTTTGGCATTTCTTTAGCATAGGTATTTTATTTCATGGAGGTATTTGCAGATTTGTGTGTTATACTAACCCTTCTAATGAGTTTTTGAGGTTGGTCTTACATTGCAGATTTAAGGTACTTCAGGCGCTATATTTGCCAAGAAAATCCAACTGTTGTTGATGAAATATATAGAAATCCTTCCTCCTAGAACGCGAGTGCGGAAGTGAGGGTTTTTAGCCACGAGCAGAGCTGAGAAACAGTAAAAAGAAAATGATACAGATTTCAATTTTTTTTCTGCTTTTAAAATCACATAACGCGAGCACGTCATAACGCGCTCGCATTATCTCTTTTCAATTTAGTTTTTCCCATTTGGCCACAAAAGTGCGACCAACTTCATGCACCCGCCTAGGAGAAGAAAAGTGTCTCCATGTGGCCAGTGAGAATGAAGCAGTTCAAAACTTAAAATAAATCAATTATTGATGATTCCCTTAGGTGGAGTATATGGATAGGATTAAAAGGGTACCTTGTGGTACTTGATAGGACTTTGAAAAAATTTCTTTGGTTTTCTGCTTTGGTTTTTCTACAAGCTTCATTTTGGTCATTCTGTGCTAGGGTTTATTTAAATATTTGTTTAAAAAAAATTCTTCTAAGCCTAAAACTCAAATCCCTAAGGTTTATACAAGCATCAGAGTTACTTTTTTTTCTAATTTTAATGTGATTGCTTGCTACTCATTGCTGGTCCTTTAAATTAATGTCATGTCTAGGGAATCATTCATTCACCAACCCCTTATTTCCAATGTTACCACTTGAACCCATGTGTTGAATTAATTTGTTGTCTACCTCAGTCTTTTCTTGTGCCCTTTATAAACTTTTTCCCCCTTACATAGTCACATAATGTTGTCTTAAATGCACGTGCTTAATTCTAGTTCTTAAGTTGTCCATTCCCAACCCCACAAAGATTAAACTAGCAATTGCACCTTAGTGTGCAATGGGTACGCTAAAGAGGTGTGGAAGGTCAATTAGGTAATATTTTGGTCTTTTTTTTGCATGCATTTGTGTAGTACATGAAGTCAATTGGTAGGACCTTTGAATCAGGTATATAATCAGGCTCCATAGGAGGTCATATGATAATATCTCCAATATCATGGCCTATAAAATATTATGATAATTTATACATTCATTTCCATATGTGAATATCAAAACCCAAATCAAAGTTAGCTAGCTAAGTAGTGTTATCCTAACGTTTCCATAACTAGTACATGCTCTTTCCTTTTTGACTACTCACACCAAGTACACGTTATTGTAGTTGTAATTAGAAACTTTCAGGACATGTAGATGAGGTCAATTGGTGGGTCATCTATCAAAATATGGTGTTTTTGCAATAAAGGTCTCAATGTAGAAATAATAGGCTCTTATTATTTGTGTAATAGGGAGAGAGAGAGGATGGGAAGAACGAGTGAGAGAGAGGTAAGGAGATAGAGATAGAGATAAAGATAGATATGGAGATGGATATGGAGAAGGATATGTAAGGAAAGAGAGGTAGAAATAAAGAGACGGATAGATAGAGATAGAAGAGATAAATATATAGAGAGGATGAGAGAGGAAGAGATAGAAAGATAAAGCTAGAGATGGGAGTGATTATATATATATATATAGTGATAGGGAGAGAGGGAGAGTGGGAGAGATAGGGATTGGAAGAGAGAGAGATAGAGATATCTAATGGAAAATATAAAGAGGGAGAGAGAGAGATGCAAGGAGACATAAAGAGATAGAGATAGTTCTCTCTCAATCCATCCTCTTCTATTTTCCTGTTTCTCTCTATATTTGTCTTCCCTTCTCTCTTCATCTCTCTCTCTCTCTATCAGTTTTCTCTCTCCATTTATTTGTTCCTCTTTAGGTCCTATTTATCCCCAACCCCTCTCTTAGTAAAAAAAACTATTTTAATTTGTACTATAAAAAATATATTATAAATTTTATTAATAATTTGTATCATAGAATATAATATATAAATATAATATTATTTTAAAAATGAATTTAATAACTTATCTCACTATTTATCTCTCCCTCTCTCTCACACTCCCTCTTGATCCCTCAATTTTACCTATCTTTGCCTCCTATTTCTCTTTGTCTATCTATCTCCCTCTCTCAATGCCAAGAAATAGGGAACCCTCTTTAACAATGCTACCTCTAATCCCTTAACACTACACCAGCCCTAGCTAAACCTAGATTACACCTAGAAGCTTTGTTAAATTAAGCTTTAGAAACCCAGTTGGAGACTTCCTTCAAATAGATTTTTTTCACACAGACTAGTTATCAACTACCCTATTAACAAGGGAAATTGTTTATATATAAAGTAATTTGAATTATTTTGAATAATTAATATATTATATACACACGCATACATACATATGTTTCTTTCATCCAACTTTTTCAATCCCATTTTCTGTTGCATTATCAGTACCATCGAATTTCACAATTCTTTTTCTTTTTGGTAACACAATACAATCTTAAGCATTGTAGTACATTCTAATTTAATTGAAAATCCAACCATTGTGTCATACCACCTTCTGCTTAACTTGAAATATTCATTACAAAAAAATTATCTGCCATATCACCAAGGGGAAATTTAGCTAGGCTTTGAGTGTAGGTCCTTGTTGCAATATTTACATAGTCTTAATCCTAGGTTTACAAATGAGTAAGCTAGGAGCTAATATATGGGCTCTGGGTTCGATAATGTCTTTTGTTGAACTAAATTACAGCTATTTACTAAACTTGACATCAATCATCTTCTCTTTAATATATTTTAATTTTAGCATGATTCAGCATTATTCCAATATCAAGATCAACCCTACCTCAGACTGAACACAAACAATAAGAAAAACAATGATGTCTCTAAGATTAAAATTAAAACTTGAGCCAAACAAAAATGTTTCTTGAAAAATTGAATTGTCATAGTACATTTCAAAATTTATAAATCAATTCACAATATCATAGTTAGGAACAAACCAGCATGGCAAAAACATACACAAATAATTAATAAACAATTATAAAAATGAAATTTGGGGTATTTCAGTTCATGGAAAATCAATTTGAAAAGCATGAATGGTGTCCAATTGTATCATTATGCAACTTTATCTCTATCTATAGCCATTGCCAGTGTAAAGTTTGGAAACACTTGCTAGTTGGACGTGGCATTCCGCATAACAGTTCACGTGCCTTGTCTTTGCTTCCACATTTTGAAACATGCCTATGAACAAATGGAAAGATAATATTATTAGAGAACTATACGGGTGCCATTCTTCCTCTTCATTGCCACACCATTCTTCATCTTCATCACCTTCTTTGTCTTAAACAATATGCTGATACATTTTTTCTCCCAATTGAATCTAGACGGAATTTTGCATTATATTTGCATTCTTTTAGGAATTCATTTCAATATGCAAAATGGGCATATTTATTAATCAAGAGTTGAGATGTTCATTTTAATGGAATTCAAGTTTTATGGCATGGGTGTGCATCTTCTATGGAATTCTGCAATGCTGAAAAGTAAACAGGGGATTTTTTTGGCTATAGCTCTTGGTAAACCTCAAGTTGTTATCCTCGAGGAAACTCAAAGTGAAATGCAAGACCATCAGAATGGTACAGAATAGGGTCTAAATGTGTCAAGGTCAAAAAAAATTTCTCTTCCATGGTCATTATCTTCTGCAGATGGCAGTAATACTTGTAAGAGAGAGCTTTTGAAGTGCTCTGGTTCAGAGATTATTCATGCTTCAACAAATAGAATTCGAGTAGGTTACTACTTAATCCATATATTTTGTGCATATCCTACAATCATTGCATTCAATGAGATAACCTCTCTTTGAGGAATTCTGTCAAACAGTTCATGTTCCTTTTCTATGCTTCCACATTTTGCATACATGTCTACCAAAGCATTTCCAACTAGAATATCTGAAAAAATATCCTCTTTCCATGATGCTTGGATGGACGTGCACACCCTGTTCCAGAGCTCCCATTTTGGCACAGGTAGGGAGGATACTGGCGAAGGTTGTGGAATATGGATTTACACCTGCCAATTGCATTTGCTTGAAAGTTCCTAAAGTGTTTTCAACAAATCCATTTTGAGCATATCCTGCAATCATTGTAGTCCATGAGATGACATGTTTTCAGGTATTTTGTCAAATAGTTAACGTGCATTGTTAATGCTTCTAATTTTTGCATGCATGTCGACTAAGATAGTCACAACCATAATATCTAACAAAGTTCCTCTATCTTCCATGCTTCAATGGATGTCTATACCCTGTTCCAAAGGTCACATTTTGGCATGGGCAGGGAGGATACTACCAAAGGTTAGGGAATTTGGCTTTAATCCTGACAATTGCATTTGCTTGGAAATTTCTAAAGCCTTTTCAACAAATCCATTTTGTGCATATCCTATAAGAATTGTAGTCCATGAGACCACATCTATTTGAGGGATCTTGTCAAACAGTTCATGTGCCTTGTCTATGCTTCCACATTTTGTATACATGTCTACCAAGATAGTTGCAACTACACCATTTTTTATGCTTTGATGGTTGTCTGTACCCTATTCCAAAGCCCCCATTTTTGTACAGGTAGGGAAAATGGTAATGCAAGTAGATTCAGGTGAGAGACACAACTGGTAAGCTCTATTTCTGTTATGAATACCTCGATTACCCTATTCAATTCGCCTGGAAACAACCTTTTTCAACAACAATTTTCTCTCACATTGTGCAGCCTTCCCCATCAATTCACAAACAATTCACTATGTTGTTACATTTGAGCTAAATCTTGTTCTTGACATCAATTATCAATTGCCTCTCTAAGATCTACATAATCAAATCGTAGGCTCTTTTCCCTAATTTGCTATGGAGTTCTCAAAGCGCAAGTAACAACCGTTGAAAAGTTGGCGACGTTTTTGCTTAGTGATTCCAACAACATAAGCTCCCTTTCTGATGCTTTTCGTCTTGCTCGGACTTCACTCTCTCTGCTTGTTTAACCTCATCCTCCTCTTGCTTTTTAATGCACCACACTTCTTCCCTTCATTGAACATCTAATCTTTCAAATCTGTGTTCCAACTCCAATTTAAATGGCTAAAATTTATGGTGGCATGTTGTCTGCTCTAGTGGAAGAAGAGGCTTTTGTTCTCAACCACCAGAATGACCCTCTATTTACCATGAAACTGTTCTCAATCTTCCACGCATTTCACTTCTGCACAGCGTGCCATTGTCAATGACTTTGTATAGTGATTGGGAATGGGAGACAGGAAGCAGGGATCTCCCTCTGTGTCGTTGAAAATAAATGGCATTGCCATGCTGGTGAAGAGTGCTATTGGATTACAGAGCTCTGCCGTGGCCTAACAAGACGAAAAGCAAAGGCAAGGTGGAGTTAAGTTACAGGAACATCGGCGACTTACTCCCGATGACTTTGAGGAAAATTTCAACTATCACGATCTGAATGATCATCTCCCGGGTCTAATTGAAAGAGTTGGCCGTTGATTATTAATTTTAGAATCAACAATGAAAAGCGAATGCCCTTAACGGCCCTGATCAGTTTGATCATCTCCCAAGAATTGTGAGTCATCCATCGAACATTTTAGCTTGATCAACTTCATATTGGATACGCCTTTGGCATAAAATATTCAAGTCTAAGTCCATGGAGAAATATGAAGATGAAACATAGCCTCATCCTGATTGGTTTCCGCCTTTCTATAAATAATATTTTATTAATACAAAAGTTGCCTACGAAAACACGAGAGAGGGGACAAGTGGAAAGTCTTTGGTTGCGCAATGCAATGGGGCCCATTTTTAGGTCCCACTAAGTATACATGACGAGCTTTAAAGCATTCTACCATTCCACTGAGCCCTTTGGGGTGGACCTATAGATAGCTTGCAGAAAAGCGAGAGTAAGAAACGTGGCAAGGTTCCAACTCTGCATCATCAGAATTATCTAATGGAGGCCACGTGGCATCATCTTGTGTCTTTTTAGCTATTCTACAAAGCTTTTTTGTAAAGCCTTTCTTGTAGCTACGTAATAGCAGGATTCTACCAAGTGTCCAATTTTGAGCCATCAAATGGATATTTACTAGTTGTCGATGGAACATGGCAAGTCTTTATAGCATAAAGGGGGAATTAAAGAGGGAGTATCTTGTGCCATGTTTGATGATTTGAAGGGTTTACACCATTCCACGGGCCTTCATCTATAGCTTAATCTCATGACCATCAATGAGCGAGAGGTTGCCACATGGATAAAACTGACTCATCTTTCGACGGTGCACCTTTTAGCTGAGTTTTAAAAGTAGTCCCAAGTGGAATATTTAAATTGGTCTAAGATATTTTCAACATAGGTCAAATATTTTCAAATTAGCCAGACTTATTGATGTCGCTAGATCAAATCTCTTTCCTGATGATCAACGAACCACATTCAAACTTAGAGAATGGGTAGTTGCATCCTCTGGCTTGTGTGAGCTAGGAGTACTGGCAAACAAGATGGATTTCAACCCAAAAATTTATGCTTTTTCTCCATAAAAAGCCTCAATCCAAGCACTTGAACATCTTATCCAAACATTTAGAGAATAAAGAAAGGAGAATTAATAGCAATCAAAATATTTTCACAACAATTAGGGTTTTCGAAGTGTAAAAGTAGTAAGTGGTCTGTAACCAAATTCTCTAAAATTGTTGCAACTAGGGTTTATTATCATATTGAATTATGTTCTAGAAATGTATTTTGAGCTAGGGCGTGTGCTTATTTTCTAAATTGTTTAAATTGGACTTAGTCACTATTTGAATTAAAATCTTAGTACCCTAATAAAAACCCTCGTTGATTGATATACATTGCCAAAATGACTCCCTTGTGAGCCCAAGTTGTTTCTTCCTCCCAAAACTAAGCTATACATGGTGAATTAGTGACTCAACTCCCTAGTTAGTCTACCTAGAGAATTAAAGTTCAAGGTCTTGGTTTTGTTGAGGGTTTGGTAGACGAATTCCATGGATGGAGAGATGTTGAACTCCTAATGGCAGGTTGGTCGCTATTTTTCTATTGGTATGAAAAAATAAATGCATTTTCCCCATGCCAAATGTTTAGAAATATGATTTGGGCAAGCTTGTAGTACCAAAAATTTTCATGGATGTTGACATGCTGAAAGCCATCGCTGTCAACTATGATGAGACTATTAAGGCAGTAAGAATCGCACATGGTACCATTATGGTCCAAATTAATAAGACATCAATATATGAGATTTTCAAGCTCAACTTAGTTGCTACTAAGCCCATTAACTTTGAAATCTTCAAGGAGAGGTATCAACAAAACAAAAGTAGCTACAAGGTAGTCTTGCTACCTAAGTACAGAGTGAAGGGCTATAAGGGAAAATGCATTAGAATTCCATAAAATGAGACAAAACCCTTCAAGCTAGATAGTTTTGAGAACTATTTCTCTAAGATTTATTTTGCATTATGTCAAGTTCTTGGGGTAGATACACTAGAAATAATCCCCATCCCTTTCATGTAAATGGATGCAAATATTTAAAATGTATTGGTAAATGATGAGTATGACTACGCAACATACATTGTCAATGCCAATCACAAGGGGTTGGTGGAAATCAAGAGGGGCAAAAAAATGGTCAAATTTTGGTGGTACTCCCTTTTGTGTCATATGTTTCTATATAAGGGGGAAACTGAGTGGATTTCTATACTTAGAATATGTGATGCTAATAAGGAATGGCACCAAATCTCGATCCAATGTTGTACTCATGTCTAGGACATGCACTGGGATCAAGCAAGCTATGTAACATTTAGAAATAATTTTTCTACCATAGTATTATCGTTCTTACAAGGTCTAGTGCCTAGAGTGCCCAAAGAAATGTTAGAATTCTTGAGGCCTATGGAGAGAAGGCCTAATTTAGGCATCCAACACAATTGGGGACATTTCATTCTCCATTTTGACTACACAATCATAAGAGTCTATGGATTCCGAGTAGGACCTCATGTTCCACCTAGATTTGTTTCTATAAGAATGGGTTACTTGGAGGTTATTTGGTAGCTAGTTGAGTTAGATATATCTCGTTTGGTTAATCAAAAGAAAGGGTCCTTTTTCACTTATTTGACAGTTTTCTCTAACTTCAGGATGAACAAGGAAGGTTTTGAGAGATTATATGATAAGTTCAAAATTTTAAAAATGACTTAGCAACCAACAAGAAATTTTGATACTAAGAGTTTCATTAATCACCTCAGGAAACATATCAAGAGATCCAAAATTTTCCATCAATATGATTTTAGGGAAGATTTAAATTGCTTGGATATAAAGGAGGTTAATGAAAGGAAGGTAAAATGGATATATTTCTAGAGGATAGAAGAGGCTAAGAAGAAAGATTCCTTTTATAAAGGGGCATATAAAAAAATTGAGGACCCAATCCTGATGATTCAAATAGTGTGGGAGAACATTGATAGGATAATTGGGGAAGCTTCTCCAATTAAGGAGATGACAAAAGGTAAGGATACAATCACAAAGGAGAGACGCTCCTACAAACCACCAAATTCCAATCCTTATATCTATGCTTTCATACAGAAGCCCAAACTTGTGGTGATAAGAGAGAAAGTCCAACAATATCCTCCACTAGTGCTACAAGCACCCTCTTCTCTAACAAATAATGTTATATATCTTGATTCTCCTCCTAGGGATCCATCTCCAAAGAGAAGAAAAGTTGATGAATCTCATATTGTGAACTACCCAATTTCCCTTGAGGAAGAGGATGACTATGAAATCATAGGATATGATGTGCTCAAAAAGATGCCTTCCCCTCAAAAGGATGATAATTTTCAACCTCCTTTGAATAAAATAATTGAAAACATTCTTGGAGGGAGAGATAATACAAAAGACATAAGGGAGTTGGATTGTAACACCTTCATGAACGATGATGAGTTTTTCAAGTCCAAGTAATTTAATGATTTCATGTGGAGGTGTAAAAGAGAGGATTATGCAAAAAGGTTGGAGGAAGAAATGGCCAAGTCCCCACAAGAGACTTGTGAACAAGTTTCAAAGAGGGTATCAACACAAATGAGATCAAAATCCAAAGATATAACTCCTGAAGAAGGTAGGTGTATGGTGAGAGAAAGTGGCATTCTATTGCTCCCTAAATGGGATATTTCTTCTGCTATCACCTTGGAAACTATTAAAATATAGGATAAAAAGATCTTCTCATTAGAAGATGATGTTGCAACAACACTTTCCAGATCAAGATTCAATCCTAGGTGGGTGACTCTAGCGATTTGGGATTTGGCCCCTAATACCAACAAACTACTGCTTGTTGGGCCTAACCAAGATTTGAGGGGAGGATTGATTGTTAAGAGAGTCTCTAATAATCCTATAGTTTAGGTAGCAACATTAGTTGTGGATGTTGCAAGATTTAGTAGAGCTACAACTGATGCACTACAAGAAAAATATGATAAATTGTTGCAGGAGTATATAGGAGTGATAAATGAACATAAAAAGTTGAAAGAATTGGAAGGTTAGTAGCAAAAAAAAAACTACAATCAACAACCCCACCTCCTCCCTCAACAACATTGGTAGTAAAAAGTGTAGGATCTATGGTTGCAAGTTCTTCATCTACTTCACCTCCAAAATTTGGACTTGAGAAGGAGAATGAGGAGATAAAGGAGAAAATAAATGCATTTGAATAATTTGTCATGAACTTCAAAGAAGGTCAGCATGAAAGTAACCAACATATTATTTCAAATGTGTTAGGATATTTGATGAAATAGGTTTTGAGAAAATTGGAAAATGTCCACAAGGATTATTATCAATTGGTGATGTGAGTCAAGAGAATTACAAAAAGATAGGGAGAACGTTACACCCCTACTTAATAAATCGATCCAAAGAACCAATTCACTACTGGGGATGTTGAAGGGATCAACTCATGAACCTAATGCACCAAAAGTAATCAATCCTACATATAAGATAGCCACAGTAGTAGGTGAATTACAAGGGTTTGTGGACTAGCAAGTGAGGAGAGAGTAAAAGCAAGGATTGAGGAATTTGATAATAATGATATAAGAATGGTACCCGAGATTAAGAAATAATAATGGAAAGGTAAAACCTTAAAGGATATGGTTATCTTAGTTTGAAGCCATCATTTTGACTATTGTTTTCCTCATATGCACAAAAGAGAATATTGATATGGATCTCCTCAAGAGAAACATAGATAAGATTTGGGATACCAATTAGCTCATGGAGGATTTTTTGAAAGAATTTAAATCTATTCTAACCAAATACAATAATAAATATAAACTAAGTGTGGATGAGTTTCTTGCATTCCAATGACCCTGAGAAAGGAAAGTATTTTACCTTGGATGATAACTATAATAATTTGTTAGAGTATTAAATCATTTTTTGATTTGGTATTCAACATCATTTCATTCTTTATTCAGAGATGGGATATTCTTTCGACCTCTCTTGTCTATTCAACATCAACATGGCTCTTCTTCAACATCAACAGGGTTTGTTTCTTCTAGTGGACCCACCCTTTTTTCTTCATCTGCATAGTCAATATTTCTTGGTCTTTTGGAACTTAAAGAAGGTGGATAAAGAGCGGTGAAGTGGGTTATAATATCCTTCTATGAGCACTTTTTGGAGGCAACAAAAATTTGCAATTGCACATGTAACAATATTTGTCCTTTATGGAATATTCTCTCCACAAGTAGTTGTACTCATTTTATTTTGGTTAAGGTTGTCTTGAATGAAAATATGACACATGTTAAATGGCTTGAAGCTTGTTTGCTCCCCTGTTTCTATAAAAGGAAATTCAAGGCCATTAGCAAAGGATCTTAGAGAATTTATGCATTGCAGAGCATATAGTAATAGAGTTGACACTTCTTGTCTAGGTATTGTTTGAGAATAGAATATGGTGTACACAAATTTATTTGAATGACAATACCAGTTCAAGTCTAAATATATTGTCAAGTTCAAAGATAAATTGTCTCCTATTTTGTAAAATTCATCTCATTTATGAATAAAAAATGATCAAGGATCATTTTGTTCATCTTTGCAGTCTTTCCTATGTGTGAATATTTTTCTTATGCCTTTTTCTCAAGTATTAAATTAAAATACTTTAAGAAGAATACTGAATGTTATGAATGTTGTAGGGAGTTGTAAGTATAATTGGTTTTGAATTATCGAAGTGTGACAGTGTAAGGCATTGTTGCAGTGCTTTGTGAACTAAGGGGGGAAATACTATTGTGTAATATTTCATTTATGCATATATTGAATCCATACCCTAGGTTAAGGCACCGATCTCTCTAAATTTGTATCTGATACAACTCCTTGGTCACATAATTTGAAAATCAAAATGAATTTCCCATTTTTGCATTAAGTTATTTGATTATTGTTATTCTTTATGTTCTACTATTGACTGCATTAAAAGATTAAGGATCTAGCCTATCATTAGAGTTTATTTGTAATTCTTTGGCATATTTGAGAGAACATATCTTCTTTTAATAATATTTGAGATAAATGGCAAGGAGATTACAAAATACTGTAAAGGATCACCCCCCTAGGTTTCGTAGATCCTGAAGTGTAGAGGAAAAGTGTAATCCATGTCTTTTCTTGTTCGTCGACCAATCTCTCAAGGAAATTAATCACTAGAATTGGCTATTCTACAAATTGTCTTTGAGATCAATTTGGGAATTCAAAACATCCAATAGTACTATAGGGGTATGGGATTTTTTTTGAACCATGTGATATTTACCAAAACCCATGTATCAAGCCCAAAGAACCTTACCTATGTACCTTTTGGAGGATGTTCAATATTTGAGTGAGTTAATCAAATTTTATGAATGAGAAAATATGAGATCGATTGGCTAATTGGTTTTAGCCAACTTAATTAAAAATTTATTAAAATAGAGAATTAAATAAATATGATATATTTATTCAATTTTTGGGGTGAGGATGAATGAATTAGATAAATAAATAGACAAGTAAAAGCACAAACCAGTGCCACACTTTATAAAGGAATCAACCAACAACAAAAAAGATTCTGAACTTCGACCACATAAAAGTGGTCTTTATGTGAAATGTAGAACTTTTGATGAAGTTTATTCCTGTAATTTTTTAGATTTAAAAAAAAATATTTTCATTATTTTTTATCAATTTAAGAACATATTTTAGAATGCTGAAAATTTCAAAAAAAAGTAATGTTCATAGGATGTCAAGAAACAAATTGAAAAAAAAATCATTTTTCCTTGAATTTTTTTTTCCAAATAGGCAACTTCAATATCTAGTGCATGGAAAAAAAAAATCAAATTTTGATGTATATTTTTCTCACTATAACATTTTAAAGTCAAACTTGTCATAATTTGACAGTTTTCATGGGACATCAACTATTGTCAAATTTTTAAATCATTTTCAAAAAAAATTATACCCTTTTGAAGAGGACTCTCTCCTCTAGTGCACCATATTTTTTAAATTTTTTTAATATGATTTCTATTTTTTTTTTAAAATTCTAATTAGCCTTTTTTTAACTTTAACAACCTAATTGCATTATTTTAAAAAGATATATATTAAAAATAATCAAAATATTAAAAAAATTACATATTTGGATTCACCACTTTGAGCTCTACAAAAGGGTATTTTTCTTTTTTTGTAGAAAAATCATTCTGACTGAAGAAATAATTTGTTAAAGTTGAATGTTTCAGAAAACTCTAAAAAAGGTGAGTTGGTTGCCAAGTAGGAAGTCAACTAGATATGTTTAGCCAAATCAGTTTTGACCGAGCAGGTTTTGGCCAAAACCGTCTCGATCGAAACCTACTCGATCGAAACATGACCGGTCGATAGGTGGTCGGCCAAATTTGTTTAGACTGAAAACTGTCCATATAAATAATTTTAATTTTTTTTTTCAACTATAGAAAATTTGGTAAAATGAAAAGGAAGGCATATTTCAACAAAGGAAGGCTTATTTTGACAAAAGAAGGCTTATTTCAACAATTTAGAAGACTTATTTCGACAAAAGAAGGTTTATTTCAACAATTTAGAAGACTTATGTCGACAAAAGAAAACATATTTGGATAATAGGAGAGCTATTTTTGAAGGTACATTGATCTTCTACTTATAATTGATTATGTCACTCTTTTCATGAGTGCACTTGAAATTTTTTTTCACTATTTTGCATTTGAATATGGTTGATTACTAGGGTTATTAGGTTATGGTGTATACATGTACAAAGACCCACAATTTTGGATCATTCAAGTGCACTTACAAACTTGTACTATGAAATTTGTAAAAATATGTTTAACTTCACCTAGTTTGTTTTAGACAATCATTAAATGTATTATGTGATTCAAAGCTACTTCTCCCTTAAATTTAGACATGAGATTGTTCCATCTTATGATGATATTCCTTTTACATGTCATGATGATTAGATATGTCGATAGAGCCACATGTTCTTTTTATATACTTCCTTATTTTATACATTATGATGTGTTTCACATAATCACCATTCTCACATAGCTCATGTGAGACCTATCAATAAATTCATTTAGATATATACCTTTCATGATGCTTGGAATATGTAAATTGATGATCTATTTTGTTAGCCTAGATCATGTATGCACATTCATGCTTCATCATCTTTTCTTACATTACATGATGATATCAAGCTTACCCATGTCATTTAGAGAAACCACCTAATATGAGATATATGAATAAATTCTTAGATTTCATTATTATTGATCACCAATTCTATGTTCTTTAATTTTTGTTAGATTAAATAATTTTGTTAATTCAGTTTTGATTTAGATTAATCTAGATTAATTAATATAGGTTGATTTTTGTTAGATTATTTAATTTGATTAATTTAGTTTAGATTTAGATTAATTTAGATTAATTTAGATTAATTAGATAAAGTTGATTTTTGTTAATTAGATTAGATTAAATTTTGTTTGTTAATTTTCATTAGCTAGATTAATGCTATTTTCCTTTCTAGTTTAGTTTTGATTTTGTGGCTAATCTTTGTTGACTTGGATTTTTGTTGCTTCACATGTCAAAGACTTAATAAAAACTTAAACTTTAGTTTGTCGAAGACTAAAGGATTAAATTAATAATAAGTGGTTTTGCAGGGCTCTCCTTAATTTCATTTATATTAAGTGTTTGTTTTCACATCTAAAATAATTAGGGGGGGTTAATTTTTCGTGAGGTGGTAGGTGTATGCTCTCACCTTGTGAAAACTAGATGATCAAAAGCTAGACCCATTTCTTTCTTTTTGCTTTCATATGGGGGGTTAATGAACCAATGTTTTATGTGCTTAAGATGGTAGGTGTATGCTCTCACCTTGTACAAACTTGGTGATCAGAAACTAGACCCATCGTTTTTGTTGTGTTAATCCCTTAAAGGGCTTGCCTCCCAACTTTTGAGAGGGAATGACCCAAGTGGAACTTTATTTTGGTTCGCTATATAAATTTTTGTGATTTTTAGAAAATTCTTCGATCACCTAGTGACAAGTGCCACCCCTAGTATCCGTGAGATATCTCAAAATCTTTTCTTAGGAAGGGATTGGGAGGCCTCTTAATCAAGATAATCTTGCCGCATGTATAGGCACTAGTATTTCCCCAAAACACAGAATATGAACCATTTGTTGTAGCATCCCAAATCCTTTTTACTTGCTGGTGCAGGAGGTCGGACCTCCAAAGCCGCCTTACATTCCACTATTCATTGTAGAGACAAAAAATCCCTCAAGGTCTTCGAATCTTCATGGGTAAGAGAACTTGGTGTGCTCGTATGATGTAAGGGGGAGCCAGTTTCACCAAGATATCTAGCTATCTGCTTTGTTTCAGTGTTTGGAGAATTCCAAGTAGGAACTTAGCAGGTAGTATCCACTTTCTAGCCTAGGTTGTGCTTGCTTGAAAGTGTTCTCGAAATTCATCAATAGAAGTAAATTTTTTTTGGGACTAACATAACCTTCTACTCAGACATTCTTTGATTTTATATTAGATTCGCTCAAAAAATTTCCGTCTGATGTGTTTTACGTGTGTGTTCAAAAAAACATTGTCAATACAAATCAAACACCACACCTGAAGCTCACAACATTTTAACTTTGAAATGAACTAGGTCTACATATCCAAAACAAGCTTATCCTTTAATTTTTTTAGACCAAGGACTTGCTCACCTCATTTTTATCATTGTTCATTCATCCATCACCTCATCTCTTTGCATTAGACATTCCCCATAGGTCAAATTTTCAAGTCATATTTTTAGCTTGCATAAACCTCTTGATTAGGAAGTTCATCAAACTTAGACTAGACCATAGCTTCCAATATGTATTCTCTTGACCTTATCTTTCAGAAAATAAATGTTAAAAAGGCATAGGAAAATTGAGAGGGTGGGGTGAATCAGTTTTCACAAAAATTCAAACTCAAAACTTCAACACTTATCAATTCCACAACCACACTATTCTGTTATTAAGTATGAGCATGAAACACAAATAACAAAAAGTAAAATAAACACCATATTTTTATGTGGAAAACCCAATGAGGGAAAAACCACGGTGAGGATTAACGCACAATATAAAGAGATAGAAAAACCAAATACAAAGGCTCACTACCCATAATAGAACTCACTGTCAAATACAAAGGATCATTGCCTACAAAAAGGACTCACTATCCAATAGGAAGGCTCACTGCCTACTAATACAAAAGAAAGTAAAAGATCCACCACAACAATTAAGACACATTCACAACCTTGATCAAAAGATTGCATAAACCTTCAACTCACTACCTTCAGGAATCTAACACGATGAATTATTGCTGCCTCAACTCACTTTCACACACTTCTGCTCTTTTGATTTGTGGCTTACTTTGTCACTTTGCATCTGCATCCAATTCTTCCCAATTAAAATTGTATTTATACCATTTTCAACCTTAGAAACTTTCTCCAAGGTCGGCCACATACGCCTCGTTTCATAAATTCAAATTAGGTCGGAAACTCAACATTCCCGTAGTGGAAAGGAATGAGAGTGGACCAATAAAAATAATTAACCAATACCGAAAATAATGTCTTGGATTGACCAAACGCTTCCTTAATTAAATTTAATTCTTCGAATGAACTGTAAACACCAGGTTGACTAAACCTAATGAAAACACAAATGAACATTGATGTACATGCTTCCCAACAAGAAGATAACACACATACGATGCAAAACGCTTCATTATGAATGAGAACACATCTCAGGTTCCTTTAGATACATCCAAAACAAGTGCAACAATCTTCAAACACCGAAATTCTTCCATTAGTCCATCTAGATTGTGCAAACACATACAACAACTTTGAAACTTGACTTCCAGATCACCAAATTACACACATCTTTTCCAAAACCAAGAGAAAACCATTATAAGAAACATTCCAGATCCACACGATCTGAAATAGAACAGTAGAGGACTACGAAGTGGAAACATTTATCCCAGTCACAGAAAGCTAACTCTACCAGAATAGTTCACACATTGGTGAACACAACTTTTACATCCCATCACACTAGAAGCTACAATTTAGGAGGTATCACCACTAGATCGCCATTAGCAAACCTTCAAATCTGTACAAGCATAGTATCAACATAGGAGAAACACGGATCACATACTGGAGCATATTCTGAACACAATCATCACTTTGAATTCTCTCCTTTATTAATTTTCTTAAAAGCACTTGGAAACTCATCATTTCAACTCTTCTGCAACACCATAAAGATAGCTCCATGTACTCACAACATATCAATAGTATCTCAACTATACATACACAATCTGCAATATATTGAAATGTGTTGACATCAATGAAAACGTTAATGACAACACCACCAAACTTGCTCATACTTGCAATAATCTCCCCCTTTGTCATTAATGGCAACACATGACGTGAAAAACCATCAAAGGAAACTCTCTCCTTCAGATTAGATCATCTCTTCTTCTACATGACTCTCTCTCCCCCTTTCTTCTACTGTTTTTCACATGAATTTCTCTCCCCCTTTGACATCAATGGAAAAGATCCATTTTCTGATCACTCCCCCTTAAGAGTGCACCCATTCAACACATACTACAACAATGAAAACCTTTTCTACTCCCCCTGTAGAGTAGACCCATTCATCAGTCCAGATAAATTAAGAATCTATGAATTCATTGGATTGATGCACCTTCATGTGCACCTAGTTCAGAGGGCCAATGACCCCTAACCTCTCCCTAAGATGCTCAAAAGTATCCTTAGGAAGAGCCTTAGTAAATATGTTTGCAATTTGTTCCTTTGTCGTCACATACTCCAACCTGACTTCATCCTCCAACACTTTTTCTCTTAGGAAATGATACTTGATAGATATGTGTTTTGTTCTTGAATGCATAACCAAATTATTTGAAATGTTTATAGAACTTGTGTTTTCATAGAAAATAGGAATAGGTTCATCACATATTACTCCAATATCTTTCAGAGTTTACTTCATCCACAAAACCTGTGTGCAGTAGGATGCTGCAACAATATATTCTGCCTCTGCAATGGATAAAGAAATTGAGTCTTGTTTCTTACTCAACCAAGAAACCAATCTTCCACCAAGAAAGAAAGCACCCCCACTGGTACTCTTCTGGTCATCCACACAACCAACCCAATTTGCATCGGTATAAGAACTTAAGGTGAAATCAGCACCCTTAGGATACCATAAGCCATAATCTGGTGTACCTTTAAGATATCTAAATATCCTCTTTATAGCTATAACATGTGCCTCTTTAGGATTTGCTTGAAATATGGAAACTAAACATACTACATGCATAATATCCAGTTTGGTAGCAGTAAGATACAACAATCCACCGATCATCGATTTGTATTTGCTCTGATCAGTTTTAGCAGATTTATCATCTTTACCCAGCTTACATCTAGTGACCATAGGACTAATAACCAGTTTGGAATCATCGATTCCAAACTTCTTCAACATCTCTTTCACGTACTTAGATTGTGGAATGAATATCCCCTTATTAGTTTGATTTACTTGAAGACCAAGAAAGAAATTCAACTCACCAATCATGGACATTTCAAATTCTTTTTGCATTTCTTCTACAAATATTTTACACATGCCTTCATTTCCACCAAAGATGATATCATCAACATATACTACCACTATTAACATTTTGTTACCTTGCACTTTGAAGTAGAGATTGTTGTCAGCAAAACCTTTGTTGAATCCTTGCTTTGTCAGGTATCTATCCAATCTTGCATACCAAGCTCTACAAGCTTGCTTCAGTCCATACAATGCCTTTGCCAACTTACAAACCATATCTGGTTTTTCAGATAAATGAAATCCATCGGGTTCTTCCATGTATACTTCTTCCTCCAATTCACCATTCGAAAATGCTGACTTGACATCCATCTAATATACTTCGAAATACTTGTAGGTAGAAAATGCCAAAAACATTCTAATAGCTTCCATTCTAGCCACAGGGGAAAATGTTTCATCAAAGTCTATGCTTTCAACTTGTGAGTATCCCTTGCATACAAGTCTTGCCTTATTTCTTACAACTTCACCATTTTCATTTAGCTTATTTTTGAGCACCCATTTTGAACCAATCACATTCTCATTCAAAGGTCTAGGAACTAATTCCCATTTCTGATTCTTTTCTATTTGTTGCAACTCTTCTTTCATAGCTCTCATCCAACTCTCATCTTCACATGCGTCACTCACAGACTTAGGTACAATTTTAGAGAATAAACACAGATTTACCTCAACTGCTACTTTACTTCTTGTCTTCACACCTTCACTCTTATCTCCAATTATTTGTTCCTCCGAATGTTTCTTTTGTACATACTTAGGAGTCTTAACAATAGGTTCCAAGATTTCTTCTTCTTCTTCAATCTGTTCTTCTTCTTCTTCTTCTTCCTTCTCCTCATTCTCTTAAGGTACTTGTCCACATATAGGATCATCAGGTTCAACTTCACTTATCTCAATAGGTATGCACATGTCCTCATCAACTCTCACATTAGCACTATCAAAAATCTTCCTCAGTCTCTTATTGAATCATCTATACACTTTGCTAGTAGTAGAGTATCCAAGAAAAATTCCTTCATGATCACATCTAGCATCAAACTTCCCAAGATTTTCATCATCTCTTTTAATGTAACATCTACTTCCAAGTACCTTAAAATACTTCACGGTAGGAGTCTTACCAGTTCATAACTCAAAAGGAGTGTTTGTGTTGTTGCCTCTAATCTGAAATCTATTAAGAACATAAACAACAGTGTGTAAAGCCTCTCTCTAGTACACATCTGGTACATTTGATTCTTTCATCATGGTTCTTGCAGCTTCCTGTACCATTTGATTTTTCCTCTCAACTACCCCATTTTGCTGAGGGGTTCTCAGAGCAGAAAACTGTCTCTTTATGCCATGCTATTCACAAAATGTATTAAACTCACTAGAAGTGAATTTTCCACCTCTATCAGATCTCAAACATTTGATTCTCAGATTTACTTCATTTTCCACTCTTGCTTTGAACACTTTAAACCTATCCAATTCCTGAGTCTTCTCTCTAAGAAAAGCAACCCATGTCATTCAAGAAATCTTCATCAATACGAAGCATGGAATACCTATCACTATTCAAAATTCCTCTTCTAGAAAGTCCATAGAGATCAGTATGAATTAATTCCAACATTCTAGTAGTAGATTGCTCTTTTCCCTTAAAGCTACCTCTTGTTTGTATCCCTAATTGAAAACTTCTGAAAATAGTATTAGCAGGCTTTGTGATTCTAGGAAGACCTCAGAAATAATCTCTTGAAGTGATTCTAACCAGATTATCAAAGTTTACATGTCCCATTCTTCGGTGCCATAACCAACTTTCACTGACTTGAGATACAAGGCATTAACCATCAAATCCCTTAAGCTGGTAGATGTTTCCATGAGTTCTCCTTCCAGCAACAACCATATCTTTGGATCCTTTCCTAATTTCATAGGTATTATTCTGAAACACAAGTTTAAAACCATTGATACACATCTATCCAACACTCAAAAGTTTATGCCTCAAACCGTTTACATAATATACATCATCAGTGTTGTGTACTCCATAAAAACTAGTTGTACCTTTTCCATAGATCTTAACTCATGAATCATCACCAAACATGACCAAACCACCATCATACTTTTCAAGTTTAGTGAACTTAATTTTATCATCGGTCATGTGATTAGAACATCCACTATCAATCACCCAGAAATTTTTATGCTACTTAGCATGAAAGGCAGTGAGCACAGTACCTTCCATCCCATGTTTCTTGTTTTCTGAAAGATTCTTCTTGGTACATTTTCCAGGGTTAGTAGACATAGATTTATTCTCCAAAGCTAAAAATAAGCATTCACTATCATCACCTTCATAATTAGATTCATCATCAGATATTTCAGCTTCTTTAACATAATACAACTTCTTATATTTCTTATCCTTTCTATCCTTATCTTTATAATCTTTGTTCTTCTTATGTACAACTCTATTCAAACATCTTGAGGCATAATGGCCAATATTACCACAACTAAAACATTTAAAGGGAAACATACATTTATACTTTATGGTACCTTTCTTCAATTTTCTAGTGAAATTCGCTTCCAGCTTATCAGAACCATCACTCTCTAGATCATCTTCAATCTTCATTGCCTTAAATGTTGTTTCTGTCTTTTCCTCTTTCCTAAAGTTTCTCATCTCAAATGCTTGCAAGGTGCTGAATAAATGTTCTTTAGTATACTTCTTAGGATCATAAATTTCTTTAATCACTGAGATCTTATCACTATAACAATCAGGTAGGGTGATCAGGATCTTCTCAATAATATCTTCATTAGTCAGGTTTCCCCCTTGATTCCTAACTTCATTTGTTGTCATCTCAACCCTCTAGAAATAGCTTGTAAACTCTTCACCTTCTTCCATTTTCAGATGCTCATATCTACTCTTTTCCGCCAGCTTCTTTGTCAACTTTACTCTTTCATTTCCTTCATATAGTTATTCCAACTTATTCTAGACTTCATGTGCAGTGTCCAAAGAAAGAACCTTAGTTTGCTCAATTTTAGACAGATCACTGTAAATAGCATACCTCGCTTTCTCCTTCTCCTCATAAGCAAAAACCTCATCTGTAGTAGTAGGACCACTCGCTAGAGAACCATACTTCGTATCAACAGCCTTCCAAGTCTTGTAACCGAGAGAAACAATATATTCTCTCATCTGCACTTTCCAATCATTGTAATCAAATTCTTCAAACATAGGGATCGCCAACTTATGCACCATCAGATCTTCCTTAAGTGGTTAATCTCTAAACCAAGTAACCAAAGCTCTGATACCAATTGTTAAAAAGGCACAAGACAACTGAGAGGAGGGGGGTGAATCAATTGTCACAAAAATTCAAACTCAAAACTTCAACACTTATCAATTCCACAACCACACTATTATGTTATTAAGTATGAGCATGAAACATAAATAAATGAAAGTAAAATCAACACAATGAACACTAGATTTTTATGCAGAAAACCCAATGAAGGAAAAACCATGGTAAGGATTAACTCAAAATATAAAGAGATAGCAAAATTGAATATAGAGGCTCACTGCCAAGGGCTCATTGCCCAGAAGAGGACTCACTATCCAAATACAAAGGATCACTACCTATAGAAAGGACTCACTATCCAATAGGGAGGCTCACTACCTACTGATAAAATAGAAAACCAAAGATCCACCACAACAATTAACATACATTTGCAACCTTGATTAGAATATTGCAGAAACCTTCAACTCACTTCCTTTAGGAATCTAACACAATGAAGTATTGCTTCCTCAACTCACTTTCACACACTTCTACTCTTTTGATTTGTGGCTTACTTTATCACTTTGCATCTACATCCAATTCTTCCTAATTCAACTTATATTTATACCATTTTCAACCTTAGAAACTTTCTCCAAGGTCAACCACATACGCCTCATTTCATAGATTCAAATTAGGTTGACAACTCAACATTCCCGCGATGGAAATGAATGAGAGTGGACCAATAAAAATACTTAACCAAGACCGAAAATAATGTCTCAAATTGACCACATGCTTCCTTAATTAAATTTAGTTCTTTGAATGAAGTGTGAACACCAGGTCGGCCAAACCTAACGAAAATACAAATGAACTTTGATGTACATGCTTCCCAACAAGAAGATAACACACTAAGGATGCAAAATGCTTCATTATCAGGAGAACACATCTCAGGTTCCTTCAAATACATCCGTAGTAAGTGCAACAATCTTCGAACACCGAACTTCTTCCATCAATCCATCTGGACTATGCAAACATATACAACTTTGAAACTTCACTTTCGGATCACCAAATTATACGCATCTTTTCTAGAACCAAGAGAACACCATTATAAGAAAAATTCCATATCCACACAATCTGAAATAGAACAACGAATGACTATGGAGCAGAAATATTTCTCCCAGTCACAAAAAGCTAACTCTGCTAGAACAGTTCACACACTGGTGAACGTAACTTTCACATCCCATCAAACCAGAAGCTATAATTTAGAAGGTATCACCACTAGATCGCCATTATCAAACCTTTAGATCTGCACAAGCATAGGATCAACATAGGAGAAATGTGGACCACATACCAGAGCACATTCTAAACACATTCATCACTCTGACTTCTCTCCTTTCTTAATTTTCTCAAAAGCACTTGGAAACTCATCATTTCAACTCTTCTGCAACACCATAAAGATAGCTCCATGTACTCACAAAATATCAACAATATCTCAACTATACATGCACAATCTACAATATACTGAATTTTGTTGAAATCAATGACAACATTAATGACAACACCACCAAACTTGCTCATACTTGCAACAATAATCATCCTAGTCCTTCGTCATTTAGGTTGGTTCCTTAGCTCATCAGTCTATTTTAATACCACCTTGTCAACATATCCTATTAGTACTATACTGATGTAGACTAGGTGGTAGAATCCTCAATCCAACCCAATCTGCTCAGACTTCAAAAAGGATTGAACCTGCACAACACAATTCCCTTAAACTACCACAAGACAACACTGATAGGTTTCTAGTCTTCAAAACCAACAAATGGAATTGTCTTTTAGAGCAGGCCATACAATGGCCACCCAAACATCAAATAAGCTTTAACTCAGATCCCAAAACAACATTCCAAAAGATCATTGAAGGTTTCTTTGCAACATTATGGAGATTCACTAAACTGACCCTGCAAAAGGCTACTAGAATTAGCCCTATTTTCCAAACAAAGTACCTTTTAAACTTCTTATTTTTGAAAAAACAAACTTGATAGAGTTGAATTTTCTTTCAAAACCACATATTCCATAATTAGATCACAATCCCAAGTGCACTAGACCACCATTCCAAGAAACCCTCAAAATTCTTACAAATACCTAGGGTTTTACTAAATCACCACAATACCAGACTTCCCAAACTTTAAAATTGTTTCCAAAACATCTATTTAGGTCTATAAAAACATACTAAACCATTACAAACTCAATCCCATCAATGGTTCACAAAAACCCTACATATAACCATCATTTTCAAAGGAAATTTGCATATCCCAGCCCTAGGGCATCCTTTCAAATCAAGTAACTCGCCTATTTTTGCTTCCTAAGTCATAAAAAAAACCTAGTCTACCTTTTGATAGGGAATTCCTCTAAGTAACAGAGTCAAACAGTAAGAGGAATGACCATTTACATTATTAAATTACAAAGTAGTGCTTCACTGGTTTTTGCCAATCAGATATAGAAAATGAATGAGATCTTCCTACCAAATGAATATTAAACACTCAAAATGACTTCAACTAAGAGTGAAGACATAAAATTATAGAGTACCATGAGTTTCAAAGCACAAAAGAGTCTGTACAGGTCATACATAGTTGTTAATGTTCAGAAAACACAGAGATCACAATGAATTAGCAGAGTAAAACATTGTTTTTGCTTCCAATCTTCAATACAAACTTTTTCAACAACCTATTCGAGCCTTCTTGAGGCCTTAAATATATTTTTGAATCAAAAACCAATGGATAACTTCCTCAACTATCCTTTAAAATTATAATCCTTTATATTCCTTAATCTACTCTTTTTGATGACTTTGTTATTGCACTTAACAACATTATTGTGCAACTTCACCTAAACCTAAATGACTCCAAATCACCTTATTACATCATGAATGGTCTTTTTAGACCTTATTAAATATAAATTGACTCTACTAACCTACTGATCCACTCAAATTCTCCTAGACACACTTTTACCAAATCAAATTGTGCATTAAGGTTGTAGGTGCTCCTGCACCATATACCCAAGGTCATTGATAATCAGATTAGTTGTTATACCTATCTTAGTTTGATTAGCAACCATATCTTAGGTTCACTAGAGTTTTTAGTCTTCATCCTAGGTCATAGTACTCCATCCCTTCATCTCACATATTGCATACCATAGTCATATACATACTTTTGATTTTGATCATTGTGACATTACCTTATTCACACCTTGACTATTGTCACCTTGACTCTTAATTGTGGTATTGTTATTAGGCATCCCTATATCTTAAAAAATACAAAAAACATAGATTAGGAACTGCATACCTTAGACTTAACCTTTTCATTTTCATTTTCTAGACTTCACCTCACCACCATGTCTTCAATTCACCTTGATATGCTCTATAGTCAAATTGAATACCAATTACTCTGCAATGGTCAATACCAACAAACCATAGAATTCAAGAGACAATGGATCAATTATCTATCCCAATCTTCCACAGTCTTGACTCAACCATCCATCTACCCATCTTACCTACAATCCATAAGCTCTATTCCTCCTATCCACCTACCCTCAATATCAAGAGTCACTTTCCATTTATCCACAACAAACATCTATTAGTCATCCCTATCCTAACCTTGATAAGGGAAACCAATCTTCCACTAATTCTTTCCAAACCTCCACATCCTATCCTAGTCCATCATCCCTCGACCCATTCCAAGCCTTGACATCCTATCATAGTCCATCATCCATTAATCCATTCCTATTTGATCCATCCCAAGATACATTTAGTTATTAAAATACATTTGGTCATGATCTCCAAAATCACATCACATTTCCTACACATTGGGATACATGTCTGTAAGAGAGGGGGACCAACCATGTTCAAGGCCCAAGGTCATGGAGAGCCAAGAGTGGAAGGCTGCCCTAACTTACCTCACTCTAAATGGATGTCTTGAAATGAGTGATGAGAATGATGAGGACTTTGGGGTCCTTCAATCAATTTGTAGACCCAAAATCCAAAATGGGGCTAGGCGAGCCAATTTTTGGGTTTGAAACTATTCCTCAAATAGCTCTTTTCCCGAGGATGAAAGCACAGTTCTAGGATGAGATTGTGGCATGTTGGCGTCTCTCAACTACGCTGGCATTTGCATTACCAGATGATGTAGAGCAAGGAGGCTTTTGACAAAACAACACAATTTTGATTGTCTTGACCAACTCTTTAAACCACAAAACCCTAACTAGGGTGATTTCTTATACAACTCTTCCAATTCCCTTGTAGGTCTGCAACAGTGGTTTCTTGACCTTATCTACCAAATCTAACCTCAAACCAACTTCTCAATCAACATCCCAAATACCCATTTTCCTTTGTTTCAACATATCCAATTTGCGCCTATACTTGTTTTGGAACACAACATCCAAAAATGGACTGTTATGTTGGACAAAGCCCCAACTAGCCCTCTTTTTCAAAGAAACACCTATTCAATCACTCTCCCAATTACAAAACTCAACTTATACCTTCTCCATAGGTATCAAATAGGCCAAAACACCAACCTTCAATAGGAGAGATGCCCACCAAGTCACCAACTTACAAAACCCTCATTTTGCCTAGTTTGAGGGGGTTTTATTGAAACTATAGGTTCAAAACCTATTTTCACCTTACCAACTCTTTAGACACACTAAAATAGGTCTGACCATGCTAAAAAAACCATCTCCCATCCTTTACCATTGCCATTTCACCAAACTTCCATTCTAAACCACCATTTTCAAGCCAAAATTCACACAAATACTCCTAGGGCAACACCAAAACTCCACCAAACCCTAATCCTTGCTTAAAAATCCTAGTCCAAAATCTAAACCTACTCTAATCCACCCATTCCACCAAGTTTCAAGAAAAACCAATGGTGGAATGGGTGCCTAATGCATTTTATACACTCACAAAACCTCAACATAGGGTTACAGACCCATACTTAGGAAAATACAATGAAACTCTTAAATCCCTGTAAAAATGCCTCAAATCAGTTCTAGATGATAGTTAAGACACTCATACAGCTTTTAAAATCAATTTGAAATCACCAACAGCTTGTGCAGGCCGTGCAAGTTCCTTGTAACAACAGAATTGATTAAGAACACAAAAAAATAGAGCTTTTGATTGCTTTTCTTCAGCAAAAATTCTTCAACAACCTTTATCTTCAACCCAAGACATTGTATTTAAGCTTCCACAACCAAAAAATAACCAACAAACCAACTCAAACCAAATTTTAAGTTACTTGACCGTTGGTATTCCCCATTCTTTCAATTTTTTCATTTTTGCAATCTTGCATTTTTACAAAATTTGAAAAATGAACTCCCAACCGACCAAATGACTCAAGATACATCACAAATAGTATATTATGACCTTATTTGACTAAAACAAGACTCAACACACCAAAACTAAACATTAGACCTTATTTACACAAATTGAGCTTGGTGCCCTTGCACCAAATC
>VDFB02058242.1:244190781-244262796 GCA_007258455.2 Sequoia sempervirens | reverse complement strand
TCTCAACCCTCTCCCTCGTACCCCCTCTCCCCCTGTTAGGTCTCTCTCTCTCCCTCTCTCAACCCTCTCCCTCCTACCCCCTCTTCCTCTCTTAGGTCTCTCTCTCTCAGTCACTCCCTCTGTCTCTCTCCCCTCTACCCTCTACCCTTATCCCTTCCCTCCTTTATCTATCTCTCACTCCCTTCCTCTCTCTCTCTCTCAAGTATCTCCCTCTCTCAGGTATCTCTCTCTCACTCCCTCTAGCTCTCTCCCTAGTACCCTTAATCCTCTACCCTATAAATGTACCATCTAAAGCTTAAGAAAACCAAATTTATCATAACGCGAGTGTGTTATTAACTAGTAGAGATATGTCCGTTTAGGATTAAATAATGCGAGCACATTTTTTTTTGCACTAAAAATAGTAAAAAGTCACAATATACCCGTGATGTCGGCCCACATTCTGCATATTCTCCTGGTTTTGCACGTGCTCTGACAAAAAGTATCTTTTTGGTGATTGAGTGAAGTGTGCATGCATGATTTTGAGATTCCACCACCTTTTTAATGTTCTTTCCATCACCTTTGCATGAAATAGCAAAGTTTTCACATTGAGAGGCATATAATATCAATTCAAGTTTGAATTACAGTGATAATTGATATACAATTGAAATTTGGGGGGGAACAAGCTTTTGAAGAAGTCAAATTTTTGAGGAGTTTGAGGAAGGAAGAAGCAAAGGCTGCATAATTTGGTAGAACTTCTCCATTTGAAACTTTTCTTTTTTAGGTATGTGAAATCTTTGTACACTTTCTTTCATTCTATTATGGCTTGCTTTCATTTTTGTTGTTTTGCTTATTCCATGTTGATCAAATTGTTTGTTTGTGATGTAATATCAGATTGCCAAGCCACTCAAGAACATCATTTCTTTAGGGAGCTTCCTTCCCAAATCAAATAAGGAGAAGATCAATTTATACAAACTTTGTCAAATCCATCCAAAACTACTTTTCATTCAACCAAAATCCATTTATTTCATTTCAAGTTATAAGGCTATTAGTAGCCAATTCACCATCTCCATATAGCAAACCATTTTTAGAATCAACTATCAACTTTGTTCTTGTCATAAACAATACAACAATTACTCATCAACTCAACTTACCCCTTCAAGGAAAAAACAATCAAACACCTCTATTCCTTAGACCTGCAATCAAACATCATCCCAGCCATTTAAGATATCTTTGCTCAAATCAACACATCCATCATCCTATCTTCACTTAAACACCATTTGTAACAACAACAAGAAACATTAGTTTAACATTGTTACCAGACCTTTAAGATACCAATTTCATCATGTTTTGATTGTAATATTCCAATATATCAGTATAGACACACTCTGACTACTTTGCATTCAAGACACCATTGCCATATATTGGAAACATATGCCCAAATCATCAAATATTTCACAATCTACCTTCAAAACATTACCAAGCATAGACACAACTATGGCATCACAAATGAGACTACTCCCAAGGACTTAACAACATTCCTTTCATTGTTTCTACATATTCTCTATTTTTAGTAAACAATGCCAAATATCTCTAGTAGGCGAACATTCCATCTAATCGGGTGATTCATTTTCTATCATAAAGAATTTACACAATCCCAATACAGATTGTCAGGCCTATTTTGATCCTTTTCAACATACTATAAAAGTTTATACACTTATTTCACAAAACAGAGTAGAACCAGCATGCTGTCTACTGGTAAAAGCCCTTAAATAGGTCAATTTATCAAAGCAAGTCATCATAGAACTACTCACTGATCCACCAAAACTGCAAATAGTCTTAGGCCATTTGTAGAAACTCACAAATGAACAAGTTTGAAGATGGGAAACGCCCATCAATACACAAAATCAGTAAACACTTGATTATAGGGTGGAAACACACCAACCATGAGGGTTTCTTTAATGAAACATTTGCAAAACCTCTACTACTCTGCCGAACAATTGAAACATGCTTCATTATGTCTGCAAATTATTTTGAAATCATTTATAAGCTCCTCTACATGCTGTTTCCTCAAACCCTACTTGAAAACACCATTTTTTTGAATGAGAAAATTCAAAATTTTGTTCATGCAACAGTATCCCAACTTCTTATTTCTATTTACCCCTGCCACACACATCTTCACATTGGAAAGACACTAAATATGATCCATTCCACCAACCTACTAGCCCTACATCATATGAGTGGCTAAGAATCACTTTTTAGACTCTCAAAACAATTCTAAGGAAACCATAGACTGAGACTTAGGAAACTAAGTTCAAATTCTTGATTATTTGAATTACAATTCCTACAACTTTCAAGAATGAAAGAAGTCTCTTTCCTTGACAAGAATCAAATCTTATAATGCTTGAATCACTATGCAACTTGAAAACAAGAATAGAAAATCTTTCCAAAATAACTGAGTAGAGGTTTTTTTATTGATTTTTATGGATTTTTGGGATACAAGATCTGCTTTTCTCGAGCTTACAATTCTTTTTAAAGGTGTCTAAATCATTTGAAATAACTACCTCTTCATCTTCATCAACCCATCCTTTCCCTTCCACAAAAAAGACTCTTCACCTTCCTGCTTTTGTGCAATTTTACATTTTTACAATAATTGATAACTTTTGTTATAAAAAGCAACTTTTCAATAATATCACCTAGTGACCTATTTCATGGTGCAAATACATTGAAATTCATCATTTCATGACCTTCACTCATCATATTTACTTGAACATTACAAATTGAACAAATGGGCCTTTTGAAGGAATTTCATGACCTAGGCGCCCCTGCACCAGTTTGTCATGTTACAACCTTACGTTGTCAATGGAATTTCTTTGTGTATGCTTCCAAAGCTTTCATTGAGTTATGCTTCCAAAGCTTTCAATTAGTCAATTTGAAAACTTAGCACTTTTTGCACAGGTAAAATTATTCGTCATGCTGAAGAAATGAACTGTTAAAAGGAAAAAACTAACAGATGATTAGCTCCAAGCCTTGAGAGATAAAGAGAAAAAGAAAATGAGGGAATATCGTGAAAAGTAGAAATTGGGAACGATTGATGAAAACAATCCAGTTGTAGAGGAACCTCAACTATCAAAAAAAGAAAATAAATTGGCAGCACAAAGGGCACGAATGCGAAAGAGTCGTGCTAGGGGAGATGCATATACCGTAGTTGGAGACACACCCTCTACTGCAAGTGAATACAAAGGGACACCATTAAGCACAAGCGAATATGGAGGGACACCATCTACCACAAGTGAGTCTGGTTGGACACCATCCACCACATCTGAAGTTGAGAGTACATCATCACTCAGAGTTGACGAACAATGTATGCCATCATCCCCATGTGAAACTTAAGGTATATCTTCTATTCCACCCTCGATCGAAGGTACACAATCTAGCCCACCTCAATTCAATATTGATGAAATTGGTAATGTTGAGATGTATGTACCTAAGAGAACACCTAGAATTTTGCGTAGAAAGCCAAAAATTTTGATTAATATTGATGAGGATATTTTGTAGCACATGGAAGGTAAGATTCTAGAACACACTTGTAGAAGATATGCTGATAAGATTTGGAAAATGTTCTTTGAAAGGCTAAATGAGACTGCAAGATGTCAACTATTTGTTCAAATGATGCGGGGTTTACAGTATAGAAACATCATGAAGACTCTTGGGTTGAGAACATCAAATGCATCAAGTGAAAACACTATTGTGAAGAATCTAATGGATGCTTATGACAATGTGGGTAAGACCTCACGCTCAAAGGATAGTAATGTCACCCAACATGTCATTATATCGACTTTGGTAAGCTATCAAACAAAGAGATCTTGCCTCATTAAAAAGACAAGTGAAGAAATGGGAATTAGTAGAAAAACTTTATCAAAAGCCATTCAAACGTGACAAAGAATTGAGGGCACCGATTCAAATGAATTATGGGCATTCTCGAGGAGACTGCCACACAAAGATAAAAAAGTTGTTGAAGCATTGAGAACATTAATTGAAGATTATTGGAAGAATAATACAAGGCCATCTCCGAATCAAAGGGATGTCGTAAGAAGGAGAATCGATAGTCGAAACCGTGAGCCACATCCAAAGCATTTTTTGGATACGACTCAAACCCAATTTTTTCATAAATTTCAAAATGCTTATCCTCAAATTAGTATTTCTCAAAGATTCTTTGAAATGCTTAAACCTTTTTATGTCAAGATAAATCACACATGCACTACTTGTTGCTGTAGACTACATATTGAACTTGCTAACCATTATGATGTTTATCATTCTATATGTTTAGATTTGCATACTAATGATGTTTTGTAGGATTGTGGCATAGAATCCCCACCAAAATCTTCAAGAGAGTTCTTATCAAAAAATTTATGTCAAATAGAGGATGGCCAAATATTCTATAGGAGAACATGCTTGGATGGTTCATGCGAGCATTGCGGTGGCTTGCAACAAATGCGAGTATGTCAACATATGGAAAGCACATATGAGGTGGGGCATAAACTAGTAGATTTTGGGAAGTATAAAATAGTGTCATACGCTAGAAAAGATGGGTCTCAAGCAAAAAGGTGTGATTTTGTTGTTGAGAAGATTCCAGTGTATCATTTTATGTCCATGTTTCATGAGAATCTAGTGTATGATTATGCAAGGCATACCCATAGAGCCTGATGGCTGGACACACAATTCAAGCTATGCAAGGAGATCTTTCCACTTGGCAGCATAGTATCAGTGGTTGAATTTGCAGAGAACTACACTCTACAACCATAATGTGAGGTGCAGTCACAGTATTACAACTCCACACAGGTTTCGATATTTGTGCACATAGCATTCATTCATGCAGCTGATAGTACAGAGGACCAAAGGAAGGTATTGAGGGAGTATCACTTTTATATTAGTGATGATCACACGCATTCTCCAGAGTTCATGCAAGGTTGCTTCCAGATGTTCTACACTCATTTGGATAAAAGGGGCATATCATACGGTCAACATATAATATGGTCAGATAACTGTGCAACATAGTTCAAGAACGCGCGCATGTTCTATTGGATGTGCAGGATGCATCTCACTACACGTGTTCAACATATGTGGAACTTTTGTGAGGTCGGACCTAGAAAGGGAGAGCATGACGGTGCAGGAGCATGCGTGAAAAGAGAATTAGCGCGAGAAGAGTTAAAGTATAAAGACAGTGTGTAGTTGACAGATGCAAGATCAATCATCGAGTGGTGTAATGCTTCAATGGGTCCAGGTAATGAAGGTACGTCTTTAGTTCATAGATTTTTTTGGTTGATGGATGATACTAACATTGCACCATATGAGGATTGTTGTACACTAACAAGATCAAGTGAGTTGCACTCTTTCCTTAGCTCAAATGTAGGTTCATGGAGTATCAATACACGCAAGATAGCATGCTTTTGTTCTTCATGTACAATGCAAGCATGGAATGATTGTGAATCAGGGGAGTGGGTTGAAAAATGTTTGACAAGTTATCTTAGCCCACTTCACACATATCACCCTCCGATGGCATTGGAACTAACACAGATGGAATCATCAGTCGACTTTGACCATGTATCAGATCTAGTTCAACTAGGTAATATATCTACTTGCTTAGTATTTGAAATTCCATATTGTTATCTTACTTTGTACTATATTCATAATGTTGACTAATTTCAAGAGATATGTTGCACATATAAATGCAGGGCATGTTTATGCAGTTATTGCAGATGAAGACAACGAAGAGGGTACAAACTATTACTTGTGTCGTTGTGTTGAGGAAAAAAATAAATTGGAAGCCCCAATTATAGATGGAGAAAAAATTGAATACCCTACAGGCTTAGCTGTTGTTACTGGAATGTGGCTGAGAAGGTACCCACATAAGAGTGTTAAACATTGGTTGTTTGAGGAATTTGACATGCATCGTAAGATTCTTCATTATTCAAACCTTGTTGTGGCATCCAATGTTCGTTTGACCAAATATGGGGGTAGACCTTTGAACAAGACCTTGTGGAAGGTCCGTGAGTCTAACCATGAGGCAATACTTGACACAATAAGAGTATAGCAAACCCGGATGGTTCATTGGATTAATTTATAAGTATATGCACAATGGTTCTTGTTAATTTATACTTGTATCCACATCGATTTGGTTGATGCCAATGCTATCATCTTATTTTACTTTGTGTATTTGTATGTAACCAAGAAAACATTGATTGGTTTCCCCTTGCATAAAATGCAGATTTATGAGCCATCCAAGAGAATCTCAAGTAGAAAAGCAATGCAACCTCCTTATTTTGATGATCTTGAAAAATCTCAATTATGATTTTAAGCCATTACAAAAGTGTGGGCAAGGCTTGGTGAGGCAATTTCAAGTTATTCATTTGAATTTAACCTTATCATGACCACCTATGACGTAGACATTATAAGAGCATCTCGAATTTCAAGAAATTCTATTCATGAGAGGTGTTGTGTGCAATAGGTATCTTGGAACTCCCAGTGAAGATGTATGACCAAGACTGACTAAGTTGAGAGATTTCCATGCCTATATGTAAGTGCCTTCCATCTATTTTGGATGAGCTATTTCTTTTTATTCTTTTCCTTTGTGTATCTATAACTAAACTAGTAAAAATTGATTGGTCCCTCCTTGCAGAAAATGCAAATTTATGAGCCATCCAAGACAATCACAAGTAGAAAAGCAATGCAACATCCTTATTTTGATGATCTTGACAAATCTCAATTCTGATTTGAATGAAATCTTGCAATAAAAGTTCCCTGTTCATTAATTTCTATGTTTTCTTTCAATTTTGTTAGCTTTGTACTGCCTGTACAGTAGATTTAGGCCTTTTCCTTTGTAGATTAAGATAATACAGAGAATTAGGTTTCTTTTGAGTCCATCTAGAAGAAAATCCATTGAGTTTTTCCATTGTTAGAGTACATTTTCTGAAATTTAGTTTGGAACCTTCAATTTGAGGTTTTGAGAGTCAAGTAAAGAAATAAAGCATACTCCATTGAATTAGGCTTGTAGATTAGTGGAGTAGGGTTATAGTAGGGTGTTTATGGTGCAGGAGCACCAAGGAAAATCAAGACCACAAGGTGGTCAAGTGGTAAATTTTGATTTGTAGTCCATGAAGAATGTTGTAATAAGGTCACAAGGACCATTAGGAAGTGTTTTAAGTCAATATGGGTTGGTAGGATATGAGGTTGCAATGTCATGTTAGCATGTTGTCAATTTGGTGTAATGAAGCCTTGAATGGCCTAAATGTGAAAATGTATGTAAATTCATAATGTAAGGGTCAAGATGATGTAATGAGGCCATCATAAGGTCACTAGTTTAGGTATGGAGTAATTTACATCAATATGTTAAAAGTTGCACATAACAATGTAATGTTGTCAAACCAAAAGTTGTCATTTTGCAAATACTTAGAAGTTGAAGGGTCACACTTGTAAAAGAAGTTGAAAAGTAGTTGTAGTTGGTTGAGGAGGTTGGTATGCCTTCAAAAAGGCCTTGTGAACGTTGTATGTTGTTGGCAATCATACTTTTGAAAGCAGGAGCACCAACTCCATCTTTTCAACACTTGAACCCTTGTGGTTATGTATTATTTGGTCATTTGATCATTTAGGGTGTTCTTAGATGGTTTGAGGTCATTCTATTTCATTTAATAAGGATTCAATACCATTTTTGTATGTATTAGGTCAATTGAGTCATGATGTAAAAAAGTTGATCAATAAGGGGATTCATGTGGTGAACCTTGTAATTTAACTGTTTTAGGGTTATTTGTGTTAAATAAGGGCTTTACAGACCATTTATCATGTAATGTGAGTCTTTCAAAAAGACAAAAAGTTCAAAAGGTGAACCTTGTAATGCAATTTTAGTGGAAGACAAAAAGATAGAAGTTCAAAAGGCAAGCATATGCGTTGGGGAAGATCAAGAGACATTGTAATTGCTATTTTAAGTCCATTCAAGGCTAATTATTCAATATAGAAAGTTTGGTTAATGTTTGATTCTGAGTTTTCAATGCTTTATTTCTGATTTTTCATTGTATTTCCTGATTTTACTATATTTTCAGAGTTTTCTTCACCTGTACGGACCCATACATTCTTAGAAGGCTTTTTCATTCATGTTTTCATGTAGTATTGTGAATTAGCTTCCATTTTCTTCCATTTAGGGCTTCCAATATTCATTTTGGAGGGAGAAATATCGATTTTTCTGTAGCAGCCCATGTAACAGATTTATCATTGTTTTGTGATTAAAAAAATGTAATTTTTGTCTTCCCACCTACTGTAAAGCCATGTGACTCAGTGGGAAGACTTGCATGCATGTATATTAGGTGTGGAATGAAGTTTCTTGGCGAGGGGGAGTCTTTAAGTCTGAATTCTTACGATGCCTAGGCAGAAAATGTTAAGTTTCTATGTGAAAATGTTGGTTTCAAGTTGTCTTTTCATGGATTTGTGTTGGGATTGAGTTTAGGAAGGGTTGGAAGGTCTGAGAGACCTAGGGAAACATGTTTTATGTTTTGGTTTTGTGTATTGTGGCTATTTGAGTGAAGATCTTGAGAAACCCTAGATTTTAGGAGGGAAAATGAGGGTTTGTTGGAGCAGTAGGTTAGCAGACTTGTACAGAGTATTTGACCATAAAATTTGTGGTTTTGAAGCACAATTTGTGACTGTCTAAGAGATCTTGTTATGACAAGAAGTTTAAAGGTGGGTTTGTTTGTAAAATTGGGCTAGTTCTTGTAGCCCTTGAGCATGATACCTTGATGTTTCTTTAAGCTTTGGTAGATGAATCTTAGGTGGAAGCTTGGATCTGTCTTCTTGATGAAGTATGAATGTTATTTGGATGATCAATGGATTTTTTTACAATTCTCTTTAAGGAATTGGTCTTTTAGTTGTTCAGTGGTGAATTGGAAGACTATAGTGCTGACCTTATGGAAGCTAGATTAGATATATGAACCTGCGTTGGTTTCTTGGTTCTTAAGTTTGAATTTGTATTCCTCCACCCTGCTCTGCATCAGTTGATATTCCTTCAAAAACATTCATTTATTTGAGAATTCATTTGGGAAGCTAAAGTGATAAAACCCAAAAACATGGTTTGTATGGCTACTAGAGTAGACCTAGTTGAAAGGAGATAATTGTCAAGATAGATAGTTGGGGTTTTGCAAATTACTTGGGACTAATCTAAATGTGTTTGTTGAAAGATTTCAATCCCTGTCTACATCAATTTATTATTTTGGTTGAGTCGTTTTGTGCAGTGAAGTCAAGAATGCAAAGGTGGAGTTGCTGCTATAGAGCCAAAATCTAAGTTTTTCATCCAAAAATGGAGGTTTTATGTAGGGTATGGAAGAAATAATGAATGCATGTCTAGGGAAATGATTCTAAAATAATTTTTAGACATAATAAGGCATGATCCAAGTGTTGGCCAGAGTGTTTGAGGTTTCTTAGAGTGAAATACTTGAAACCCTCACTGATTTTTGTGATTTTCACCCTATAATCAAGGGTTTACAGATTTTGTGTATTGTTGGGCATTTTTCATCTTGAAACTTATTTATTTGAGAGTTTTTACACATGTAAAAGGACTGTTTGAGGTTTTTTTGTATTTTGGTGATGATTAAAGACTACTTTCTTTGTTAAAATGGCCTATTTGGGGTTCTTTAGAAGCAAAAAAGTTGGGACAACAGGTATGTGTTCCAAAATAAGTGTATCTGAAAATGATATATGTTATTAATGGAAAAAATGGGTACCCTAAAATGTATTTATCTTGTAAAGATTCATTGTGGTTTGCATGTTACACCCGATTTAGTGTTTTAGCACTTACAAGCAAATTTAGTTTTCTAGTGCAAGCAATTGTGAAATATGATTAAACAGTGTTGTAAGAAGGTGTTTTAACTTTTTTCATGTCAAAATAAAGATGAATAAAGTGTACCAAGGTTTGGTAAAAGTTTGGAAGCAAGATTTGAAGGTTAGGTGTCTTTTTGCCTTGTGAAAAGTTGCAAAGTTGTGCAACTTTCGTTCTCCAACTCGTCTGACCAAATGGACTGTTCCAACACATATGAATAGGAATTTTTATGCTAGGAATGGTCCTCTTTTTCACCCAAACATGCGGAATCGCTCTGAGCTACGTTCAACCGAATCGATCCCTTAAGGGACCAAAGGGAAAAATGGCTGCAAACTTCAACATGAGGTTACTCGAACACCATAATGCTTATAAAATTTTCGTCTGATCCTATGGGATTGAATTAGGCCCCTCTACAATAACCTCTCTTGGTTTTTGTTATCTTAGAGTGGTTTTTTCGTAGTGTCCAATTTTCAGTTGATGGAAAAAGTGTCAAATGGAAGCAGTGGAAAGTTGCAAAGTGGTGCAACTTTCGCTTTGCAACTTGTTCGACTAAACGGACTATTCCAACGCATCTGAATAGGCATTCTTACGCTAGGAATAATCCTCTTTTGCACCCAAACACGCAGAATCACTTTGAGCTACGTTCAATCAAATCGATCCCTTAAGGGTCCAAAGGGCAAAATGGCTGCAAACTTCAACATGAGGTTACTCAGACACCGTGATGCTTAGAAACTTCTCGTCTAATCCTATGGGATCACATTGGGACCCTCTACAATAACCTCTCTCAGTTTTCATTATCTTGAAGTGGTTTTCCTGTAGTGTCCAATTTTCAGTTGAAGGAAAAAGTGTCAAATGGAAGCAGTGGAAAGTTGCAAAGTGGTACAATTTTCGTTCTACAACTCGTGTGACCAAATGGACTGTTCCAACGCATTTGAATAGGCATGTTTACGCTAGGAATGGTCCTCTTTCACACCCAAACACGCAGAATCGCTTCGAACTATGTTCAACCAGATCGATCCCTTAAGGGTCCAAACGACAAAATGGCTGCAAACTTCAGCATGAGGTTACTCATACACCGTGATGCAAATAAACTTCTCATCTAATCCAATGAGATCATGTTGGTTCCCTCTACAATAACCTCTCTCAGTTTTCATTATCTCGGAGTGGTTTTCCCATAGTGTCCAGTTTTTAGTTGATGGAAAAAGTGTCAAATGGAAGCAGTGGAAAGTTGCAAAGTGGTGCAATTTTCGTTCTGCAACTCATGTGACCAAACAGACTATTCCAACGCGTTTGAATAGGCATGTTTACGCTAGGAATGGTCCTCTTTCACACCCAAACACGCGGAATTGCTCTAAACTACATTCAACCAGATCGATCCCTTAAAGGTCCAAAGGGAAAAATGGCTGCAAACTTCAACTTGAGGTTACTCAGACACCGTGATGCTTAGAAACTTCTTGTCTGATCCTATGAGATCATGTTGGGCCCCTCTACAATAACCTTTGTCGGTTTTTGTTATCTCAGAGTTTTTTTCCTGTGGTATCCAGTTTTCAGTTGATAGAAAAAGTGTCAAATGCAAGCAGTGGAAAGTTGCAAGGTGGTGCAATTTTTGTTCTACAACTCGTGTGACCAAACAGACTATTCCAACTCATCTGAATGGACATTTTTATGCTAGGCATGGTCCTCTTTCGCACCCAAACACGCGGAATCACTCTGAGCTACGTTCAACCAGATCGATCCCTTAAGGGTTTGAGTGTAGTATGTTGTAATAGGCCATTCCTCCTATTGTTTAGGTCATGTCTCAATGATATGGGCCTGATGTAACTTGAATTTTGGTAGCTTGATATATAGAGTCTATTGATGCTAGGGTTCAATTTGTATGATTTTGAAAAAAGAAGCCAACTGAGTAGAATTATCAACATTATTCGTAAATCATAAGAATTTGTTTAGTACACTAGCCATTTTGATGCCTTCTTGTAGTCTCAAACATTATTTTGTATCATTGTTACATTGGTTTTTGAAGTGGTAGCTTAATATAGCTCCATAATACAAAATATGGTTCACGCTGATTTTCACGTGAAAAAAATGTGAATCAAATCACGTTGATGTGAAAAAAAACCATGAGACCATAGCTTGTGGTGCAAGAGCACCTAGGTCATGTAATGCCTTCAAAAGGCTAAGTTGTCAAAAATGTATTTAAGTCCATGTAATGCCAAAATTAAATGTAATCAAGGCATGAAAAAGCACAAAGTGTAATATTGTCAAAATGCTAAATATGTAAAAGAGAGAAAAAGAAGGAATGTGAAGAGACAAAACAAGAAAATCAAGAAAATCAAGGAAGAGGACGAGTCATAGGTCATTCAAGGAAGATGAAGAGGTAGTTGATGGTTGGAAACTTCTTTAAAATCATTGTAAAGGCTGAGCAAAGAGATCATTGTATTCTGGAAGAATTAAATTAACAAAGAGTTCCCTGTTTTAGCTTATTTTCTATGTTTTTCAGTTGTTTCTTAACTTGTATAGACTGTGCAAGAGTTTAGGGTTCAAATTTAGATTGTTTCCAGTAGGTTGGGGAATCACCATTTGTTTTTCATCCATTTGGGAAGGAATCCAATAAATTTAATGTTTGTTTGAGCATTCTTCTTATGGCTCGGTCTGAAATCATGTGCATTGAGTTTTGAGAGTCTTATAAGGCATTTCCACACTACTCCACCAATGTAGGTCAGGTAGATTGGTGGAGTAGGTTAGGGATAGGTTATTTGTTATGTTTTGATGTTTGTGAGTGGAGGAAAAAGCAAGAATACCTTGAAGGAGCTGCTGCTACACAGGAAATTCTAAGTTTTCCAGTCAAAATGAACAGTTTCCAGCTTGATAGTGGAGAAAGAACAAGTGCATGGGTTAGAAGATGTTTCCAAATTCCTTTTTAGATGTATTTTGACATGTTCCAATGGTTGGCTGGAGGTTTTGAGGTTTGCATGTAGCCTATACAGGAAACCCTCATTGATTTTTGAGTTTTTCACCCTATAAACAAGGGTTTGTCAATATACTGTCAAAAGGAGTCTTTTAATCCCTGAAAATGGATAAATTGGGAGTTTTGTGTTATGTCTAATGACTTTTTGAGGTTTTAAGTGTTTTGGGAATGTTTGAAGGGGGTCTTCTTTGAAAATCAGGCCTATTTTAGTAGCCTTTTTGACAACGTTCAAACTAAAAACTGCTTATTTCTTCAATATAAGTTATTCTGAGTTTTTAATATGAAGACATGGGCATTAAGAGGTCTCTAAAAGTGTTTTGGATCTTGGTTTTTGAAACAAGTGTGTTTGGTTTACCCGATTTAGGGCATGAATGTCTCATTGAGAAGTAGTGCCTTGATTGCTTAGAGAATAGAAGTCTAACCTAACAGTGTTTGGTGAGTTGATTTTGGGATAATGTTGTCTAAGTGATGGTGTCAGGGATGTATGGAGTCTTGGACAGGGTCTAGAAGTGAGATATGTTGTTTTGACAGTTGGACAGTGAGGAGACTTGGTGTAAAATAATACATGAAATTGTAAGTTCAGTCAAAACAAAGTTAAGAGAGCAAGTTCCTGATTTGTATCAGTTGTAATAATGATGTTCACAGTGCTTGATGGTCTGGTAAAAGTCTAAAAGCCAATTGTAATGATGGATTGACTATTTGGGACAAGTTGAATGAATTGATTGAATGGAAGAGTGCCTTGTTGAAAATGGTGTTTTTGAAATGCATGTTGATCTAATTGATTGAATCAAAGTTTTCTAAAATGGTTTTTTGCTTTGAATGAGTCAATTGGAATACAGATTTGTGGAAGGATGAATGATGAATGATAAGAGAATTTGAGTGGATGAAAAGTAGATTTCTGATGAAATGTTGAAATTTTGTTTGATCTTCTCCAAGATGAGTTTGGGACAAGAGTCCCCTGAGTTGTTGAGTGGTTTGGAAATCTTTGTATTGTATCAACTTGTTGCTTACTATTATGCTTTGATAGATTTTTTCCAAGCATCCATAGCTTGTTCGAAAGCACCTGTTTTAGGCTTTTAGCCATAGCAGCAAGGCAATGAACTGTTTGATAAAATGCTTTGATAGACATGTATGAAAACTGTGTTAGCATAGACAAGGAAGTGAACTCTTTGAAAAAATTCCTCAAAGAAATGTGGTTTCATGGTGATGGAATGGCATGAATAATGCCATGACAAGAAAATTGCTATGGATTGTCATGGCATTCCATCACCATTGATACCACATTTATTTGAGGCTTTTTTTTAAACAGTTTGTTTCCTTTTCTATGCTATTGATTATTAGTATGCTTTGATAGATTTTTTCCAAGCATCCATATCTTTTTTGGAAGCACCTATTTTATGCTTTTAGCCATAGCAACAAGGAAGTGAAATTTTTGATAAAATGCTTTGGTAAACATGTATGATAAATGTAGTAGCATAGACAAGGAAGCAAACTGTTTGAAAAAATGCCTCAAAGAAATGTGGTCTCATGGTGATGGAATGCCATGAAAATCCACAACAATTTGCTTGTCATGGCATTCCACCACCATGAGACCACATTTCTTTGAAGCATTTTTTTCAAACAATTCATTCCCTTGTCTATGCTATTTCTTACTATTATGCTATGATAGATTTTTTTTTCTTAAGCATCCATAGTTTGTCTCTAAAGCACCTATTTTAGGGATTTTAGCCTACAGAGCAAGGAAATGAAATATTTTGATAAAAATGCTTTGATAGAAATGTATGAAAAAATGTGTTAGCATAGACAGTGCTGAACTCTTTGGAAAATGCCTCAAAGCAAATGAGGGTCTCATGGTGATGGAATGCCATGACAATCAAAAGTACTTGATTGTCATGGCATCTCCATCGTGTCATGAGACCTCATTTCTTTTGAGGTATTTTTCCAAAGAGCTCATTGCCTTGTCTATGATATTGCTTACTATTATGCTTTGATAGATTTTTTCCAAGCATCCATAGCTTATTTGAAAGCACCTGTTTTAGGCTTTTAGCCATAGCAGCAAGGCAATGAACTGTTTGATAAAATGCTTTGGTAGACATGTACGAAAAATGCAGTAGCATAGACAAGGCAGCTTAACTATTTGAAAAAATAATTCCTCAAAGAAATGTGGTCTCATAGGAATGCCATGACAACCAAATGCAATTGGCGCCTACCCTAGTTATTTGTTATGTAATGTGAAGTAATTGTATAACTGCTTAGGTTGACTTTGTAAAAACTATATTGTAATTGAACTTTTGTCATCTATTAGCATCTAGTTATTAGTTATGAAACGTGAAGCAATGCTTTTAGTTTGAAAGATGCGCAATGCAATGTAATCAATGTTATGGATATAAACTACAAAAATCTAATTTTTACTAAGTTACCGGTTCAGTTTTGGGTTCAGGATTGGGTTTGAGAACTCGGTTCGCCGGTTCGGGAATTTTTTTTTTTGGGGTTGGGTTCATTTTGGGTTCGGTAATACAAAAACATATAAAAGTCAGAAATATATACATATTTGTAGCAGTAATCAAGTTCAAAATACACCACCATATTAATAGTCAAATAACATAGCAAAAATACACCATCACTTTCATAGTCAAATATTCAAATATTAGTGATACTCGAATTTCATGATACAAAATTATAAATTAAAGTTAAAACATAAAAATGTCAAGTGTTTACAACTAGCCATTATTGATCATTGATCAATCTGAAAAGTGTGAACATTTTTTTGTGTGGAAGGCAAAAAAGAAAACAGTGTTACATAATTATTTACATTGTGAGAGAGCCAAAACCTTTTTCTTGCAGATCATAGAAGAATCTCAGTGATTTTTTGGGTGTCCTTGCCTTGGAACGAAACTATCCTGAGCCATGAATGATTGACCAGGAACTGTGAGAAAGAAATAAGATAAATCATGCAACTTGTTGCAATTTCTTTCCTTGGGAAAAAGGGTAAAGTTTGCTTTTCAGGGAGAATCTCCTTTAGAGTTTGAACACATTGATAATTTTCAAGATAGACTTAGCCAAATATGTCATCTAGGTTTGAAGCTTTTAGGTAAAAAATTTGCTTCTTAAAATTTTGTTTAAAATTCAAGATGTCGGCTCTCCTCCCTTAGGGAAGAGAAGGCCTATCAAACCTAACACTCTTATGCAACACTTCTTAAGTTATTTTTGATGTAGTATTAGATGCGAAGTTTCAAAATAGGCATGGTTATATAAATTCTCATCTCAGTACTATCATTGCATCAAATTAAGAATTTTCAATCCTTTATGGTCTAGACAAGAGAAGTATGGAGTAGTGTTCCAATGCTAAAGTCTTATTGTGAATCTCTTTGCTATTAGTGGTTCACAAATGAGGAATTTTTCTTCTGCACCAAATGATAAATATTCACAATATGTGCTAGGAAGGAATAAGTCCATAAGATCGAGTATGCAAGAACTGAGAATTGCAAAATTGGCTTATGTTTGACTTCCAAACACAAAAATTTTCACACTTTTTGATGTTCACACGTAATTCAAAAAGTATATGTGCGTAAGTTGTAAAGTATACACTTGAATACACATAACTCATATCTATTGAACCATGAATTTATAATGCAAATATGGACACCATTGATAAAAAAGATTTGTATTAAAAATAAATAGCCATGTACGCATACATCAATATATGTGGATATAAGTATAAAATATAGTTACAAAATAGCCATATAGGCTTATGAGAATGCCATATAGGTATACAATGTCAAATATATCCAATACAAAATATGTACAAAATTGCCATGTAGGCATCCAACAAAGGGCTCTGCATTCAAAATTCATTTCTCTCCATGCTCTGGTTCAAATACAATTTTCTTTCCCTTTGCTTGGCGATCTGATGGCAATAAGTATGTCACCCATTTTTGATGTGCGTGAGGAGTGCTCTTGCTCCTCCTCCTAGTGTTTAGCTCCTAGTGAAGTTTTAACTGTTACAATAAGAAGTAAAGACATTAATATATAGAAATTACATTATAAAAATTGATATATTTAACAAAATAATCACTTACGGCCATCTCACGATCACTCTCCTCGATGGAAATATTTGCATGCCGATGTTGAGGTGTGCTCAAACCCTATATAAACCATCCAAATAGGAATTAAACTATGAATCGGTAATGGTTTTATTTTTCACTAGAACTAGTTCATCTATAACAACGAATGTAAATTGAAATTTAGTAATTTGCCTCATACCTCCCCTATGAGAGCCATCGAGGATTGTATAGTGGAGGAAACACCAATATCCATTTCCCTCGTAATGTTTGGCAGTTTTTCTGTCACCAACATCTGGAAATAAAACAACAAATTATTCAATCACAAAAAAGTTACAATAGCGATCCACGTGATGACTTATAATGTATGAGATCTAATGAACAAAATTTTGAGTACAAGTATCAAACTATATATTTTTGATTATTAGTTATCGAATTTGAAGTAATGTTTTGAGTTTGAATGATGTGTGATGCAATGTAACCAACAATATGAATATAAACTACACAAATATATTAAACTTAGAATTCATTAGTTAAGTTCTCTTTATTCTATATTACCTCCATGAACGTTTGATCAAATCTACTAGCACTAGGAGGTGTTTCCTTGAAACCTCCAACATTACCCTGTTCAACATCCAAAATCACATATTAAAATACCATTCGTAAAACAATGCTATTAACATGTAATAGATTTATAATTGTTTACTAGTTACATACCCCACTGATAGGTGTACTGCAAAAATAAGTAGGTGGATGACTAGTGTATCCAGTCTCTACACTGTGACCCTGTAATTTTATTAAAGTAATAAAACTAAATTAGTTAATATTGCATTTCACAATCAAAATTTAATAAATTAAATTCAATGAGAATGTTGAATTTTAGCTGAGTGTGAATGTCATATGCATCATGCAAAATGTCAACTGTCCTCTCCATCCCTGTAGATGCATATGGATCAGGCTGCGTAGTAGCATATGGATCCTGCATAGCACCCTCCTGAGTGCTGGTAGGGTCATACGAACAAGTTGCCCTGCAAGATTGAAACACATGGGTTCGAAGGCCACCACATGAAGACTCCCTTGGATGGCGTTGTACAATAGGGCTAGTGTGATGGATGACACTCCGGGTCAAAGTTGTGATCACTTGCAATGTCTCTATGTCAGCACTCTCCTTCGCAATGGCAGGCATCACAATCTGCTGACGAGGCGGCCTAGTGAGAGGTCATCTCCCTTTCTACGTAGGATTCGGCTGTGCACCGGGCCTATCCTGAGCTGACCCCCCACCTCTCCCCTGGAACTCCCTCATATCAAAATAATTTTGGATTTGGTTCAATACAAACTCACTGTATAGTTTCCTAAGAAAATATTGGGGGACTTGACAATTATTGCACAGTGGGTAATCAAAGACCATATACCATCTTTCATAAAAATGGTTCTTAATCTCTTGGTGGTGGAACCAATGAATAGGAAACCTCTTTGCATTAAGGGTAAGACCTTGATTTGTTTTAGGGTCAGTGAATAGAGAGCACAAATCACCTTTAGTAATTTTTAAATCTTTACTTGTTTATATTATAATTTGTTTGCATAATATGCCATGGCTGTCTGTCTCCTATCTTGCCATCCAGATATTTGTTGGGTGATTGCATCTACATTTTTTAACATATCTTTCAATGAATTATCTAGAAGCATTCTTTCTGTGGTTGAAGCATTTGGATCACTCAACCTACTAATAAGATCCTCAAGTTGTTTTCTATTGTTCTCAATTTCACTCCTCAAATTTTCTTGAGTGCCAGGAGGGTGTTGAGAGAATGGTGGGGGAGGTTGATTTTGTTGTTGAGGTTGATTTTGTTGAGGATTTTGTTGTTGAATATTTTCCTCCTCTTCTTGTTGAGGATTTGCAGGATTTCCTACAAATTTTTAAAAAAACAATCAAATCTAACCTAAACAAACAAAATCAATTTCAAACTAACAAACTCAAAACAAATAGCAAACAATACTTACCTCCCGCATCTCTTTGTCATCATGGCGCTATATTTTCCAAGAAAATCCAACTGTTGTTGATGAAATATGTAGAAATCCTTCCTCCTAGAACGCGAGTGCGGAAGTGAGGGTTTTTAGCCGCGGGCAAGGCTGAGAAACAGTAAAAAGAAAATGATACAAATTTCAAATTTTTTTCTGCTTTTAAAATCACATAACGCGAGCGCGTCATAACGCGCTCGCATTATCTCTTTTCAAATTTTTTTTTCCCATTTGGCCACAAAAGTGCGACCAACTTCATGCACCCGCCTAGGAGAAGAAAAGTGTCTCCATGTGGCCAGTGAGAATGAAGCAGTTCAAAACTTAAAATAAATCAATTATTGATGATTCCCTTAGGTGGAGTATATGGATAGGATTAAAAGGGTACCTTGTGGTACTTGATAGGACTTTGAAAAATTTTCTTTGGTTTTCTGCTTTGGTTTTTCTACAAGCTTCATTTTGGTCATTCTGTGCTAGGGTTTATTTAAATATTTGTTTAAAAAAAATTCTTCTAAGCCTAAAACTCAAATCCCTAAGGTTTATACAAGCATCAGAGTTACTTTTTTTTCTAATTTTAATGTGATTGCTTGCTACTCATTGCTGGCCCTTTAAATTAATGTCATGTCTAGGGAATCATTCATTCACCAACCCCTTATTTCCAATGTTACCACTTGAACCCATGTGTTGAATTAATTTGTTGTCTACCTCAGTCTTTTCTTGTGCCCTTTATAAACTTTTTCCCCCTTACATAGTCACATAATGTTGTCTTAAATGCACGTGCTTAATTCTAGTTCTTAAGTTGTCCATTCCCAACCCCACAAAGATTAAACTAGCAATTGCACCTTAGTGTGCAATGGGTACGCTAAAGAGGTGTGGAAGGTCAATTAGGTAATATTTTGGTCTTTTTTTTGCATGCATTTGTGTAGTACATGAAGTCAATTGGTAGGACCTTTGAATCAGGTATATAATCAGGCTCCATAGGAGGTCATATGATAATATCTCCAATATCATGGCCTATAAAATATTATGATAATTTATACATTCATTTCCATATGTGAATATCAAAACCCAAATCAAAGTTAGCTAGCTAAGTAGTGTTATCCTAACGTTTCCATAACTAGTACATGCTCTTTCCTTTTTGACTACTCACACCAAGTACACATTATTGTAGTTGTAATTAGAAACTTTCAGGACATGTAGATGAGGTCAATTGGTGGGTCATTTATCAAAATATGGTGTTTTTGCAATAAAGGTCTCAATGTAGAAATAATAGGCTCTTATTATTTGTGTAATAGGGAGAGAGAGAGGATGGGAAGAACGAGTGAGAGAGAGGTAAGGAGATAGAGATAGAGATAAAGATAGATATGGAGATGGATATGGAGAAGGATATGTAAGGAAAGAGAGGTAGAAATAAAGAGACAGATAGATAGAGATAGAAGAGATAAATATATAGAGAGGATGAGAGAGGAAGAGATAGAAAGATAAAGCTAGAGATGGGAGTGATTATATATATATATATAGTGATAGGGAGAGAGGGAGAGTGGGAGAGATAGGGATTGGAAGAGAGAGAGATAGAGAGATCTAATGGAAAATATAAAGAGGGAGAGAGAGAGATGCAAGGAGACATAAAGAGATAGAGATAGTTCTCTCTCAATCCATCCTCTTCTCTTTTCCTGTTTCTCTCTATACTTGTCTTCCCTTCTCTCTTCATCTCTCTCTCTCTCTATCAGTTTTCTCTCTCCATTTATTTGTTCCTCTTTAGGTCCTATTTATCCCCAACCCCTCTCTTAGTAAAAAAAACTATTTTAATTTGTACTATAAAAAATATATTATAAATTTTATTAATAATTTGTATCATAGAATATAATATATAAATATAATATTATTTTAAAAATGAATTTAATAACTTATCTCACTATTTATCTCTCCCTCTCTCTCACACTCCCTCTTGATCCCTCAATTTTACCTATCTTTTCCTCCTATTTCTCTTTGTCTATCTATCTCCCTCTCTCAATGCCAAGAAATAGGGAACCCTCTTTAACAATGCTACCTCTAATCCCTTAACACTACACCAGCCCTAGCTAAACCTAGATTACACCTAGAAGCTTTGTTAAATTAAGCTTTAGAAACCCAGTTGGAGACTTCCTTCAAATAGATTTTTTTCACACAGACTAGTTATCAACTACCCTATTAACAAGGGAAATTGTTTATATATAAAGTAATTTGAATTATTTTGAATAATTAATATATTATATACACACACATACATACATATGTTTCTTTCATCCAACTTTTTCAATCCCATTTTCTGTTGCATTATCAGTACCATCGAATTTCACAATTCTTTTTATTTTTGGTAACACAATACAATCTTAAGCATTGTAGTACATTCTAATTTAATTGAAAATCCAACCATTGTGTCATACCACCTTCTACTTAACTTGAAATATTCATTACAAAAAATTTATCTGCCATATCACCAAGGGGAAATTTAGCTAGGCTTTGAGTGTAGGTCCTTGTTGCAATATTTACATAATCTTAATCCTAGGTTTACAAATGAGTAAGCTAGGAGCTAATATATGGGCTCTGGGTTCGATAATGTCTTTTGTTGAACTAAATTACAGCTATTTACTAAACTTGACATCAATCATCTTCTCTTTAATATATTTTAATTTTAGCATGATTCAACATTATTCCAATATCAAGATCAACCCTACCTCAGACTGAACACAAACAATAAGAAAAACAATGATGTCTCTAAGATTAAAATTAAAACTTGAGCCAAACAAAAATGTTTCTTGAAAAATTGAATTGTCATAGTACATTTCAAAATTTATAAATCAATTCACAATATCATAGTTAGGAACAAACTAGCATGGCAAAAACATACACAAATAATTAATAAACAATTATAAAAATGAAATTTGGGGTATTTCAGTTCATGGAAAATCAATTTGAAAAGCATGAATGGTGTCCAACTGTATCATTATGCGACTTTATCTCTATCTATAGCCATTGCCAGTGTAAAGTTTGGCAACACTTGCTAGTTGGACGTGGCATTCTGCGGAATAGTTCACGTGCCTTGTCTTTGCTTCCACATTTTGAAACATGCCTATGAACAAATGGAAAGATAATATTATTAGAGAACTATACGGGTGCCATTCTTCCTCTTCATCACCACACCATTCTTCATCTTCATCACCTTCTTTGTCTTAAACAGTATGCTGATACATTTTTTCTCCCAATTGAATCTAGACGGAATTTTGCATTATATTTGCATTCTTTTAGGAATTCATTTCAATATGCAAAATGGGCATATTTATTAATCAAGAGTTGAGATGTTCATTTTAATGGAATTCAAGTTTTATGGCATGGGTGTGCATCTTCTATGGAATTCTGCAATGCTGAAAAGTAAATAGGGGATTTTTTTGGCTGTAGCTCTTGGTAAACCTCAAGTTGTTATCCCCGAGGAAACTCAAAGTGAAATGCAAGACCATCAGAATGGTACAGAATAGGGTCTAAATGTGTCAAGGTCAAATTTTTTTTCTCTTCCATGGTCATTATCTTCTGCAGATGGCAGTAATACTTGTAAGAGAGAGCTTTTGAAGTGCTCTGGTTCAGAGATTATTCATGCTTCAACAAATAGAATTCGAGTAGGTTACTACTTAATCCATATATTTTGTGCATATCCTACAATCATTGCATTCAATGAGATAACCTCTCTTTGAGGAATTCTGTCAAACAATTCATGTGCCTTTTCCATGCTTCCACATTTTGCATACATGTCTACCAGAGCATTTCCAACTAGAATATCTAAAAAAATATCCTCTTTCCATGATGCTTGGATGGACGTGCACACCTTGTTCCAGAGCTCCCATTTTGGCACAGGTAGGGAGGATACTGGCGAAGGTTGTGGAATATGGATTTACACCTGCCAATTGCATTTGCTTGAAAGTTCCTAAAGTGTTTTCAACAAATCCATTTTGTGCATATCCTGCAATCATTGTAGTCCATGAGATGACATGTTTTCAGGTATTTTGTCAAATAGTTAATGTGCATTGTTAATGCTTCTACTTTTTGCATGCATGTCGACTAAGATAGTCACAACCATAATATCTAACAAAGTTCCTCTATCTTCCATGCTTCAATGGATGTCTATACCCTGTTCCAAAGGTCACATTTTGGCATGGGCAGGGAGGATACTAGCAAAGGTTAGGGAATTTGGCTTTAATCCTGACAATTGCATTTGCTTGGAAATTTCTAAAGCCTTTTCAACAAATCCATTTTGTGCATATCCTATAAGAATTGTAGTCCATGAGACCACATCTATTTGAGGGATCTTGTCAAACAGTTCATGTGCCTTGTCTATGCTTCCACATTTTGTATACATGTCTACCAGGATAGTTGCAACTACACCATTTTTTATGCTTTGATGGTTGTCTGTACCCTATTCCAAAGCCCCCATTTTTGTACAGGTAGGGAAAATGGTAATGCAAGTAGATTTAGGTGAGAGACACAACTGGTAAGCTCTATTTCTGTTATGAATACCTCGATTACCCTATTCAATTCACCTGGAAACAACCTTTTTCAACAACAATTTTCTCTCACATTGTGCAGCCTTCCCCATCAATTCACAAACAATTCACTATGTTGTTACATTTGAGCTAAATCTTGTTCTTGACATCAATTATCAATTGCCTCTCTAAGATCTACATAATCAAATCGCAGGCTCTTTTCCCTAATTTGCTATGGAGTTCTCAAAGTGCAAGTAACAACCGTTGAAAAGCTGGCGACGTTTTTGCTTAGTGATTCCAACAACATAAGCTCCCTTTCTGATGCTTTTCGTCTTGCTCGGACTTCACTTTCTCTGCCTATTTAACCTCATCCTTCTCTTGCTTTTTAATGCACCACACTTCTTCCCTTCATTGAACATCTAATCTTTCAAATCTGTGTTCCAACTCCAATTTAAATGGCTAAAATTTATGGTGGCATGTTGTCTACTCTAGTGGAAGAAGAGGCTTTTGTTCTCAACCACCAGAATGACCCTCTATTTACCATGAAACCGTTCTCAATCTTCCACGCATTTCACTTCTGCATAGCGTGCCATTGTCAATGACTTTGTATAGTGATTGGGAATGGGAGACAGCAAGCAGGGATCTCCCTCTGTGTCGTTGAAAAGAAATGGCATTGCCATGCTGGTGAAGAGTGCTATTGGATTACAGAGCTCTGTCGTGGCCTAACAAGACGAAAAGCAAAGGTGAGGTGGAGTTAAGTTACAGGAACAGCAACGACTTACTCCCGATGACCTTGAGGCAAATTTCAACTATCACGATCTGAATGATCATCTCCCGGGTCTAATTGAAAGAGTTGGCCGTTGATTATTAATTTTAGAATCGACAATGAAAAGCAAATGCCCTTAACGGCCCTGATTAGTTTGATCATCTCCCAAGAATTGTGAGTCATCCATCGAACATTTTAGCTTGATCAACTTCATATTGGATACGCCTTTGGCATAAAATATTCAAGTCTAAGTCCATGGAGAAATATGAAGATGAAACATAGCCTCATCCTGATTGGTTTCCGCCTTTCTATAAATAATATTTTATTAATACAAAAGTTGCCTACGAAAACACGAGAGAGGGGACAGGTGGAAAGTCTTTGGTTGCGCAATGCAATGGGGCCCATTTTTAGGTCCCACTAAGTATACATGACAAGCTTTAAAGCATTCTACCATTCCACTGAGCCCTTTGGGGTGGACCCATAGATAGCTTGCAGAAAAGCGAGAGTAAGAAACGTGGCAAGGTTCCAACTCTGCATCATCAGAATTATCTAATGGAGGCCACGTGGCATCATCTTGTGTCTTTTTAGCTATTCTACAAAGCATTTTTGTAAAGCCTTTCTTGTAGCTACGTAATAGCAGGATTCTACCAAGTGTCCAATTTTGAGCCATCAAATGGATATTTACTAGTTGTCGATGGAACATGGCAAGTCTTTATAGCATAAAGGGGGAATTAAAGAGGGAGTATCTTGTGCCATGTTTGATGATTTGAAGGGTTTACACCATTCCACGGGCCTTCATCTATAGCTTAATCTCATGACCATCAATAAGCGAGAGGTTGCCACATGGATAAAACTGACTCATCTTTCGACGGTGCACCTTTTAGCTGAGTTTTAAAAGTAGTCCCAAGTGGAATATTTAAATTGGTCTAAGATCTTTTCAACATAGGTCAAATATTTTCAAATTAGCCAGACTTATTGATGTCGCTAGATCAAATCTCTTTCTTGATGATCAACAAACCACATTCAAACTTAGAGAATGGGTAGTTGCATCCTCTAGCTTGTGTGAGCTAGGAGTACTGGAAAACACGATGGATTTCAACCCAAAAATTTATGCTTTTTCTCCATAAAAAGCCTCAATCCAAGCACTTGAACATCTTATCCAAACATTTAGAGAATAAAGAAAGGAGAATTAATAGCAATCAAAATATTTTCACAACAATTAGGGTTTTCGAAGTGTAAAAGTAGTAAGTGGTCTGTAACCAAATTCTCTAAAATTGTTGCAACTAGGGTTTATTATCATATTGAATTATGTTCTAGAAATGTATTTTGAGCTAGGGCGTGTGCTTATTTTCTAAATTTTTTAAATTGGACTTAGTCACTATTTGAATTAAAATCTTAGTACCCTAATAAAAACCCTCGTTGATTGATATACATTGCCAAAATGACTCCCTTGTGAGCCCAAGTTGTTTCTTCCTCCCAAAACTAAGCTATACATGGTGAATTAGTGACTCAACTCCCTAGTTAGTCTACCTAGAGAATTAAAGTTCAAGGTCTTGGTTTTGTTGAGGGTTTGGTAGACGAATTCCATGGATGGAGAGATGTTGAACTCCTAATGGCAGGTTGGTCGCTATTTTTCTATTGGTATGAAAAAATAAATGCATTTTCCCCATGCCAAATGTTTAGAAATATGATTTGGGCAAGCTTGTAGTACCAAAAATTTTCATGGATGTTGACATGCTGAAAGCCATCGCTGTCAACTATGATGAGACTATTAAGGCAGTAAGAATCACACATGGTACCATTATGGTCCAAATTAATAAGACATCGATATATGAGATTTTCAAGCTCAACTTAGTTGCTACTAAGCCCATTAACTTTGAAATCTTCAAGGAGAGGTATCAACAAAACAAAAGTAGCTACAAGGTAGTCTTGCTACCTAAGTACAGAGTGAAGGGCTATAAGGGAAAATGCATTAGAATTCCATAAAATGAGACAAAACCCTTCAAGCTAGATAGTTTTGAGAACTATTTCTCTAAGATTTATTTTGCATTATGTCAAGTTCTTGGGGTAGATACACTAGAAATAATCCCCATCCCTTTCATGTAAATGGATGCAAATATTTAAAATGTATTGGTAAATGATGAGTATGACTACGCAACATACATTGTCAATGCCAATCACAAGGGGTTGGTGGAAATCAAGAGGGGCAAAAAAATGGTCAAATTTTGGTGGTACTCCCTTTTGTGTCATATGTTTCTATATAAGGGGGAAACTGAGTGGATTTCTATACTTAGAATATGTGATGCTGATAAGGAATGGCACCAAATCTTGATCCAATGTTGTACTCATGTCTAGGACATGCACTGGGATCAAGCAAGCTATGTAACATTTAGAAATAATTTTTCTACCATAGTATTATCGTTCTTACAAGGTCTAGTGCCTAGAGTGCCCAAAGAAATGTTAGACTTCTTGAGGCCTATGGAGAGAAGGCCTAATTTAGGCATCCAACACAATTGGGGAGATTTCATTCTCCATTTTGACTACACAATCATAAGAATCTATGGATTCCCAGTAGGACCTCATGTTCCACCTAGATTTGTTTCTATAAGAATGGGTTACTTGGAGGTTATTTGGTAGCTAGTTGAGTTAGATATATCTCGTTTGGTTAATCAAAAGAAAGGATCCTTTTTCACTTATTTGACAGTTTTCTCTAACTTTAGGATGAACAAGGAAGGTTTTGAGAGATTATATGATAAGTTCAAAATTTTAAAAATGACTTAGCAACCAACAAGAAATTTTGATACTAAGAGTTTCATTAATCACCTTAGGAAAAATATTAAGAGATCCAAAATTTTCCATCAATATGATTTTAGGGAAGATTTAAATTGCTTGGATATAAAGGAGGTTAATGAAAGGAAGGTAAAATGGATATATTTCTAGAGGATAGAAGAGGCTAAGAAGAAATATTCCTTTTATAAAGGGGCATATAAAAAAATTGAGGACCCAATCCTGATGATTCAAATAGTGTGGGAGAACATTGACAGGATAATTGGGGAAGCTTATCCAATTAAGGAGATGACAAAAGGTAAGGATACAATCACAAAGGAGAGACACTCCTACAAACCACCAAATTCCAATCCTTATATCTATGCTTTCATACAGAAGCCCAAACTTGTGGTGATAAGAGAGAAAGTCCAACAATATCCTCCACTAGTGCTACAAGCACCCTCTTCTCTAACAAATAATGTTATATATCTTGATTCTCCTCCTAGGGATCCATCTCCAAAGAGAAGAAAAATTGATGAATCTCATATTGTGAACTACCCAATTTCCCTTGAGGAAGAGGATGACTATGAAATCATAGGATATGATGTGCTCAAAAAGATGCCTTCCCCTCAAAAGGATGATAATTTTCAACCTCCTTTGAATAAAATAATTGAAAAAATTCTTGGAGGGAGAGATAATACAAAAGACATAAGGGAGTTGGATTGTAACACCTTCATGAACGATGATGAGTTTTTCAAGTCCAAGTAATTTAATGATTTCATGTGGAGGTGTAAAAGAGAGGATTATGCCAAAAGGTTGGAGGAAGAAATGGCCAAGTCCCCACAAGAGACTTGTGAACAAGTTTCAAAGAGGGTACCAACACAAATGAGATCAAAATCCAAAGATATAACTCCTGAAGAAGGTAGGTGTATGGTGAGAGAAAGTGGCATTCTATTGCTCCCTAAATGGGATATTTCTTCTGCTATCACCTTGGAAACAATTAAAAGATAGGATAAAAAGATCTTCTCATTAGAAGATGATGTTGCAACAACACTTTCCAGATCAAGATTCAATCCTAGGTGGGTGACTCTAGTGATTTGGGATTTGGCCCCTAATACCAACAAACTACTGCTTGTTGGGCCTAACCAAGATTTGAGGGGAGGATTGATTGTTAAGAGAGTCTCTAATAATCCTATAGTTTAGGTAGCAACATTAGTTGTGGATGTTGCAAGATTTAGTAGAGCTACAACTGATGCACTACAAGAAAAATATGATAAATTGTTGCAGGAGTATATAGGAGTGCTAAATGAATATAAAAAGTTGAAGGAATTGGAAGGTTAGTAGCAAAAAAAAAACTACAATCAACAACCCCACCTCCTCCCTCAACAAAATTGGTAGTAAAAAGTGCAGGATCTATGGTTGCAAGTTCTTCATCTACTTCACCTCCAAAATTTGGACTTGAGAAGGAGAATGAGGAGATAAAGGAGAAAATAAATTCCTTTGAATAATTTGTCATGAACTTCAAAGAAGGTTAGCATGAAAGTAACCAACATATTATTTCAAATGTGTTAGGATATTTGATGAAATAGGTTTTGAGAAAATTGGAAAATGTCCACAAGGATTATTATCAATTGGTGATGTGAGTCAAGAGAATTACAAAAAGATAGGGAGAACGTTACACCCCTACTTAATAAATCGATCCAAAGAACCAATTCACTACTGGGGATGTTGAAGGGATCAACTCATGAACCTAATGCACCAAAAGTAATCAATCCTACATATAAGATAGCCACGGTAGTAGGTGAATTACAAGGGTTTGTGGATTAGCAAGTGAGGAGAGAGTAAAAGCAAGGATTGAGGAATTTGATAATAATGATATAAGAATGGTACCCGAGATTAAGAAATAATAATGGAAAGGTAAAACCTTAAAGGATATGGTTATCTTAGTTTGAAGCCATCATTTTGACTATTGTTTTCCTCATATGCACAAAAGAGAATATTGATATGGATCTCCTCAAGAGAAACATAGATAAGATTTGGGATACCAATTAGCTCATGGAGGATTTTTTGAAAGAATTTAAATCTATTCTAACCAAATACAATAATAAATATAAACTAAGTGTGGATGAGTTTCTTGCATTCCAATGACCCTGAGAAAGGAAAGTATTTTACCTTGGATGATAACTATAATAATTTGTTAGAGTATTAAATCATTTTTTGATTTGGTATTCAACATCATTTCATTCTTTATTCAGAGATGGGATATTCTTTCGACCTCTCTTGTCTATTCAACATCAACATGGCTCTTCTTCAACATCAACAGGGTTTGTTTCTTCTAGTGGACCCACCCTTTTTTCTTCATTTGCATAGTCAATATTTCTTGGTCTTTTGGAACTTAAAGAAGGTGGATAAAGAGCGGTGAAGTGGGTTATAATATCCTTCTATGAGCACTTTTTGGAGGCAACAAAAATTTGCAATTGCACATGTAACAATATTTGTCCTTTATGGAATATTCTCTCCACAAGTAGTTGTACTCATTTTATTTTGGTTAAGGTTGTCTTGAATGAAAATATGACACATGTTAAATGGCTTGAAGCTTCTTTTCTCCCCTGTTTCTATAAAAGGAAATTCAAGGCCATTAGCAAAGGATCTTAGAGAATTTATGCATTGCAGAGCGTATAGTAATAGAGTTGACACTTCTTGTCTAGGTATTGTTTGAGAATAGAATATGGTGTACACAAATTTATTTGAATGACAATACCAGTTCAAGTCTAAATATATTGTCAAGTTCAAAGATAAATTGTCTCCTATTTTGTAAAATTCATCTCATTTATGAATAAAAAATGATCAAGGATCATTTTGTTCATCTCTGCAGTCTTTCCTATGTGTGAATATTTTTCTTATGCCTTTTTCTCAAGTATTAAATTAAAATACTTTAAGAAGAATATTGAATGTTATGAATGTTGTAGGGAGTTGTAAGTATAATTGGTTTTGAATTATCGAAGTGTGACAGTGTAAGGCATTGTTGCAGTGCTTTGTGAACTAAGGGGGGAAATACTATTGTGTAATATTTCATTTATGCATATATTGAATCCATACCCTAGGTTAAGGCACCGATCTCTCTAAATTTGTATCTGATACAACTCCTTGGTCACATAATTTGAAAATCAAAATGAATTTCCCATTTTTGCATTAAGTTATTTGATTATTGTTATTCTTTATGTTCTACTATTGACTGCATTAAAAGATTAAGGATCTAGCCTATCATTAGAGTTTATTTGTAATTCTTTGGCATATTTGAGAGAACATATCTTCTTTTAATAATATTTGAGATAAATGGCAAGGAGATTACAAAATACTGTAAAGGATCACCCCCCTAGGTTTCGTAGATCCTGAAGTGTAGAGGAAAAGTGTAATCCATGTCTTTTCTTGTTCGTCGACCAATCTCTCAAGGAAATTAATCACTAGAATTGGCTATTCTACAAATTGTCTTTGAGATCAATTTGGGAATTCAAAACATCCAATAGTACTATAGGGGTATGGGATTTTTTTTGAACCATGTGATATTTACCAAAACCCATGTATCAAGCCCAAAGAACCTTACCTATGTACCTTTTGGAGGATGTTCAATATTTGAGTGAGTTGATCAAATTTTATGAATGAGAAAATATGAGATCGATTGGCTAATTGGTTTTAGCCAACTTAATTAAAAAATTATTAAAATAGAGAATTAAATAAATATGATATATTTATTCAATTTTTGGGGTGAGGATGAATGAATTAGATAAATAAATAGACAAGTAAAAGCACAAACCTGTGCCACACTTTATAAAGGAATCAACCAACAACAAAAAAGATTCTGAACTTCGACCACATAAAAGTGGTCTTTATGTGAAATGTAGAACTTTTGATGAAGTTTATTCCTATAATTTTTTAGATTTAAAAAAATATAATTTCATTATTTTTTATCAATTTAAGAACATATTTTAGAATGCTGAAAATTTCAAAAAAAAGTAATGTTCACAGGATGTCAAGAAACAAATTGAAAAAAAAATCATTTTTCCTTGAATTTTTTTTTCCAAATAGGCAACTTCAATATCTAGTGCATGGAAACAAAAAATCAAATTTTGATGTATATTTTTCTCACTATAACATTTTAAAGTCAAACTTGTCAGAATTTGACAGTTTTCATGGGACATCAACTATTGTCTATTTTTTAAATCATTTTCAAAAAAAATTATACCCTTTTGAAGAGGACTCTCTCCTCTAGTGCACCATATTTTTTAAATTTTTTTAATATGATTTCTATTATTTTTTTAAAATTATAATTAGCCTTTTTTTAACTTTAACAACCTAATTGCATTATTTTAAAAAGATATATATTAAAAATAATCAAAATATTAAAAAAATTACATATTTGGATTCACCACTTTGAGCTCTACAAAAGGGTATTTTTCTTTTTTTGTAGAAAAATCATTCTGACTGAAGAAATAATTTGTTAAAGTTGAATGTTTCAGAAAACTCTAAAAAAGGTGAGTTGGTTGCCAAGTAGGAAGTCAACTAGATATGTTTAGCCAGATCAGTTTTGACCGAGCAGGTTTTGGCCAAAACCGTCTCGATCGAAACCTACTCGATTGAAACATGACCGGTCGATAGGTGGTCGGCCGAATTTGTTTAGACCGAAAACTGTCCATATAAATAATTTTAATTTTTTTTTTCAACTATAGAAAATTTGGTAAAATGCAAAGGAAGGCATATTTCAACAAAGGAAGGCTTATTTTGACAAAAGAAGGCTTATTTCAACAATTTAGAAGACTTATTTCGACAAAAGAAGGTTTATTTCAACAATTTAGAAGACTTATGTCGACAAAAGAAAACATATTTGGATAATAGGAGAGCTATTTTTGAAGGTACATTGATCTTCTACTTATAATTGATTATGTCACTCTTTTCATGAGTGCACTTGAAGTTTTTTTTCACTATTTTGTATTTGAATATGGTTGATTACTAGGGTTATTAGGTTATGGTGTATACATGTACAAAGACCCACAATTTTGGATCATTCAAGTACACCTACAAACTTGTACTATGAAATTTGTAAAAATATGTTTAACTTCACCTAGTTTGTTTTAGACAATCATTAAATGTATTATGTGATTCAAAGCTACTTCTCCCTTAAATTTAGACATGAGATTGTTCCATCTTATGATGATATTCCTTTTACATGTCATGATGATTAGATATGTCGATAGAGCCCCATGTTCTTTTTATATACTTCCTTATTTTATACATTATGATGTGTTTCACATAATCACCATTCTCACATAGCTCATGTGAGACCTATCAATAAATTCATTTAGATATATACCTTTCATGATGCTTGGAATATGTAAATTGATGATCTATTTTGTTAGCCTAGATCATGTATGCACATTCATGCTTCATCATCTTTTATTACATTACATGATGATATCAAGCTTACCCATGTCATTTAGAGAAACCACCTAATATGAGATATATGAATAAATTCTTAGATTTCATTATTATTGATCACCAATTCTATGTTCTTTAATTTTTGTTAGATTAAATAATTTTGTTAATTCAGTTTTGATTTAGATTAATCTAGATTAATTAATATAGGTTGATTTTTGTTAGATTATTTAATTTGATTAATTTAGTTTAGATTTAGATTAATTTAGATTAATTTAGATTAATTAGATAAAGTTGATTTTTGTTAATTAGATTAGATTAAATTTTTTTTGTTAATTTTCGTTAGCTAGATTAATGCTATTTTCCTTTCTAGTTTAGTTTTGATTTTGTGGCTAATCTTTGTTGACTTGGATTTTTGTTGCTTCACATGTCAAAGACTTAATAAAAACTTAAACTTTAGTTTGTTGAAGACTAAAGGATTAAATTAATAATAAGTGGTTTTGCAGGGCTCTCCTTAATTTCATTTATATTAAGTGTTTGTTTTCACATCTAAAATAATTAGGGGGGGTTAATTTTTCGTGAGGTGGTAGGTGTATGCTCTCACCTTGTGAAAACTCGATGATCAAAAGCTAGACCCATTTCTTTCTTTTTGCTTTCATATGGGGGGTTAATGAACCAATGTTTTATGTGCTTAAGATGGTAGGTGTATGCTCTCACCTTGTACAAACTTGATGATCAAAAACTAGACCCATCGTTTTTGTTGTGTTAATCCCTTAAAGGGCTTGCCTCCCAACTTGTGAGAGGGAATGACCCAAGTGGAACTTTATTTTGGTTCGCTATATAAATTTTTGTTATTGTTAGAAAATTCTTCGATCACCTAGTGAAGATGTCCTATGCTGACAAGTGCCACCCCTAGTATCCGTGAGATATCTCAAAATATTTTCTTAGGAAGGGATTGGGAGGCCTCTTAATTGAGATAATCTTGTCGCATGTATAGGCACTAGTATTTCCCCAAAACACAGAATATTAACCATTTGTTGTAGCATCCCAAATCCTTTTTACTTGCTGGTGCAGGAGGTCGGACCTCCAAAGCCGCCTTACATTCCACTATTCATTGTAGAGACAAAAAATCCCTCAAGGTCTTCGAATCTTCATGGGTAAGAGAACTTAGTGTGCTCGTATGATGTAAGGGGGAGCCAGTTTCACCAAGATATCTAGCTATCTGCTTTGTTTCAGTGTTTGGAGAATTCCAAGTAGGAACTTAGCAGGTAGTATCCACTTTCTAGCCTAGGTTGTGCTTGCTTGAAAGTGTTCTCGAAATTCATCAATAGAAGTAAATTTTTTTTGGGACTAACATAACCTTCTACTCAGACATTCTTTGATTTTATATTAGATTCGCTCAAAAACTTTCCGTTTGATGTGTTTTACGTGTGTGTTCAAAAAAACATTGTCAATACAAATCAAACACCACACCTGAAGCTCACAACATTTTAACTTTGAAATGAACTAGGTATACATATCCAAAACAAGCTTATCCTTTAATTTGTTTAGACCAAGGACTTGCTCACCTCATTTTTATCATTGTTCATTCATCCATCACCTCATCTCTTTGCATTAGACATTCCCCATAGGTCAAATTTTCAAGTCATATTTTTAGCTTGCATAAACCTCTTGATTAGGAAGTTCATCAAACTTAGACTAGACCATAGCTTCCAATATGTATTCTCTTGACCTTATCTTTCAGAAAATAAATGTTAAAAAGGCATAGGACAATTGAGAGGGTGGGGTGAATCAGTTTTCACAAAAAATCAAACTCAAAACTTCAACACTTATCAATTCCACAACCACACTATTCTGTTATTAAGTATGAGCATGAAACACAAATAACAAAAAGTAAAATAAACACCATATTTTTATGTGGAAAACCCAATGAGGGAAAAACCACGGTGAGGATTAACGCACAATATAAAGAGATAGAAAAACCAAATACAGAGGCTCACTACCCATAATAGAACTCACTGTCAAATACAAAGGATCATTGCCTACAAAAAGGACTCACTATCCAATAGGAAGGCTCACTGCCTACTAATACAAAAGAAAGTAAAAGATCCACCACAACAATTAAGACACATTCACAACCTTGATGAAAAGATTGCATAAACCTTCAGCTCACTACCTTCAGGAATCTAACACGATGAATTATTGCTGCCTCAACTCACTTTCACACACTTCTGCTCTTTTGATTTGTGGCTTACTTTGTCACTTTGCATCTGCATCCAATTCTTCCCAATTAAAATTGTATTTATACCATTTTCAACCTTAGAAACTTTCTCCAAGGTCGGCCACATACGCCTCGTTTCATAAATTCAAATTAGGTCGGCAACTCAACATTCCCGCAGTGGAAAGGAATGAGAGTGGACCAATAAAAATAATTAACCAATACCGAAAATAATGTCTTGGATTGACCAAACACTTCCTTAATTAAATTTAATTCTTCGAATGAACTGGAAACCCCAGGTTGACCAAACCTAATGAAAACACAAATGAACATTGATGTACATGCTTCCCAACAAGAAGATAACACACATACGATGAAAAATGCTTCATTATGAACGAGAACACATCTCAGGTTCCTTTAGATACATCCAAAACAAGTGCAACAATCTTCAAACACCAAAATTCTTCCATTAGTCCATCTAGATTGTGCAAACACATACAACAACTTTGAAACTTGACTTCCAGATAACCAAATTACACACATCTTTTCCAAAACCAAGAGAAAACCATTATAAGAAACATTCCAGATCCACACGATCTGAAATAGAACAGTAGAGGACTACGAAGTGGAAACATTTCTCCCAATCATAGAAAGCTAACTCTGCCAGAATAGTTCACACATTGGTGAACACAACTTTTACATCCCATCAAACTAGAAGCTACAATTTAGGAGGTATCACCACTAGATCGCCATTAGCAAACCTTCAAATCCGTACAAGCATAGTATCAACATAGGAGAAACACGGATCACATACTGGAGCATATTCTGAACACAATCATCACTCTGAATTCTCTCCTTTATTAATTTTCTTAAAAGCACTTGGAAACTCATCATTTCAACTCTTCTGCAACACCATAAAGATAGCTCCATGTACTCACAACATATCAATAGTATCTCAACTATACATACACAATCTGCAATATATTGAACTATGTTGACATCAATGAAAACGTTAATGACAACACCACCAAACTTGCTCATACTTGCAATAATCTCCCCCTTTGTCATTAATGGAAACACATGATGTGAAAAACCATCAAAGGAAACTCTCTCCTTCAGATTAGATCATCTCTTCTTCTACATGACTCTCTCTCCCCCTTTCTTCTACTATTTTTCACATGAATTTCTCTCCCCCTTTGACATCAATGGCAAAGGTCCATTTTCTGATCACTCCCCCTTAAGAGTGCACCCATTCAACACATACTACAACAATGAAAACCTTTTCTACTCCCCCTGTAGAGTAGACCCATTCATCAGTCCAGATAAATTAAGAATCTATGAATTCATTGGATTGATGCACCTTCATGTGCACCTAGTTCAGAGGGCCAATGACCCCTAACCTCTCCCTAAGATGCTCAAAAGTATCCTTAGGAAGAGCCTTAGTAAATATGTTTGCAATTTGTTCCTTTGTCGTCACATACTCCAACCTGACTTCATCCTCCAACACTTTTTCTCTCAGGAAATGATACTTGATAGATATGTGTTTTGTTCTTGAATGCATAACCAAATTCTTTGAAATGTTTATAGAACTTGTGTTTTCATAGAAAATAGGAATAAGTTCATCACATATTACTCCAATATCTTTCAGAGTTTACTTCATCCACAAAACCTGTGTGCAGTAGGATGCTGCAACAATATATTCTGCCTCTGTAATGGATAAAGAAATTGAGTCTTGTTTCTTACTCAACCAAGAAACCAATCTTCCACCAAGAAAGAAAGCACCCCCACTGGTACTCTTCTGGTCATCCACACAACCAACCCAATTTGCATCGGTATAAGAACTTAAGGTGAAATCAGCACCCTTAGGATACCATAAGCCATAATCTGGTGTACCTTTAAGATATCTAAATATCCTCTTTATAGCTATAACATGTGCCTCTTTAGGATCTTCTTGAAATATGGAAACTAAACATACTACATGCATAATATCCAGTCTGGTAGCAGTAAGATACAACAATCCACCAATCATCGATTTGTATTTGCTCTTATCAGTTTTAGCAGATTTATCATCTTTACCCAGCTTACATCTAGTGACCATAGGACTAATAACCAGTTTGGAATCATCGATTCCAAACTTCTTCAACATCTCTTTCACGTACTTAGATTGTGAAATGAATATCCCCTTATTAGTTTGATTTACTTGAAGACCAAGAAAGAAATTCAACTCACCAATCATGGACATTTCAAATTCTTTTTGCATTTCTTCTACAAATCTTTTACACATGCCTTCATTTCCACCAAAGATGATATCATCAACATATACTACCACTATTAACATTTTGTTACCTTGCACTTTGAAGTAGAGATTGTTGTTAGCAAAACCTTTGTTGAATCCTTGCTTTGTCAGGTATCTATCCAATCTTGCATACCAAGCTCTACAAGCTTGCTTTAGTCCATACAATGCCTTCACCAACTTACAAACCATATCTGGTTTGTCAGATAAATGAAATCCATCAGGTTCTTCCATGTATACTTCTTCCTCCAATTCACCATTCGAAAATGCTGACTTGACATCCATCTAATATACTTCGAAATACTTGTAGGTAGAAAATGCCAAAAACATTCTAATAGCTTCCATTCTAGCCACAGGGGAAAATGTTTCATCAAAGTCTATGCTTTCAACTTGTGAGTATCCCTTGCATACAAGTCTTGCCTTATTTCTTACAACTTCACCATTTTCATTTAGCTTATTTTTGAGCACCCATTTTGAACCAATCACATTCTCATTCAAAGGTCTAGGAACTAATTCCCATTTCTGATTCTTTTCTATTTGTTGCAACTCTTCTTTCATAGCTCTCATCCAACTCTCATCTTCACATGCATCACTCACAAACTTAGGTACAATTTTAGAGAATAAACACAGATTTACCTCAACTGCTACTTTACTTCTTGTCTTCACACCTTCACTCTTATCTCTAATTATTTGTTCTTCTGAATGTTTCTTTTGTACATACTTAGGAGTCTTAACAATAGGTTCCAAGATTTCTTCTTCTTCTTCAATCTGTTCTTCTTCTTCTTCTTCCTTCTCCTCATTCTCTTAAGGTACTTGTCCACATACAGGATCATCAGGTTCAACTTCACTTATCTCAATAGTTATGTACATGTCCTCATCAACTCTCACATTAGCACTATCAAAAATCTTCCTCAATCTCTTATTGAATCATCTATACGCTTTGCTAGTAGTAGAGTATCCAAGAAAAATTCCTTCATGATCACATCTAGCATCAAACTTCCCAAGATTTTCATCATCTCTTTTAATGTAACATCTGCTTCCAAGTACCTTAAAATACTTCACGGTAGGAGTCTTACCAGTTCATAACTCAAAAGGAGTGTTTGTGTTGTTGCCTCTAATCTGAAATCTATTAAGAACATAAACAACAGTGTGTAATGCCTCTCTCTAGTACACATATGGTACATTTGATTCTTTCATCATGGTTCTTGCAGCTTCCTGTACCATCTGATTTTTCCTCTCAACTACCCCATTTTGCTGAGGGGTTCTCAGAGCAGAAAACTGTCTCTTTATGCCATGCTATTCACAAAATGTATTAAACTCACTAGAAGTGAATTTTCCACCTCTATCAGATCTCAAACATTTGATTCTCAGATTTACTTCATTTTCCACTCTTGCTTTGAACACTTTAAACCTATCCAATGCCCGAGTCTTCTCTCTAAGAAAAGAAACCCATGTCATTCAAGAAATCTTCATCAATACGAAGCATGGAATACCTATCACTATTCAAAATTCCTCTTCTAGAAAGTCCATAGAGATCAGTATGAATTAATTCCAACATTCTAGTAGTAGATTGCTCTTTTCCCTTAAAGCTACCTCTTGTTTGTATCCCTAATTGAAAACTTCTGAAAATAGTATTAGCAGGCTTTGTGATTCTAGGAAGACCTCAGAAATAATCTCTTGAAGTGATTCTAACCAGATTATCAAAGTTTACATGTCCCATTCTTCAGTGCCATAACCAACTTTCACTGACTTGAGATATAAGGCATTAACCATCAAATCCCTTAAGCTGGTAGATGTTTCCATGAGTTCTCCTTCCAGCAACAACCATATCTCTGGATCCTTTCCTAATTTCACATGTATTATTCTGAAACACAAGTTTAAAACCATTGATACACATCTATCCAACACTCAAAAGTTTATGCCTCAAACCGTTTACATAATATACATCATCAGTGTTGTGTACTCCATAAAAACTAGTTGTACCTTTTCCATAGATCTTAACTCATGAATCATCACCAAACATGACCAAACCACCATCATACTTTTCAAGTTTAGTGAACTTACTTTTATCATCGGTCATGTGATTAGAACATCCACTATCAATCACCCAGTAATCTTTATGCTACTTAGCATGAAAGGCGGTGAGCACAGTACCTTCCATCCCATGTTTCTTGTTTTCTAAAAGATTCTTCTTGGTACATTTTCCAGGGTTAGTAGACATAGATTTATTCTCCAAAGCTAAAAATAAGCATTCACTATCATCACCTTCATAATTAGATTCATCATCAGATATTTCAGCTTCTTTAACATAATACAACTTCTTATATTTCTTATCCTTTCTATCCTTATCTTTATAATCTTTGTTCTTCTTATGTACAACTCTATTCAGACATCTTGAGGCATAATGGCCAATATTACCACAACTAAAACATTTAAAGGGAAACATACATTTATACTTTATGGTACCTTTCTTCAATTTTCTAGTGAAATTCGCTTCCAGCTTATCAGAACCATCACTCTCTAGATCATCTTCAATCTTCATTGCCTTCAATGTTGTTTCTGTCTTTTCCTCTTTCCTAAAGTTTCTCATCTCAAATGCTTGCAAGGTGTTGAATAAATGTTCTTTAGTATACTTCTTAGGATCATAAATTTCTTCAATCACTGAGATCTTATCACTATAACAATCAGGTAGGGTGATCAGGATCTTCTCAATAATATCTTCATTAGTCAGGTTTCCCCCTTGATTCCTAACTTCATTTGTTGTCATCTCAACCCTCTAGAAATAGCTTGTAAACTCTTCACCTTCTTCCATTTTCAGATGCTCATATCTACTCTTTTCCGCCAGCTTCTTTGTCAACTTTACTCTTTCATTTCCTTCATATAGTTATTCCAACTTATTCTAGACTTCATGTGCAGTGTCCAAAGAAAGAACCTTAGTTTGCTCAATTTTAGACAGAGCACTGTAAATAGCATACCTCGCTTTCTCCTTCTCCTCATAAGCAAAAACCTCATCTGTAGTAGTAGGACCACTCGCTAGAGAACCATACTTCGTATCAACAGCCTTCCAAGTCTTGTAACCGAGAGAAACAATATATTCTCTCATCTGCACTTTCCAATCATTGTAATCAAATTCTTCAAACATAGGGATCGCCAACTTATGCACCATCAGATCTTCCTTAAGTGGTTAATCTCTAAACCAAGTAACCAAAGCTCTGATACCAATTGTTAAAAAGGCACAAGACAACTGAGAGGAGGGGGGTGAATCAATTGTCACAAAAATTCAAACTCAAAACTTCAACACTTATCAATTCCACAACCACACTATTATGTTATTAAGTATGAGCATGAAACATAAATAAATGAAAGTAAAATCAACACAATGAACACTAGATTTTTATGCAGAAAACCCAATGAAGGAAAAACCATGGTAAGGATTAACTCAAAATATAAAGAGATAGCAAAATTGAATATAGAGGCTCACTGCCAAGGGCTCATTGCCCAGAAGAGGACTCACTATCCAAATACAAAGGATCACTACCTACAGAAAGGACTCACTATCCAACAGGGAGGCTCACTACCTACTGATAAAATAGAAAACCAAAGATCCACCACAACAATTAACATACATTTGCAACCTTGATTAGAATATTGCAGAAACCTTCAACTCACTTCCTTTAGGAATCTAACACAATGAAGTATTGCTTCCTCAACTCACTTTCACACACTTCTACTCTTTTGATTTGTGGCTTACTTTATCACTTTGCATCTACATCCAATTCTTCCTAATTCGACTTATATTTATACCATTTTCAACCTTAGAAACTTTCTCCAAGGTCAGCCACATACGCCTCATTTCATAAATTCAAATTAGGTTGACAACTCAACATTCCCGCGGTGGAAATGAATGAGAGTGGACCAATAAAAATACTTAACCAAGACCGAAAATAATGTCTCAAATTGACCACATGCTTCCTTAATTAAATTTAGTTCTTTGAATGAAGTGTGAACACCAGGTCGGCCAAACCTAATGAAAACACAAATGAACTTTGATGTACATGCTTCCCAACAAGAAGATAACACACGAAGGATGCAAAACGCTTCATTATCAGGAGAACACATCTCAGGTTCCTTCAAATACATCCATAGTAAGTGCAACAATCTTCGAACACCGAACTTCTTCCATCAATCCATCTGGACTATGCAAACATATACAACTTTGAAACTTCACTTTCGGATCACCAAATTATACGCATCTTTTCTAGAACCAAGAGAACACCATTATAATAAAAATTCCATATCCACACAATCTGAAATAGAACAACGGATGACTATGGAGCAGAAATATTTCTCCCAGTCACAAAAAGCTAACTCTGCTAGAACAGTTCACACACCGGTGAACGTAACTTTCACATCCCATCAAACCAAAAGCTATAATTTAGAAGGTATCACCACTAGATCACCATTATCAAACCTTTAGATCTACACAAGCATAGGATCAACATAGGAGAAATGTGGAGCACATACCAGAGCACATTCTAAACACATTCATCACTCTGACTTCTCTCCTTTCTTAATTTTCTCAAAAGCACTTGGAAACTCATCATTTCAACTCTTCTGCAACACCATAAAGATAGCTCCATGTACTCACAAAATATCAACAATATCTCAACTATACATGCACAATCTACAATATACTGAATTTTGTTGAAATCAATGACAACATTAATGACAACACCACCAAACTTGCTCATACTTGCAACAATAATCATCCTAGTCCTTCGTCATTTAGGTTGGTTCCTTAGCTCATCAGTCTAGTTTAAGACCACCTTGTCAACATATCCTATTAGTACTATACTGATGTAGACTAGGTGGTAGAATCCTCAATCCAACCCAATCTGCTCAGACTTCAAAAAGGATTGAACCTGCACAACACAATTCCCTTAAACTACCCCAAGACAACATTGATAGGTTTCTAGTCTTCAAAACCAACAAATGGAATTACCTTTTAGAGCAGGCCATACAATGGCCACCCAAACATCAAATAAGCTTTAACTCAGATCCCAAAACAACATTCCAAAAGATCATTGAAGGTTTCTTTGCAACATTATGGAGATTCACTAAACTGACCCTACAAAAGGCTACTAGAATTAGCCCTATTTTCCAAACAAAGTACCTTTTAAACTTCTTATTTTTGACAAAACAAACTTGATAGAGTTGAATTTTCTTTCAAAACCACATATTCCATAATTAGATCACAATCCCAAGTGCACTAGACCACCATTCCAAGAAACCCTCAAAATTCTTACAAATACCTAGGGTTTTACTAAATCACCACAATACCATACTTCCCAAACTTTAAAATTGTTTCCAAAACATCTATTTAGGTCTATAAAAACATACTAAACCATTACAAACTCAATCCCATCAATGGTTCACAAAAACCCTACATATAACCATCATTTTCAAAGGAAATTTGCATATCCCAGCCCTAGGGCATCCTTTCAAATCAAGTAACTCGCCTATTTTTGCTTCCTAAGTCATAAAAAAAACCTAGTCTACCTTTTGATAGGGAATTCCTCTAAGTAACAGAGTCAAACAGTAAGAGGAATGACCATTTACAATATTAAATTACAAAGTAGTGCTTCACTGGTTTTTGCCAATTAGATATAGAAAATGAATGAGATCTTCCTACCAAATGAATATTAAACACTCAAAATGACTTCAACTAAGAGTTAAGACATAAAATTATAGAGTACCATGAGTTTCAAAGCACAAAAGATTTTGTACAGGTCGTACATAGTTGTTAATGTTCAGAAAACACAGAGATCACAATGAATTAGCAGAGTAAAACATTGTTTTTGCTTCCAATCTTCAATACAAACTTTTTCAACAACCTGTTCGAGCCTTCTTGAGGCCTTAAATATATTTTTGAATCAAAAACCAATGGATAACTTCCTCAACTATCCTTTAAAATTATAATCCTTTATATTCCTTAATCTACTCTTTTTGATGACTTTGTTATTGCACTTAACAACATTATTGTGCAACTTCACCTAAACCTAAATGACTCCAAATCACCTTATTACATCATGAATGGTCTTTTTAGACCTTATTAAATATAAATTGACTCTACTAAGCTACTGATCCACTCAAATTCTCCTAGACACACTTTTACCAAATCAAATTGTGCATTAAGGTTGTAGGTGCTCCTGCACCATATACCCAAGGTCATTGATAATCAGATTAGTTGTTATACCTATCTTAGTTTGATTAGCAACCGTATCTTCGGTTCACTAGAGTTTTTAGTCTTCATCCTAGGTCATAGTACTCCATCCTTTCATCTCACATATTGCATACCATAGTCATATACATACTTTTGATTTTGATCATTGTGACATTACCTTATTCACACCTTGACTATTGTCACCTTGACTCTTAATTGTGGTATTGTTATTAGGCATCCCTATATCTTAAAAAATACAAAAAACATAGATTAGGAACTGCATACCTTAGACTTAAGTCATACCTTTTCATTTTCATTTTCTAGACTTCACCTCACCACCATGTCTTCAATTCACCTTGATATGCTCTATAGTCAAATTGAATACCAATTACTCTGCAATGGTCAATACCAACAAACCATAGAATTCAAGAGACAATGGATCAATTATCTATCCCAATCATCCACAGTCTTGACTCAACCATCCATCTACCCATCTTACCTACAATCCATAAGCTCTATTCCTCCTATCCACCTACCCTCAATATCAAGAGTCACTTTCCATTTATCCACAACAAACATCTATTAGTCATCCCTATCCTAACCTTGATAAGGGAAACCAATCTTCCACTAATTCTTTCCAAACCTCCACATCCTATCCTATTCCATCATCCCTCGACCCATTCCAAGCCTTGAAATCCTATCATATTCCATCATCCATTAATCCATTCCTATTTGATCCATCCCAAGATACATTTAGTTATTAAAATACATTTGGTCATGATCTCCAAAATCACATCACATTGCCTACACTTTGGGATACATGTCTGTAAGAGAGGGGGACCAACCATGTTCAAGGCCCAAGGTCATGGAGAGCCAAGAGTGGAAGGCTGCCCTAACTTACCTCACTCTAAATGGATGTATTGAAATGAGTGATGAGAATGATGAGGACTTTGGGGTCCTTCAATCAATTTGCAGACCCGAAATCCAAAATGGGGCTAGGCGAGCCAATTTTTGGGTTTGAAACTATTCCTCAAATAGCTCTTTGCCTGAGGATGAAAGCACAGTTCTAGGATGAGATTGTGGCATGTTGGCGTCTCTCAACTATGCTGGCATTTGCATTACCAGATGATGTAGAGCAAGGATGCTTTTGACAAAACAACACAATTTTGATTGTCTTGACCAACTCTTTAAACCACAAAACCCTAACTAGGGTGATTTCTTATACAACTCTTCCAATTCCCTTGTAGGTCTGCAATAGTGGTTTCTTGACCTTATCTGCCAAATCTAACCTCAAACCAACTTCTCAATCAACATCCCAAATACCCATTTTCCTTTGTTTCAACATATCCAATTTGCGCCTATACTTGTTTTGGAACACAACATCCAAAAATGGACTGTTATGTTGGACAAAGCCCCAACTAGCCCTCTTTTTCAAAGAAACACCTATTCAATCACTCTCCCAATTACAAAAATCAACTTATACCTTCTCCATAGGTATCAAATAGGCCAAAACACCAACCTTCAATAGGAGAGATGCCCACCAAGTCACCAACTTACAAAACCCTCATTTTGCCTAGTTTGAGGGGGTTTTATTGAAACTATAGGTTCAAAACCTATTTTCACCTTGCCAACTCTTTAGACACACTAAAATAGGTCTGACCATGCTAAAAAAACCATCTCCCATCCTTTACCATTGCCATTTCACCAAACTTCCATTCTAAACCACCATTTTCAAGCCAAAATTCACACAAATACTCCTAGGGAAACACCAAAACTCCACCAAACCCTAATCCTTGCTTAAAAATCCTAGTCCAAAATCTAAACCTACTCTAATCCACCCATTCCACCAAGTTTCAAGAAAAACCAATGGTGGAATGGGTGCCTAATGCATTTTATACACTCACAAAACCTCAACATAGGGTTACAGACCCATACTTAGGAAAATACAATGAAACTCTTAAATCCCTGTAAAAATGCCTCAAATCAGTTCTAGATGATAGTTAAGACACTCATACAACTTTTAAAATCAATTTGAAATCACCAACAGGTTGTACAGGCCGTGCAAGTTCCTTGTAACAACAGAATTGATTAAGAACACAGAAAAATAGAGCTTTTGATTGCTTTTCTTTAGCAAAAATTCTTCAACAACCTTTATCTTCAATCGAAGACATTGTATTTAAGCTGCCACAACCAAAAAATAACCAACAAACCAACTCAAACCAAATTTTAAGTTACTTGACCGTTGGTATTCCCCAATCTTTCAATTTTTTCATTTTTGCAATCTTGCATTTTTACAAAATTTGAAAAATGAACTCCCAACCGACCAGATGACTCAAGATACATCACAAATAGTATATTATGACCTTATTTGACTAAAAAAAGACTCAACACACCAAAACTAAACATTAGACCTTATTTACACAAATTGAGCTTGGTGCCCTTGCACCAAATCCCCGGCTTGAAAAAGTTTCCAAGTCCCTTGGAAATTGGGCTGCAACTTGTCCATATTTGAATAGTTCAACTCTTTGATATTCAAAATCTCTTTTACTTGGGAAGCATTTCCATTGTATTAGGTACTATAGATTTGAATCATTCCTTGTTCCCTTGAATTGTTTACCACCTAAGCATTGACCCACCTTTGCAAACTGACCTAATAGATGTTCTTTTACCTTTCCACGACTTGAAATTGATGTAGAACTTCCCTTTGCACTTGCAAAAAATCCTTCTCCAAATTTATATTTTACTATCCACTCTTTCCATCTTATTGCATACTCAAACTATCCTATTTGTCCTTCCTTTGCACCTTGACTCACCTCACCTCTTATCTTTATCCTTTCCTTCAGAACCTCTACTCTTAGGATCTCTGTCTTATCAGACTTCCACACGTCTGAACTAACAAAATATTTCTGCCTATTACGTTCTTTTGAAACCATAGAACAAAGTATGGTTCCCACCATGATCTTATCATGCTTGTCTAAGAAATCTTGCACTTCCTCAACTAATTCATCCTTTACCTTCTCTGTCTCAGACTTTGACACCAACCTATCATCTTCTTTTCTCTTCAATAATGTAGCATCCTTCACACTTACTATCTTGGTATCTTCAAACCTTGAAAGTGGCTTCTATCTTTTCCTTTTTGTCTTCCTCAAACCTTATAAACTCCTTGCCAAACATAATCACCCTTGCTTCCTTGGTTTTCTCCTTAACTTCTTCTTGCAATGGAGTCAATGTAATTTTTTTTCCATCCTTCACAATCTGATATGTATTGTCTCTCACATCATAAATGACATGTCTATCAAACTACCATGGTCTTCCAAGTAACAACTGACAACAACTCATTGGAAAAACATCACAAAGAACCTTGTATTTATATCCACCAATGTTGAATTCAACTAAAGCTTGTTCATTATCCAAAATGGTCTAATCATCATTCAACCAAGCTACCCTATAAGGTATTTCATGAGGAATTTTTTGCAAATCTACCATTTCATTTGATACCATATTGTTAGTTCTTCCTGAATCTACTATAACTTTGCATACCTTACCTTTACATTTGCATGTGGTCTTGAATGATGTCCTTCTTTGAGTCATCTACTCCTTTGATGCCTTGAGGAGTTGTCTTCTCACCATTAAATATTCTCCCACTTCTAGAGTAGCATATTGCATTGGAGAATTTACACTCTCTCCTTCATCTTCTTGCACCAACTGGACTCTGTTGTCACCACCACTTGAAGTAGAGCCTTGTCTTTCAAGGCACTTAAATTCTAGATACCCAAACTAATTACAATTGTAACACCTTCCTGAAAATGTATTTGAGCTTATACTTCCACCAAATCTTCCTTTGAAACCTCTGAATCCACCTCTTTGATCAACAACTTGTTCTTGCACCTTGCTTGAGTTTTCTTGACTTTCTTGTGACTACCTTGGAGTGGTAAATGTGCCTCTTCCTCTTGGATTGCTACCTCTTCCTCTTATTTGTTTGTCTTGCCTTCTTTTGAGATTCTCCTTAGCCCTTACTTCCATTTGGTAGCACTCTTCAATCATCCTTGGATTGTGCAAACTCAACTCATCTTGAATGTTGAACCTTAGCCCACTGAGATATTTAGCCACCTTTTCTACATCATCATCCATGTAACCTGCTCTTATTCTCAACTTATAAAACTCGTTAGTGTAAGTTTTGACATCCATTTCCCTTTGTTTCAAATATTGAAGCTTCTTAGACATTTGAATCACATAATCACTTGGTAAGAACTTACCTTTCAATATGGCCACCATTCTGTTCCAAGAAATAATTTTTTCCTTACCTTTCCTTCTCCTTTCAGCTTCTTCATAATCCCACCATACTAGTGCATCCCCCTTCAATTTGGTTTTTTCTATCTTCACCTTTTGTTCATCAGGTACATCCTCACATTCAAAGTAATTGTCCAATGCTGCAATCCAATCTAGCAATTCTTCATCATTAAGGTTACCTCCATACATAGGAAAATCAATCTTTACCTTATGTTTATTTTCCTTAACTGCCTTCAGTAGCTTGGCCATATTTTTTTCTTCAGGATCTGATTCTTCTTCCACATCTTCATACTCTTCTTCCTTTTCTTCCTCAGAGCCATTCTCATCACCCACAACCATACCTCTTTTTTGACCCGTTTCAACACTTTCCAGCCTTGATACCAACCTATTTTGTAGTTCCTTCAACTTCCTAATATCTCTTTTAGTTTTCTCTTCCATTTCTTGCATCTTACTAGACATTGTTACCCTTAGGAGACATCTTGTCCACTTTTCCTCACACCTTATTTCCTTTTAAAAGATCAGAACTATGCTTTGATACCAATTGATGCAGACAAGAGAGGATTTTGACAAAACAACACAATTTTGATTGTCTCTCATACAACTCTTCCAATTCCCTTGTAGGTCTACAATAGTAGTTTCTTGACCTTATCTGCCAAATCTAACCTCAAACCCACTTCTCAATCAGCATCCCAGATACCCATTTACCTATGTTTCAACATATCCAATTTGTGCCTATACTTGTTTTGGAACACAACATCCAAAAATGGACTGCTACATTGGATAGAGCCCCAATTAGCCCTTTTTTTCAAAGAAAAACCTATCCAATCACTCTCCCAATTACAAAACTCAACTTATACCTTCTCCATAGGTATCAAATAGGCCAAAACACCAACTTTCAACAAGAGAGATTCCCACCAAGTCACCAAGTTACAAAACCCTCATTTTGCCTAGTTTGAGGGGTTTTTATTTAAACTATGGATTCCAAACCTATTTTCACCTTACCAACTCTTCAGACACACTAAAATAGGTCTTCCCATGCTAAAAAAATCATATCCTACTCTTTATCATTTCCATTTCACCAAACTTTCATTCTAAACCACCATTTTCAAGCCAAAATTCACACAAATACCCCTAGGGCAGCACCAAAACTCCACCAAACCTTACTCCCTACTCAAAAATCCTAATCCAACATCTAAAAATACTCTAATCCACCCATTCCACCAAGTTTCAGGAAAAACCAATGGTGGAATGGGTTCCTAATGCATTTTATACACTCACAAAATCTCAACATAGAGTTACAGACCTGTACTCAGGAAAAAGACAATAAAACTCTTAAATCCCTATAAAAATGCCTCAAACCAGTTCCATATGATAGTTAAGACACTCATACACCTTTTCAAATCAATTTGAAATCACCAACAGGCTGTACAGGCCGTGCAAGTTCCTTGTAATAGCAAAATTGATTAAGAACATAGAAAAATGGAGCTTTTGATTGCTTTTCTTCAACAAAAATTCTTCAGCAACTTTTCTCTTCGACCTAAGACATTGTATTTAACCTCCCACAACCAAAAAATAACCAAAAAACCAACTCAAACCAAATTTTAAGTTACTTGATCGTTGGTATTCCCTAATCTTGCAATTTTTTGCATTTTTGCAATCTTGCATTTTTACAACTTTTTACAAAATTTGAAAAATGAACTCCCAACCAACCAAATGACTCAAGATACATCAAAAATAGTCTATTAAGACCTTATTTGACTCAAACAAGACTCAACACACCAAGACTAAACATTAGACCTTATTTACACAGATTGAGCTTGGTGCCCCTGCACCACCAGAGGACCAAAAAGATAGTATGAACCGCTAGAAAATAGGCTAATGGCCTAGATAGTCACTTCCAAAGGGCCAAAATAGAACTATGAAGTAAGCAAGATATGATCGAATATGATAAAATAAATATATGAGGGTTAAGATGACAAGAATAATCTCACAAAGGTATTCGTTCACCAGCTAGCTCCAAATGCACGTCCACCTACTCATAAGGAAGAGGGAAAATTGATGGGGGTTTTATAGGGGTCTACCTTAGTCAGACCCCCCTTTTGGTGTTTCCACTTCCACATACACCCAAGATAGCAACAATGGAGAAAAGTATGATAAAGGAAGAATGAAAGTAAAGAACACAATAAACACTACAAAACAATATTGTGCTACTCAACCAAATCATAGAGGAGAGGAGTGAAAATGCTTACCACCTCCACCGAGAGCTCACTAGCTAATGGGGGAGAAAAAAGAGAGGAATCAAGCCTCTGCTGCAATGGTGTTATTCCACACTTTCTCTACGAAGTTGACGGAGTGTTGTTACTACTGCTATGGAGTGCCAAAGTGCTACTTGAGAGTGATGGATGCTAAGAGAATGCTAGAAAGATTGTGTAGAGAGCCGAATTGGATGCTTAGAGAGATCAAGTGAAGGAATGGAGAGTGTTTTTGAAGGTGGGATGAGAAAAATAACCATATTTGGGATGGTTGGTTGAAGAGGGGTGTTACAAACTGACCCCAATGGGAAGTGTAATGCCTCTTCAGTTTTAGACACAAGAATCCATCAAGGACGTAAGTGCACTGTGCGTGCATCCCCAATAGTTATTCTTCTGCCGACACAAAAAATAGGTGCCAAGTGGAATGAAGGTAGCTGGTTGGTGTGGATTTTCTCCTTTGGATTTGATTTTCTAAGGTGAGGAAATGTAAAATGGGAATTTGAGTAAGAGGTGCAAATTTTATCCTATACATTTTTCCTCCACTTTAGTGAGCATGAATACTGATGAGTAATTCGATAAAGTAGATTGAAGAGTAAATTGGGGTAGAAATGTATACCCGAACCATTGAGGAAGCATACTATGATCTAAGGAACTTGAGAGCACATGACAAGGAAAGGATTTCATAGCCTCGCAGAACTATGAAGTTGAAGAATCAAAGCATCTTACATGCTCGCAGACCCATAAGGAAGGTACCCTTCAAGATCTCTCACATGAAGGAAACCCAGAAAAGTGCCTTACAGACCTATAAACTTGTAAGGAAGGTATGCTCCAAGATCTCTCACATGAAGGAAACCTAGAAAAGTGCCTTACAGACTTGCAAACCAACAAGGAGGGTGTTCCCCATGACTCTCACATGGAGGATACCTAAAGAAAGTGCCCTACAAACCCGCAGACTTGTAGGGGAGCCACCCCCAAGATATCTCACATGGAGGAAGCTCAGAAGAAGTACCCTACAAACCTGTAGACATTCAAGGAGGCATCCCCCAAGATTGGTCACATGGAGGAAGCCAAGAAAGCATCTTATAGACCCACATACCTACAAGCAAGGTATCCCCCATTATCTCTCACATGGAGGAAACCAATGGAAGGGGACTCTGTAGAGTCGAAAAGTGGCTTCATAGGCGCACCTACAAAGTGACATGTTTACCCGCAGATAGAACATGTACGAAAGTGGCCACATAGGAAAATAAACGGATAGTCACACGGACTATCAAAAAGTTGGAAAAAATTCAAAGGGGTCCCTCGAGAACCTGTTGTGAAGAAAGGTGTCCACTCAAGGGACGCACTATTTGAAAGTATGAAAGAGATGGCTCTTTCTCAAATCGATTCATCATCAAGGAATCCTTTTGAAATATTTTCACTTCATCAAGGAATTTGAAAGGAGGAAGATGCCCCCATGTGAGGGGAAGGTCAAAGCTACTCCCTCCTTGAAGGGAAGGTTTAAAGTTTTTTCTTTATGAACCCATGATGAAGGAAACACGTTTCGTTAGGGTTTCAAGTTGAGAATGCAATTCTTCAAAAAAAGGTTTGTGAAGATTCTCGAGAAAAGATTCGTTGGCAGCGAATGTGTTTTATGAAAATTGAAATGTTATAGAAATAGCATTGTCACACATGAAAGGGACAACTCAAGAAAAGAAGAGAGAAAGATAAAAGAAAAAGGAAGCAAGAGACTTTACGAACAAAGAGCAGAGGGGTAGCCTGATATTTCAGGATCAAAACTGCTCATAAATATATATAAGTATAATAATGGTATATAAAATGAACTATCATCAATCCCCTACTATATCAGGCCATGTGAAGAATGCATGAGAAGATAAAGTAAAAATAAAAAAATTAGGTCAACATGGAAGGGAAGCCTAAATTCCCCCAACACTTTGCATCATCCCCAATTTATCAAAAATCAAGTCACAAACATGGAAGAATGGTGAAACAAATAGAAGAAGCTTTACGACACAAAAACCACACATGTATCCAAGAACCAAAAAGGGTGACAAGGGTCATCTAGGCACACATAGCATGATCATGGGGGAACAAATCACAACACACATCTAATCTAAAGATAAAGAAGGGGCCTCCCACTAACATTGATTGACCAAGAGGTCATCTGCTTCCAACTCTAGGTCATGATAGGGGGAAGGAGGATGGGCCTATAGTGGTGGAATGTTAAGAGGAGCTTCCAAACCTCCCACAAAAAGGGCTAAGGAAGAGGCCCCTGCAAGGTCCTCTCCACCAAGCTCTTGTGGAGCTAAGGTCAGGGAATTTTCCAAGATTGTTGACAAGGCCGAAACTTCATCGAGAGAGTTGAAAATGAACTTCATAGGAGTGCCATGTTGTACCTCAATGGATGGGGAAGGCTGTGCCTGAGATTCAATGCTAGGATCACTGAGTGACTCGAGAGTGGTGACAAACTCAGGGGAAGCTGAGAGTGGTTCCATCACTAGGACAGAACAAGTCAGCGTGGGACCACCTTCTTGGGAAGGTGAGCTCCTCTTACATCCTCTGTTGCTGGAAGGACTACCCTCCACCTTCTGCTTCATCAGGGGACGTGAGCTCCCCACAGATGAGGCAAGGGGTGCAGAGGAAGAGGAGGAATAGAGAACCATAGTAGATACCACTGAAGTATTTAGCATATCTATAGGTTTTGGGAAAGGCAGGACATTTGAAAGGGACATTAAGAGAGGAAGCTGCACCGAAGAAGCAATGAACACTTGCACCTTTTTAGGGTCATGTGCGTTCATACTCACAATAGAAGTTGGAAGCGATGTGGAGCTAGACTGAATGAATGCAGAGGGGAGGAGAGAGGAGGATGTGACAGAGGGCCCTAATACAGGGGTGGTCATCTCCTCTTCCTTTGTAAGTTGGCCTGATCGGCCATGAGAACCTTTTATTGATGCTTGCACTCACACGCAAGGCAGTTTCTACAACTCTTTGAACCAGAGGATGAAGGATGCGAATGAAAAAAGGCTTCGGCTTAGTCATGGGAGTGTCCACTACAACCATTTTTGGTGGAGGAACAGACTCCTGAATGGGATCAGGAGGAACAGGTTGGGATGTAGTAGGGGGAGCTGACTCAAGTTCCTTGACAATGGGCCTTTTCCTGCTTATTGCTTTGGAAGCAGAAGTGGTAGGAGGCTTCAGAGAGAATTCCCTTCGGGAACCTTTCTTTCTATTATACAAATAATACCAAGGCTCAAGAGGTTCAGTAGGGAGATCTGATATCTTGATTTGGGGTCTATACCAAGGAGGTATCATCAAACTCAATGGGTAAAATCCAGGCTTGCAAATCCAATACTCCTCCCAAGAAAGGGGAGCGGGCGAGTCAGCCTGAGAAGAGACAATCTTTTCCTTCCCTTTTCGAGGAGAGGAGGCAACTGGATGCTGTGCTACAGGAAGACCCAATTTTGGCTGTCCCTTTCCCCCAGTCTTTTACTTCACATAGTTCTTGTAAAGTAGATCCATTCTTGGAGGAAGTAGAACAACTGGGGTGGGCCAAAAATGGTCTAATGAATATCCCTCATGGGACACTAGAGGCTGGTATCCAGTGTCATGCACTACATGCATGACACCTTCATGGGAAAACTTTAAAAATTTGTGAATAATGGAGGTGATTCAATTCATGGAAGCTAGCCAAGGTATTCCTAGCTTCATCCTAAACAAATCCGACTCTAGAATGACATTGAAGACATTGTCAATGGCCCTAGGTCCAACTAGGATGGACAAAGTTATCGAGCCATATGGTTTCAAACAAAGACTATCGTGCGTACGAATGGTGGATCTTGTTTCTTCGTACTCTTTTTTGTGTAGTGAGTTAAGCCATAATGTCTCTTCTATAATAACATTCACTCGACTCACGGGGTCTACTAAGACTCTTGTCACAATGTTACCATTGAGGCAAGTGGGAATATAGAGGGGAGATGGCTTGTTATTTAAGGGAAAGTTCTGCAACATGATTTTCACATCTAGCAAAGTGGTCACAGGTTGTGTGGTAGAAGTAACAGTGACCATGTTAACATAGGCCTTGGGCTGAGTGATGGAATTGGTGGGATCGACAATCATGTTAGCAAAATTTGACAGAAATGGGTCCATGTATATCTGTAATTCACTATTCACTTTCACCACCAATTTATTTTTATTTGTTTGCTTCCATCAAGACGAATAGTACCATCCTCGATGCAGTCATGTACGTCATGATTCAGGCACATACAACATTTGGTATCATGTCCGATAACTTGATGGTACTGATAGTAGGTATTTGCATCATACCAACTAGGGTAAGTTTCTTTAAGAGGCTTACGGTTTGGCAAGGTTATGATCTTATACCTCAACAAATTTTACAAGATGGAAGAATAAGATTCTACTAAATTTGTGAACTTTAGGTTGCATTTGAGGTCATTGTCAGATCCACAATGGATACTACATTCACAATAGCCTTGCCTTTCCCAGAGATTGATACAATGGACTTTCCTTCAAAATGAGAGTGCAAGGAGGATCCCCCGAACTAAAATAATATTTTTTGATAATCTCGTAGGGTTGCACACAAATGTGTGAAAGAAGGGTATTTCATAAGGGTGAACTTCTCCTACCAAGGCCTTTGCAAGTTCCCTATGAATACCTTCTGCATGTCAAAATTGAGTAGTAGATATGAGATTTGTGAGAAGAGCACTTGATACCACATGATGAAGTTAGTAATATTTTCATTATCACCTTATTTTCATTGGACGAGATCCAAAAAGGTCATCTTCGACCTGATGTTAGCTTGGAATTGTCGTAGGAATTGGTTTACAAGTTGGTAAAATGAGAAAATGGAATTATTGAGCAAGGAATAGTACCATTCAAGTGTTGTACCCTTGAGAGATCGAGGGAATAGTTTTTCCATTAATGCATCATGATGGAAGAAATTTTTGCATAGGGCATTAAAGGTAGACACATGTGTTTGTGGGTCCCCTTGCTGCCGTATTTCTCAAATTTAGGAATCTCCATTCCTTGAGGGAAGGGAGTGTTCAATATCGTAACTGACAATGGGCTATGTTGGAAGAAGGGTTGGAAGATGGGCTAGGTAGAAACTTGGGAGAGACTTGCCAACTAGCTCTGCATCTTACCCATATTTTGGAGAAGAGTGTTCATAATAGGGTCATTAGAAGATATAGGGCCAGAGGAACCTCCTCCAGAACCGCCACTGGAGCCACCACTAGAACCATGAGTGTGGCCACTGCTTGAACCACTACCAAAGCCACCACCACTAGTAGGGCCTCCACCGGAGCCACCTCCACTTCCAAATACACCACCATGGCCTCCACCGGAACCACCTCCACTAGTACCACTTCCGTCATCGAAGAAACCACCACTACCAAAGCCCCCATCGCTCATCCCACCAAAGCCTCCACCACTAGAGGTGATAGGAGGGGTGAAGCTAAAACCCAAGGGGATCTTGTTCACTTTGATAGTTTTGGGTCCCTTAGAGGTAGAGGGGATGTTGATTAAGGGTACAACATCATCCATGTACACCGACGTAGGAGGCATCAACATTCCTAACTGTCTCTTGAGCATGGTCTTCATAAGTGACTCCTCATACAATGTTAGGATTTTTTGGAGGAACACATACATTAATAAGACTAGAGAGACTAGCCAAGAGTTCTATGCTTGTTTGGTCTTTTCCAACCATATACTTTAGTTCATCAATAACCTGAGCGACCCTCACCAACTTCGGGTCTCTTTCCAAGTGTGGTCCAAGTCACCCAACCCTTTGCTGAGGGCAGAGACATATTTTGAAGGGATGTGAACAACCTCATACTTGCCTACTGATGATGGTGTGGGAGATGCAGGAGGAGTGGGGACGTGATTGGTCACATCAAAGACTTCTATCTCACCCCTTGACAACTACTCCTGTGCGACGAAACCAACAATAGATCCAGCAAAAAGGCATGTAGAGAAACTGATAGTGACCTTCATCCTCTCCATCAGAAGGTGTCGTACACTTATTCTAACAATATGCGTAGAAGTTTTGGACTGGGTTGTGATGCTCATAAACCTTCACAACACTCAGGGGCACAATGATTGCAAGGTATAAGGGAAAAGCCTAAACAAAAACGAATGAGCAGATGTTGGTTCACATCGAGTTCACCAAAAATGTAAGAGAGGGGGACCAACCACGTTCAAGGACCTAGGTCACGGAGAGCCAAGAGCGGAAGGCTGCCCTAACTTACCTCACTCTAAAGGGATGTCTTGAAATGAGGGCTGAGAATGATGAGGAATTTGGGGTCCTTCAATCACTCTGCAGACCTGAAATCCAAAATGGGGCTAGGTGAGTTGGTTTTCGGGTTCAACACTGTACCTCAAATAGCTCTCTACTCGAGGATGAGAGCGTAGTTCCAGGATGGTAGTGTGACATGTTGGCGTCTCTCAGGTGCGTTGGTGTTTGTACAACTAGAGGACCAAAAAGATAGTATGAACCACTAGAAAATAGGCTAACGACCTAGCTAGTCACTTCTAAAGGGCCAAAACAGAGCTATGAAGTAAGCAAGATACGATCGAATATGATAAAATAAATATAAGAGGGTTAAAATGACAATAATAATCTCACAAATTTATTCATTCACCAACTAGCTCCAAATGCAAGTCCACCTACACACAAGGAAGAGGGAAAATTGTTGGGGGTTGTATAGGGGTTTGCCTTAGTTAGACCCCCGTTTAGGTGTTTCCACCTCCACAGATAGAAAAGATAGCAATAATGGAGAAAAGTATGATAAAGGAAGAATGAAAGTAAAGAACACAATAAACACTACAAAACAATATTGTGCTACTCAACCAAATCATAGAGGAGAGGAGTGAAAATGCTTAGCACCTCCACCAAGAGCTCACTAGCTAATGAGGGAGAAAAAGAGAGAACTCAATCCTCTGTTGCAATGGTGTTGTTCCACACTTGCTCTATGGAGTTGATGGAGTGTTGTTGCTACTACTATGGAGTGCCAAAGTGCTGCTTGAGAGTGATGGATGCTAAGAGAATGCTAGAAAGATTGTGTAGAGAGCTGAATTTGATGCTTAGAGAGATCAAATGAAGGAATGAAGAGTGTTTTGAAGGTGGGATGAGAAAAACAGCCATATTCAGGTCAGTTGGTCAAAGAGGGGCATTAAAAATTGATCCCAATGGGAAGTGTAACACCTCTACAGTTTCAGATGCAGGAATCTGTTAGGGACATAAGCATGCCACGTAGACGTCTGCACACTACATGGGAATCCACGAAAATTATTCTTCTTACGACGCACAAAACATACGCCAAGTGGAACAAAGGCAACAAGATGATATGGATTTTTGCCTTCAAATTTGATTTTCTAAGGTAAGGAAATGTGAAAGGGGAATTTGCGTAAGGGGTGCAAATTCGCTCCTATACAATGTCAAAAAGAAAGTCCAAAGTATGACATCATAACTTCACCTTCATGTCAAGATCAAATTATTCCATCCCATGACCCCATCCTTAAGTCTGTCCAAGAAGTCCTTCTAGATAATTATGTCATCCAAAACACACCTATTATTTAACCAAGATCCAACCCTTGAACATGAAGTCCACATTGATCCTCTCATCGACCTTTATACCATCCATGATCAAACATTTGAAGTTGATGATCCTATTCAAACTCTAAACATCACCATTTCCCAAAATGAGACACTTGTCGAGCCTTTGGACACATAGATGATCTTCCTCTAGAACAAGAGTCTTCTACTCTAGACATATTTGCAAATGATCAAGCTATAGCCGAATTCACAAGACTCTATGTTCATGACCATAAGGAAGGTTTCTACATCGAATTGGAAGCACCGATATCTTTTGAAGAACCATCAAAATCTAATATTTCACAAATTCAATCCAAAGATATCAATCAAAAAGCTATCCCACATATCAATGGAGCCAAAATATCATATCAACTAGGATCATCCACTTTTATCAAATCAGGCTTTCTCATAGAAGATAATATTCTAAGCAATAGTTTCCACAATGATGGGTTTGCATCTTGCTTCCAAAATGACACATACCCCATCACAAAGAGAATATGTCAAAGCATGCAGTATCAAGGAAGAGGACTAGGTCTACATGAGAAAGGCATCCAAGAACCAATACAATTTTATGAAAATCCTAGACATCAAGGTCTTGACTATTCTCCAATCAGAAAAACAAATGATGTTAGTGATACCTCCATGATACTAGGGGACACTTTATCCAATACAAACATCAAAATGGGTGCCATGAGTAGTCCTTGCCACAAGGTTTCTACCAACATTCCTTCCATCCACACCATAAACCATCATTAGATTTAAAATAAATGAAAAATATTTAGTGTTAGATATTTATGCAATATTAACTACATTCATTGAAAGCATGTGTGTACATTTGTATGTAGGTGAATTCAAATTTGAGTGCAATTTGTGATGGATAATCTAAGGAATAGATCGAGGAAGTATGATCGAACAAGAGAGAGGAAGAGAAAAATGGGTGAAGGAGCATCTACTGAAGATCAACCCATGGAAAATATTGATGACCAAGGTTACATACAGGTACAAGAACAAACTGAACCTAGTGTGTGCAAGTGTTTCCTACTCTAAAAATGAAAAATCACAAAAGGAAATGCAAACAAGAAAGACACTAAAAAACACTCAAGATTGGCCTAGTTGAATTTGAACAAAAAAAAGATAAAAAGAGTGATTTACCTTATTCAAATTGCTGAATTGGTTGGCCCTTGATTTGTTGAAAATGTGTGCTCCTTGGTTAGAAAAATAGCATGCAACCTAGCTCTAAATGATGGGAATGTGATGGGAAATGCAATGGTGGATGTGGGTAGTGGATTAAGTGCAAGATGATGGCTCAAATTGCTGCAACAATGGTGGCTCCAAAGCTTGGTAGTATGTGAGAGCTAAAGTTGGCTAAGTGAATGCATGATGCCAAATGAGGGAAAATCCACCACTTTTAGGGGAAGTGCCTCCAAATGAATGGATGGATGAGATTCATCCAAAGTGGGGAAGATCAATGGCTAGGGTGAGTTGAGAACTCACAAGCCATCTCATGATGACATGTGTTAGATGAGGTGGACAAGAGGGGATGAAGTGGAGGTGAGGTGGAGGTACTAGGAAGTACCTTGGGAATGGACAATATCTTCTCATAAAGGAGGTCTTGTCCTCATGTACAATGAGAGGAAAAGTGAGGAATTAAAAATTCCTCACAAATCCTCATGGGGATTGATAAAGGAATTAAAATTTCCTTATGGGGGGTTGTGAGGAATTAAAAATTCCTCAAAACTCATGGGGGGAATAAACTTGAATTAAAAATTCAAGTGGGTAAGAGGGCGACTTCTCCAAAAGGAGAAAGTGTTTATGAAGGTTGATTAAGGGTACATCCCATAAATGGCATTAGGTGAGGTTAGGGGATAATTAGTGATTAAGGTTGTGCAAATGCAATATTAGATGGGCTAATGAGGAGGTTAGAGGCAAGTGGCTAATTATGGAGGATGTGACCCTAATGATGATTAGGGATGTGCACATCCAAATCAAAGATTAATTAGTTTAATCTGGATTAGAAGGGATTATGGAGGATGTTGACATGAGGAGAGAGAAAAGATGAATTAAAAATTGATTTAATTTATTTGGATAAAGTTACTAAATTAAATAAATTAAACCCTTTATTTAATTTAGAGAGGAATAAGGCAAGGTATTTGATTGATTAATTAAATACCTTAGGAGACATTAGGCGAAGATGAAATATTAACTAAATAATAAGTTATTTAATTAATATGGTTTGAGGATGCAAAATAGAGGAAAAACAAGGGAAAATTTGACCATATGGGAGTGGTCAAATTCTGGTGTCTACATTTTGCTCCACTTTGAAATATTGTTAGAATAACAGTGTTTCAAAGAAAAATAAAGTGGGGATGACTAAATAGAAGAAAATAATATTAGACGATGCCTTGATATACCAGGGAAATGGATAGAAAAGAAGAATGCATGAATACGGTAAGGTATAGAAATGTGTGCAAGTGTTTGTGACTCTAAAAATGCAAGATCACAAAAGGAAATGAAAATAAGAAAGACACTAACAAACACTCAAGATTGGCCCAGTTGAATTTGAACAAAAGAAAAATAAAAAGAGTGATTTACCTTGTTCAAATTGTTGAATTGGTTGGCCCTTGATTTATTGAAAATGTGTGCTCCTTGGTTAGCAAAATGGCATGCAACCTAGCTCATGATGGGAATGTGATGGGGAATGCAATGGTGGATGTGGGTATGGATTGAGTGCAAGATGATGGCTCAAATTGTTGCAACAATGGTGGCTCCAAAGCTTGGTAGTATGTGAGAGCTAAAGTTGGCTAAGTGAATGCATGATGCCAAATGAGGGAAAATCCACCACTTTTAGGGGAAGTGCCTCCAAATGAATGGATGGATGAGATTCATCCAAAATGTGGAAGATCAATGGCTAGGGTGAGTTGAGAACTCACAACCCATCTCATGATGACATGTGTCAGATGAGGTGGACAAGAGGGGATGAAGTGGAGGTGAGGTGGAGGTACTAGGAAGTACCTTGGGAATGGACAAGATCTCCTCATAAAGGAGGTATTTTTCCTCTGTACAATGAGAGGACAAGTGAGGAATTAAAAATTCCTCACAAATCCTCATTGGGATTGATAAAGGAATTAAAAATTCCTCACAACTCATGGGGGGAATCAACTTGAATTAAAAATCCAAGTGGGTAAGAGGGTGACTTCTCTAAAAGGAGAAAGTATTTATGAAGGTTGACTAAGGGTACATGCCATAAATGGAATTGGGTGAGGTTATGGGATAATTAGTGATTAAGGTTGTGCAAATGCAAGATTAGATGGGCTAATGAGTGGGTTAGAGGAAAGTGGCTAATTATGGAGGATGTGATCCTAATGATGATTAGGGATGTGTACATCCAAATCACCGATTAATTAGGTTAATCTGGATTAGAAGGGATTATGGAGGATGTTGACATGAGGAGAGAGAAAAGATGAATTAAAAATTGATTTAATTCATTTGGATAAAGTGACTAAATTAAATAAATTAAACCCTTTATTTAATTTAGAGAGGAATAAGGTAAGGTATTTGATTGATTAATTAAATACCTTAGGAGACATTAGGCTAAGATGAAATATTAAATGAATAATAGTTTATTTAATTAATATGGTTTGAGGATGCAGAATAGAGGAAAAACAAGGGTGAATTTGACCATATGGGAGTAGTCAAATTCAAGTGTCTACACCTAGTAATAGAAATTTTTTCTATGGTATGGAAAATCTGATGGAGATGGATGAGGATTCTCTTTTCAATAATATTTCATTTGAAGATATGTTATCTAAAAGCATAGTAAAATTACACTTTAAAAGAATATGTGATGAATTTTTTGAAGAAAAATCTCTAATTGTAAGAGCACAGTTAGTTGCAAAGTTATTTAGATGAAAAGAAATGACCCCTGTTTTGGAGCTGTTAGGGGTTGATAATAGGAAAAATTCATTAGCTTCATTAAAAAAAAAAATGTTGAAAACTTGCGAGAAGCATTGCATTGTATTGAAAACAAGAGTCAAGCTAGTGATCCAAGTGTTGCACATAGAGAATTGATGACTGCAATTACTAGTAAGAAATTATTACATAGAAGACAACTTCAAGCAATTTTTGAATTACTAAATGTTTCTAGGAGAATTTTTCAAAGGTATATTGAAAAGAGAAATGAAATAAATGAAAAATTTGAGAAAAATGGGTAAATATTTGTAGGGTTCCCCAAAAAGATAGAATTTCAGAAGATGTAAAGAAATAGGTGGCTGAATATTGGACCTACCAATCTCATGTTTCTTCCAATAGAAGGGATACTATACAATTAATAGTTGAAGATGGTACAAATTTTTTTCATCCAAAACATTTATAGATACAACACAAAGTGAAATTTTTAAGTATTGAAGCAAGAATTTTCAAACGTGAAGATTTGTCAAAAGATATTTGAGACACTACGACCATCATTTGTACGTATAAATAAAGTATGTGAAACTTGTTGTTGTCAAAATAATGTTGAATTTTATCTACACCTACAATCATATAAAAACACTATGGCAGTAATTGATGGAAATATAGCCATCCCTGGAAGCACATCACAATTTGTGAAGTCTCTTGTATGTGAAAAATCAGAAAATTAAGATGAATTCAATGTTAAGTGTATAAAAAATATATGTAATGATTGTGGAAATTTGAAGAATCTTTTACAAGTTGATAATATTGAAATGCAAGTTATTTGGAAGAGACTTGAATATGAGACATACTTAATGAAGTTAGGAGTCAAGGCCAAAAAAATTGTTCTCAAAGAGAGTGGATTGCCTTACAATGAATTTATTAATAAATTTTGCAATATCATATATCCACATATCCAACATTGTCATGGTGCAAGATAGCAAGCTAAGCAATTTCATGATTCAAAGAATTGCTTTCCACTAGGTTGTAATCTCTATATTGTAAATTTCTCTGAGAACTATACATTAGTCCTCAAACTGAGATTCAAATTCAATATCATCATTCAGAGCAAGTTGCAATCTTTGTGCAAGTTTGCTATAGGCATGACGAGTTTCAGGTAGATGGTATACAAAGTAGCAAAGATGATTGAATTATCATCAAATAGGTTCACTTTTATATTAGTGATGATACAGGTCATGATAGAAACTATGTAGCTCATTGTTTCAAAATGTTTTTGAAGAACTGAGATGACATTACATAAATGTTGAACAACACTAGATATGGTTTGATGGATGTGCTGGTAAGTACATTGTTTTTTTTTAATTTAAATTATTTACTTTTAACTTTGAGACTTAAATTGTTCAATTACTTATATATAATATGTTATGTATGCATGTATACATGTGTATATATACATACATGTACATGTATATCTTTTTTTTTTTAAGCTAATTTGGATTGAGTGTAATTATTTGTAACTTCATAGGACAATTTAAGTCTACAAAAGCTTTTGTTTGGTTAAGCCATCAACATGCTAGACGCAACACCAAATTTTTGTGGAATTTTTATGAGAGTGGACATGGAAAAGGAGAGCACGATGGAGTAGGAGCATGTGTGAAGTGTGCACTTTGTCAACATGAACTTGCAGGTAGTTCACCATATATATATGAAATCTAGAGATATATATATTTTTAAAAAGCTATATTTAAACTAAATTAAATTCTTAAACCTTGGAAGTAAAAGGTGACAAATTTTTGCAACATGTGTACTTGCAGGTAATGCCATACATATAATGCAAATGAAATTGTTGAATGGTGAGAAATTCATTTTTCCGCTTGTGACTCAACATACAACACACAATATTTTTGGGAAGTTATAGGTACATCTAGTCAAAATTTGTTAAATTTGAATTTGAAAGTGTGTGTACATGATTTAATTGAATTTTCAAGTTTGAATATATATATATATATATTCACTTAAATTAATCACTTGGATGTTTGTAATTTATAGATATTGATTGATCAAATCCTTATAATTTTCAAACAATTAATGGTATTAGAAGTCTACATCAAATCATGACAATGGGAGGTAGCAGGCCTTATGCAATTAATGTGAGAGAAAAATCATTTTTTTGTGTTGATTGCATTAAGGACAATGCAAATATTGTTCAGTGTGAGAATATTAGAGATGGGTATGTTTCATGATGGGAAATGAAACAATTAATATCAATGTCTCCTTTTGAAGAAAATGACAATGTCGATGTCTACGATCCTCTATATTCAACTGATTGTACGAACGTGTATATGATTTAGTTGTTACAGGTATGTAAATTTAAACTTAAAATTTATTTATATATTCTATGTAAGTTTCAAGCATGTTTGTATATAAATTTATATATTAAAAATATATTACAACTTTTGTAAACTTTACATGGTGTGTGTATAGGAGATATTTTTTCTTTTGTTGGAGATCTTGACAATGCGGAAGGTGTAGATTACTATGTACTAAGATGTACACAACCAAAAATAAAATTGGTGGAATCGATGACAAATGGTGATGGGAAAGAGTATCCCATTGGAGTAATCATTATTGAAGGCACATATTATCAACAAATAAAGATAGATAAAAATGGTATTAAATCTGTTGATTATATGCTAGGACAAAAGGTTCTACATCATAGTCACTTAGTTATAGCAACAAAAATAAATTTAGAAACTTTACCTAAAAGAGGACGTGCCAAACAAAAGTGGAGGTTTCCTATTGAAGATCATGAAATTTTTTTAGAGATAATTAAAGATAGAGAGGATCCAGATTATATGTACCAAGAGCTTTAAGTTATTTTTTGGATATATGTACATGTATGACTGGATATATATATTATACGTACTCAAATTTTTTATAGATCTATCTATATCTACATTGATTGGACATGTGACATGATTTAAAATGGGTTTTTTTTCAAAGGCTTGGTCATTTATTTCCAATTGTATTTAAATTTGTTCCATGCAGAATTCTTAATTTAGTTCAAGAATCTTCAATTTCATAATTTACATTTGAAACTCCACTTAAATATGCTAGATCATATATATGCTTGATACAAAACCTAGTGACTTTAAAATTGTTTGAACACTTTGCCTAAATTCCTTTAAATCATCTATTTCCAATTGAATTTTTATGTTGGACATGGAATTCTTAAGTTCACTTGAATCTTCAATTTCATTTGTTCAACTCCACTTGTATGCTAGATCATATATATGCAATTTACAAAACCTAGTGACTTTTTAAAAAGTTCACATTTTTCCTAAATTCCTTTAAATCATCTATTCCAATTGCATTTTTATGTTTGACATGGAATTATTAAGTTCACTTTCAAATCTTTGATTTCATTTGTTCAACTCCACTTATATGCTAGATCATATAAATGCAATTTACAAAGCCTAGCAACTTTTAAAAGGTTCACATTTTTCCTAAATTCCTTTAAATCATCTTATTCCAATTCCATTTTTATGTTTGACATGGAATTGTTAAGTTCACTTTCAAATCTTTGATTTCATTTGTTCAACTCCACTTATATGCTAGATCATATATGCAATTTACAAAACCTAGTGACTTTTAAAAAGTTCATGAATTTTTCCTTTAAATTCCTTTAAAATCATCTATTCCAATTGCATTTTTATGTTTGACATGGAATTGTTAAGTTCACTTTCAAATCTTCAATTTCATTTTTTCAACTCCACTTATATGCTAGATCATATATGCAATGTACAATACCTAGTGACTTTTAAAAAGTTCATGCATTTTTCCTTTAAATTCCTTTAAATCATCCATTCCAATTGCATTTTTATGTTTGACATGAAATTGTTAAGTTCACTTTCAAATCTTCAATTTCATTTGTTCAACTGCACTTATATGGTAGATCATATATGCAATTTACAAAACCTAGCGACTTTTAAAAAGTTCACATTTTTCCTAAATTCCTTTTAATCATCTATTCTAGAATTGCATTTTTATGTTTGACATGGAATTGTTAAGTTCACTTTCAAATCTTCAATTTCATTTGTTCAACTCCACTTATATAGTAGATCATATATGCAATTTACAAAACCTAGTGACTTTTAAAATGTTCGTGTATTTTTCCTTTAAATTTCTTTAAATCATCTATTCTAATTTCATTTTTATGTTTGGCATGAAATTGTTATGTTCACTTTCAAATCTTCGACTTCATTTGTTCAACTCCACTTATATGCTAGATCATATATGTAATTTACAAAATCTAGTGACTTTTTAAAAGCTCATGCATTTTTCCTTTAAATTCCTTTAAATCATCTATTCCAATTGCATTTTTATGTTTGATATGGAATTGTTCAGTTCACTTCAAATCTTTGATTTCATTCGTTCAACTCCACTTATATGCTAGATGATATATGCAATTTATAAAACCTAGTGACTTTTAAAAAGTTCACATTTTTCCTAAATTCCTTTAAATCATCTATTCCAATTGCATTTTTATGTTGGAAATGGAATTCTTAAGTTCACTTGAATCTTTGATTTCATTAGTTTAGAAGTTCCTATTTATCATCTATTTCCAATTTTGCATAAATTTATGTTCCATGGAATTCTTAAGTTCAAGAATATTTCATTTCATTTGTTCAACTCCATAAGTATAGTGCATCATATGCAATACAAAAAATCTAATACAACTTTAAAAATCTATTTTTCCTAGAGATTCCTTAAATCATCTATTTCCAATTGCATAAATGTTCCATGGAATTCTTAAGTTCAAGAATAAATTTGATTTCATTTACATTCAACTCTACTTATAGCTCATCATCTAGATCACTTTCTTTGCATGCACAATCAAATTCATGTGTATTAGATTATATAGAATTCTTAAGTTCAAGAATAGATTTGATTTGATTTACATTCAACTGGACACTTATAGCTCATCATCTAGTTTGAATTCTTTGCATGCACAATCAAATTCATGTGTATTAGATTATATGAAATTCTTAAGTTCATATAGCATCATATATGCAATTTACATTTAACCTAGAGTGACTTTAAAAATGAACATTTAGCTAAGAATTCCTTATAATCTATTTCCAATTGCATTTTTATGTTCCACTTAAATAACGTTGAATCTCTTAGGAATTGACCTAGAACTTACATATTTGCATTCAAATTATTTCTATTTCTTGACCTATTTAAAGAAAAAATCATTTCTATAATTAATTGTACATCCATCTTTTTAAATTTACAAAGAAAAACCATTAGATAGTCCAACATTTTTATTTCTAAGGTTCAATGCTTACAATTAATCAAACCCGATGTTTTCAATATTAATCAAGATTGACTTTAAAGAAAAAATTAATGTGTAACTCTAATTTTGATCAAGAACATATTTAAGGAAAAAAAATTAAGGTACAAACTTGCTAAATAAATAAAACCATAATAATGCACGATGTAAATAGATGTAGCAAGTGTTCAAACCATAATAGTGTGTATAACAAATAGGTGTTCAAACCATAATAATGTATGAATGTGATGTAAATCATAACAAGTGTATACCATAAAAAATGAATGTATGTAATGTGATGTAAATCATAAAAAGTGTCTCCAGCATAATAATATGATCTCAAAACATAATACTGTAAAACATGTAAAACAACTCAAATAGAGGGATATCTCATATGAATAGAATCATCGGATCTTTGCCTTGATCTCTCCCTCGACCCATGTCCTGATCTCGATCGTCACGATCCATCTCCTGATCCAAGATGTCTAGATCCCTACCCTAATCAAATTTGTCTTGATCCCTATAGTGTGCCTCATCCCAAGCCCTGCACAAGTTCAAGTATACATGTAATTTAATTTTTAATACATTTATGTGTATATATATGTAAAATTATCTAAAACTTACAATGTACAAGTTCAATGTGTTCAAACTTGCATCAAGTAGTTTAAATTTTTATTATTTAAATGTACCTCGGTTGTATAATGCATGGGATCCTGATCATGCTCTGAATTTACAAACACTAACAATCACCATACTGCTCCAAAAAATTTCAAATACATGATTTCAATCAAGAGTTAAAGAACTAGACTTTAAAATAAATTATTTAAAATATATGTATGTACGTAAATTTTTAGAACATGATATATATATATATATATATATTATTCAAGTACTTTTTGTGCCTCCTCAATGGCTCTACCAATCCCACTAATATCACAAGAATGCAAAGACACTGTAGGGAGATTTGTAGCTAGTACAATATCAATGCCAAAAAGAAGCTGACTATATGTGCCATGGACAAGATCAGGTGCCCCAATAACCTCAGCGTGATCTGTAACATGTTGAGGACTTGGACAAGCTATAAGATCAATAGAAACATGACACACATGGGATCCTATAGGTTGTTGCAGAATATCCTCTGAAGTTTCCACCCCATGGCTCGTATGTGTACCAAGATATCACTGTCTAATAAAGGCGTATACATGTCAAGAGAGATCCCATGGTCCTCATTGATGACTTGGTAAGCTTCTAGTAAATCCAAAATAGAGACTCTACACATATTATGCAGATTCGTGTCACTCATATGGTCAACATTTGAAGGAGTAGGTAAATCGACATGAATAAACAAATCATAAGATGTAGATGTAGACTCAGTGACAGGAAGGTTAATCTATGGCTGTAATAAGTATATACTAGCTTGATCAAATGACATCTGATTGATCTGTCATAATAGTGGCAATACTATCAAAAATATGGGATCTTGTGGAGCATGTTGCTAATTTCCCTATTGCTACCAATTCCAAATGTTTTGGTAGAACCAAAAGGTTTGGGCCAACTAATTCCCTCTTGTTCATAGGTTGTGGAAAATCTCAACGTCTAAACTCAAGTTTGTTAAAGAAAGGCCTTTACCTTGGCCAACATGCTCAAGATAAGATGTGTAGTCCACATCTATCTATAAATGAAACTCTACATATAATTGTTTGATAAAATATAGTGGCAGCTCATAATTGTGAAGCCATCTATGATAAGCTGCCAACCATCTAGGATATATGAATGGCACAGCAAGCTCATCTACACACTTTGTCACGATATATCCTCTAATTCTATTTTTTACTCTATAAAAAGGGAACATGGTAAACACATTTTCTTGTGAAACTAATTTTCCAACATCTCTCCATTTCTCTATGCCAATAATACTCCTAGAAAGAGACAAATATGAATGCTTAATGTTGATATCATTATAAGGATTGAATGATTGAATTGTCTGAATCATTTGTAAAATCTCATCTCTAATTTTGACTAATCTATCTTGATTAGCCAAATTAGGGGAGTTGTGAATTATTTGATCTAAACATCTCCATTTCTCTATGCCAGTAACACTCCTAGAAAGAGACAAATATGAATGCTTAATCTTGATATCATCATAAGGATTGAATGATTGAATTGTCTGAATGATTCGTAAAATCTCATCTCTAATTTTGACTAATCTATCTTGATTAGCCAAATTAGGGGAGTTGTGAATTATTTGATCTAAACATCTTAGTGCATTTTCTAATCTACCAATACTCTCCTGATATAAATTTGATCTAACCTGAGCATGTTGCTCATAATGAGGAGAATGGTGAGATCCCTCATCAGCCATGATATACATATGTATATAAATAAAGAGATATGTATATCATTAAAACAAAATATATGATGTTAAACAAATTTATCAAATTTTAAAACTAAAACATATATTTAAATTACAAATTTATCAAGTTTCAAAACCAAAACATTTTAAAATTTATATCTAATGAGATAGAAAGTTATAGATCTATGAAATAGAACCTTCTACAACTTAGATCAACATAAGAAATGACAACTCCAAAAAAACTTGATATACATGTATATATGTACATATATGTTTCAATATGTATATATGTGTGTGTGTATACATATATGTATAAATGTGTACATGTATGTACATACATGTATGACATATGCATATATGTATATATATGTATATGTGTGTATGTATAAATATATATATGTACAAATACATATACATACATATATTTATACATACATACATACACATGTATGTACATGTACACATATACACACATACACATATATTAAACATACATACATATACATACATGTACATGTATATATAAATACATACTGTGGAAATGAAAATTGTACTCCCTTCTTGGAGATAGTACAATCCCTTGCCTAATTTGGACCTATTTTGGTACCCTTGCATTAAATACCCTTTAATTATTCATTAATAGGCTCGTAAGACCCATTATTTCGGATCTCGAGGCTTATTTCAACTTAAAACCTGACAAAATCCACAAAAAAACATAAAAAATTATAACAGCCCACCTTGAAAATCTAGGGTGGGACTCATACACCACCTCATATGCCCAAGGTGGTGTATGAGTCCCATTTGGGGATTTTGTAGGGTTTGAGCTGGAAATTCAACTTTTTAATTCAAATTTTTGGTTGATGTCAGCTTTTGAGACCTAAATAACAATAAATTAGGTGTAAATGTCTATATAAGCAAGCTTCTAGGTCATTTTTCAATCTAAGCAAGCATTTTTAAGAGCAATTTCAAGATCTAAGCCTTCAAAGGTCTTCAAGCATTCTTTCACAAGAGCATTCAAATCTAAAGGGCAAGTAAAGTTGAAGTCTTGGAGCAACATTAAAGTGTTTTTTTAGGTCTTCAAGCTCACTTTCATTCAAGATCTAGCATTTCCAAGGGTTGATCATGGTTTTCTATGGTGAATCACGATAGATTCTAGGTTGGGGAGATGCAACTAGCCATCAAGCCAAGCCTAATGACTGGTTTCCTAAGTGATTCCATCCTCCATTATCACTCAAATTTTAGCCTAAGGAAGGTACATGCATCATCATGACTTATTAGAGTGATTTGACATCTCTCAAACTGAGTCATTACATTCAAGCTTCATTCATGCATCTCATTCTTACATATTAGAATAGGATTGCATTGCATTTATGATTTCCTAATCTTAGTCACACTTAAGGTTAGGGTTTATGTTCACATTTACATTCAAGTCACATTATTTCTATCAAGGTTTAATTACCAACTAGGGTTTTGACTAAGGTAAACCCCCCATAATAAAATCAAGTCTATATTCTATTTTTTTGATCTTTTTATAGGTTTAGATCCAGAAACCAATTTGGAAGGGAAGAGTAGAGATTGGAGCATAGATTTGAAATTTGAATTCCTAAAAAAGTGAAACTGAACTGATACACTAGAAGTGGCGTATGAGTCCCACTATAGGAATTTTTCCAAACTTTTGCAGATCCTAACTCTACACTACCAGAAACCTACTCCATCCAGAAACCTTCATCTGGGACTGATACACCTAGATTGGCATATGAGTTCTAGTGTGCCAAAATTTTAGATTTTTTAGTGTTTCAAAGCTCATTCCAACCTTCTTCAAGTTTCTAGGTGCACACCTTTCATCTCTCAACTTGTTATTATGTTTTACATGCATTTTTAGGTCATTTAGTGAAAGATTGCATCATATTAGGGTTAAGCATTAGATCCTTCATTTCATTTGACTTTCCAAGCCCTATCTTGGTGGTGAGCCCCTCTTTAGTTCATAATTAGACCCTAGGATAGCCCTACTATAAGATCTCTTTCTCCTTTGCATATTTTAGATTGAGATCTTTAGGGTTTCCCTTCAATGAAATAACTGCGAAGTGGGTTTGATCTACGTCCTAAACCATAAGAAGAAAATACACCTTTTTTTGTTGTTTCACATACATACACATATGCATATGTACATACATACATATACATATATGTACATGTAACTACATACATGTACATATATACATACATACATATATACATATACACGCATGCATGTACACATACATACATACATACATATATGTACATGTAACTCCACACATGTACAAACATACCCATATATGCATATATACATGCACACATACACATATATGCATACATACATATACACATACACATATGCATACATACATACACACATACACATATATGTACATGTAACTACATACATGTACATATACATACGTACATGTACATATATACATACATACATATATACATACATACATATATACATACATATATACACACATACATACACATATGTACATATATACATACACACATACACAAATACACATATGTATACATACATACAGATGCATACATACATACACTTGTACATATGTATGCATACATGCATACATACATATACATATTGACACACATACACACATGCAAGATTAAGATTAGGGTTATTTATTTAGATTTAGGTTAGATAATGGTTACACTTTAATTAGGGTTTAATTAAGGTTCAACAATGGTTAGAGATCAATCAAGGTCAAGTAAGATTGGAATAAGGTTAGAGTTAATTTTAGGGTTAAGGTTAAAATTCAAATAGGGTTAGATGAATGGGAAAAAGGGTAGATTTTATCTTATCATTTGTGCACTCATTGAATATGGAAATTTGCTACATAATATAGGTAGTAATAAATTGCTACTACCATAGTCTAATTTTTTTCTCTCTTGGGAGGGTTTGTAGGATAAATATATAGTGTTTTTAATTCTTCTCTCTTCATCTCTTTCTGTTATTTAATTTCTAATCAAGTAGCATAGTACAATTTCTTATTGCATAAATTCTACAAGCTTAGGCTTGAGAAATTAAGAATCAAACACTGCTATACTTATGGCAACATTGCTACATTAGTGCAATCATTGTATATGCATATTCTTTGAATCTACACTCATCTCTAAAAGCTATCT